>JALGBA010004135.1:237500-837500 GCA_023970755.1 Azemiops feae | reverse complement strand
CTGTTAATGCAGCCTAGCACTGTGTTGGCCTTTTTGGCAGCTGCAACACATGGGTGGCTCATTTTTAAGTGATTGTCCACTAGGACTCCAAGATCCTTCTCATAGTTGCTACTATTGAGCGAGGTACCACCTATACTGTACCTGTGTGGGTTGAGCAAGGGGTTGGACTAGAAGACCTCCAAGGTCCCTTCCAACTCTGTTACTGTTACTGTTTCCCACACCCCATTGCCGGTAACAGCTAAAGATTGTCAGAATGGGAAGATGAATCTGATTCAGTGGGGTAACTGAATCACATCCCAGAGTGGAATAACTGGGAAGCTGGCAGAGGATACCTTGATGATGGCAGCCTGAGTTGATTCCATCCCAAATCCTGGCATTCTTGTGGAACTCGATGGTAACTTGAGTGACAAATGTATTTAAGCATCTCTCAGCAAAGTGAAATGAAAACAGCAGATTTTGTGTAAGGGAAAATAAAGAAGATGGAATAAATATTTTTAAGCAGCAATTATATGATCATTATGTTTGAAATTAACAAATGCAAATTAAATGCCAAAGACATAAATTGAACATGCTACTAAATAAGTAAGTATGGATTCCCCCATCTTTTCAGACATTTTAGTTTGAATGTTGTGCTCTCTCTTCCTTCCTTCCTTCCTGCCTGCCTTCCTTCCTTCCTTCCTTCCTTCCTGCCTTCCTTCCTTCCTTCCTTCCTTCCTTCCTTCCTGCCTTCCTTCCTGCCTTCTCCTTCCCTCCCTCCCTCCCACCCTCCCTTTCCTTTCTTTCTTTCTTTCTTTCTTTCTTTCTTTCTTTCTTTCTTTCTTTCTTTCTTTCTTTCTTTCTTTCTTTCTTTCTTTCTTTCTTTCTCTCTCTCTCTCTCTCTCTCTCTCTCTCTCTCTCTCTCTTTCTTTTTTTCTTTCTTTCCAAATTTTTAACTCAGAAAAGCTCATTAGACAATTACCTTATTCAGGAATTCATGCAAGTTAGGGTGATCTGAAAGACTAATCTTGCTATTAAAGGATATTTGCTACAACACTCCCAAAGAACATCTAAAATGCACTGCCTGTTCCCGAAACACTTTTTCCCCCATTTGATTCCAAAAACGGAGATTTTTTAGAAAATATACACTCTCTTCACCTACTCTTCAGGTCTGCCTTTAACAAGCGTTTTGTTAGAAACAGATAAAAGAGGTTTTACTTTCAAGATTCGTTTGTTTGATTTAACAAACGTCTCATTTAGCAACAGGGATTTTGGGCTCAACTGTGGTCATGAGTTGAGGACTACCCCAATGATCCTCAGCCACCGCAACCTGAAAGGGTGCAACGATTTGCGTAAGGGATTTTTGTGTGTGCGTGGTGAAGCAATGATGCACCTTTGTGAGTCCACGTGTCTCTATCAAAACAAGTTCCCAAGAAGGCAAGATCCCCAGATTATAAACCAGATTTGATCCTTCCAAAATTGGCCCACAACTCCACTAAGGAATTCCTAGATCCTGTTTTTATTTTATTTTTTGATAAAGTTTTTATTAATGTTTTCATACAATTCAGTAGTACTTATTCAACAAATGCGTTGCCTGAGTTTATCATTCACTAATACAGATTTAATTCCTAATCCGTTATTCCTTTCTCCAGCCATTGATAAAATAAATCCCAAGTTTGAAAGTATTCTGTTTCTTCTTTTTCTTTCAACCTCAAAGTGAGTCTGTCCATTTCCGCACAGTCTAGTCTTTTTTTTATTATTATTATTTCTTCCTCTGGCGGCATTCCTTCATTTTTCCAGTGGTGTGCGAATATGATTCTTGCCGCTGTTATCACATGTAGAATCAAGTATATACTTTGTCTGTCGGTCTTTTCTGGCGTGATACCTAATACAAAAAAGTTCAGCTTTAAAATCTACATGTTTCCCCAACATCTTTTCTAGCCAAGTATGCATTTTTGTCCAATGCCTCTGTTCTGTTTTTAGAAGAGGCTTCAAAATGCAGAACAAAAAAAATATGTTACGTTGAAGTTCTTCTGCTCACAAATAGCATTTAGGTTTTCATTAAAAAAAAACAACCTTTTGGGACTAGGAAAAAGAGAGAGAGAGAGAGAGAGAGAGAGAGAGAGAGAGAGAGAGAGAGAGAGAGAGAGAGAGAGAAGAAAGTCCTGAAATTTCCAGTGTATATTATTGTGAGCTATGGAGCCAAATGCAATAATTTAGTCCCTCTGAAGTAGGCATACATCACTGTGATGAGGTTTTGCAGCTTAACTGCTTGGCTCCTTCTGTCAAGAGAGCCGTTACATTTGTTCAAGATTAAATCATACAAGCAAAGTGTTGTATTTTGTAGGAGGCTGGGTATTCATCTCAGACTGCTTTTTTATTTTAAAAAAAAAGATCCAGTGCTCTCTTTTTTAGGGGGGGAACGTGTGCAGATTGCTTTTCTGCTCAGGAAGTGCTTAAATATTTTGGCATGTTTATTTTCCCCAGAACAATGAAGGCAGCACTTGCATATGAAAGAGATCCATTGATGGGGAGCTATCAGATAATATTTCTGCCAGCTTCTCATTCTAGGGAAGTAAGAGAGGAAAATGGAAATTGGCAAAGGAAGAGTGGCTGCAATGCACCCTGGACCTAAACTGTTTCAACTCCTCCCCTTGGGATGGCACTATAGGGTACATACGTATACATGGTGGGGAGTGGTTAAAGTGTAGTATTGCAGGCTAACTCACTGCCCACAGCCTGGAGTTCGATCCTGACCAGCTCAAGGTTGACTCAGCCTTCCATCCTTCTGAGGTAGGTAAGAGAGGGTTGTAAAGCACTGTGCAGCGGTATATAAGTCTAAGTGCTACTCCTGTTGCTATTCCTGTTGCTATTGACTCAGCCTTCCATCCTTCCGAGGTCAGTAAAACGAGGACCAAGATGGTTGGAGGGCAATAGGCTGACTCTGTAAACCGCTTAGAGAGGGCTGTAAAGCACTGTGCAGCGGTATATAAGTCTAAGTGCTATTGCTAGTGCATGCCAAAACAATTAGAACCATTAGAAGAGTTAGAACAATTAGAACAAGTTAGAACAATTAACCAATGGAACAACTTGCCTCTAGAAGTTGTGAATGCTCCAATACTGGAAGTTTTTAAGAAGAGACTGGACAACCATTTGCCTGAAATGGTATAAGTCTTCCTGTCTGAGCAGGGGGTTGATTAAAGGCCTGGAGAATAAAACATACGAAGAACGGTTGCAGGAATTGGGTTTGGCCAGTCTAGAGAAAAGAAGAAATAGGGGAGACATGATAGCAGTATTTCAGTATTTGAGAGGCTGCCACAAAGAAGAGGGGGTCAACTTATTCTCCAAAGCACCTGAAGGCAGGACAAGAAACAATTGGATGGAAACTGATCAAAGAGAGGAGCGACCTGGAATTAAGGAGAAACTTCCTAAGAGTGAGAACAATTAACCAGTGGAACAGAAGTTGCCTTCAGAAGTTGTGGGGCTTCTGAGGGGTTTACAGAAATAAAAGAAAATTTAAAAAAAACCCTACAGAATTTTTTTTTTAAAAAAAGCATTGTTGTTTGTGTTTTGGAAAGAAGCTGTTGTGAATTCAGAAAGCAATTACAAAATAACAGATGATGGGGAGAATCTATCCCTTTTCTTTCAAAATCTTGCTTGCACTGAGCAGAATCGTACCAGACAATTGGGGATACAGTATCTGCTCATATCCTCACATTTATCAATTCTCTGAAGGAAGACTGGCGCGAATTCCTATCTTTCTCTACCTCCTGGAGCAAAAAGGAAGGTGGATTGAAAGATTTAAAAAAATGCAAGAGAGAGACAGAGAGAGAGAGACAGAGAGAGAGAGAGCAAACATCACACCCTCAAGATCCACATATTAAAATGGAAATGATTATATGACGGTCGGATTGATCCCATTTTAAAAGAGAGAAAAAACAGTAGCATAAGAGAATAGACAGAATAAGCTATGATTAAGCATGATACTGTTTGCAGCCACTTTTGCAAGCTTTAACTAGTTACTAGGGGAAGAAAAAGCATCTAAAGACTTTTCAAAATGTTAAAAAAATATAACTAAAAATAACCTCATTATGATGTAGGATAAATACGATTGTTTATAGGACATGACTGCTATCATGTCATCCCTAGTTCTTCTTTTCACTAGACTAGACAAATCCAATCCCTGTATGAAGAACGGTTGCAGGAATTGGGTATGGCTAGTCTAGAGAAAAGAAGGACTAGGGGTGACATGATAGCAGTGTTTCAATATTTGAGGGTCTGCCACAAAAAAGAGGAGGTCACTGAAGGCAAGACAAGAAACAATGGATGGAAACTAATCAAGGAGAGAAGCATCCTGGAATTAAGGAGAATTAACCAGTGGAACGGCTTGCCTTCATAAATTGTGGGTGCTCCATCACTGGAGGCTTTTAAGAAAAGATTGGACAGTCACTTGTCTGAAATGATATAGGGTCTCCTGTTCAAGCAGGGGGTTGGACTAGAAGACCTCCAAGGTCCCTTCCAACTCAGTTATTCTGTGATTCTTATTCTATTTTCGGATGTAACTTTTCATTCGTTAATCCATAAATGAATCAACTCAAATATTAATGGGTGAAGGAAAATTCCTCTGCTTACATACAACATCTCACATTCAAATTTGCATGAAATTGTGAAATTGTAGCTTTAAATGTGAGTGTTTTTTTTTCACCTTTCTGGAATGTTTTGATGTTGTCAAGCATCCATTTATTTACAACCTACAATTAGATTGCTACTTATGAGAATTTGGGGGTGTGAAATTCATTTCTCTTCTGCTCAGTAAACTCACTGAATTATCTGTTTTTCGTATTTCAGCAACAAGGACCGGTTTAGCCATATATGTGTGGAATTGGCAGGCATGAATTCCATCAGTTGGGGGGGGGGGAAGCAAAATGGGTTGGAATATCTTCATGTTGGCAAAGAGTCTTGCAACATTAATACAGATAATTGACTCAGAGTTGATTTACTTGATGTTCAACTTTGTAGCTCATTATCAGTCCTTGGTGAAACAAAATATTTTTATATCTGCTTTGGCCTCAACAGCAATGATTTAGCTTGATTAGGAAAATATAGTCATAATTTCCAGCTCCTTGACAACTCAATCTAAATTAATACTCATTGAATAAAGTGATAGCATCAGCCTTGTCACTGAAGGAGGATAAATTGAATCCTCCAAAGTCTTGTATTGAAATAGATCTGAAAGAAAGATGCTTAGACAAAAGCTATTAAAATACAATCTCTTCTCTCTTTATTAAGTCAGGGCCTCCAGAGATGCTTACCATGTATACAAAAGGATCCTTGTAGAATGGAATGGAATGGAATGGAATGGAATGGAATGGAATAGAATAGAATAGAATAGAATAGAATAGAATAGAATAGAATAGAATAGAATAGAATAGAATAGAATAGAATAGAGTGGAGTGGAGTGGAGTGGAGTGGAGTGGAGTGGAGTGGAGTGGAGTGTAGAGTAGAGTAGAGTAGAGTAGAGTAGAGTAGAGTAGAGTAGAGTAGAGTAGAGTAGAGTAGAGTAGAGTAGAGTAGAGTAGAATACAATAGAGAATGGAATGGAATGGAATGGAATGGAATGGAGGTCTTCTAGTCCAATCCCCTGCTCATGCAGGAGACCCTAGACCATTCTGGACAAATGGCTGTCCAAACTTTTTTTAACAGCCTCCAGTAATGGGGTACCTACAACTTCTGAAGGCAAGCCGTTCCACTGATTAATTGTCCTCACTGTTAGGAAATTTTTCCTTCATTCTAGGTTGCTTCTCTCCTTGATTAGTTTCCATCCATTTTTCTTGTTCTGCCTTCAGGTGCTTTGGAGAATAGATTGAGCCCCTCTTCTTTGTGGCAGCTCCTCATATATTGAAACACTGCTATCATGTCACCCCCCCCCCAGTCCTTCTTTTCTCTAGACTAGCCATACCCAATTCCTGAATCTGTCCTAGCCTTGATTCTATCTCTCTGTTGATGCTTTGGAAAACAGAGTGTTTCTCTCCTTGATTAGTTTCCATCCATTGTTTCTTGCCTTGCCTTCTGGTGCTTTGGAAAATAGGTTGACCCCCTCTTCTTTGTCACAGCCGCTCAAATACTGGAAGACTGCTATCAAGTCCCCCCCTAGTCCTTCTTTTCATTAGACTAGACATATCCAATTCCTGCAACCGTTCTTCACATGTTTAAGTCTCCAGTCCTCTAATCATCTTTATTGCTCTTCTCTGCACTCTTTCCAGAATCTCAGCATCTTTTTAATATTGTGGCAAGCAAAACTGGATGCGGTGGAAAGAACACGTGTGGTCTTCTCAAGGCCTTATAAAGTGGTATTAACACTTCACACCACCTTGATTCTATCCCTCCGTTGATGCAGCCTAGGACTGCATTGGCTTTTTTTGGTGGCTGCAGCACACATTAATAAGAGATTTCAGGGCTGTGGTCACGTCCACCCTGAAGCATGTTGCACCCCCACCATCCCCCCCCCTTAAATCTGATTCAATTTTCTCCTTAGAAATCTGCTTCTCGGAAAAAATCCGGGCAAAGCTTTGGATTCTGGCCAATTAATATAAGAATGCATTTGAGTGCTTTAGCAAACCTCTCATCCTGTCGCATGAAAAAAAAAAGTCTTTACATGTTATTAGGTTTTCTGGCCAACAAAGATTAAAGAATCCACAGCAATCCACAGGCAGGAATCCTCTTTCTCCTCCTGTTGATATTAGTTACTCATTCGGCTGCAATTCTTCCTTAGCCGGGCGGAAAGCTGATTACTTTGCAGATGTATTTATTGAAACGGCTAACCTCCCAATTTTTGTCTCTCCAAAGGATCCTTTCAAACTCCGGCAATAAGCATACTGTAGCTCCTGCAGTCTTTTGGGAACCAATGTCTTGAACTTTTGAAAGCTGGTGGAGATTTCAAAGCCACATCCTGTTCGGCTACAACATAATTCTACAAGCGCCTGACATTTCCTGAACTGAAGATTGGCATCGAGGCTAATGTCCTGTTGTAGCCTGGTCCTTTCTGAGCCGTTCTGGGACACAAAACCCAGCCAATCAAATAAATCCCTACATACAGACATATTGAAGCAGGAGATTAAAAAAAAAAAGATGTTGATCTTTACCCAATATATATATATATATATATATCCTAACCCCAACGTGCCACATTTTAAAAAAATTTATAGTCATCAACTCTCGTCAGGCATGCCGCTTGAAACCTGCGCGTTCTCCTAAAAGCAAATATAGTTTGATCCCTCTCCCTTCCCCTTGCACATAGCCCCTGAGAGATCCATTAAATTAATAAGAGAGTGGGGCACAAAACAACAGCGGTTCCTTTTATTATCCCAACGTGTTTCAAGTAAAATCTCTTCCTCCAGGGAAATTGAGAGTTTGCAAAAACTTCATAAAGTTTTCTTTTTCTCTTTCTCCTTTTCTCTTTTACTCTTTTACTTTTACTCTTTTTCTCCTTTTATCTTCTTCTCTTCTACTCTTCCCCCCCCTTTTTTTCTCTTTTTCTCTAACAGTGAGGACAATTAACCAGAGGAACAGAAGTTGCCTTCAGAAATCGTGGGGTGCTCCATAACTGGAGGTTTTTAAGAAGAGTCTGAACAGTCACTTGTCTGAGATGGTACAGGGTCTCCTGCCTGAGCAGGGGGTGGACTAGAAGCCCTCCAAAGTCCCTTCCAGCTCTATTCCGATTGATTGATTGATTGAATACAAGAATCGTATGTTCAAGAATTCTCTGCCCCTTCACATCTTGCTTGAGCGAGGGGTTGGACTAGAAGACCTCCAAGGTCCCTTCCAGCTCTGTTCTATTCTATTCTATTCTATTCTATTCTATTCTATTCTATTCTATTCTATTCTATTCTACAATCTGTCTATTCTATTCTATTCTATTCTATTCTATTCTATTCTATTCTATTCTATTCTATTCTATTCTATTCTATTCTATTCTATTCTATTCTATTCTACAATCTGTCTATTCTATTCTATTCTATTCTACAATCTATTCTATTCTATTCTATTCTATTCTATTCTATTCTATTCTATTCTATTCTATTCTATTCTATTCTATTCTATTCTATTCTATTCTATTCTGCATCTATTCTATTCTATTCTATTCTATTCTATTCTATTCTATTCTATTCTATTCTATTCTATTCTATTCTATTCTATTCTATTCTATTCTATTCTATTCTATTTCTCCTTTTCTCTTCCTCTGTGTATACGTTTTATTCACTTTATTCACTTATGATATCTCTTGAGTTCCTGGCAGTTTCTTCAGAAGAAAAGGAAAGAAAAAAAGACCAGATGTCATTACAGCAACCACCAGAACAGAGATGCTAGGGCAACAAGAGAAAAACAAAATATAAACTGCAGCGAAGAAGTATATAAGAAGTATATAAGCCTGTCCTGCATGTTTCTCCAATTAGACTAATGAAGACACCAGTAGAGAGTTCTCTTCTCTAACTGAAAAGTCTAAATCTAACATAACCAAATCTTGCTAGGTTTAAAATAAGCTCTCTCTCTAAGCACTCTGGGGCCACGGACTGATTCCTATAAAAAGCAGATTCCTATAAAAGTCTCTAGTAAGTAGCTGGTTTTTTTTTTTTTTTAACAGGCCTGCCTAAATGGCCTTGAATGTCATTGTATTCTGGGTAAATTGGTCCTTCTGCAGGGCCATCAAACCCTTTACATTTTATGGGCTGTTTTCCTGATCGACTGCAGAACAGCTAAATATTCATTATTCTTTTACAAGATCTGTTTGGCGGGGGGGGGGGGGAGAAGGAGGACCACCGTGCTGGTGGTATGCTTTAATGAGTCTGGTTAACTTTTTATTGCCCAAAAGCTCAATTGTGCCCAGGTGCAGTTGTGAATTCTGTTTATCTTAACTCTTTGAACTGAAAATCCAATGGATTTCGGAATATACCCTGAGGAGCTGAGATCAGCTAATGTCACCATTAAGGCAGCTGAAAGAGACAGACAGTAACAGCAATCACACTGATAGGAACTGATATCCTGAATTCAGGGCATATCAACCTACCTTGGCTAACAATTGCTTGAGCTGGAGCCAAACCAGAATAAAATATTATTTACTCGGCTGTTCCCAACATTTTGATGCCGTTTTTTCAGAGCTGCTTCTAGAAGCATAGTTGAAAATGAACGTAGAGGCTTCCCCTCTCGTTTCCGAGTCTAGGGGGCAGTGCAAATACCCTCTGAATCTTAAAGTAAGAACTATTGTTTCGTGTTGCTGTCCCTTGTCTTTTTCATTGGGTTTTTTTCACCACACTATCCTATTAATTCCCAGCAAATTCATTATCATCAGCGTTATTACGGTGAATTGCAAATGTCTTTCTAATGATCAGCCACTTTAAATAAAAGGTGCCACCGTTTTCTGTTGTGGTATGGTAATGATATAAATTTAATCCCAAATAAATAAATAAATAAATAAACCCCTGAATCTAAATTCAAATGAGATTTGAAAATGACTATTTAAAAGTAATCCTTTTACTGTTAACAAAAGCCCTTTGGATCTTTCTCAAGGGCATTTTTAAAGTGCAATTAATAAAATAAGTAATTATGTTTTTAATCTATGTTTAATTATTTTTTTATTTTTTATTTTTTTGCTATTCCGTTTCCCCCCCCCCCTCTCTTTTCTTCAGGTTTTATAACCCAGCTAAAAGAAATTGCTTTAGGTGGGGAACAGACTTAAAGATTTTAGACGACTAAGTTTTTCTCTTTAAACAAATAAGAAAATTTAATGATTTTTAAACTTTAAGGGGGAGAGAAATACCTCCTGCCTCTTGCACTCACAAAAGGCCAATGGTTTAGAACTATAATTTCAGAAATTCCCAATTGTGGTTTGAAACTAAATCTGTGGAAACCAACAAAAGAAAATATAAGCAACCAGGAAGACCCCAATTTCTAAAAGAATAGCAAGAGTCAGTTCAACTGGGGAATGCATGTATTTTAAATCCTTTGCATGTTATAGTCCCTCCCTCCCAAAAGAGGCAGTCATAATTTATTTCAATCATCGATCAGAATTTTAAAGAAAGGGATGACATTTTGGTGCATTTAAAGAGACAAAGCAAGCAGTTTCTAGGGTATAATAATATTGCAGAATCGCAGGCACAATTGCAGCGTTAAAAAAAACAAAAATCTGGCAAACTTCTTGGTGACCACGGAATTCTAGTCTGAGAACAGGATTTGGATGTACCAATGTCTGAATAAAACAGGTAGTGAGGCTGACTCAGTTTCAGGGACATTACTACCTTCCAAAAAACTGAAAGTGGGGAACTGGTTCAATTCAGAGACAAAACTTTTCTATACAGTGCAAACACCGCATCGTGCGCATCATTTCCAGGGATGGACAATTTCCTGCCTAGAAACCTCCAAAAGCTGCCTTGAATTATAGATGCATATTAGGGACATAAAATACTTGGCCTTTCAGTGTCTATGGAGATGCTCAGTCATCCAGGTCCTGGTTGACCCAAAGGTGTTTTTTTCAGGAGGCAACTGGACTTTCTTGTTTTTCTTTGAAGACATTTCACTTCTTATCCAAGAAGCTTCTTCAGCTCCGACTGGATGGTGGGGGAAGGGAAGGATTTATATTCCTTGCAGACAGCTGGTCATTTGCCTTCTTTTGGAGAGGCGTTGAGGCCTCTCTAGAGAGTTGCATTCTTTTGAGATGCAAACAACACAGACTCATCCCCAACAGCCTGTGCCTGTCTTCAACAGTGAAGGGACACATCCTGCAGCCAAGAAGGCTCCACACACATTTGCACCACTCAGGTGACCCTGAGGACACAGGTAAACCTCCAAGTGGCCTGAACGACTCTCCAAAAGAAGGCAAATGACCAGCTGTCTGCAAGGAGTATAAATCCTTCCATTCCCCACCATCCAGTCAGAGCTGAAGAAGCTTCTTGGATGAGAAGAAAAACGAGAAAGTCCAGTTGCCTCCTGAAAAAACCACCTTTGGCACAGCCATGACCTGGATGACTGAGAATCTCCACAGACACTCACTCCCTGTTTCTCTTACAAACATCTTGAAGGAACCAGTTCAGTTATTTCTTTACCAACTTTCTGCTAGTGCTCTCCTTCAGCTATTCCCAAATTCCCCTGCTATGGCATCGAACATTGAGGGAATCGCTCCCAGCAATTATTTCCTCTGCCGTGTTAGCCCACAGCTGTAAATAGAATAACTCAGCCAAATACTTAGCCATTCAGGGCTGACGGTTACTGTTTACTCCCACCCCTTGTGAACTTCTATGGCTCCACGGTTCAGCTGACAGCCCTAGAAGAAAAAACATTCTTGGGTAAGCTTTATTTTGCTTTTAACCACCATGCACCGCCCACTTTTCTTTTCTTTTCTCTGGACTGGGAAACCGAGCCAGGAAACAGAACAGTGTAGTGCAAAACAGCGTAACACCCACCACCAGCCCGAGATGACCTCATTTTTTTCATCAGTTTCTGAGGCAGAGAGGAAGGAAAATATAACGGGTGCCCACAGGGAAGAAGGGTTTCTTGACTTTTGCAGCGTTTTGCTGCTGGCTTTGTGTGCCGAGCAAGACAGCATGGAGCCTCAGAGGCGTGTTACGATCCCAGTGTGGTAAGGCTCATTAGCCATGTTCAGAGAGAAGAATGGAATATCAAGCGTAAGCAGAGATTGTGGAGGTCTGCCATAGAACCAAGTTAAACTTAAAAATAACGTGAAGTCTGAGAGGAAATGTAGGCTGTGGGCTTACTATTGAGCACGCTGAGGATACTCAAGCGGGAAGTTGACACTATGACTTTCATTTACTTAGGGAAGTCTAGCTTCTCGGATGATGGCAAAGGCAGAGGTGTGCTGTAGCCGCCAAAAAAGCCAACACAGTTCTAGACTGCATTAACAGAGGGATAGAATCAAAGACCGCGTGAAGTGTTAATACCACTTTACAAGGCCTTGGTAAGGCCACACTTAGAATACTGCATCCAGTTTTGGTCACCACGATACAAAGAAGATGTTGAGACTCTGGAAAGAGTGCAGAGAAGAGCAACAAAGGTGATTAGGGGGGACCTGGAGGCTAAAACATACGAAGAATGGTTTCAGGAATTGGGTATGTCTAGTTCAGGGGTGTCAAACTCAATTTCATTGAGGGCCGCATCAGCATTGTGGTTGTCCTTGGGGGGGGTAGGTGTGGCCAGGGTGGGCATGGCCTACTGGGTGGGTGTGGCTGGAGTGGGTGTGGTCTACTAGGTGGGCATGGCCAGCTCTACATCGTTCGTGTCAAGGGGGCCTGTGGGGGCCTGAGCAGGAGTGGGACAGTGTACATTGGCTCCCGGGCGGCCTGGGCCGGGGCCAAAGCAGCGGGGGCCATTCCCTCTCTGTTTCCAGGATGGCTTCGCGGGCCACATGAAACCACGTCGCGGGCCGCATCCAGCCCCCGGGCCTTGTGTTTGACATGTCTGGTCCAGTTTAATGAAAAGAAGGACTACAGGGTGACATGATAGCAGTCTTCCAATATTTGAGGGTCTGCCACAAAGAAGAAGGGGGTCAAATTATTTTCCAAAGCACCAAAAGGCAGGACAAGAAACAATGGGTAGAAACTAAGCAAGGAGAGAAGCAACCTAGAACTAAAGAGGAATTTCCTGACAGTGAGTACAATTAACCGGTGGAACAGCTTTGCCTTCAGAAGTTGTGGATGCTTCATTACTGGAGGCTTTTAAGAAGAGACTGGACAGTCACTTGTCTGGGACGGTATAAGGTCTCCTGCTTGAGCAGGGGGTTGGACTAAAAGGTCCCTTCCAACTCTGTTATTCTGTTATTTTGTTAAGTTTGAGTGAATACATTTCCTCCAGGTCTGCATAAGGCCATACACCTAATTTGTTCTTCTGACTGCCAGCAAAATAGCAGTGTATCTAACTTGGCCTAAGGTAATGAAACCATCAACCCCAAGCAAACTAAAATGTAACTAGGACATATTTCAGCACAGCAGAATCCTTGAACTTAAACTGAACCTTGGCCACATGAAGGACATTGAAAATGATGCTGCATGATCAGAGGGCATCAGCTGAATTCTTAATTATGTTGCATTTCTAACGCTAAGTTTCTTTTCCTTTTCTTTTTTCATAAGCTGGAGTAGTAAATGAATTCATCTATGGTTGAAAAATAAATCGGTTGCAAAGCACCCTTGTGCAATCACAGGCTTTTTTTTTTCTTCGTACCATTGCATTAATCCACTTCTTTGCAATAAAAGAATTCTCAACACTTATGCTATCAATCTTCAATTGCTTAACCATGGAGAGATTTCACAAAGACAATTTAGTCTAGTCTAGTCTAGTCTAGTCTAGTCTCTTATTCTACTCTACTCTACTCTACTCTACTCTACTCTACTCTACTCTACTCTACTCTACTCTATTCTACTCTACTCTATTCTGCATTCCTATTCTGCATTTCTATTCTATTCTATTCTATTCTATTCTATTCTATTCTATTCTATTCTATTCTATTCTATTCTATTCTATTCTATTCTATTCTATTCTATTCCATTCCATTCCATTCCATTCCATTCCATTCCATTCCATTCCATTCCAACAGAACAGAACAGAACAGAACAGAACAGAATAGAATAGAATCCCTTTATAGGATGTAGTCCACTGAAAATAATTTATCCTTCAGATCTCTCTGCATTTTGGCTCTTCCAGGCCAAAATATACGAAGCGGTGTGTGTGTTTTTTTGTAAACTAGAAGGACCATTTTTAAAAAAAACCAGTAGCAGAGGAAATTAAAAGCATCCCACAAATTATTTTGATCCCCATTATCATTTAAAAGTCCCTCTGGGGCCATCTGACGCTTTGATCTCCCCTTCCCCTTGCGAACCACATAATAACCACATTCTCCCAAATTAAAAACACGTTTCTTTTATTATTATTATTATTATTATTATTTCTAGCTAGCAAAGTGGAAAATTCATTTGGATCCGTCAGGCCCTTTGGCTCCGCGCTCTGCTCAAGACGATTCTTTTCTTTTCCATGGTGATCTGACCAAATTTGTCAGTGAAATGACCTTTCCTTTTGCAGAAGAAACTTGCTTGTGTTTGCAGAGTCTTTTTTTTTTATATCGAAAGTTGAGCAGGAAGCGCACAGGTCAATACCCTTTTCTGATCCCTTTTAACAAGGTAGCAAAGAAGTTATCTGACGTTCCAAGGCTCTTTCGATTATGATAAGGACAAACTGAAACCTTCCAAGAACTATTTGTAAGATCCTTCTTAGGTATACATCTGGGATAATTCTTCGTTTCTTAGAATTAATTTTGGGAGCGCTCTCGGGATTAAAACTTATTGCTCTCCAGATCTACGGGAATCCATCTCTCAGAATTTGCAGTCCTCCATTTGAGGTTTATAAGACTTACTGTCCGACATTTATAGAAGACAGCAGGTTAGGAAAGTTTATGAGTGAAAACAATCAGTCACGACACTAGAAACCTCTGACACAGGTACAAAGAGCCAGCCCCTCTCCTTTCTAGCCCTGATGATGTTCTGTAGTCAGGTAATGAAACCACCATACTCAGAGAGCTTCAAAGACCCCTTCAGGTGCAAAGAATCAGGAACATGCATTAAGTTCCAGTTAAGAATATTTATTGCTGATGCCTATACATAAAAATCTAGCCAACTAAGGATCAGACAAGAAGAAGAAGAAGAAGAAGAAGAAGAAGAAAAAGAAGGAGAAGAAGAAGGAGAAGGAGAAGGAGAAGGAGAAGGAGAAGGAGAAGAAGAAGAAGAAGAAGAAGAAGAAGAAGAAGAAGGAGAAAAGAAGAAGAAGAAGAAGAAGAAGAAGAAAAGAAGAAGAAGAAGAAAAGAAGAAGAAGAAGAAGAAGAAGAAGAAGAAGAAGAAGAAGAAGAAGAAGAAGAAGAAGAAGAAGAAGAAGAAGAAGAAGAAGAAGAAGAAGAAGAAGAAGAAGAAGAAGAAGAAGAAGAATGAGAGGAATAAGAGGAATAAGAGGAATAAGAGGCTGCTAGGGGAGGATCCTTGGTTGGTGAGGACGGCAGAAAAGATCATTGGCAGTTCCCTCCCTCCCATCCAGGACATAGCACAGAAGTGTTGCTTGAGCAGGGTCCGCAGGATTGTCTGGGACACTACACACCCTCTTCACGACCTGTTTTCCTTGTTACCTTCTGGGAGGAGGGGGCTTCGTGGTATCCGAAGCAGAACGTCCAGATTCAGCCACAGTGTTGTTCCATGCAGTATTAACCTTGTGAACTCTCAAGCTTCCTCTTTCCGCTATGTATTCAAGATAGACAGTGATTCGTATTTATATGTATTTATATGTAAGGGATCAGGTATATACGTATGTATGTATGTATATAGAATGTTTATATGTGTGTTATGTTTGTGTACACTTTTGAGGGCAGGCAACAGAATTTCATTTTTAATGTGTGCCAGTGTGTCCACAGTTAAAAAAAAATGACAATAAAGATTATCTTATCAAGACTAAATTAGCATTAGATAAGAGTCAATAGAATTATGAGCGGTGTGATGTGGGGGGTTAGAGAAGGAGCTCTCACCTCACAATCAGGAGGCTGTGAGTTTAATCCTAGAGAGTGGCAGATATTTTTTCTCTCTCTGGGCGCAATGAGTAATTGCTGTGAACACCCCATAGGCGTCAGGAAGGGCATCCGGCCACTAAATTCTCAACTTCCATTCAAGTCACTCCCAACTCCATGTCAATGCAAGGGATTACACGGTCATTAAAATAGAAAAAAAAAGAGTCCACAGAATTTAAGGGGGAGTGTAGACTTGGAATATTTGTGACACATAAGTATCCTAGGCTGAGTCCTCTTTTACTCTGACCCCAGGCGTTGCCTTTTCTTCTCCTACAGCCCCCATGGTTACTTTTTATTCCCTGAATATGAAATCTGAAGCTTGCGATGGGAAAGAAATACACATTTTTGAAGCCTGCATTATAATGTTGATATAATCAGCACATTATATCCTCTTGGGTTGTCCTCGGCTCTTTAGAATTTTAAGGGTCAATATATTAGACTTTGCCTGCTAAGCAACAGACAGCCAGTGCAGAACTTTCAAGATAGGTATGATGGATTACAGTCTTGCCACCTGCTTCAGAATAGAGTTTTATTCTTATTTTCCCATCTTATTCTTTAACTCTTTACTTGGAGGCTTAAATGATATGGTAATGAAACAACTGAACTGCAAAAAAGAAAGAAAAGAGGAATCAGTAATGTCTGTCGGTCTAACGAAACAAGGACCAGGGGTGATGCGATAGCCATGTTCCAATATTTGAGGGGCGGCCACAAAGAGGAGGGGATCAACCTATTCTCCAAAGCACCTGAAGGCAGGACAAGAAGCAACGGGTGGAAGCTCATTAAAGAGAGAGATCCAATTTAGAACTAAGGAGAAATTTCCCAACAGAACAATTAACCAGTGGTAGAACTTGCCTCCAGAAATTGTGGGTGCTCCATCCCTGGAGGTTTTTAAGAAGAGACTGGACAGCCATTTGTACAGGGTGATATAGGATCTCCTGACATGGGCAAGGATTGGATTAGAAGACCTCCAAGGTCCCTTCCAACTATATGTGTTCCATGTTTGAAAGCAAACAATAAGGGTATAAACACGATACATACTGTAGCTTGCATACTGCAAGAGGAAAAGAACTAATCTCTCTGGCTTTGATTCCATGGCCTAGTACAGGGGTAGGCAACCTTGGCTCTTTTATGACTCGTGGACTTCAACTCCCAGAATTCCTGAACCATATATATATATATATGGTTCACGTAGTCAATTACTGTACACACACCCACACACGTCAGTTGTGTAACGAAACATAATGGTCGCCGCCTGCAGTAAGCACTCAGCATGCAACCACACAACCAATCACAAGCCAAGCAGTGCCACAAGCCAAGCAGCACCATCACAACCAGTGCAGACGAAGTATACATGCATCGGACTTGACACACAAGCAGCCCGCATGCACCGTTTTAATGATTTTGCCGCCGACCTGCTACGCTCGACAGGGTGATTCAAGTCCACGTGGATCAAACATCAAATTTTCAAAAGTTACTTTTAAAACTTGGGAAATCTATTGAAAAAAGGTGCCGGAACTCATTGCATTCTATGACAAAAAAAAAAGCACTGATAATAAGTTAGTCAAAAATTCGAAACAAATATTTTCCAGATCTGGCTTAATCAGACTGCTCAACAGCATCTCTTTGTGGAAATGGGTTGTCCACTAGGTTTTCATTCTATTTCATGCAGGAGAAACTTTAGATGCTAAACTGCGAGATCTTCACCAGAACTTGGGAGGTGTTTATCTCAAGCGTGAAACTGCTGGCCACCTGTGACCGTGGTAGCACCAATCATTTAAATCCTGGATGATTCCTGGGAGAGAATGAAGTGTGGCACATAGATTCTAATGGGTCCCTGGTGGTGCATTATTTTTAGTTGTTGTTCGGATTTGCTTGAGCTTCCAAGGGTTGCCTGGCAAAATCAAGTCCCCAGGCAGAAATATGGAAGATAAGTGAGGGCCGCTGAGCGGTGGAATCTGATTGTGTCTCCTGGGAAAGGGCTGGTTCAGCTCCCTCTTATTTCCAACTTTAGACAACACACTGGCTATCAAGAGAGGGGAGAAAGGGGAAACGTGGGTGATGGTTGAGGGTTCCACAAGGCTGCATGTCCAGGGGGTAAAGGAATTAACCATCAGCATCACACCAAGCCAGAGAAGGTGGATGCTGCTTCTAATTGCAGTTTTTGAGAAAAGAAGATATGTTTCTTCTTCCACACAATTCCTCTTTTGCATAATTTGTTCTGAAATTTTCATTTTGCAACATTGCTTTTAGATTTGCAGATTTTTTTTTTAAAGGCACTGAGGTAGCTACTGTGTGAACTAAAAATCAGAGTTAACTCTGAACTTGAATTCTGTGTGAAAAATCAGGCCTTATAAAATCCTGCCCTGTTTGTAGATGATAATTGTAGATGGATGGATGGGAGGAAGGAAAGAAGGAGAAAGGGAAGGAAGGAAGGAAGGAAGGAAGGAAGGAAGGAAGGAAGGAAGGAAAAGAGAAGAAAGAAGGGAAGATGAAATATGGAAAGGAGGGAGGGAGAGGGGAAGAAGGGAGAAAGGGAGGAGGAAAGGGAAGAGAAAGAAAGAAAGAAAGAAAGAAAGAAAGAAAGAAAGAAAGAAAGAAAGAAAGGAAAGAAAAGGAAGGAAGGAAGGAAGAAAGAAGGAAGGAAGGAAGGAAAGAAGGAAGGAAAGAAGAAATAAGGAAGGGAGGGAGGGAGAGGGGGAAGAAGGGAGGAAGGAAGAAAGGGAAGAGAAAGAAAGGGAAGAGGAAGGAAGGAAAGAAGGAAGGAAAAAAGGAAGGAAAAAGGAAGAAAAGAAGGAATAGAGGGAGGGAGAGGGGGAAGAAGGGAGGAAGAAAGAAAGGCAAGAGAAAGAAACGGAAGAGGAAGGAAGGAAGGAAGGTCCATTCCAACTCTTTTATTCTATGTTCTATTCAGTGCAAAAAAATCCCCACGTAGGAGAGGACCAGGCAGAGCCCAAAGGCGGGGTCAAGTGCATCGTCAGTTTGGAATCCTTATGCTGCCACAAGAGTCCTAAATTCAGCCCTCCGATGAATTCCGTTGACTCTTATCTGGCACCAAGTTGACCTGGCCATTAGTAGATCAGATGTCAATGCTGTAAACATTGGATGTTCCCCCTCTGACAACTGATGAAAATTGCAACCATTTCCACTTCGCTTTTAACATGCTTTTTCTTCTATTTAGAAATCAGGTGCAGAAGGGGGGTTGGGATGACTGCTTGAGTTCAGCTAGCCATAACAATAACACTGCTCTGTGGGAACTCAAGGACACAAACTGATAGCGGTTTGGCGGGCTGAGGAGCTAGGGAGCAAGCCCGCCGTTTCAGGCTAATTGGAGAACATGATTTATGACTGCTTATTGGGTGTGGGAATTGCAATTTGTTACTTTGTATCCGGGGGAAGGGAATTTAGTTTTGGGTTCAACTATATAGTGCCGATACTTTGTTTCCCTAATAAAATGTTCTTTAAAGAAGAATTTTGCCTGGAAGTTCTTTTGATGGGTTTCATCTATCGGAATCATGACATCAGATTCTTGTGTATAAGCGGCATGTAACAAACTTTTAGTGCTTTGAACTTCACTCCTTTTCCCGGTTACTTGCAACTAACTCCCCACCCCCACCCCAATGTAACTGTTTAAATTTATAATAATTGTTTCCAAAAGTAGGCCTCTACATACAGGTAAGCGCCTACTTAGATTGTGGGGTTGGGGGATTTGTGTTCTACGTTGAAAAGATTATACACCGATAACATCAGTGGTGACATGTAGTTATTTTCATACGCTGAAGAGGTTTGAACTTTAGTAATGGTGGGAAACTTCCTCCTTCAGGTGGGACCCTGAAGTCATTCCTACTCCTTTACTCTTTAGCATCATCCATCCATCGTTGTTAAAATAACAACAGTGAAGACAGACTGTCTATTATTTCAGTGAGGGCTGAGTGATGCTGTGAAGATGTTATTGTATGTCACTAGTGAGGGAACGTCTTAAGTAGCGACCGAACTCTGAATAAATTCTACCCTAAAACAGAAAGAGCCTCAAAGGATCGTAGTAGCAGTAGTAACAGCATAGTAGTTTTCACTGGTGAATGAGTTATTCTCCTCCTTGCTAGAGGCAGAGACAAGGTGCAATTGGCAGCCTGTGGCGCTTCCTTTTTTTCCGTTTGCCGCACAATATAAACAGGAAGAAGAAACGTTGCCATGGCAACATTGAGAGGTTACCCCTCATCCCCGGGCGCAATTTGTAGGCAATCCATGATTTAAACTGTTTGTTGAACTATCCTACGATAACAGATTAATGGAAATCGGAGAGGCAATGGCAAACAAGGCATCCGGAATAAGCGGGATTGTGCTCTTTGCCGGAGAATTCCTCCCTCTTAATTTGATGAAGGCGGTTGCTGGTGTTGTCATTTTGTTCATCGATATCTGTTTTTGTATCTTTCCCATTTCCTTCCATTGGACTTCTGCTGGAGAACCTATAAGGAGTCATAGGCACTGAGTGTCAATCCCAACGATGGCAGATCCATGACGACATCAGCATGCAAATGATGCACAATATGCCATTTGTGTCATTGGGTGTGATAATGCATTCATGATGTCACTTACGAGTTTAGCAATTGTGTTCTTTACTTTAATGTCCCAAAGGTGCTTCCCCCCCCCCAAAAGGCAACTGGACTTCGTTTTTTTTCTTGAAGACATTTCGCTTCTCGTTCAGGAAGCTTCTTCAGGTTCTGAAGAATACAAATGAGAACGTTCTTCAGAACGGAAGAAGCTTCTTGGATGAGAAGTGAAACGTCTTTGAGGAAAAACAAAATCCAGTTGCCTTTCGGAAAAAAGCACCTTTGGGATAACCATGACCTGGATGACTGAGAATTTTCTGTTTGTGCCCTTTTGCTTTTATATTCCTTCTTTTGCTTAAAAACTATGAACTATAACTTGTATCATTTCCTTCCTTCCCTCTCTCCCTCCCTCCTTCCCTCCTTCCTTCCTTCCTTCCTTCCCTCCCTCCCTCCCTCCCTCCCTCCTTCCTTCCTTCCTTCCTTCACCCTTCCTTCCTTCCTTCCTTCCTTCCTTCCTTCCTGTAGTGCAAATGGGTGTGGAGCCTTCTTGGACCTGTTGAAAGGACTATGTTGTAGACTGTATTGTACAGTCTCAAGAAGGCTCCATACCCATTTGCACTACTGGGGTGACCCTGGCCACACAGATAAACCTCCAAGTGGCCTCAACGACTCCCTAAAAGAAGGCAAATGACCAGCTGGCTGCAAGGAGTATAAATCCTTCCATTCTCCACCATCCAGTAAGAGCCAAAGAAGCTTCTTGGATGAGAAGCGAAACATCTTCAGAGAAAAACAAGAAAGCCCAGTTGCCTCGTGAAAAAGCACCTCTGGGATTTAGAAAGAAGACAAAATAAAGCTTGACATTCACAATTGTCTCTTTGGGACAATTTGGGACAGTCATGACCTGGATGACTGAGAATCTCCATAGACAGTTAGAACAATTAACCAGTGGAACAACTTGCCTCCAGAAGTTGTGGGTGCTCCAACACTGGAAGTTTTTAAGAAGAGATTGGACAACCATTTGTCTGAAACGGTGTAGAGTTTCCTGCCAGAGCAGGGGGTTGGACTAGAAGACCTCCAAGGTCCCTTCCAACTCTGCTATTATTCTGTTATTCTAACTCTCCTGTAATGTCCTTCCTTTGGATTATTTTTTTTTCCCAATTCCCTGTTTAGTCCACTCCTCTGAGATATTCCCATGGTCTCTTATCTAAGTACCAGTGAGATCTGACACTGCTTAGCTTTTGAATCAGCTAAGACAGGTTAGGTCCTGTCAGTTAGAGCCAAAACATTGTTTCCCGTAAAACTGAACAAGGGCTACTGCGATCTGACCCGGTTTCTTGCTCTGACGCTTTTGATGCTGTATTGTATCCCGGCAACCTTTTATATGTAATATAAGCAGACAAATACTGGAACAAGGAGACTAATATTCTTCTTATCTGCGTGCATTGTCCCCAGATAATGGTGAGTAGAGAAAGTAATGCACAGAGATATTGAGATACCGTGTCTTCCTTAGAAACAACAGGAGTTCCTTCTGCCAGCCTCTTTCTATTCTCACCAGCGATCAGTTGCTGTCTTGGGAATATTTATTTCTCCGTGGGTGGAATTATTGTTTGACTTGGCAGCCCCACAGCAGCTTCACATGGCTGATAATGAAGGCCTAGAGGGTTGCTACTATTTTGGTTCTTGGTTATGTCATCCTAATGGTCTCAGATGTCAGGAGCAGGTGTCTCTGCTGCTGGTACAAATAAAATAACATGAAAGGAGCAAGGACTTGCCGGAGATTTTCCGGAAGGAAGGAAGGAAGGAAGGAAGGAAGGAAGGAAGGAAGGAAGGAAGGAAGGAAGGAAGGAAGGAAGGAAGGAAGGAAAAAGGGAAGGAAGGAAGGAAGGAAAAAGAGAAGGAAGGTAGGAAGGAAGGAAGGAAGGAAGGAAGAAAGGAAGGAAGAAAGGAAGGAAGGAAGGAAAAAGCGGAGGAACAAAGAGGAAGGAAGGAAAAAGGGGAGGAAGGAAGGAAGGAAAGAAGGAAGGAAGAAAGGAAGGAAAAAGGGAAGGAAAAAGGGAAGGGAGGGAGGGAGGGAGGAAGGAATGAAGGAAAAGAGACCATCATTTAGAACTTCAAGCAGCTACATAGAGAATTATGGAAAACAATTGATCTAAGAAAGTTTTGCTCCTAATTGTAATTCATTGTCATTACACTGTCTGAGGGCAACGATGTCGCCCGAGATCTGCAAATAAAGTGATGTAGGTCAATTAAATGATTTCACCAGCGTCAACAAAGGGCCTTTGAGAGTGAAGAGATGGGCATGCAACTCTAACTCTAACCAAGTAGGCGAAGTGGACCTAGAGGCTGGCAAAGTCTACTTTTGGCCATACAATATTTGGCAGGCATTTGTGCCATCCTCAGTGTGAGAGCAGTATATACCAAATGTCCTTCTCCAGCACAGATGTTTCAGTGGAGCTGTAGAGCAACTAGATGGACTGGCAAGGATGGAACAGGGAATAAAGCTATATCTAAGGTGGGCGAGGAGTCTTGACGGCAATTCTGTTCTCTCCGTTTCTTTCTTGCTTTCAGCCATTCTACTGTCCTCAATGCAACAATAAATCAAAGAAATAAATAGATTAAAAGAAGAGAGGAGGGGGAGGGGGAGGAAGAGGAGAGGGGAAGGGACAAGGGGGAGGGGAAGGGGAAGGGGAAGGAGAAGGAGAAAGAGAAAGAGAAGGAGAAGGAGGAGAAGAAGAAGGAGAAGGGAGAAGGAGAAGATTTCAAAAACTACGGTAGGAGAACAGAGGGAGCAGATCAAAACCACTGATATCACCATGACATGACAAAGCCTGAACTGGCTTGGAAGTATGACATATTTAAGAAGAAAAAGAAATGGTAGCTGTTTACTTCATGGTGTCGTTGTAGTTTGAGGTGTCATTCATCAAGCTGTGCAAAATATACCGGCACAGAAAATGTCAAAGTGTGTCAAATCTGTGCAGGCTAAAAGGAAGAATTGACCAGTCCTGACATACTAGAGAACTGGATGTGATTAAGGTTTCCTCCAACCGAGTTGATAGCTCGGTTTTGTTTCATTTTTATCCAGGATGCGATTTCAGGAATTTGTAGCAGCCGAAGGCCCACGTTCCCCTCCTAATGTGATCCTTGACTGCCACATGGAAAAGAGATCATTCCAGGAAGATAGAATTACATACTGGGGATGTTAGATATCTTGCAGAGGGTGGAATTTCAACGACTGTTGTGTCTTAAAAGGCATATTTGTAGAACACGAGGCAGTTCTGCCTTCCATTTTTCACGACTTCGGATCCTTTGCACTGTGAATATTCCATTTATATCACTCAGATTTTATATGAGCTGGCCAGGATTTGACTCAAACCGACTCTTGATCCAGAGCTTTTGACAAGTTTTGTCACAAAATAAGAAACTAAAACCTTCATTTTCTGTACCTATCAATATGGGAAGGGAGGGTTTTGAAAGGTGTTAAATTCTGCTAACAATAGGGAATCCTTTTGAGATGGCCCTTGCTGTAAGGGTCATGCAAGAGGCATAAGCAATAGCGACCAATAAAATGGGGTGTTTATATGAACTTCACACACCTACACACCCACACAGAGTGAAATCCGCTATTTTCGAAAGCTGTAGGGATCTCAGCAATACATGAATATCTTCTAATGTTTGGGAACTGACTGAGCGGAGTAATTTTCCAATGTCTATTATTGGATAAACACAGCCATTCCC
The DNA here is from genome assembly GCA_023970755.1 of Azemiops feae. NCBI lineage: Eukaryota > Metazoa > Chordata > Lepidosauria > Squamata > Viperidae > Azemiops > Azemiops feae. The sequence continues at coordinate 813,640 of JALGBA010004135.1, read as the reverse complement.
CTGTCTTCTTCCACTCCTTTTCTACGCCTAGAAGCTATCTTTCTCGAAAAGTAAGCACAGGGAAATGGAAATTAATCCTCAGGTTCATTTTTTTTAACAGGCATGTTTGGGAAGCTTAAGGGAACGGCAGAGCGATTAACATTCCAGTGAGCGAGTCACCAAAAATGCATTGTGTAGACGCGAAAAGAAACGTTGATTCGCTACTGTGGCGGCAGCCTCTTTCTCTGTTTCTCTCTGTTTTTTTTCTCTCCCTCATCTCCTCAAGAATATGTACTCTAATGAAGAAAAAGGAAGGAGGCACTATTGATTCCATTAACCTACAATTCCGGACCTGTTTCCACACACACACATTCATGGAAATTGATGAATGAACGCATGAAACACAACAAAGAAAACTTTCACAGTCCCACCGGTGATTTTGGTGTTTGCCAAAAGGAAAAAAAACTTCACAATTTCATCTACTTTCAATCAGAAAAGCAGCATGATGTTTTCATTCTCTACAGATCTTATGCATGAGATGCCCAGAATCAGTCAAGTTGGGTGGGTTCTGTAAATCCGATTAGATAAATTAAATAACAAATAAAGACACTGGCTATTCCCTCAGCCCTAAGGGATAGGGTGAATGTTGAGGTACCGCAGTGGTGGGATTCAAATATGGGAACAACTGGTTCTCCTCATGGATGCCACTTCCGGAAGTCCATTCTGGGCCTGGGCAACAAAAAATTAGCTACCGGTTCTGCCGAAGTGGGGCGAACCGGCTGAATCCCAGCACTGAGCTACTATCAGACTCGTTTTTCTAGATGTTGTCTTCTGGGTGTTCAGTGTATGACACACAGAAGTCATAAACCCCCAAGGGTCTTGTGGAGCTAGGTAGCTTATTAGTGGTACAAACCAATAAATATGTGTTAATATTGGACTAGGGGACTGAAAAGGGTTTTTACTCCATTCTCATTTATTCAAGCTGGGCAGTTGTTGTTGCGGGAAAAACTGGATGAAAGATAAAGGTAGGATGAAATATTATATGAAAAGATACTCTCAAATCACACCTGGTTCCTGCTGATTTCATGTTCATATCCATGCAATTTTCTTGAGAACCATCTTTCATTTTAGCTAACGATCACAAAAAGTGTAACATAGAAATAAGGTCTGTCTCTATCTCTATCTATCTATTATCTATCGCTATCTCTCTGTCTCTCTCTGTCTCTGTCTCTCTCTGTCTCTCTGTCTCTCTGTCTCTCTGTCTCTCTGTCTCTCTCTCTCTCTCTCTCTCTATCTATCTATCTATCTATCTATCTATCTATCTATCTATCTATCTATCTTCTATCACTGTTCTCTCTCAGATGATAGATATCTATCATCTCTCTCTTTGTCTCTCTCTTCTATCTATCGTCTATCATCTATATATCTATCTCTTTATCTATCTCTTTATCTATCTATCTATCTATCTATCTATCTATCTATCTATCTATCTATCTTTCTATCTATCATCTCTCTCTCTATTTATCTATCTCTATCTCTATAGCCAGCTAACTATCATCTTTTTATCACTCTGTCACTCTGTGTCTGTCTGTCTGTCTGTCTGTCTGCCTGCCTGCCTACCTACCTACCTACCTACCTACCTACCTACCTACCTACCTATCTATCTATCTATCTATCTATCTATCATCTATCATCTCCATCTTAAATGGAAATGACCATTACCCAAATAATTGTTTCAGCTGCTGAACAATGAACATTTAAAAAAAAAAAACTCCAATTGCCATCTATAATCTGTGTCTATGTGCAATTTTACAAATGTCTGGAAGAAGGAGAAATAACAAAGATTAGAGAAACCTCAGTCCATTGTTGATGCCAACAACCCTTTCAAGGCTTGAAGCTCACGGCGTTGTGAAGGGCGCCTTCAACAGAGGCACTTCATACATTTCTTCAAAATGACAAAAGACACCATTCAACCACAAGTATGGAACTGTGTGTGACAATGTGCCAAAGTGGTGGCGCTTGCACTGTGTAACATTTGCCATTTGCTCTGTTTCAACCTCCCCTTGGACTCCTTCGATGCATCACTGTAGGTCTGAGGGTAGAAAAACACACAGCAGTTGCTAGGCAACCTCAGGACTCATTCTCCAATTGTCCAGCCTTACCTATCATCTCCGGTTGCTTAGCAATAACAGCCACACCTTCCAACTCCTGATTCCCTGATTAGCATCACTTCTAGTGCAAGTCCCCTAAAAGCAATCTTGGATAAGTAACAAGACAAAGAGAAATAAAGGGGAGGTAACAGTCCCTTTGCTTTGAAAGTATTTGAGTGTCACTTCTCTTTCTCTTGTATTATCTTGCAGAACTGACTCCCAAAGTAAACGTTTGGGAAAGCACAAAGAGAGAGGTTGAAGAGATTGAAACTCGTGTAGAAACAGGTTCAATTAGGAAAATATTCAAAACTCAAAGCAAGTAATAAAGTTCAGCTGCATTTGGTCTCTCCCTCTCTCTCTTCTGCTGTCCTTTCCATTTTTTTTTTAAACCGCTAAATAAAAGGAACAGATGTTAACATGTTTCTGCCAAAATTTCCACGAGCCCCCATAGACAGCCAGAGCAACTGAGCTGCGCTGTCGCCATGGCAGAGTTTAATTCCAAAACTAATAAACAAACACAGGAAAACAATTAGAAAATGAAGTGCACAGGATAAATGCTGCGAAAACTGGCAGAGGGGTAGGGAAAAAAAATAAAATAAAAGAGTCACAACTTTTAGGATCCTGCGTAATGTGGTGCGGAATAATTGATTTTTTTCTTGATAGGGCTTTTGCTTTTAACCAAGCTTGATCATGATTTCAAATTCTTCTAAGAACATCAGAAGGAACTGGGTGAGGTTTATTCCAGGAATTGAAGCAGGTAGTTGAGTTGGAGTTGAAAAAGTCAACATGGCAGACATAAGTGCACGAACATGATATCAACTTCTTTTAACAGAATAACAGAGTTGGAAGGGACCTTGGAGGTCTTCTAGTCCAACCACTTGCTCAAGCAGGAGACCCTAGACCATTTCGGACAAATGGCTCTTCGGTTTCTTCTTAAAAGTCTCCAGTGATGGAGCACCCACAACTTCTGAAGGCAAAGTCGTTCCACTGGTTAATTGTCCTCACTGTCAGGAAGTTTCTCCTTAGTTCCAGGTTGCTCCCCTCCTTGGTTAGTTTCCATCCATTGTTTCTTGTCCCTGCCCTCAGGTGCTTTGGAAAATAAGTTGACCCCTTCCTCTTCTTTGGAAGCCCTTCAGATATTGGAAGACTGCTATCGTGTCACCCCTAGTCCTTCTTTTCACGAGATTGGACCAACCCAATTCCTGCAACTGTTTTTCATATTTTTTAGCCTCCAGTCCCCTAATCATCTTTGTTGCTCCCCTTTCTATAGTCTTTACATCTTTTTTTATAATATGGTGACCAAAACTAGATGCAGTATTCTAAGTGTGGTCTTACTAAGGCTTGCGTGTCAGATACATGTAAAAAGGGATGGGACTTCAATTATACTGGTATGACCACCATGTTAATTTTTTTCTTACACCCCTCTTCCCTCCCGGCCTCCCCACCTTACACAAACACAAGAAGTAGCTGTTTTCTGAAATGGATATGGTCCAATACATAAATAGTATAATGGATGACCTCAAAAACCATTGGTACTGCAAACTATCCAACTGTTCTTGTTTATCAAGAATAGTGTACTATATTGCATAAGGTGTCAAACATACAAAACTACTTTGGTTACAGCCATCTTTCTTCATTTTTCAGCTTGCCACAGCATTCTTCTAGTTCAGTCATAACAATAACTTTCCTGTGGGAACCAAGGTCAAATTGCTCAAGTGTTTGATGGGCTAGAACTACCGTTAGAGAGCCCGCCACAGGTGTTAGTTGGAGAATGTGATTTATTACATATTTAGTGGGTGGGAAGTTTAACTTTTACTTTGTAACCTTTTGGGCGGGGGGACTTCCAGTCTTGGTTTCACCTATGTTCGTGCTGATATTATGTAGCCATTAAAATTGTTCTCTGAGGAAAGCAATTGCCTCAGAGTTCTTATTTCTACTGGTCTCATCTGTCGGAACCAGGACATAAGGTTTTCATGCTTTCCTGCTCAAAGGATTGATCCAGGATTTATTACAAATGACATTCTCACTTTGTCTAGTATCCAGGTTCTAGAGAAGACTAGAATACTAGTCATACTCATAAATGAAGGCAAATATACGTGTCCCAGGATAATGTTGCAGGATCCAATCTGGGTCGGTCACCTATACCAGAAGTTTGTCTTCGGAGCTTCTGGACCCGTGCTGGGAGCCCATCCTGAGGGAACCTCTCTCTAGTATCCAACTCAGATTGGATTCTCCAATTAGTCATACTAGTCCTGGTATGAGCTGCTGGGCTGATTTCATAAAGCTAAACAGAGCCAAACCTAGTTAGTACTTCAAAGTTCTAGAGCTGTTGGCTGGACTTGGGAGTTAAAGAAACATCCTGGAAGAAAATGATAGCAAACACTTCCACATGATTGACACACACACACACACACACACACACACACACACAAATGTATGAGCTTTGCTAGTTGAAGACTGGGAGACTGCTAGGGAATCCCATGTTAATAATTACTGTAGATTAAAAAGAAAAGGGGAGGAGGAGGAGGAAGAGGAGGAAGAGGGAGGAGGAAGAGGGAGGAGGAAGAAGGAAGGGAAATAGGAAGGGAAAGAAAGAAAGAAAGAAAGAAAGAAAGAAAGAAAGAAAGAAAGAAAGAAAGAAAGAAAGAAAGAAAGAAAGAAAGAAAGAAAGAAAGAAAGAAAGAAAGAAAGAAAGAAAGAAAGAGGAAAGAAGGAAGGAAGGAAGGAAGGAAGGAAGGGGGAGGAGGGGGAGGAGGAGGAGGAGCTCACAATTACTTCCATAGAGCTGCCAAGAAAAGTCAAGAGGAACAAACCTTGGCTTAAGTGTCTCTATTCTTTTATAATTCATGAGCAATGAGTTGATCAAACTATGCAAATTCCACACTTTAAAAGGTTGCTTGTGTGCGGTTACTCCAGCTTCCTGATAGATATTGGAACAAGTGTACCGTCCTATCCAAGCCTAATGGCCTACCCCCCAAAGTAGCATTTTATCATTTTGTGTGCCATGAATATTTATGGTGGGGAAAATCATGCCCCAAAGTGGCATTAAGTAACATGGATTGTTCATTGTTCCCACTGAAATCAGGGGCCGTTTGAAAAGTCTAATGGAATTGTGCTTGCAATCTTCTCTTATCAAATTGAGAACCAGAAATATAATGTGCTAAATGATGTGTGATGGCTGGACACGAAGCAGCATTGCCGTCCAGGAATTTTCAGTCAAGCTTCTCTAATTTTGTACGACGGAGATAAATTTTGCTTTTGTCCAGCTCCTCACCGTGAAAGCATCTTCCCCCGTAGGTATGAACGCACTGTGTTCTGTGTCAGAATCATCCACCTTTGGCTTGGTGGATGATTTCTATCTACTGTTCCATCGGACCCTGACACAGAAATGAAACTGGAAGTTTTGTTCATGTTCTTGTGGAAAGAAAAACAGCATTTGGGGGTTTGCTTTGATAACAGTTATGAACACAGACCAGGCTTCTGCATTGCTCTCAGCATTCAATTTTCTAATATCCATCAGGGCGAATTCTATCTTAGGGTGATTATTTTCCTGAAGCATTACCTAAACTCAGAATAAATTAAGATGTTTCTCTGAAATGGCAGGCTTCTTGGACCAGGACTTGACATTGAATCTCAGTCTCCCAACCTCTCTTTGCTTGGCTGCTAGAATCAGTCTAAGGGCGCACAGTGTGTTATTATTCTATGTTCTATTAGGTTCTGATCTATAGATAGAGTTGGTGTTGTATAGCTCAGAATCTAACAGAACATAGAATTAACAGAGATGGAAAGGACCTTGGAGGTCTTCTAGACCAATCCCCTGCTCAAGCAGTAGTCCCTATACCATTTCTGATAAATGGCTGTCCGTTTGTCTCTTCTTAAAAGCCTCCAGTGATGACGCACCCAGAACTTCTGAAGGCAACTTCCGTTCCACTGGTTGATTGTTCTCACCATTAGGAAGCTTCTCCTTAGTTCTAGGTTTGCTTCCCTCCTTGATTAGTTTCCATCCATTATTTCTTGTCTTGCCTTCTTCTCCTTTGAAGATTAGGAATATTCTTCAAATATATTATTCTTCAAATATGAAGAATAGTAAGAAGAACATTTGTAGCTCAGGGTTGAAATGAGGGGTCCTTAGTGCTCTCTGAGCTTGGTTGTTTTCTTGTAGACGTTTCATTACCCAAACTCAGTAAAGCATTTATGACGCTACCTACTTTGGGTAAAGAAGTCAACGGAAGGACCGTATAAGAACAAGACAATATGGATAAGGTTATATTGACTCTTGACCCAACAGAGAAATGATCAGAATGATGAAATGCCATGTAGTCACACTGCCATTCTAGGATTTGGGACAAAAAATACTGCATGTTCTTCCTCTTTTCAATGTTTGGTAGTTTGATAGTTCAGGCTCTCACGTGAATTTCTTCCTAATGCAGAGAGACTGTAGTTCTTTCCACTGGCAGATTAGCAGAATTTAATGTCAGCAGAAAGGATGGTTTCCATATGGGAGATAATGCAAAGGCATCCTTTTACAGCTATGTCTCAAGAGGCAGAGAGAAGACAAGCAAACACAGGGGTCCTAACTCCAGGTTTCATATCCGTCAGATTTCTGGAGATAGATCAACCCCAAGATCCTTTTTTTTCTGAGTTTTCAGAGATCTACCATATCACACAGGGCTCTGAATAGGATGCTGGTGCTTCCAGCCAGGTATTCAGATAGCCAGAAGCAGTACTGAAGAGAGGAAAGTCATCCATGTGTGGAAAACATTCATAGATATTTCCCTTGAGATGTTGTGTTTCAAGAGCAATATAAAAGGATTTGGAAGTGAGTAGAAAAAAAACAGCTCCTTCTACTATGAAGCCATCAATTATGAGTCACCCTTTTAAAGAAAAGAAAAAAAACACCCAGATAGTTATTCTAAGACAAGGAAAGTTTTCAAGTGAATAGAGGCACTGGAAAAGGAAAAAAGAAAGTTGGGGCTGCTTATTACAGCATTTGGATAATTATTTAAAGGGCAATTGGAACTGCAGCTCCTACACATTTACTGGAAATAAACCCAAGTAGATTATCTAAACAATGTATAGTGATTCCAACCATAGACGTTTATTGAAAAGGAGGGAGGAAGGAAGGAAGGAAGGAAGGAAGGAAGGAAGGAAGGAAGGAAGGAAGGAAGGAAGGAAGGAAGGAAGGAAGGCAGGCAGGCAGGCAGGCAGGCAGGCAGGAAGGAAGGAAGGAAGGAAGGAAGGAAGGAAGGAAGAAAGAAGGGAGGGTGGGAGGGAGGGAGGGAGGGAGGGAGGAAAGGACTCCAGGGAAAGGGATAGGGAGAGTAATAATTAAAAAAACTATTTAGTAGATTCCAAGCCATATGCATTTTATAGCATATTCCTTCCAGCACTGTTGATCAGCTGTTCCACTCTTCCATGAATGGAATCTGCAACAGTGATGTGCATTGCTTCCCTGAGGACTAGAACTGACATTTTAGTGGTGTGGCAAGGAATGCATAAAGTTAAGAAGAAGATAATATCAAACTTGATGAAATATAAGATTCAGTGATACAATTATTAACAATGTTTTTTTAAAAAAACTAAATATATAGAAAAGGGAAAGCATGGAAACATTCAACTGGACTCTGGACTGTCTGCACCCTGAAGCCATTACCAGCAACTGCTCTGTGGAAAAAAATTGTTTTAAACTATTTACCGCAACGTTATATAAGGTTGGTGTTGTTGTTAGTAAATAACTCTGGATTGAGGTCTTGAACTTTGGAAGAAGGGAGGAAGAAGAGAGGAGGAGGAGGAAGTAGTTGAGGGAAGAAGAGGAGGAGGTGGAATAGGAGGAAGAATTAGAATTAGAATTAGAATTAGAATTAGAATTAGAATTAGAATTAGAATTAGAATTAGAATTAGAATTAGAATTAGAATTAGAATTAGAATTAGAATTAGAATTAGAATTAGAGGAGGAGGAGGAGAAGGAGAAGGAGAAGGAGAAGGAGAAGGAGAAGGAGAAGGAGAAGGAGAAGGAGAAGGAGAAGGAGAAGAAGAAGAAGAAGAAGAAGAAGAAGAAGAAGAAGAAGAAGAAGAAGAAGAAGAAGAAGAAGAAGAAGAAGAAGAAGAAGAAGAAGAAGAAGAAGAAGAAGAAGAAGAAGAAGAAGAAGAAGAAGAAGAAGAAGAAGAATCACAATTGCAATCACAACCACAACCCATACATCACTTCTTTATATTGTTGTCAAGAAAACTGCATAGATGTCTTCATGAAGACACCAGGAGTGAGCTTAACTCAAGGAAAATTTACCTCTTTGTTGAGCAACTGAATTTATATCCCACTGCAAGATCGCAACTCTTGGTAGTTTATTGGGGCAGGATATGCCCAAATTAATAAGACATCCATGGCACGATCAAAACCAAAGTAAACCAAACAATAAAATTAACAGCTGTACACAGTATATACAATCACCTTGAATTATATTTCAGTTAGCTGCATTCCGACCTTGAAACTATTGTGATTGTTCCCCCTTTGTCAGTAGTAACGTTTGCTTTGGATATGTTCCAAAGCTTTGGGGAAAGGCCGTGTGACCTCAGCTTCTACATTCCTATCAATATTGCTCCGCTGGATTTCTGCAACTGAGGGGAAATTCACCTCCTTCATATGTTCCATCAAAGTATCTTAAGATGGAGAGGTGGAGAACTGAACTCAGCTTGTAGCTTTCATCTTTATGATGATCATCACATCTAATTCTACCTTAAGGTAGAATACTGCAGCCAATTCTGGTCACCATATCACAAAAAAGATGTTGAGAGTTTGGAAAAAAATCAGAGAAGAGCAACTAAGATGATTAAAGGCCTGGAGACCAAAACATATGAAGAACGGCTGCAGGACTTGGGTTTGGCTAGTCTGAAGAAAAGAAGAAATAGGGGAGACAAGATAGCAGTGTTCCAGCATCTGAGGGGCTGCCACAAAGAAGAGGGGGCCAGGTTGTTCACCAGAGCACCAGAGGGCAGGATGAGAAACAATGGTTGGAAACCGACCAAAGAGAGAAGCAACCTGGAAAAACTTCCTGACAGTGAGGACAATCAACCAGTGGAACAGCTTACCCCCAGAAATCGTGGGCGTTCCATCACTGGAGATTTTTAAAAGGGGACTGGACATTCACCTGTCTGAGACGGTATAGCTTCTCCTGCTTGAGCAGGGGATTGGACTAGAAGACCTCCAAGGTCCCTTCCAACTCTGTTTTTCTGTTATGCATCTGTGGCCCCTAATTTTCAGTATGTTTCAGTTTTGTATGCATTCATTCATCTGTTTTTCCACATTGTTTTAAAATAATCAACATGAAAATGCATGAATTTTCTCATTAAAACCATGTGTAAACATTTCCTTTCAGAGTCCAGGTAGAAAAAGGTGTTTTATCTTAAGATATGCATTCTTAGCACATTTTTTTCTATCTTATTATCTTGAGAGGAGAAGTACATCCCAGTTTTTGGAGGTGTATCCAGAGGATATTGTTTTTCTGACTGCCTATGGTTGGTTCACTTCCAAATATGGATTGATTGAAATTTTCAAGAGTTCTTGCAATACTTTGCTTTAGGAAATCACATCTTAAAATGTGCATACCTGCATAATATCCCTTAGCCTTAGGATATGAGTGCTTTGATGGCTTTGGAGAGATTTTTCCCAACTGGAACGCTTATATCTGATCTATTTGTTTCATTAGTAACCAACAAACTTTCCTTTAGGGACCCACAGATTTTGCATTAAGGAAAGAAATAGCAATAGCAACTTGACTAGAAAAAAAAATATTGGTTTCACAGAGATAGGTCTAGCTTCTCACTGATGATGTTACTTTGTTTGGGTCATGAAACTTCTGCAAGAAAACAAGCAACTCAGAAAGCACCAAGGACACACACACCCATGCAAATTTATCCATCAGTGGTTGTGACAGGGATAGAATAGAATAGAATAGAATAGAATAGAATAGAATAGAATAGAATAGAATAGAATAGAATAGAATAGAATAGAATAGAATAGAATAGAATAGAATAGAATTACAGAATGGAATGGAATGGAATGGAATGGACTGGACTGGACTGGACTGGACTGGACTGGAATGGAATGGAATGGAATGGAATGGAATAGAATAGAATAGAATAGAATAGAATAGAATAGAATAGAATAGAATAGAATAGAATAGAATAGAATAGAATAGAATAGAATAGAATAGAATAGAATAGAATAGAATAGAATTACAGAATGGAATGGAATGGAATGGAATGGAATAGAATAGAATAGAAAGAATAGAATAGAAAGAATAGAATAGAATAGAATAGAATAGAATAGAATAGAATAGAATAGAATAGAATAGAATAGAATAGAATAGAATAGAATAGAATAGAATAGAATAGAATAGAATAGAATAGAATAGAATAGAATAGAATGGACCTTGGAGGTCTTCTAGTCCAGCCCCCTGCTCAAGCAGGAGAACCTATACCATCTCAGACAAGTGACTGTCCAATATCTTCTTAAAAACCTCCAGTGATGGAGCGCCCATGATTTCTGTTCCACTGGTTAATTGTCCTCACTTAGGAAGTTCTATTTAATTCCAAGTTGCTTCTCTCTCTTGGTCAGTTCCAAACAAGTGTTTCTTGCCTGCTCTCTGGTGATTTGTGAGAATAATTTGGACACCTCTTCTTGTGGCAGACATCAAAATACTGGAAGATTTCCTATCATGTCTCCCTTATTTTTTCTTTTCTTTAGACTAGCCAGACCAAGTCCTGCAGCCGTCTCCCGTACGTAAGTCTGCTGACTCTTACCGGTTTGTGAAGTGGTAATTTACAATCCTACATCATGATTCTCCTCTCCTTTTCTAAGCCCAAGACTAATGGGACTTACTGCCATTAGGGCAATATAGCAGCGCGGAATTTCGCCCTTTTCAATTCCTCTTTCCATTCTTGTCTTAAGGAGAACAAAGCTTCCCGCGTGCGTGAGGGACATTTTTCAGGGAAATGAACGGACGTGAGGAACGTGTTTGAGAACATCCACCCTTCTGGAGAATTCTCGTTGCGGATAACGGCCGCTTTTCGAAGTTGAGAAGGAAAAGCGGGGTCTGGCTTAGGAAGCTGACCATTTGTGCTTTCGCCCGTAATTCATTCATAGTAAATCTAGGCCCGATTCACTATAGTCCATGGAACAATCACTATACATTTTATACGCCTCAGGTGGTGCCACAGTACATCAATTTGACATCTGCTTCAGGGGAAAGGCAGTGTTCTCCTCCAAATGGCTTTCGAATGAAAAATTAGTGTGTGGTAGCGTCATCGGGGGATACCAGGGCTCAGGGCTTTGATTAGGTCACCAGTGAAAATGAGGTTTCCATGGTCTATCTGCCAACTTGGGCTCTTGAGAAAAAAGAGTGCTTATTGGCACGATACAGATAGATTTTGCTTCTGAGTCCAACAGGTTCTGTTGGACATAGGAGTGCGAACTGCTCCATCTGGTATGAGGCAGTAGAAACCGAATGGTCAGAACAAGACGGAATAAGCAAAGTACACTTTGATTTACAGTGAAACAACAGTGGCAAGGGATCTATTGCCACAATACTGGAAAACTGAAAGAAATACACAGAGGAAGAAATAATTTTTAAAACAAATGCTAGAATGCGCGGAAATGGACAGTCTTACTTTGAGGTGACAGAAAAAGAAGAAACAGAATACTATCAGACTTGGGACTTGATTTATCATGGCTGGAGAAAAGAAAAGGATTAGAATTATCAAATTTGTGCTAGTGAATGATTAAAGTCAAGACAACGCATTGTTGAATAGGCACTACGAATTGTACGAAAAGATTAGATTAATAAATTTATTTTATTTATCTAGCTATATTTACCTATTTATCTCTACCTTATTCTGACTAGTCTTTCTATCATCTCCATATAACTGTCTCTCTACCATATGAAAGCAAAAACAATAGTATTGCTGTTGGGATAAAACTACAGGAAAATAAATTTTTGCCCTCAAAAAGAAAGAAAGAAAAAACAACCAAATTACACGGATCAGCTCTATTGACAATTGAAAAGTCTCCTTAGCCTAAACGCAATTATTAGTATTTGCCCAAGATATGAATAGCTTTCACACTGTAATTGATATCTCATTAATTTGATAGAGCAGTGATTTTAATTGGATAAATAAAAGTGCCCCTCTCCAGTTTGAATTAACACTAGGAAATGCATTGATTTGAGCATAGGTATGGTCAGCTAATTAAAAAAGGCTCGGGTGTCCCTTTTAAGAGTGTAATAGACTTACACGGGTGCTTTATTTACAGGGAGTGGGTTACTTAACATGCAACAAGGTTTATTAAATATAACTGGTCCACTTTGCTGAACGGCCCTTCGCAGGGCACTAGTGTGATGTCAAACCCTGTGCATCGCAAAACGTAGAAGAAATTAACCTTTCTTAAGCTTTAATGCTAAAAGCAAAAGTAGTCACGAATAAGAGATCCGCTAATGTTGATAATGCACATGGCTTAATGTTGTTCCACCTATATTCACTTCCAGATTTGTCTTGCAGCCGTAAACCAAAAATCCTTCCTTCAGTCCGTTTACTCTCCTTCTTCCACTTTATTTTTTCTTTTCAACTTTGTATCCAGCTATTTCTACTCTGGCTGGGAAAGGAGTCACAAAGAGACATTAGGTAGCCACTATTAGTCTAGCCAAGTATCAGCTCCCGCCCTCCCCAGCCCTGGACCTCCATACTCAATCCACCTGACCTCCTAAGCCAGCACAGAACATATACGTCAGTGGCCAAGATCTACCTAAGTCTAAATCAATGTCACCTGATTGTGATTATTTTGCTTTCTTAATGGAACCGGCCAGAATTATCTAGTAGAAATGATAGCCAAATCAAACAGAATTTGAAGGGACCTGGAGGGCGTTAGTCAACCTACTGCCAGAGGAGACCCTATACTATTTCAGACAAGTGGCTGTACAGTCCTTTCTTGAAAAGCTCAGTGAGGAGCACCACAACTATGAAGGACATAAGCTAGTCATGGTTAATGTTTCACTGTATGGGAAATTTCTCTTTAGTTCCGGTTGCTTCTCTCCTGACTAGTTTCAATCATGCTTCTTGTCCGCACTTCAGGTGCTTTGGAGAAAAGGTTGACATTAATAATAATAATAAATAATAATAATAATAATAATAAAATAATAATAAAATTAATAATAAAATAATAATAATAATATAATAATAATAATAATAATAATAATACATAATAATCTGTCATACCAGCAAACATCCACATCAGCATATCCCAGGTCCTTGGTAAAAGACTCGATAGGTAGACAAAAATGCCAAATCAGTCTGAACTCTGGCTGACTGTGTGATGATGCAATAATATAATAATAATAATAATAATAATAATAATAATAATATAATAATAATAATAATAATAATAATAATAATAATAATAATATAATAATAATAATAATAATAATAAAAGTTGGAAGGGACCTTGGAGGTCTTCTAGTCCAACCTCCTGCTCAGGCAGGAAAAACCCTTCCATGCGACAAATGGCTGTTCAGTCTCTTATTAAAAAGCTTCCAGTGTTGGAGCATTCCACAACTTCGGGAGGCAGGTTGTTCCACTGGTTAATTGTTCTCACTGTCAGGAAATTTCTCCTTAGTTCCAGGATTGCTTCTCTCCTTGAGAGTTTTCCATAATTGCTTCTTGTCCTGCCTCAGGCGCTGGAGAATAGCTTGACTCCCTCTTCTTTTTGGGGCAGCCCCTGAGCATATTGGAACACTGCTACATGTCCCCCCTCGTCCTTCTCTTCATTAAAACTAGACATACCCCAATTCCAGCAACCGTTCTTATATGTTTGAGCCTCCAGTCCCCTGATACTCTTTGTTGCTCTTCCTGCACTCTTTAGAGGGTCTCAACATTCTTTTTACATCGTGGTGAGGTGATCAAAACTGGATGTCTTCTTTGGGGCAGCTCCTTATATATTGCAATACTGCTACACTGATTTATCTTATTTGGTGCTCTCATGAACTCACAAAAGAGGGTAATAATTCCATCTCTCAAGTTTACATTCCACTTGTAAACAGCTTCTACGAGGAGAACCTGTCACCTTTCAATTCTGAAGGCTTTCCCCTGCATCTCATTCTCTACCAATGTTTCCCAATTTTATTTCTCACCATTCTCCAGTCTAGAGGTCAGGAGTTTTAATATAGAGGCTGACACGGGAAGGCCTCCCCCGTTATTCATGGGGATGTGGGAAAAGTATTAAAACTTGTTTGTCGATTTTTTCACCAAATTTTGGCGGTGAGAACCACTGGCCCGTTCAACCATAGAGTTTGGGTGATTGTGTTGTGTGACTGAATAGGGAGAGAATGATTGGGCACAATGGTAAAGAGGACTATGTATATGTATATCTCTCTCTCTGGTGTGTATCAAAATCACAGAGGAGAAAAGATAGTTGTGCGTTGACATGGGTAGGAAGCATATGCTGATTTGATCTCGTGGATCTTGGAAAAAATATTTATGTGAATTATCTATTTGAAGTGACTCTACTGGCCGAAGGTTGCTCAACCTTCTTTTTAAACAGTAGTCCTAGCACTTTGCTACACGCTCCAAAGGTAAATGTTGAACATGGGGGGGAAAAAACCAAAGCAAAAAGAAAACACTTTTGCAAAGCTAAGTAACTGGAATCAAGCTAGATTGACCTCCTTTGATGGAGGCACAATTGAAGCATTTTTATCCTTAAAGACAGCTTGACCACAATTCAATCAAGCTCACTTCTGTAGAGAAAATTTAAAAATAATTACTGCAAACACGACAAATTTTAAACAGGAATGAAGACAGTGACTCCGGGAATATGGACCTTGTTATAATCCAGTCATGTTCAAATTCAAGGTTTGTTGTACGTTCATTTCCGTGTCAAACTTAAAAGTAATTGAACAAATCTCACATTGCATTAATAGCTTAATTGTAATTATGATCTGTAAGTTACTTAGAGTACAAACTCTATATACTAAGCAGCAGCCTCAGGTAATACTTGAAAAAAAAATCTCTTTATAAATGATTTTAAAAAAAATAAAGCAGGCAAGCCCTGTACGAAGGACTCTGTTCAGGATGCATGTTTTGCAAACTAATCCTTTGAATCATGGTTTAAGAGAAAGGTCGGTGCCAACAGAACTATGTTTTGCATTATCCAAGATGGTTTCAGTCTATTTTAGTGACAATAAAAATCCAGAGTAAACATGGTTGATCTCTGTTCAACCATTTTATAAATTATTCTGTTGGAAGATACCTTAGTTACCTTTCACCGGACTGGGAGGTGGATAATCCTTCGAGCTAAGTTCAATCTTGTTAAAGTACCAGTATTGCCTCAGAGGTCATACCAAGTAAGTAGACTATTAAGTATGAGTATACCTAAAAGAAGAAAACATTTGTCGCTCAGGAGTGTGAACTGTGGGGTCCTTAGTGTTCTCGAGATTGGTTGTTTCCTTGCAGCCGTTTCATTACCCAATTAGGTAACACTAATCAGTGCAGAGGGGAGTGGGGTGGTAGGGCGGGGAGGAGGAGGAGGAGGAGGAGGCGGAGGGAGGAGGACTGTGGGGTCCTGGGTTGATCTCTGAGTTTTGATGTTTTTTTGCAGATGTTTCATTATCCAACAGGTACTCATCAGTTGGAGGGAATGGGGTTGGGAGGAGGACGGAGGAGGAAAGGAGGAGGCGGAGGCGGAGGAGGAGGAGGAGGAGGAGGGGATGGAGGACGAGGAGGACGACTGAGGGGCCTTGGGCTCTCTGAGCTTGGAGGGTTTTCTTGCAGACATTTCATACCAACTAGGTAACATCATCAGTGCTAGAAGGGAGTGGGGTTTGGGAGGAGGAGGAGGAGGAGGAGGAGGAGGAGGAAGGATGCAGGAGGAGGTGTGTGGAGTCTTTGGTACCTCTGAGCTTGATTGTTGATTGCATAATGTTTCATGACCAAACTAGGTAACATCATCAGTTGCTAGAAGAGAGTGGTGTTTATGGAGAAGAGGAGGAGGCGGAGGAGGAGGAGAAGGAGGGAGGAGAGGAGGGGGGAGGAGGAGGAGGAGGAGGAGGAGGAGGAGGAGGACGACGACGACGACGACGACGATGACGATGACGACGACGAAGACTGTGGAGTCGTTGGTGCTCCCTGAGTTTGATTGTTTTCTTACAGACGTTTCATTACCAAAGTGGGTAATGTCATCAGTGCTAGAAAGGAGTGGGGCCTGCCCTTATTTTTATATACTAGTGGCAATGAGTATGAGTCATTTCCATGTGGCTGGCTTCCAGATTACTTTGGTGATAAAGTGATGAGCTCTCATTAGGATGAACCATCTGGATCAGAAAACCAGAACGTTTAATTATCTCCAAGGTGGTGCAGGGATAATTTGAAAAGGTTCAACCAACAGTTCCCTCAAAAGTGGATTCTTTCAGAACAGAAGTCCCGAACCTTGAAGAAGCTGCAGAAGGGAAAGATGATAATTTAATGGAACAAAGGACAACGGGGAAAATTTTACTTCTTATATTTTATATCCAGAAAAGAGCCGAGCCTATGCATTACACATTACATATTATAAAGCAGTAATCATTCTAATAGGTGGGTGCTGAGTTTGATTACAAGTTTAGCGTGTGTAGAATAAATGGACTGGGCAAAAGCTAAAAGCAAGGCAGGGTACTTAGAATATATCAGATTTAATCAGCCAAATGTATCCCTCCAGGCTACTTTGGCCTGACCTAAGCTTTCCATAGGGAAGCAGGAGTTCAAAATAGTATTTCTGCAATGTAATTTCAGGTGCCACGAAGCCACATTAGCAAAGAAGCATGGAAGCTATTTCTCATGCTGAGATTTGCATGGCTGGGAAAGTTAACACCTTGCAAGCTGACTGCTTTGAACCTCATTGTCAAACATCCAAAGGCTTTTAGCTCCACGCCAGCTTTATGACCTCCCTCAAGCTGGCTCAAATTGAGCTGTAACTAAGAGAGATGGGACACCGGCAGGTAGAAATAACGGTTTTCTCTTTTTTCCATGCTCATATTCTGATTGGATCAGTCCACTTGTTCCTGATGGAAAACTGCCTTGTAAGAATTGTATGCCGATTAGTGTACATCCAAAGTGACAGCAAAGTTATTATTCTATTCTATTATGGGTTACTTGATGCTCTCTGAACTTGATTGTTTCCCTGCAGAGGTTTCATTAGCCAGCTAGGTAACATAATCACTGATTATACTGATGATGTTACCTAGTTGGGTAATGAAATGTCTGCAAGAAACCCCCCCAAGTTCAGAGAGCACCAAGGACCCCACAGTTCAACCCCTGAGCTATAGATGTCCTCTTCTATTGGTACTGCAAAACTTCCTCTGGAGAAGCTGCTTATGTAGACATTGGGAAAAGTTCAGAGAAGAGCAACTAAGATGATCCAAGGCCTGGAGACTAAATGAAGAACGGCTGCAGGACTTGGGTTTGGCTAGTCTAAAGAAAAGAAGAAATAGGGGAGACATGATAGCAGTATTCCAGTATCTGAGAGGCTGCCACAAAGAAGAGGGGGTCAACTTATTTTCCAAAGCACCAGAGGGAAGGACAAGAAACAATGGTTGGAAATTGACCAAAGAGAGAAGCAACCTGGATTTAAAGAGAAACTTCCTAACAGTGAGGACAATTAACCAGTGGAACAACTTGCCCTCAGAAGTTGTGGGTGCTTCATCACTGGAGGTTTTTAAGAAGAGACTAACTAGACAGTCACTTGTTTGAAATAGTATAGATTCTCCTGCTCAAGCAGGAGGCTGGACTAGAAGACCTCCAAGGTCCCTATCAGATTCTATTCTATTCTATTCTATTCTATTCTATTCTATTCTATTCTATTCTATTCTATTCTATTCTATTCTATTCTATTCTATTCTATTCTATTCTATTCTATTCTAGAGGGGCTCAATCTATTCTCCAAAGCACCTGAAGGCAGGACAAGAAGCAACAGATGGATACTAACCAAAGAGAGAAGCAACCTAGAACTAAGGAGACACTTCCTGACAGTTGGAACAATTAACCAGTGGAACAACCTGCCTCCAGAAGCGGTGAATGCTCCAACACTGGAAGTTTTTAAGAAAAGATTGGAGAATCATTCGTCTGAAATGGTATAGGGTTTCCTGCCTGAGCAGGGGGCTGGACTAGAAGACCTCCAAGGTCCCTTCCAACTCTGTTATCGTGTTATTGATTAAACATACATGTAGGCCAAGAAGATCTGGTGGGGTGATCTGCTCTCTAATGTTTCATTCCTCACTGTTTGCATGATTTTTTTTACAGTCGTCTGCTGTTCCTTTTTCCTCCTTGATTGATCTCTCCAGGCAAAACAGAAAGAAGGGGGGGGGGAAAGGAACCCCAGTCATATTTTCAAACTCGCTTCAGATCCAGGACATTAATCTGAACGAGGGAAGACTTGATATTTGCATTAAAACCAGAGACATTTGATAGTCCTCTCTTCTTGTGATAGGGATATGCACAGCTCTGTGACAGCCAAGAACTGATAAAGCAAGAAGAAAGGAAAGGAAAAAAGAGTCACTATTTCAAACACAACTAGAGGGTAACGTGGAAAAGAAAAGAAAGAAAAAAAAAGCAACGAATCCCTTTAGCCAAAAATGCAATGGTCTTTTACTGCAGACTGAAGCTGGGAGTTTGGCTTCGATTTTTCTGCCTCCGATTTGTTTTAGATTTGCAATTGGGTTTATTAATGCAAACACACTGTTCGTGCAGCCGTGCATTCAGCTCTTTGCTATAAATAATTTATCTGCAAGCTGACTTGGCCGGCGATGCTTACATAATTGAAAGCCAATCCCACTCGGTTTATTGTGGAAGCTTTATGGCAAGTGAGCAAGTTTACCTCCTGAAATGAGGACTCGCAAGCTATTTTTCTGGGGCTGCATTTCCAGAAAGAAAGTGAATATATATATATATATTTATATATTGTCCTGCTCCCAAGGACTGAAAAAAAAAAGAATCTTCCCAAAAAGTATCTTCCAAACAATTGTTTGCACATGTTCAAAGGTATCTTAGCAGGCTGCTAGGATAACTGTCTTCTAAGACTTGAGGGGTTGTCACAAAAAGAGGGGATTGACATTCTCTAGGGCAGGGGTCCCCAACCCCTGGTCTGTGGATCGGCACCGGTCCGCAGCATGCCAGCAACCGGGCCACGCAAACAAGTAAAGCCCCATCTGCAGGATGGAGGCAGCACATGGAACCACATTCCCTTTCTCCATGGAACCGGTCCCTGGTGCCAAAAAAGTTGGGGGCTGCTGCTCTAGGGCAGGGGTCCCCAATCCCTGGTCCATGGACTGGTACCAGGCCGCGGCATGCCAGCAACCGGTCCGCACAAACAAGCAAAGCCCCACCCATGGGATGCAGGCAGCACACAAAACCACGCACTCTCCGGGCCGCGGAAAAACCTCTCTCCACGGAACCGGTCCCTGGTGCCCAAAAGGCTGGGGGGGGGGGTGCTGCTCTAGGGCATCCAAAGGGCAGACCAAGAAGCAATGGGTGCTGGGAAAGAAAGGGACATCTCAGTGACTTTGAGTGGCTTTACATTATAAAACAGCTAAGACCATAAAGAGAAATAAAAACAGCCAGAAAATAAATACACACAGCAGTTGAGACAGTTAACCAATAAATGGGACCCTTAACACATTTTGAGCATCACACCTGGGTATACAGGTCAGTATACCTTCTGAAAGGCCAGTTGGGTTGGTGAAATTCTAATCTCCAAAAGGATACTGTTCCATCAGGCAAAGGGCTACAGCAGAGAAGGCTTCTAGTCAGTGGTGGGATTCAAATAGGCGAACAACCGGTTCTCTTCGTGGATGCCGCTTCCGGAAGTCCATTCTGGTCCCGGGCAACAAAAGAATTAGCTACCGGTTCTGCTGAAGTGGTGCGAATCAGCTGAATCCCACCACTGCTTCTAGTTCTTGATCTTCTAGTTCCCACCGGTCGACAGACTTTGGCTGAAGGGATCTGCACCATGCTCAATCTTCTGGATCAAACTGAGACTGTTGGGGAAAACGACGGTGCCTCAGATAAGCTGGTCACCAGCAGGAAATGAAAGTGTCTCCTTTCTTGTAACTCTGACACATTCGAAAAAGTATCAAGGATTAATGAATCACATACTGAAAAATAATTACAGATTTTAAGTTTGGAACAAGTAACAATCATTTGGTAAATGAGCTCTGGGTTTTGACGTTCTCTTTCAGCTGAGATTTTTCTAATAGGCACCTACAAAAGGCTGTAAGAGATTTTGGAAAGGGTTAAGACTTTCTAAAGTTGGAATGGATAGGTTTTGATCTCCCTCTCCCTCTCCCTCTCCCTCTCTCCGACTATCCAACAAAATAAAAGTCAGTGTGAGAAAAGTAAAGCCCTAAATTTACAAGAAAAACCAAATGTACAAATATGGAGTGGGTAGTATACTGGGCGCAATAGTAGCAACTGTGAGAGAGATTTAGGTGTCCTAATAGACCACTTAAGGTCCCCTCCAACTTTATTTCCCTATGTTCTCTCTCTCTGTTCCAGGATCCATATGGTCCATTAGAAATTTGCAGATCAAAACTGCATGCCCAGTTATCTGTTAATAATTAAGAAAATGTAAAGCATTTGTTCATGAGTTTGCATCATTGCCTAGAAACACTTTCGCTAGATTCTGTTTCTCTTCAATTTGAAAATATATATATTTTGCTGGATCAGTCCTAAGATTCATATCAATCAGATTATCAAATGCAGCCAGAAATCCACTATGCTCCAATAGAAATTGACCAATGAATCCCTAGGGATCTATAGCCTTGGATGTTTCAAAGGGCTTATAAAATCTGCTTATAACTGACCATTTCATTAAAAAGGCAAATAATGGACTCAGATACTTGGTTGGCTGACAGCATAATCTGCTAATTATTGTTTATAAAAGAAGCTCTCTTGTCATTGCAATCATATTTTGACTACAAGCCACCAATAAACCTTGATGTAGAAGATTAGGAAGAGTTATGTATATTCCAGGATATTTTTAACCATGCGACGTCCTGCCAGCATCAACCACCTCTAAGGGACTTGACCAAAGTGTTCCAATTATCCAGACATCTTTCAGAGATATGAACCAAAGCTGGCAAGCCTATAGTGAAGCATCAAAAGAGAAAGAAAAGTTCTGCTTGTTTGGTATGTGGAAATATAATGGAATGGCCACAGTGAGTTGCCCTAGACCCCAAATATAATCCCATTGCATTCTCCAGACATCGAACCTGGAAACCTGTCAAACGGAACTATGGTGTAATTCAAACTATACTGAGAATTAGGCCAGCTTTATGGACGAGTCTATGCCTGGTTCCATCTCCAGTGTGAAATATGGAAAACTTTGAACAGATCAAGAACAGGGGTGTCACGGTGTAATTTGAAGACATGGGGCTTTATCACCGGAGATGGAAACTGAGAATGTGGAGAACAGCAGAGTCCTGAACAATTACCCATATGCCACAATTTTGATGGGTCATATACAATTTGTTCCTGACCAATGATAAAGCTGTTCGGACTGCTACCTTCTGGGCCTCAAATGTTATAGAACGGGACTCTCCAAATTTGGCAGACTTGTGGACTTCAACTCCCAGGATTCCTCAGCCAGCCATTTTAAATCCCTTCTGCGTTTTAATGTTTATATTCCTTAGATAGTTATGGAAAGCTTTCTTTGTTTCAGTTATTAGACTAATCCTAAGTATCCTATTTTCTCTTTTTAATGTAAGGCGTTCTGGACTGGGAAAACGAAAATAAATTCTCCAGACGTTTCACAGTCATCAACAAAGCTGAGTTCAATCAAGGGGTGGTGGTGGGGAAAAGCTATTAGAGCAGAATGACGCTTCTTTTACAGATTTTTTTTCCCCTTCAGATAAAGAGATTCTGACAAAGAGACAGAAAATCATGAAACCAAGGACCTCAGCACTGTGGCCCATGAGACTCTCTTTACCCAACAGGGACATATTTTTGACCTTGAGGCATGAGGGTAGAGACGCCACTTATCAAAGCCCCCAGTGAAATTGGATCTCTGCTTCAAATAATGAATTTTGCCAAGTCGCCCCGTTGTAATTCATATATCACAGCTCTGCCAGCCATCTCGCTTCCCAAAGCTACCTAATCGGTTTTGAATCTTTCTCCACCTTAGGGGCTAGGAGCAGGGAGGGAGTGAAAAAGCTGCAGTTTGCAGGAATTTCAAGCTCAGCACAAGGCATTGTCACGACATACTCGTCCGGTTCTATAAAATGGCAGCCACGGAAAGTAAAGCCTTTCCTGTTTGCAGAGAATGCAATTCTTCTCTCCTTTTGAAACGGTAGTCTGCTCTCTCAATGCGCCGATTCAGCTCGTTCAACCTGTAGCCATTTTCACGAACGAAGGCGAATCTACCTGACCCAGGTTAATGTTACACAGGATACAATCTGGGTCGGTCCACCGGGACCAGAGGTTCATGCTGGGAGCCCATCCTCGGGCAACTCTGCCAGAGAGAAACGACCGACCCAGATTGGATTATTTGTCATTGTTAAGATTTCTATTCTGACTCTTTCCTGGCTAGAACTGTAAAATTTTGGGAGGTTGACAGGTCTTGTTTGTATTTATAAATTTGCCCTATAGAAGAGAGTAAGGATTTAGTAAGGAACGTGGTCACAGATTTTTCGTTCTTAAATATTAGCTCTTAACATAAAACATAAACATAAAATGTTAAGGTTTTGAAGAATAAATTTCAGGGACCACTGACGAACGAAGGCGAATCTACGTGTCCCCAGGATAACGATGCAGGATCCAATCTGGGTCAGTTCACCTGGACCAGAGCTTTAGTCTTTCAAGCTTTTGGAAGCCCACCCTCAGGGAACTTCTCTCTAGCAGAGTGTGTGCTTTGGGCTGTTCTGTGTGTGGTATTAATATAGTGCCTGGCTGTGTGTGGCTTTTTAGTAGTTGATTGGGATGTTGGTGGCTGGCTATTAAGTTGTTGGCTGTCATTTCCTTGTACTGCCCAGCCCTCGCCTTCTAAGTACTTGATAAGCTGGTGGTAAATCAGCATTCCTCTTGACTGATCAGGGGCCTGTTTCCCAGGCTTCACTTCCCTGGCTGTTTTTGTACCTGCTCGTCCAACAATCTTAGTAGCTGCGAAATTGAATGTTTGTCCTTGTTCATTGCAATGTGAGGCTACCAATGAGTTCAGGTCTCTTTGTGTGACCACTTGCTTGTGTTTTTGCAATCTGGTGGTTAGCTTCCTCCCCATTTGTCCTACATAGTCACAGTGGCAATCCATGCAGGGGATCCGGTAGAGTACATTGGAAGTATCTCCCAACTCCAAGCAATTTTTACAATGCATAATTTGTCTGGGCAGTGTGCAATGCCCACTTGCAGATTTTGGAAGCTGCATCCTACTGCTTCTGAAATGTTTTTGATGGGTGTGCCATATGGTTGGTCTTTTACCTTCTTTTTTTTCCTTTCTCTCCTTTATGTTTCGTGTTTTGCACAGACAACTTGTAACAAATGCTTGTGGGTACCCATTCTGCCTGAATTGTTCATGTTCAATGTAGACATTGCAGTATCAAGGCACAGCTTCCTTCAGTAGCCAGGCAGGAAATATTCTTACTTCTTTCTTCAGTTTCTCTCCCTCTCTCCCTTCCTCTCTCCTTCTTTCTCTCTCACACACAAAACCTAAGGCATGCTGGCAGCTGTTCCTTAGCCCGAATCAATCATCTTGCCTCCATCACTATCAATGAGTTAGTGCGACCTTGGCTTTCCTCCCCCCCCCCCCTATTTCACTCTGAAAAAATATCACAAGAAATTCCTCAAATGGAGTCCTGGAGAAGAAGCAAATAAACCCGAAACAATATAAATGTGATACGTTTTTTGAGGTTCAAAAGATTTGTCTTGAAGGTTCGAAGACAGCAAAGTCCACATTTTGGACAGAGAGGGCCGCTGGTTTGAAAGAGGGGTCTAGGAACATCTCATCCTACAGTATTCCAGTATTTGAGGGGCTGCCACAAAGAAGAGGGGGTCAAATTATTCCCCAAAGCACCAGAAGGCAGGACAAGAAACAATGGTGGGAAACTGACCAAAGAGAGAAGCAACCTGGAATTAAGGAGAAACTTCCCAACAGGGAGGACAATCAACCAGTGGAACTGCTTGCCACCAGAAATCGTGGGTGCTTCATCACTGGAGAGTTTTAAGAAGAGACTAGACAGTCACTTGTCTGAGATGGTATAGGTTCTCCTGCTTGAGCAGGGGGCTGGACTAGAAGACCTCCAAGGTCCCTCCCAGCTCTATTCTATTCTATTCTATTCTATTCTATTCTATTCTATTCTATTCTATTCTATTCTATTCCATTCCATTCCATTCCATTCCATTTCATTCCATTCCATTCCATTCTATTCTATTCTATTCCATTCCATTCCATTCCATTCCATTCCATTCAGTTTAACATGGGACCTCGCAGTCACACTGAGGGGAGGATACTATGTCCCAATTATGCAGTGAGTCCCGGCAGATGCCATGTGAGGTATGGATTCTATTCAGGGTTATCCATTGCTGACATGGTAGTTCAAAGGCTAATGCCTTTTTTGCGGGGTTCTTGGCATAATACAGAAGTGTTTCTTCTGTATTCATTTCTTCTGGGATTCTTTCTGAATTTCTCTAATCTACAATGTTGGATGGTCCCTTATCCAAGGAATAACCAAGGCTAATCCTGCTTAGCCTCCCAGATCAGGCTTACATAATGCCTCTTAGTTGGACTTTTTAGATATAGCACTACTACATGCCTACGTAAATCCACCACCAATAGGAAGATGTTGGGATCTACTATAAGCAGCGACAAAAGAGCAGGTGTAACAGGCCATAACTCCCTGTATTTTTAACCAGCAGCTGAAGGCTAACTGGTGGGACGAGTTGCAAGTCCACTTTATCCAGAAGGCCACCGCTTGTCCAGCCAAAATAGCACTAGCAATAGCACTTAGATTTATATACTGCTTAACAGCCCTCTCTAAGCAGTTTACAGAGTCAGCATATTTGCCCCCAACAATCTGAGTCCTTATTTTACCGACCTCAGAAGGATGGAAGGCTGAGTCAATAGCAATAGGACTTAGACTTACAGTATATACTGCTTCACAGTGCTTTACAGCCCTCTCTAAGTGGTTTACAAAGTCAGCATCTTGCCCCCAACAATCTGGGTCCACCTTTTACTGACCCCGGAAGGATGGAAGGCTGAATCAATAGCAATAGCAATAGCACTTGAGATTTATATACCACTTTGTAGTGCTTTACGTCCCTCTCTAAGCAGTTTACTGAGTCAGCCTCTTGCCCCCAACAATCTGGGTCCTCATTTTACCGACCTCGGAAGGATGGAAGGCTAAGTCAATAGCAATAGCAACAGCACTTGGACTTATATACCACCCATAGTGCTTTACGGCCCTCTCTAAGCAGTTTACAGGGTCAGCATATTACCCCCCAACAATCTGGGTCCTCCTTTTACCTACCTCGGAAGGATGGAAGGCTGAGTCAACCTTGAGCCAGTGAGAATCAAACTGCCGACAGTCAGCAGAAGTAGCCTGCAGTGCTGCATTCTAACTACTGCACCACCACAGCTGGAGGAAAGTCATTTGCCATGTCTGAACTTACGACTGTGGGAAGCAGCTTTGCTCTAATATCAGCTGGAGATAGGAGTGAAGGACACCCGAGCTTTTCTTCAGTGAGTCCATTTCATCTTAAATAACGTACACTTTTAACTTCCTTACTAGGCCCTCCATAGCTATAGCCCCTCCATCATCAGCCACCATCATCTACCTTTCTTGTTTCAGAAATCAGAGGCTACACCTCTAAGAAATACAATCCTTTCAAAGGAGCCTATTGGAGCTTCATCCAAAGCATACTGAGGCTGCACGGAGGGATTTGATTTCCACTGCTTCGTGTCAGGCCATTATCTGCTGGAGTTAAATCAATACAACAGGTAAAACAAATTGCCACTGCCTCCATTCTAATCCAATACTGCGACAGAATTAATATCCTTCTCTCAGCCTGCCAGAGAGTTGCAGCTATTAAAACCTAAATTAAGGGTGTTCTGTTTTTGCATGATGCACTGCAAAAGGGAAGGGGGATCAGCTGATTTTCAAACCAGCCTCTGCTTCTTGCTTCTTTTTTCACTATTGTTCAGGAAACCTATCCTGCTTCTATGAATCTTTCTGGTTGGATATTTGGTTCTCTTTTGGCCAAAGCCCTTTGTAGTTTCCAGAAGTGGATGGTGGAAATCTGTTGTTGGGTACCATCCAATAGATACAGCTGGCTGAGACACCTTATCAATAAATGGATGGGCTAAAAGGGTTTCGGATACAAATGATTTCTGGGGAGATTATCAGATTTGCCCTCAGGTGCCAGAGTTACCACTGTAGCAAGGAATGTCAAACAAAGCAAAGGCTTATTAATGTGAAATGTTAGTATCGCTTTATAAAGCCTTGGTAAGAACGCACTTGGAATACTGTATCCAGTTTTGGTCACCACGATATAAAAAAGATGTTGAGTCTCTAGAAAGAGTGCAGAGAAGAGCAACAAAGATGATGAGGGGACTGGAGGCTAAAACATATGAAGAACGGTTGCTGGAATTGGGTATGTCTAGTTTAATGAAGAGAAGGACTCAGGGTGACATAATAGCAGTGTTCCAATATTTGAGGGGTTCCTACAAAGATGAGGGGGGTCAAACTATTTTCTGAAGTCTATGGAGATTCTCCGTCATCCCGGTCCTGGTTGTCCCAAAGGTGCTTTTTTCAAGAGGCAACTGGACTTTCTTGTTTTTCTTTGAAGATGTTTTGCTTCTCATCCAAGAAGCTTCTTCAGCTCTGACTGGATGGTGGGGAATGGAAGGATTTATACTTCTTGCAGACAGCTGGTCATTTGCCTTCTTTTAGAGAGTCGTTGAGGCCACGTGGAGGTTTATCTGTGTCCTCAAGGCAGAAACCTGTCCACCCCAAGGATAAAACACCCAGACACAAACTGAGCAACATGTATATGCAGTACAATGCAGTGAGCCATGTGCAGATCTGTACATTGGGGAAACAAAACAACCACTTCACAAATGCATGGCACAACATAGGAGAACAAACCCATCAAGACAAGATTCAGCAGTCCATCTGCATTTAAAAGAAAAAGGCCACTCTTTTGAAGACAGCAAGGTCCACATTTTGGACATAGAGGAACGCTGGTTTTGAAAGAGGGATCAAAGAGGCCATATATGTCAAAATTGAACAGCCCTCTCTCAATAGAGGGAAAGGGATATGACATCATCTATCTCCAGTCTACAACACAATCCTTTCAGCAATTCCAAGAAAGCTCCACACCCATTTGCACCACTCAGATGACCTTGAGGACGCATATAAACTTCCAAGTGGCCTCAACGACTCTCTAAAAGAAGGCAAATGACCAGCCGG
The DNA here is from genome assembly GCA_023970755.1 of Azemiops feae. Classification (NCBI taxonomy): domain Eukaryota; kingdom Metazoa; phylum Chordata; class Lepidosauria; order Squamata; family Viperidae; genus Azemiops; species Azemiops feae. The sequence continues at coordinate 786,045 of JALGBA010004135.1, read as the reverse complement.
CCACAAGGAATATATATCCTTCCATTTCTCACCATCCAGTCAGAGCTGAAGAAGCTTCTTCGATGAGAAGTGAAACGTCTTCAAAGAAAAACAAGAAAGTCCAGTTGCCTCTTGAAAAAGCACCTTTGAGACAAAGCACCACGAGAAGCAATGGATGGAAACTAATCAAGGAGAGAAGCAACCTAGAACTAAGGAGAATTTTCCTAACAGTGAGAACAATTAACCAGTGGAATGGCTTGCCTTCAGAAGTTGTGGATGCTCCATCATTGAAGGTTTTTAAGAAGAGATTGGACAGTCATTTGTGTGAAATGATATAGGATCTCCTGCTTGAGCAGGGAGTTAGACTAGAAGATCTCCAAGATCCCTTCCCAGTCTGTTATTCTAAATTGTCTGCAAAGTTTGTTTTCAAAGAGGGCATGTAGAAGAATTGTCCACAATTGGTCCAAATTTCAAGAACCGGCTCAAGGTTGTCAGCCCATCCAAGGTCTAAGTTCCAAAAGTAGAATTACAGACATGAATCACACATGAGCCAGATGTTGTTTCCAGCAAAGAGAACAGAGGTAAAATGAGTATTTTTTTTAATGGGCTGCAGCCAGCTGTCACTAATCAGAATGTTTACTCTGTTGCTTGGCAAGTAACCAAATAGATTTTCTTTGTTTTGTCCCACTTCCTACTCATCTGGTATTGGGGCTGGGATGCCCTATGTCACCCTCACCTGTCAGGTCCAGATGCTCACGTGATGCTTATGGTTGATCAGTCTCAGGTAATATCTGCCTTTCTCCTTCCCGAAGCTGGTATTCCACAAGTTCAGCAGGAGCAACTTCAGACTCAGCATCTGAGCCCAGATGCTGGGCCAACACAAGTTGCCTTCTTTGTGTTGTGCATGGGGAGGATTCAGTCACCATCAATACAAAAATGCAGTAGAATTATCAACACTTAGAAGAGGTCTGTCTTCTAGGATACATCCCTTGTCAGGTCTCTGGATGTGGCTTTTTCAACAGGAGGAATAGTTTTCTTTGCCAGGTGGAAAGTCTGCCCTATTTCAGCATCTCTACTGTAGAAGAAGAAGATCTTTATTATTATTATTGTGTATCACACAACAAAATTAAGTGCTGTCCACAGTGCACACTACAGAAATCGTGGGCGCTCCATCACTGGAGATTTTTAAAAAGAGGCTAGACAGTCACCTGTCTGAGATGGTATAGGAGGTTCTCCTGCTTGAGCAGGGGGCTGGACTAGAAGACCTCCAAGGTCCCTTCCAGCTCTATTCTATTCTATTCTATTCTATTCTATTCTATTCTATTCTATTCTATTCTATTCTATTCTATTCTATTCTACTCTACTCTACTCTACTCTACTCTACTCTACTCTACTCTACTCTACTCTACTCTACTCTACTCTACTCTACTCTACTCTACTCTATCCTTCTACTTCATTCCATTATTCTATTCTATTCTATTCTATTCTATTCTATTCTATTCTATTCTATTCTATTCTATTCTATTCTATTCTATTCTATTCTATTCTATTCTACTCTACTCTACTCTACTCTACTCTACTCTACTCTACTCTACTCTACTCTACTCTATCCTTCTACTTCATTCCATTATTCTATTCTATTCTATTCTATTCTATTCTATTCTATTCTATTCTATTCTATTCTATTCTATTCTATTCTACTCTACTCTACTCTACTCTACTCTACTCTACTCTACTCTACTCTACTCTACTCTCTACTTCATTCCATTATTCTATTCTATTCTATTCTATTCTATTCTATTCTATTCTATTCTATTCTATTCTATTCTATTCTATTCTATTCTATTCTATTCTATTCTATTCTATTCTATTCTATTCTATTCTACACACAACTAAAAACCACAAGTGAAAACATACATTATATGCACACATCCTTCACATTCTATTCACCATTGCGCTGCCCCTAATATTGCACTTCAATGTTGCACTATACAGTAGTATTTAATATGGTTACAGCTCTGGGATAAAAACTATTTTTCAGCCTATTTCTCTTTGTTTTTATTATCCTGTACTGTCTGCCAGAGGGTAATAGTTCAAAAAAGAAACGTCCGGGATATGATGACTCTTTAAGAATGTTTTGAGCTTTCCTAAGACAGCAGGAACTGTACAGTTCGTCCGGGGGGGGAGAGGAGAGGGCAGTCAATAATCCTCTGGGTGATGGTGATGACCCTCTGGAGTGCTCTCCTATCTGCTACTGTGCAGTTGGCAAACTGCACACAAATGCAATAGGTTAGAAGTAACGGTAGAAGGTCACCACTGTAGAGTCAAGGCTGCTTGACAAGGAACTTGTGAAGTTCTTCCAGATGATGGTGCACAGGTGACATGACCCCCATTTCAGTTCTATCGCACCGTCACTGAGGTTTGTGCGACTCTGACCTCTCCTTTTGCCAGTCCTGTTTTATTTTGATTAGGAAATGCCATCTCAGCCCAGTGCCTGACCCTTTAGAGTTAGCACCATCTTGCTGCTCATTGCTTCAAGAGGCAATTTGCACTCCAGTTGGTGAGACTTCTTACTATCTTCTGACCTGGAGTCCTTGGAATCCCATCATAACAGCTTGCATTTCAAGAGGAAGAGGGAGTTAGAACACAATGAGAAGTTCCCGCCATACAACTAAGAAGCTTTCAAGGTTTTTCAATGTATTTGACTCAGTTTTTAATAATCCATCTTCCTTTGCTGAGGTTCTTCTCAAACTATTTCTGGCATCTCCTCCTCCTCCTCCTCCTCCTTCTCCTCCTCCTCCTCCATCTCCTCCTCCTCTATCTCTCCTCCTCCTCCATCTCCTCCTCCTCCTTCTATCTCCATCTCCTCTACTCTATCCTCCTATCTCTCCTCCTCCTCCTCCTCTCCTCCATCTCCTCCTCCTCTCCTCCTCCTCCTCCTCCTCCTCCTCCTCTCCATCTCCTCCTCCTCCTCCTCCTCCTCCTTTTGCCCAATTGAAATTTTCTATCTACAGCTTGGCAATTTCATTCTGAGCAGAAACGTGGCAACTAGGAAGCGGGAAAAGATCTTTGAACTTCACGACTTCTCGCATGGAGTTGGCAGGGGGGAACAAGAGGGGGGGGGACCAGAAAAAAGAGATTTTTCTAAGCCCAAATGTCGCTGAAATGCTTTGAAATTGGGTGGGTTCAAAACCAAGGGAAGTCAGGACGGGACATACGGATCCTAAAGCAATAACTACAGGAAAAGCTGAAACAATGCCAGAAAAAGAAGTCAAAACTAGCAGCTGGAAAACAGCCAAGAAAAGAAGGTGGCAGTGGGTGGAGGAGGGAAAAAAAAACCCCCAGACAGAATGGCAGACAACATATCCTGGTTTAGGAAATGAGTCTCAGCAGGGATCTAAAGCATTTAAATCAGCCTCTAGTTTTCTCCTCTCTTTTTTTTTCTCATTTCCTTGTGATGTTCCTTCCAGCCTCCCTCCCCATCTGCCTACATAACTGAGTTGCATTTTTACTCTCTTAGTCCACAACGGTGCAACCGAAGTTCATTGGGAGGTTTGTGTGCCGCAAGAGGGTCCGTGGGGAATTTATTTCCTGATGGTTCTGCCTTGTTTCTGTCCATCAAAGCTGAGCAGCAGTTCAGTCTGGGTTTTAAAGGGGCGCTTAGTCACCGAGGAGAAAGGGAATCATGCAACAAACAGGGAAGACAGGTACTTATTTATTGGTTCGTTCGTTTGTTTGTTTATTTATTTGAGACTTTATGTAGCCGCCTACTTGCTGACAGTGACTCTAGGCGGCTTATAGATAATAAACACAGAATGTAGAAAAAGATATCTTAATAATAATAATAATAATAATAATAATAATAATAATAATAATAATAATAATAATAATAATAATAATAATAATAATAATAATAATAATAATAATAATAATATTGGAAGGGACCTTGGAGGTCATCTAGTCCAACCCCCTGCTCAGGCAGGAAACCCTATACCATTTCAGACAAATGGCTGTCCAGTTTCTTCTTAAAAACTTCCAGTGTTGGAGCATTCACCGCTTCTGGAGGCAGGTAGTTCCACTGGTTAATTGTTCTAACTGTCAGGAAGTTTCTCCTTAGTTCTAGGTTGCTTCTCTCCTTGGTCAGTTTCCAAAAACTCCAATCCCCTTCCGGGAACAACATACACTCATGCCAGCCATTTTAATGGGCTCCATCCCACTTTGGGTTCTCCTAGGCCCACTGGCAAAACCATGTCTTCAGGGCTCCTCCTCCTCCTCCTCCTCCTCCTCCTCCTCACTCCTTCTTCCTCCTCCTCCTTCTTCTTCTTCTTCTTCTTCCTCTTCCTCTTCTTCCTCTTCATCATCTCAGGAAAGAATAAACAGTAATACAACTAGAATCCAGCTGTGCCTGAAGACTCTACTTTTGGCTGATGACCAAAAGCCAATCATCACCCTTTTCAAGTTGAGCTGCACGGTTTGCAAGGTTGCATTTTAAATGTACAATGACCCTTTACATAGCCCTTATAGCCTGGAATTTTTTTTTTGGGGGGGGGGAAGGCTGTGGAATTTGACCCCCAAATAAAATAAAAGCTCTGGCCATCCATGGGGGATAGCAGGATAGCGTCTGGTTTTCTGTCTGCTTGAGACCACCCCAAATGATCTCAGCTGATAGCAAGCGATTGCTGCAGTGTGTCCCGTAATTAATGAATGGGACCCCACCTTCAACAAGCATTAACATTTTAAGTTGGATCACTGCCTGTCTCCTTAATAGCTCGTCATTACGTAGACCTAACAACCCTCTCTGTGTCTTTTCCCCAGCTCCTGAAAGGCAGCAGGATCTATAAATGAGGGACTTGGAAGGGTGCAGGAGAGTGAAATCTCGCATTGGAAATAGCTTCCTTCCCCTCTCTTTATTGCTATTATATTATTATCCACGCAGCCAGTACCTCCTTTAATCAATTTAACATAATATGACCTATGAGTTAATCTTCCCTAATGAGAAAGCCACCTTCACTCCATTAAGGAATAGATATATCATCCACTTTCCATCTTCCAGATGAAGAAGGCAATTATAAAGGGAGCCTGGAAAGCTAACGGAGAGAAAAGGTGAGTGGAAGAAGATGCTTGAAAGGAAAAATGGAAAAAAAAAAAAACGGTATGCAAGGTAAAGTCTTAGGATACGTGGAGGACTTGCCAAGTCTTCTCTGAATTGACTTGACCCATTCTGCTGAGCCAATGTGCGGATCAGAGCTTCAACAACCTGTGCATTTCATGTTGTTCCAAATGTATCCCTGCAAATTGGCTCTATATTTTCCCAACCTTGCATTAGAAAACCCACACAGAATTGCAAATAAAAATGTGAATGTTTCCTTGATTTAAATTTGGTTGCCACAATTATAAAACAGATGTTGAGACTCCAGAAAGAGGGCAAAGAAGAGCAGCAAAGAGGATCAGGGGACTGGAGGCTAAAACGTATAAAGAACGGTTGCTGGAATTGGGTATGTCTAGTTTAATGAAGAGGAAGGACGAGGGGGGACACGATAGCAGTCTTCCAATATCTCAGGGGTTGCCCCAAAGAAGAGGGAGTCAAGCTATTCTCCAAAGTGCCTGAAGGCAGGACACGAAGCAACGGATGGAAACTAATCAAGGAGAGAAGCAACCTAGAACTAAGGAGAAACTTCCTGAAGTTAGAACAATTAACCAGTGGAACGGCCTGCCTCCAGGAGCGGTGAATGCTCCAACACTGGAAGTTTTTAAGAAGAGACTGGACAGCCATTTGTCTGAAATGGTATAGGGTTTCCTGCCTGAGCAGGGGTTGGACTAGATGACCTCCAAGGTACCTTCCAACTTCTTCATCATCATCATCAACATCATCATCATTGTTATTGTTATTGTTATTATCATCATCCTCCAGTGGTTGAGCACCGACAACTTCTGAAGGCTGTTTTCTGCATGAAAAGGACCACCCAAACCATTTCCCAAAACACAAATAAGAAAAATGAAAGATTAGAACCAATTCCTCCAATAAAAGCAGAAAGAGAATTGGCTTGTGTAGAGAAAGACAGAGCTGGGGAATCACATTTGTTTTTTAAATACTAAACAGTTGCATTCCCATGGTACCTTAACCCACCGATAGCGCCTCTGTTAAATCACGGGTTCCTTCGGATATTTCACTAGGGGATGACATCTGGCTTTGTTTAACATCACTGCATTTACGCTAACCACATTTTGTAGCAATTAATGGTACCCTGGTGGAAACTCCACTGAGGGTTTTGGGAGTGGGTGTAATATACGGCCGGTCCATGTCAGGATCAGATGAGCCATTTAGGAGAACTTGTTTGAGTGCGGAGGGAATATGAACATTACGAAGCGGCTTTAAAATAAAAAAGCAAAGGAAGAAAAGCATTAGTCCCCATTGTTGAGCGAGAAATGAAATACACACATGTGCACATACGTGGGAACGAAAGGAGGAGAGTGGAAAAAAGAATGCAAAGCTCTCCTTCTTTGGTATTGTCCATTCAATATCGTCCTACATTATTATGCACGCCCTCTGTTCAAATGCAACCAGGAAAAGTTTTGTTTTCCCAAATACCAGGGCAGCTTTACGGTTTCAGGACTGGATTCTCTGCCCGTTAGGAATCCAATATCTGAGACATTTCCGAAGCCATATTTCTGAGGCGTTGTGCCTCTGAAAAACACGTTCTGTGCTGTGGTCAAATTCCTAGTCCACAACAAGAAAGATGTGGCTGCCAAGATACTTTGAAGCCAGGCAGTGAGAATTTAACAGTGTGGATATTGGTCATTTAGAAACAGATCAAAAGAGATGGATGACAGACAGATGATTTAACTACTCCATCTACTGGCAAACCACTAAATGGAGCCTGCAAAGAGAAGATGGAGTGCTGAGTATAAAGTGCTGGGCCTCAAAGAGATCTTCTCAGACTTTCTTCCATTCTTATTCTTTCTTACTTCTCCTCCCACAATGCGCTGACAGATGATTCTTGACTTAAGTGGATCCATTTGGGCAGCCCAGAGGTTAAAAAACTCTGATCCAGCAAGCAGGAGAAGTCTGTTCACTTTGTACATGCATTATACATCCAAGCTTCTAGCATACTGTAAACACACTACCTGGACTATGCAACATGTTGTAAATTTCCTCCTCCTCCTCCTCCTCCTCCTCCTCCTCCTCCTCCTCCTCCTCCTTCTTCTTCTAAGGTGAAATGAAAGAGTATTTGTAAGGTATCTTTGTTTCTTTAAAAAAAAAACTTTGGACAAAACAGCAGCCCCTTATAGAAATTGTTAGCACCATTGTGTTATCTTTGTATATGTGTGTTTATGTGTGTGAGAGAGGTTGTTGGAATTCATTGTTGGGATGTATTTCTAGGCAACAACTACAGTAGTGTTCAGCCAGTAGATGGCAGTGTTTACAAGTTTGGTTCTATGCTACTTACTCTATGCTCTTTCCTGTTTTCTGTTACAGTTAAAACAGTTGAGCAGTAAAGCACATGGTGACTGTACTCTTTGTTTGCTCTGTGGTGCTATATATAAACAGGATTTCTAACAGAGACACAGAGGGGGGATTAGGGTTGTGAAGTACTTTGGATTGAAAAGGAAATGGTACTTCAGAGTGCCTAGAGTTTTAAACATAGAACCTCTACAACTCTTCAAGGCTGTATTTTTTTTTCCAGGATTCCCCGAGGGCTGAAGTTCCCACAATACTTTTTTCTTCTTTTTTTATGACCCTGTAATCCCTTTTATCGGGGTGGAGTTGGAGGAGGCTGAATGGAGCTCAGTGTTTACTAGCCGGATGCCCTTCCTGATGCCTATGCAGAGTTCACAGCAGATAGAGAAACATCTGTTGCTGCCTATGATTGAACTCTCAGCCTCCTGAGTGTGAAGCAAATGTCTTTGCCTCTAGGCCAGTGGTGGCGAACCTATGGCACACGTGCCAGAGGCGGCACTCAGAGCTCTCTCTGTGGGCACGCGTGCCATCGCCCCAGACCTGCCTCCCCACACAGCCCCCTCCTCACCAGCAGCCCCCCAGAGGAGAGTCGCCCCCGAGTGCAGCCCATGTGGAGCAGTGCAGTCAAGGACATCGCAGCCGAGCAGTGGGGACAAGACTTTGCCCTCGCACCTGTCATGTGCAGTTGATGCTGCGGGGTGCGGGCAGAGGGCGTGGCTGCCATGGTGCTGCTGGGCCACCTGGGTGATCTGCGGCAGGCCATGGAGGCGGTGAGTGGCCCCGCGGGCGGGCGGGTCGCGGGCGGGCGGGGGGGGCAGTTTTGGGGCACTCGGTCTCTAAAAGGTTCGCCATCACTGCTCTAGGCCGTTGTGCTGCTCCAAAGGTAATACAGAACATAATGTGGAATAAGTACAGCTGGTTTAAAGAGTGGCAGACAGATATTACTTGAACAGCCCCACCCACTCTGAAGCATCTGAACAGTTCGGTCCATGAGACCTTAAAGCAGCTACATCTTCACCCTTTGTAAATCTAATTTGAAGCATTCCAGGACCCTAATTTCCATTGTGTATACTCAATGGTTAAAGAGGCTGAACCTGTCAGCTGTTACTTGCTCCAGTTCCTGCCCACCTAGCAGTTTGAAAGCATGCAAATGCGAGTGGATAAATAGGTACCACCTTGGTGGGAAAGTAACAGAGTTCCGTGCACCTTGGCATATTGTCATGCTGGCTGCACGACCACAGAAGTGTCTTCGGATAACACGGGCTCCCTCGGCTAAGAAACAAAGATGAGCACTTCCCCCTAGAGTCAGGAACAACTGGATAGGTGAATTTTTTACCTTTACCTTTATATGTGTGTTCATTGCTAAGGCTGAGCAGAAGATAAACTAATGTTGATTAAGAGATCTATCATCACCTTCATCAAATCCTAATTTTCAGTTTTGGCATATATATATATATATATATATATATATATATATATATATATATATATATATATTTAGAGAGAGAGAGAGAGAGAGAGAGAGAGAGAGAGAGAGAGAGAGAGAGAGAGATATTCTGCATATTATTCCATTTTAGAACATTTTCTGTCAAAAATCTGAGGAGGTTATTTGTCATAGCTATCTGTGTGTCACGGAATTGTGCATTTCTCCAAAAAAAAAAAAAAAAAAAGTCTGAGAAAGATGTGATAATGGGGCATTAACAACTGATTGGAAGGAACTCCGTCTAGTAACTGATGGAAATTTGAGGGATTTTTCTCCCTTAATCAGGGTATCGGTGATTATTTTAAACACAATAGCAACTATTGTTGGGGGGTAGGGTGGATTTTTCTGCACTTCTTTTCAAACTACAAAAGCATCAAACTCTTCTGAGTAACAGCTCAGCTTTACATGGAATATAAAAACACCCAGAAACGAGATCCCTGCTGATCAGTTAAAAATACCGTTGAATTGTCTACAGGAAGTTGCCAGTAAAACTGATACGTAACTGGAATCAGGAGCTGCCAGTAAGGTAACTATAGTATCGTGTTTTTACTACCTAAAACAAAACAAAAAACAAATAAACAAATTGACTGAACTTTACAAATAAAATATGAGGGAATCGCATACCAATATATATATATATGTATATATGATGTATATATACGTGTGTGTGTGTGTATACACACACACACACACGTATATACATACATACACACACACACACACACACACACACACACATATACTGTTTAAAATTCCATGCAGTAATAGTCCAATCTGAGACCATCACCAGAACTGAAATGAAGCAGGCAGAAGGAAGGGAGAGTCGCTTCCACAGAGCCATAATTACTTCTCCTATGCCCTCAGCAGCCTCCGAATTTTGCATTCCAGCCTCACCCACATCACCACCGCCACCCCCTGGAAATGCTATCAGGCACATTCAAAAATAATCTCCAGGGAAATTCTTGATCCAATTCATTTAAAGAGACATCTGTGCATAGAAGTAATCTTTTGCTTGCATAGCTAAAGCAGATACTACATCCACGCTGCAGGAATCATCTGGGCACTTCCAAATTCCCAGTTTGGAATTAATTCTGATCTATGGTGGACCCAATGGACTAGTTTCCCCAAATGGATGGATGGACGGATAGATAGATAGATAGATAGATAGATAGATAGATAGATAGATAGACAGACAGACAGACAGACAGACAGACAGACAGACAGACAGACAGGACGAAGACAGACAGACAGACAGACAGACAGACAGACAGACAGACAGACAGACAGACAGACAGACAGACAGACAGACAGATAGATAGATAGATAGATAGATAGATAGATAGATTAGATAGATAGATAGATAGATAGATAGATAGAATAGATAGGATAGATAGATAGATAGATAGATAGATAGATAGGCAGGCAGGCAGGCAGGGCAGGCAGGCAGGCAGGAGCGGCAGGCAGGTAGGTAGGTAGGTAGGTAGGTAGGAGACAGAGACAAAGACAGAGATAGAGATAGAGATAGAGATAGAGATAGAGATAGAGATAGAGATAGAGATAGAGATAGAGATAGAGATAGAGATAGAGATAGAGATAGAGATAGATAAAATAGAGATAGATAGATAGATAGATAGATAGATAGAAAGATAGATAGATAGATAGATAGAGAGAGAGAGAGAGAGAGAGAGAGAGAGAGAGAGAGAGATATGAGAGAGATGATGATGATGAGAGAGATGATAGCTATAGAGGGTTAAGAGATAGAGAGATATTGAGATAGAGAGACAGATAGTGAGACCACGGGGTAGAGAGAGAGTTAGTGAGATACACACAGAGAGAGAGATAAAGTCTTGCAACAGAGAAGTTACCCTGGGCTATACTGTATGTGGTTCTATATGGAATATAAGTGGTCATTTTATCTGAAATGAGTATTTTAATTAATTATTAGGGACATTACTGTAAAGAGTCTACATTTTTCCTTGCTAGCAGCAATAATTATAAAGATGATGGTAATAATGATGATGAATCTGACAGATTTAACAATCTCTCCCTGGTCAGTAGTTACCAAAGGTAGTTTTAAAAAATGTTGATAAAACAGAATGGGAAGGAATCCAGAGCAGAGGAACCAAATGAAGCTGGGAGAAAGGAAGGTGACTGACTTGGAGTGAGACAGTTCACCTGCTCACGAATGTAGAGGATGGGTGCAGAAGTGACTGAGGAAAAGCAAAGAGTATAAATAATTGGAAACTTATTGTGAAGTGAGCTAAGTAGATGGCATATATTTTATAATTCAGCTTTCTCAGAGAACACTGTTATTTCAGAGGCTTCTTACTAATATTCAACAGCTGTTCTATTCTATTCTATTCTATTCTATTCTATTCTATTCTATTCTATTCTATTCTATTCTACTCTACTCTATTCCATTCCATTCCATTCCATTCCATTCCATTCCTAATATTCTATTCTATAGTATTAAATATATTCTATTCTATTCTATTCTATTCTATTCTATTCTATTCTATTCTATTCTATTCTATTCTATTCTATTCTATTCTATTCTATTCTATTCTATTCTATTCTATTCTATTCTATTCTATTCCATTCCATTCCATTCCATTCCATTCCTAATATTCTATTCTATAGTATTAAATATATTCCACTCCATATTCTATTCTATTCTATTCTATTCTATTCTATTCTATTCTATTCTATTCTATTCTATTCTATTCCATTCCATTCCATTCCATTCCATTCCATTCCATATATCTATTCTATTCCCACTTTCTATTCTATTCTATTCTATTCTATTCTATTCTATTCTAGTATTAAATATATTCCACTCCATATTCTATTCTATTCTATTCTATTCTATTCTATTCTATTCTATTCTAATTCTATTCTATTCTATTCTATTCTTCTATTCTATTCTATTCTATTCTATTCTATTCTATTCTATTCTATTCTATTCTATTCTATTCTATTCTATTCTATTCTATTCTATTCTATTCTAAATTTGATAAATAAACATAGAAACAAACAATACATTAAAGAAGAATTCTTGTGGGTCAGGGTTGACATGAGGGGTCCTTGGTGTTCTCTGAGCTTAGTTGCTTTCTTGCAGACATTTCATAACCCAACTAGGTAATGTCATCAATGCTAGTTACAGTGCTAGTCAGCCTAGCACTGATGATGTTAGCTAGCTGGGTCATGAAATGTCTTCAAGAAAACAACCAGGCTCAGAGAGCACCAAGGATCCCTCAAACAACACATTCCGTGATTTCAGAACTGTTTGCATATGGAAGCAAAGGATGTTCACTATCAGTTCCTCGGCTAATCTTTTATGCAATAGATTGTTTCGTGACATCAATATTAGGTGCCTGATGGTGCTATCAGAGAAGTCCGTCAACAAAATGATGACAGGCAACGCAATTAGTCGGATCAAATGGAAGATTTTGCCAAAGAATCTGAGAGGAAGGATGATGAATGTCATCTTACATTCTCTTTCTCTCTCTCTCCCCATTCCCCTATGTGGCATAAGATTATTTTGAACTGAAAGTCAAAATGAGGAAGAAAAAAAAAGTATTCCATGAAGCCGTCATTCAGAAGATACATATTGGATTGAACAAGTGCGACTCATTCTGTGTGGCTTCTCTCTCTTAAAGAAAAGTTAGGGAAAGAAAACATTCCAAAATGGCTAAGAAAAATTCATAACTGTTTTCCACTTTGCTGCGCATGGTTTTTTTTTCTTTTCCAGTTTTGCTTTGGGAAGATCCAAAAGAACTTATGTCTTTTTCCATCCTTTCCATCCTCTCTCTTCTTTTCTCTGTCAACAAACAGATGCTTCAGCACATGTCCCAACAATGGACATTCCTTCTCCCCAAAGATTTTATTCAAGACTATTCCTCCCTTCTCCCCTCTCTCCCTCTCCCTCCCTCTCACCTTCACCCTCTCCCTCTCTCACACCCTCTCCCTCATCCTCACCCTCTCTCTCTCCCTCTCTCTTATCCTCTCCCTCTCTCTCATCTTCTTGCTTTCCTTCTCGGTCTCACTCTCCCTCCCTCCCTCCCTCCCAATTTGTTTACCCATAAGACTCCTCATTTTGGCAGCCATGATTTTTCATTTGCAGGTTTTATAATATTACAGACATCTCAGAGAAAAACGTCAACACCAGATTAAGAAGGGGTCACTGTTACATTGAATTATGCACTGGATTTTATTTCTCCTTCTGTTTTCACCCCCATTGTCATATTCATGCAGACGTGACGGCAAGCAAGCTTGAGAATTTCCACCTGTTTCACCTGAGATCTATTGGAGCTGGCTTGTTTTTATTGGACTATTTTTTTTCCCTTTTTCTTACATGGAAGTGGGTATCACTTTTTTCTTCTGAGATGTTCTTCTGACTTTCTAGCCTTGACTATAGTCCTGAAGTGGGAGACAAGTATTAATGAGGTCCAGCCCTTCTTAGCATCTTCAAACGTCAAACTGTTGTAGGTCTTTCCAGGAGCAATATAAGCAAATAACCATGTTCTTCCTTACTCAAATAAACAATCAGTGCCTTTCTTGTATGAGACTAACAGGTCATTACATCAGTCCCACTTTAATCTCAAACCAGTTTACTTTGGTAGGATTCATGGGTGAAATGAAATATTTTGCACTACCCGATGTGGCTCCAAAATTATTTGCAGAATACTTCGCTATGCGACTCATAGCAGGAGTACCAGCTGCTTGGGGATCCGCTGTGAAAATTACATTCTCTCCCTGAGGAAGAGAATCTCAATTAGGTGGAGAATAGGATGACTGATTTCTGATGTACTTTTCTCTTTTTAACTGATGTTTCTCCAGCATTTTATGACTGTGAACTGTCTGGAGCCTGCAAATAGTTGCATGTACTATTTGCATGCTCTCCAGAAGGGAAATGTATATATAAATGGATTGGGGTAAAAAACAAAGAAAGAAAGAAAGAAAGAGAAAGAAAGAAAGAAAGAAAGAAAGAAAGAAAGAAAGAAAGAAAGAAAGAAAGAAAGAAAGAAAGAAAGAAAGAAAAGAAAGAGGAGAGAGAGAGAGAGAAGAAGAGGGAGGGAGGGGGGAGGGAGGGAGCTTAGGGAGGGAGGAAGGAAGGAAGGAAAGGAAGGAAGGAAGGACAGGAAGGAGGAAGAAGGAAGGAAGGAAGAAGGAAGAAAGGATTGATGGGGGAGGGAGGAAGGGAGGAGGGAGGACAGGGAAGGAGAGCGGGAGGAAGGAAGGAAGGAAGGAAGGAAGGGATCAATGGAGGGAGGGAGGAAGAGAGAGGCATGGAAGAAGGGAAGGAGGGAGGAAGGAAAGAAGGGAGGGAGGGAGGAAGGAAGGAAGGAGGAAGAGGGAGGGAAGGAGAGAGGGAGGCAGAGAGGAAGAGAGGGAGGCAGGGAATGACAGAAGGAGGAAGGAAGGAAAGAAGTGAGGGAGAAAGGAAGGAAGGAAAAAGGAAGAGGGAGGGAGGGAGAGAAGAAGGAAGGCAGGAAGGCAGGAAGGAAGGCAGGAAGGAAGGAAGGAAGGAAGGAAGGAAGGAAGGAAGGAAGGAAGGAAGGAAGGAAGGAAGGAAGGAAGGTGTTTTTACAAACTCAATTCCATTTCAGGTATGAAGTTTCTGCATAGCCTATATCCCTTTTTTCTTCTCCTCTTACATTCGGGGTAGTGTGTGTGTGTGTGTGTGTGTGTGTGTGTGTGTGTGTGTATGTAAAGCAAGGTGGCCCCACACAACTGAAGTCACACCTTTTATTTTTTACAAGCATCACATTTATGTCCCAGTCATTATTCTGACTTGTAAGACACCCCTACCTTTCTTTCTACTGTAGGATGATATCATATCTCCCCCCCCCGAAAATTAATTAATTTATACAAACTTTTGAATATAGGGAGTCCTCAACTGACCAGTGTAATGGAAACTAGAAGGCTGACCATAAGTCATTACAATCATAAAACGAGGCACTTATGTGACTGGAAGTAATGTTTTGGTCTTTTTCCTGGCAGTCGTTAAGCAAACATTGCAAATATTAAGCAAATCCATTTATTTGAACGGGTGTTGTGTTTTTTTTTTCAAAACCCGGTAAAAAAGCATTGAAAATCACAGTCACGTGACCACAAAATACCGCAAGCAGTCGTAAAGTTGTCCCATGTTCACATGCAGTCGTGTGATCACAAGAGGCGGTGGTATAATCACTTTCAGTAGCCGTGATTGTTTTAGGTACCACAAAGCACCTGTTATGTGATTGTTGTAACTTTGACCAGTCATGAAAAGCCTTAGTAAGGCCACATCTGGAATACCACATCCAGTTTCGGTCACCACATTACAAAAAAAAAAAAAAAAGACGTCGAGACTCTAGAAAGAGTACAGAGAAGAGCAACAAAGATGATTAGGAGACTGGAGGCTAAAACATATCAGGAACGTTTGCTGGAATTGGGTATGTCTAGTTTAATGAAGAGAAGGACGAGGGGGGACATGATAGCAGTCTTCTAGTATCTCAGGGGCTGCCCCAAAGAAGAGGGAGTCAAGCTGTTCTCCAAAGCCCCTGAAGCCAGGACAAGAAGCAACGGATGGAAACTCATCAAGGAGAGAAGCAACCTAGAACTAAGGAGAAACTTCCTGACAGTGAGAACAATTAACCAGTGAAACAGAAGTTGCCTTCAGAAGTTCTGGGTGCTCCATCACTGGAGGTTTTTAAGAAGAGACTGGACAGCTACCGGTCTGAAATAATATAATGTCTCCTACTTGAGCAGAGGGTTGGAGTAGAAGATCTCCGAGGTCCCTTCCGGCTCTATTCTGATTGATTGATTGATTGATCGATTCATTCATTCATTCATTCATTCATTCATTCATTCATTCATTCATTCATTCATTGAGGACTACTTACATCACCCATTCTGGGCAGTTTGCAAAACAGCCAAAAGCCACAAATCTCAGACAAAACCCCAAGAAAACCACACAATCCAATTTAAAAGTGAATAAGATACGTTCTGATCCGGGAGGAGGGCCACGACCCCTCATTAGTGCCAAAAGCTCAACAGGACAAAATGATCTTAGCAACCTCGTGAAACGTTAGCCGTTTAAGGGCCCCAGAATTCTTCAAGGACAATTTATTCCACGGTGTGTGAAAATAACACCGTTGTGAAAAGCTGCTGAATGCTGGAACTGTACCATGCTTTTATCTTCTCCCAGTGGTTGAAGATCCACCAGCCTTAACCTTCCACAAGCAGACACAAGCATCCTTCCTTTTGATTTCCTTAGATCACCCTGCCTCTTTCAAAACCAGGAACAATTTCTTGCTACAACTTCCTGCCTGATCTATTATATTGAACCATCTGTGAATAACAACCGCAGGATGACCCACTTCTGCTGCATTGCCATTGTGCTAATTACCTACAAAAATATGGACGGGCTGCCTGCTGTTGCAATTGTTATCAGACACCAGAAGGTAATTCTCAGTAGTAAAAGAGGGAAGGTTTGCAAGATATTAAAGAGCCCGTTGTTCAAAAACTTCTCCAAGTCCTTCACGTTTCTACCGAATCAAAAGGAAGGAATTGTTTTAGGGAAGCAAGAACTGAAAATCTAGTGCAGGTCCTTGACGTCGCACCACAACTGTGTCCAAAATTTCCGTTGCTAATCAAGGCAGTTGTTAAGTGATTTTTTTTGCCCTATTTGATGACCTTTTATTGTCGCAGTTGTTAAGCAAAACACTCTTAAATGAATCGTGGTTTCCCCCCCCCATTGACTTTGCTTGGCGGAAACCAAGTGGGATGGTTACAAATGGTGATCACCTGACCCCGGGACAGTGCAACTGTCATAAGTACATGTCAGTTGCCCACATTTTGATCACGTGACTGTGGGGATCCTGCAATGGTTGTAAGTGTGGAAAGCAATCATAAGTCACTTTTTCCAGGGCTGTGGCAACATTAAACAGTCACTAAACAAATGGTTGAAAGTTGAGGACTACCATAATCTCTCTCATATGTAACTTGTATACTTATAACCAACCTATCTTCCCTTCCTTCTCCCATCACCTTCCCCCTTCCCTTGAATTAATTAATTAAATTCCAAATTCTCAGTTCTGGTCATCACAACATAAAAAAAAGATATTGAGACTCTGGAAAGAGTGCAGAGAAGAGCCACAAGGATGATTAGGTGGATGAAGGCTAAAAATATAAGAAGCACAATTAGAAGAATTGGGTATGTCAAGTCTAATGAGAAGGACCAGGGGAGACATGGTAGCAGTGTTCCAATATTTGAGGGACTCCTACAAAAAAACAAGGAGGTCAAACTATTTTCCAAAGCACGAAAAGCAGGGGGTTGGACTCGATGACCTCCAAGGTCCCTTCCAACTTTATTATTATTATTATTATTATTATTATTATTATTATTAAAAGGCAAGATAAGAAACAATGGATGAAAACTAACCAAGGAGAGAAGCAACCTAGGACTAAGGAGAAATTTCCTAACGGTGAGAGCAATCAACCGATGGAACAGCTTTGTCTTCAGAAGTTGTTGGTACTCCATCACTGGAGGCTTTCAAACAAGACATTGGACAACCATTTGTCTGAAATGGTATAGGGTCTCCTGTTCGAGCAGGGGGTTGGACTAGAAGACCTCCAAGGTCCCTTCCAACTCTCTTATTCTATGTTCTGTGTTCAACCGGACAACGATGCAAAATGGAAAGCAAATCTTGAAACACAATGAGATGGTTTTTTTTTTTTTCATATTGCGGTTAGTTCATTGATAGTAATCTGTCTCATACATAACCTGTATTGGGAGAACCAACCTATCTTCCCTTCCTTCTCCCTTCCCCCTTCCCTTTAATTAATTAATTCAATTCCAAATTCTCCGGCTGGATGCCATGGCAGTTGAGGATAAGAAAGGGAGAGTCAGTCTTCCCCGTTTATCTTGCTCAGATAAAAAAAAAGTGGCTAAAAACCAGACAGGAACCCACAACAAGGAAACTCAATAACCCCAAGCTAGCCAATCTCTGGAAAAAAAAAACAACCCTAATTTACCACCCTAGGTGAGGCTTTTTGTTGTCCTGTTGTTTAGGGAGGGCATCAAAACTTGATTTGCATTGAATTTAAATAAATATGGCTGTTAAGTTAACACAATAGAAACCATCTCCTCTGTCTTCAGGTGATTGCTTTAAAACAAAAGAAGTTCAGTGAAGTGTGTAATAGCCCTACAGTTTTCTGAGAAATTACCTATCCATTTTTATTTTTATTTTTTTGCCTTCCAACAGTCTTTAGGTATCTTCTCCCTGTTTGGAGATTATGCTTCTGTCATTCAATCTTCGAGTAACTGATCATTTGCTCTGGAGCTGCCAAGAAATGAAAGGTGACAGCTGGTGATGGATGAGCGTTTAGCACTTGATCGTATTACAACTGAGTATCTCAATGACCACAGGGTGTCATTTGATTATTGGGGAGAAGAAGACAAATGGAGAGCTGAATGAATGACATCAGAATTACAGGATAACAGAGTTGGAAGGGGCCTTGGAGGTCTTCTAGTCCAACCCCCTGCTCTGGCAGGCAACTCTATGCCATTTCAGACAAATGGCTGTCCAGTCTCTTCTTAAAAACTTCCAGTGTTGGAGCATTCACCGCTTCTGGAGGCAGGTTGTTCCATTGATTAATTGTTCTAACTGTCAGGAAATTTCTGCTTAGTTCTAGGTTGATTAGTTTCCACCCATTGCTTCTTGTCCTGCCTTCAGGTGCTTTGGAGAATAGCTTGACTCCCTCTTCTTTGTGGCAGCCCCTGAGATATTGGAAGACTGCTATCATGTCACCCCTCGTCCTTCTCTTCATTAAACCAGACAGACCCAATTCCACCAATCGCTCTTCATATGTTTTAGCTTCCAGTCCCCTCACCTTTTGGAAGTATTGTCTGAATAGCCTGTTTCTTGATTTATAACTTTTTTTTCTGACAGGAAGGATAGAATGAGGACGTGACATATGAATCCAAATAAATTGATGGGAAGATTGAAGGCAGCTAGAACTGGGGAATAGCAGAATTATCTTCTTTAATGACAAACCCTCTGAACATCAAAAGGCAACAATGAAGAATTATTACCCATTTTTATCTAAGCTCCTATTTAGATAGATAATATATAGGTGATATGGATATGCATTTTGGTGCATGGGCACACAAACCTCTCTTCTAGTGCAAATTTCATATCGTTAGAAATATTTTTAGCAATAGGAAGAAAATGTAGAGGAGAGAAGGTCTCATGCATGAATCAGCTGAGCATTGGAGCTTTTTTGAAAAAGATAAAGGAATGCCGGAAAACCTACAACGATAAATAATATTCTTTCTCCAAAATTAACTTCCTAGTTCCTTCAGCCACCATATAACCATTAATGTTTATTCCGTTGCAGGAATTGGGTATGTATAGTCTGTGAAAAGAAGGACTAGGGGTGACATGAAAGCAATGGTCCAATATTTGAGGGGCTGCCACAAACAAGAAGGGGGTCCACCTATTCTCCAAAGCACCTGAAGGCAGGACAAGAAGCAACGGATGGAAACTAATCAAGGAGAGAAGCAACCTAGAACTAAGGAGAAATTTATTAACAGTGGGAACAATTAACCAGTGGAACAGCTCGCCTTCAGAAGTTGTGGGAGCCCCATCACTTGGACGCTTCAAAGAAGAAATTGGAGAGCCATTTGTCTGAAATGGTATAGGGTCTCCTGCTCGAGCAGGGGGTTGGACTAGAAGACTCCAAGGTCCCTTCCAACTCTGGTTCTCTGTTTCAACTTTTCTACTGTCTTTCACAAAAAGACCAAGATGGAGAAGATGCTAAGCCTGACATATCATTTCTGATGAAGCTTCCAGATCTTCAATGCACTAAATACACACAAAATGGCAACCAAGCGTCAACGGTTTTGCCATCTCGTTGCCGCCATCCACTTGTCATATGGACCTGTGCAGCCCAGATCTGGTAACTCTAGCTTTGGGCCACCATATTTTTCTCCACAGCTATCATTTTTGTTACACCCATTCTTCGCAGCAGCACGGCAAAGAACAGATGTGATCAAGAGGAGGTCGTGCGGCAGTGAAACCATTGTTTATGGTGTTGGAAGTAAAACGCAAAAATGCTACATTCAGCTGTGAAGCCGAAGAGGGAGCTTTGGACAAGTCAATGTCTTTAATCCTGTCTTGTGGCAGGTCTAGGGATTAAAAGTACACTGGACAATAGTCTTTAGAAGATAAGCTGCATGCAGTGATGATCAATAAAGCCTCAATTTCTGGTAGAAAACAACAACAACAACAACAACAGACGACACCATTGGTGACCATGGCAACTACTCTTACCCTATTTGTAGGAAGTTAATAGACTTCCAATATCATTACTGAAAAATCTTCGGTGCTGTTACATATCTCCACTCCTGATCTTACAGAAGAATAGAATTTTTTTTTTATCTAGAGCACAGCAGAAAGAATTTCCCAATTCAACTGTCCTATTTGTCTACTTCAAAGAAAGTCCATTTTCAGCAGTTTTTCCAGTAGCAGCTGCCAGACCCAGGACGAACTTGCGTTAAGGTAATATATACTTTGCTGAATCAAGAAGCAAAGTATTTGCATATCATTAGCAACAGCCTTGGCGATAGCAATTGTGATCCCTGGAATCTATTTTGTATTATTTCCCCTTACACCCACCCCCATGGGTCTAGGGCAACTCGCCATGGCCAACTCACTGGAGCCAACTTGCTACGGCCAACTTGCTGTGAGACAACTCCCCAAGGCCAAGTCACCCATGGAACGACTTGCCACAGGAGAAGAGTTACACTAATATGGAAGAAATAGTGGGATAGAATCATTAAAGAAAAGGATGCAAAAAGAAGGGACAAAAATGAAATGTGAATGACAAAAATTAAAATAATGTTTCAATTCTTTTAAATAATTAAATTGAATTGTCCCAAAGGTGCTTTTTCAGGAGGCAACAGCTGGCCTCCAGAAATCGTGGGCGCTCCATCACTGGAGGTTTTTAAGAAGAGGCTAGAGTCTAGACAGTCACCTGTCTGAGACGGTATAGGTTCTCCTGCTGGAGCAGGGGGCTGGACTAGAAGACCTCCACGGTCCCTTCCAGCTCTATTCTATTCTATTCTATTCTATTCTATTCTATTCTATTCTATTCTATTCTATTCTATTCTATTCTACTCTACTCTATTCTATTCTATTCTATTCTATTCTATTATACTCTATTCTACTCTACTCTACTCTACTCTACTCTACTCTACTCTACTCTACTCTACTCTATTCTATTCTATTCTATTCTATTCTATTCTATTCTATTCTATTCTATTTATTCCTAGTCCACGTATGATAAGCCATAGCTGAATAAATAAATGTATACTTAGGCATAAGACAGTACTGAGGGAATGCAGCTGTCGCAGCCTTAAAACCCCCTTTTTTAATGCTTTCATCAGATATAAAATAAGAATCTCTTTCACAGACATGTTTTTTCTCTCCCCAAATAGTACTTTAAATGGCAAAGGTTAAGAACAGGAGAGAAAGAACAGAATGCCTTCCTGGCCCATTCATTTCAAAGCAGAGGGCAAGCTCAGGAAATCCTCAGAAATGCAGCCACACATTTAAAAATCTATAACCAGCGATTTAACAAACCACTAGATAAAAGAAGAATCTGAGTGGGTAAAATTGCCAAGCAGATACAAAGAAATGCTATTACGGTTTCCAATCGCTCGAGAACTGCATCTCCCTGCAAAAGTCACTATTTTCCTCCCAAATTATTATGTCAGCACTCTGAAGATGAAAAGGCGAAAAGGGACGAGGAGAATGTTCCTGATTTTCAATCATCTTGATTTTTTATTTTATTTTATTTTTTTTTACAGTTCAGCGTGTTTCAATGCCTCCAAATGAGCCACGGAGTTCACAGTCCACAATACACCACATTCAGGAGGAATTTCCAAAAAAAGAAAGAATTGCCATTCATAATAACAGAATAACAGAGTTGGAAGGAACTTTGGAGGTCTTCTAGTCTAGCCCCCTGCTCAAGCAGGGAATCCTATACCAGTTCAGACAAATGGCTGTCCAGTCTTTTCTTAAAAACTTCCAGTGATGGAGCCCCCACAACTTCTGTGGAGGCAAGCTGATCCACTGGTTAATTGTCCTCACTGTTAGGAAGTGTTTCCTTAGTTCTAGGTTGCTTCTCTCTTTGATGAGTTTCCATTCGTTGCTTCTTGTCCTGCCTTCAGGTTCTTTGGAGAATAGGTTGACCCCCTCCTCTTCTTTGTAGCAGCCCCTCAAATATTGGAAGATTGCTATCGTATCTCCCATAATTCTTCCCTTTGTTAGACTAACAGAATAACAGAGTTGGAAGGGACCTGCATGAGCAGGAGACTCTACATCATTTCAGACAAGTGGCTGTCCAATTTCTTCTTAAAAACCTCCAGTAATGGAGCACCCACAACTTCTGAAGGCAAGTTCTTCCCCTGGTTAATTGTTCTGTCAGGAAATGTCTCATTAATTCTAGATTGGTTCTCTCCTTGATTAGTTTCCATCCATTACTTGTCCTGCCTTGTGGAGAATAGGTTGACCCCCTCTTCTTTGTGGCAGCCTCTTAGATATTGGAAGACTGCTATCATATCTCCCATAGTCCTTCTCTTTGTTAGACTAACAGAATAACAGAGTTGGAAGGGACCTGTTGGAGGACAATTAACCAGTGGAACAGCTTGCCTCCAGAAATCGTGGGCACTCCAACACTGGAGGTTTTTAAGAAGAGACTGGACAGTCACTTGTCTGAGATGGTATAGGCTCTCCTGCTTGAGCGGGGGGCTGGACTAGAAGACCTCCAAGTCCCTTCCAGCTTCTATTCTATTCTATTCTATTCTATTCTATTCTATTCTATTCTATTCTATTCTATTCTATTCTATTCTATTCTGTTCTGTTCTGTTCTGTTCTGTTCTGTTCTGTTCTGTTCTATTCTATTCTATTCTATTCTATTCTATTCTAATTAACTGTAATAAACCAAATCAAATCAAACTTCCTGCTCTATTTTTAAAGCAAAGTTAAGCAGCTAGTAATTTTTTTTTTCAAAACACGCTCGGTAAATATTTTCCCTTTATTTCCATAAGTTTGAGCTTTTCTAGCTCATGTTTTTCACTTTATAGGCTTCAGAAGCACTTCGTCCAAACATTCATCCATGCATGGTGGTTATGCAAGAAAGCTCAAATGTTACAAAATTTTCACTGAATGAAAATTCAAAAGAAAACCACAAATGTTTTTATTAGGTACGATGCCGGAGAATGTAAGTGAAAAGCATCACAATTTATTTATTACGCTGAGAATGGCAAGAATCCTTCTGACAAAATACTGGCAAAGAGAAACTCCTATCAACTTAGCTTAAGTGTAAAACACGGGACAGCCATCCATTTTACTACAGGAAACAAAACAGGAAACGCATACAGCCCCATTGTAATTGATCCAATTCCAACAATAGAAGGAATTGCACCGAAATATAAGCAAACAAAATGATAAATTAAACCAGTAACACCGAAAGGATCAGATAGCTAGATAGATCTTATTTGGCATTAATTGTGTGCTTAGAAAACAAAAGAAAACAAAACCTTATTTGTTTCGTAAAAACCGGCGGGAATTCAAATCAATGAGTAGCAAATGAATTTTCCTTGCGTTAAGTTCTTTGTTTCATTTGATCCTCCTCCGTTTGAATTGGAGCACAACACACATTGTGGAAAAGTTGCAAAGGAAAAGAAAAGTAGGAAACAAACGGATTGGGGAAACTGTCTAGTCTGCATCCAAAAAAAGCATTTTAGCACTGAAGGGTTTCTAACCCATATATTACCATAGAGAGAGCTTTCTAATCATGCAATGGTGACCTGCAGCTTGATATATTTGCTGCTTATGGGTACAATATAATGCAAAGGGAAGACAAAGAAGACAAGGAAAACACCCACAGGATATGACTTTAGTTGCAAAACTAAATAAGTGCAACACTTATAAGTGTTAATGCATCGTTCACAAAGTCATTTAGAATAGAATGACAGAGTTGGAAGGGACCTTGGAGGTCTTCTAGTCCAACCCCCTGCTCAGGTAGGAAACCCTATACCATTTCAGACAAATAGTTGTCCAATCTCTTCTTAAAAACTTCCAGTGTTGGAGCATTCACAATTTCTGGAGGCAGGTTGTTCCACTGGTTAATTGTTCTAACTGTCCGGAAATTTCTCCTTAGTTCCAGGTTGCTTCTCTCCTTGATTAGTTTCCATCCGTTGTTTCTTGTCCTGCCTTCAGGTACTTTGGAGAACAGCTTGACTCCCTCTTCTTTGTGGCAACCCCTGAGATATTGGAACAGTGCTGTCATGTCACCCCTAGTCCTTCTTTTCATTAAACTAGACATGCCCAATCCCAGCAACCGTTCTTCGTATGTTTTAGCCTCCAGTCCCCTGATCATCTTTGTTGCTCTTCTCTGCACTCTTTCTAGAGTCTCAACATCTTTCTAGAGTCTCAACATCTCAACATTTGTCCTTGTGTCTATCAGACACAGTTGGGAATGAGTTGGCCTCCAGCAGAAACATCTGGACGGGAATCTAAGTGGACAATCCAGGTCCTTGGTTCACGTTGATCTCCCATGTGCCGTGTGGGACAGCAGAAACAAACATGTGGTGTGTGGATCATGACATCAAGTCTGGATGCTCATCAAAGATACTGGTGTCTCTGCATGTTATTCTTACTCCATACAAAATGAATAATGCATGATGACACCAGAACAATTGCACAATGTTTTACAGTTATTTGTTAGATTGGTATCTTGCCTTTCTCCCCAGAGGCTGTTGACTATGGAAAGCTACTGCAAACTTCATTTCACCCTCATTATTATGCTCCAGATTACCCATTCAGCTGAGTCCCAGCTAGTTCAGAAACCAATGCAATCTATCCAGCTTCCGTTTGGTTTTCATTATTTCCCAGCCATCTGCTTATCGTCCTAACAGAGGGCCCAGAAAAAGTTTCCTTGCCATCCAATTTATGTTATGCCACATTCTTGCAAGATTAGCCATTGTTTGAAGCTTTCTTTGTAGCTGCAGAATGTAATTATCACAAAATTTAGCAAATAACAAACCGTCCGAGGGCCAACGTTAAGTTCTGTAGCTAATTATGACAAAGGGCAAGTCATCAGAAGGATGGAACATCACCCAGCAGATTTAGGATACAGAGGGATGTGACAATAAAGAAATAAAATAAGACTTTATCAGAGCTGAAAAGTCTGAGTGTAACCAGGACATTGGCCATACCAGCAGAACTCAAGTAAAGGAGATAGTCCCCCTCCTCACCCTTTTTTTAAACAATCGTTTTATGTTAAATAAATCTATAGCCATGCTTTTACCGTAATGTCAGCCCCTTGAGCTTTCCTTCTCAGCTGAAAGCTGACCAATATCTTTAATAAAACCGCTTAGTTTGCTCTCTTCGTAATGAGAGCAAACGCCATTCCCTTCACACATTGATGATGTTACCTAGTTGGGTCATGAAATGTCTGCAAGAAAACAACCAAACTCTAGAGAGCACCAAGGACCCCACAATCCCCTCTCCTCCTCTTCTTCCACCCCTCCCCACAAACCTTATTCCCTTCTAGCTGTTATGTTACTAGTTGGGTCATGAAATGTCTGCAAGAAAACAACCAAGTTCAGAGAGCACTAAGGATCCCACAGTCGTCATCGTCATCCTCCTCCTCCTCCTCTTCCTCCTCCTCCTCCATGCAAACCCCACTCCCTTCTAGCCGGATGATGTTACCTAGTTGGGTCATGAAATGTCTGCAAGAAAACAACCAAGTTCAGAGAGCACCAAGGACCCCCTCCTCCTCCTCCTCCTTCTCCATGCAAACCCCACTCCCTTCTAGCCTCCTCTCCTCCTCCTCCACCACCACCACCCTCAACCCTTATTCCCTTCTAGCACTGATGATGTTCCCTAGTTGGGTAATGAAACGTCTGCAAAAAAAAAACAACCAACCAAGAACCCACAATCACTTGGTTTGCCACGGCAAGAATTAAATAGTAAATGGACAACAGGCACAACACGGTTTCAGCTCAGTCTAGGTCATCTTTGGGGAAGCTCTAAGCAAGTCCCTTGTCTACAGCAATAAAATAAAAATTATATTCCTGCAGGCTGAAGAAATGGGAAGCCTCTGTCCCACTCGGGCAGGACAAGTTGTACTTTCCAAACATTTAGCAGCCAATATAAGGCACACAAATAAGCAAAGCAGAGCTTTCATTTAAAAAGAAAAGAAAAGTAGCCTGTCTCTTATTTCCCAACTTCTACAGGTTTCATATTTCAGCATCTGGGTGATTTTTTTTTTAGTGCTGTTGTGTTGTTGTTTTTTTTCAGAAGCCGCAGCAAAAAGAGGAGGGAGAGTAATAGGCATCTCCAGCCAAGCTACAAATTGCTAATAAAGACATAAAGCAGAAAGAATATAGTCAGAAGAAAAACGTGTTTTACTCATGTGCTAATGGATTCCATGCGCGTTTCTAAGAATGAGTAACAGAGGTCAGGTTCTGCGCATGTTATGGGGGGAAACAGAAGAAGAGCGCTCGGTAAAATGAGGCTCCCCGAGAAATTCTGCTTGCTTTAAAATAAGCAAGACCTGACAACTGCCAAAATATGCTTGAGAGAGCAGCTTTGGGTGGGCATCTCGGAAATGCATACAGCCCCGTTGCGTAGATGAAATATTTGCAGAAGTCAAGTCAAAGCAAATAAACGAAAAAGGCTAGAGTATGGGAGTGATTAATAACTGTGCATTCTCTTCTCTGTAGGGGACAGATATTTGTTTGCATCAGGCATGATAAATACGGGCGAAGGATCGTCGGAGCTAGCTCATTCATTCTGGCATTTTTTAAAATTATTTTTTGAGGGAAGAATGGAAAAAAAACGGAAAGCTATCGATCCAGAACGAAGGGTTTTACTCAACGTTCGTTAGACGGGACTCTAATTTGAGCCAGCAAGCAGAGTCAGGGTCCAGCCCCTAACCTCTGAAGCATCACCTCTTAGCTGTGAGACTTTATCCCCAATCTGGCTGCCATCCCCAGGAGATACGCCAGAGTCACAAACCATCTGCACCACATACCAAACCGAATATGTACTGGAGAGGCCTCAGACCCTGAACCTGTTCTTAATGACCCATGGAAATTGCTTAAATCAGTAAGCAAGTGCATTGGGAAGCCAGGACCAGGAGGCCAGGGGTTAGCTAAGTGAAAGAGCATCCTATGAGTGCTCCAGGTGAGTCCCGTTTTCCATCATCGCGCTGATGACATCTGCTTTCATGCGCGAGAGAAAGCCCATGGGCTAGCAGCCATTGGCTCTGTACACAAATGTCTACAGGGAAGCCAAAGTCATTAGAGAGCCATTGATCATTAGAAAGGCGGAGGGGGGGGGGAATGGGCTGGGCCAGCTGTTGTCTGCATGTGGATACTCCGGTTTTCCAGCATCTCAACAGAATCTCTGCACTTAATGTGTTTCACGTACGTTACCTTGTTAATCGTTACGATCACACCTCTGCTAAAACATCAATAATTTCATCATGCAGAGGGAGGACTGAGATTACCGTGGATTCATAGTAGAGGTGTGATTTTCCCCCACCCCTCTACTTGGTTAGATTTTGAGTTCCTCCTTTAAAAAAAAAAAACAGTCTTGCAAGATATGCACAGCTTTGGGTTTGAAAAAGGAGAGGGGGGCAACGGATTAAGCCACACAAATGCACCCCGTAAAGAGCAAAAAAAAAACCTGGAAAACCAACTAATTTCATCACGTTCTATAAAGCTGAATTAAGCAGTACGAAGAGAATCCCCAAAGTGCTTTTTTTCAAGAGGCAACTGGTCTTTTTTGTTTTTTTCCTTGAAGATGTTTCTCTTCTCATGCAAGAAGCTTCTTCAGCTCGGACTGGATGGCGGGGAATGGAAGGATTTATACTCCTTGCAGACAGCTGGTCATTTGCCTTCTTTTAGAGAGTCGTTGAGGCCACTTGGGGGTTTACCTGTGTCCTCAGGGTCACCTGAGTGGTGCAAATGGGTGTGGAGCCTTCTTGGCTACAGGATGTTTTCTGCCTGGGTCCCTTCACATTGAAGATGGGCACAGGCTGTTGGGGATGAGTCTGTGTTGTCTGCATCTCAAACTGAGGCTCAAATGGTTCCTGTAGTCTGCAATGTTTTCTGGAAAGCTCCACACCCATTTGCACCACTCAGGTGACCCAGATAAACCTCCAAGTGGCCTCAACGACTCTAAAAGAAGGCAAATGACCAGCTGTCTGCAAGGAGTATAAATCCTTCCACTCCCCACCATCCAGTCAGAGCTGAAGAAGCTCCTTGGATGAGAAGCAAAACATCTTCAAAGAAAAACAAGAACGTCCAGTTGACTCCTGAAAAAGCACCTTTGGGACAACCAGGACCTGGATGACTGAGAATCTCCATGGACATTATGGAAGAAATGTATCCAAATAAAACATCTCCTTATTCTCAGACTACTTAAAGTAGATATGATATTGATTACCATTGCAATGTCTTAAGGGAAGATTCTTGGAGAGGTTTAACAGTACTAAAGCCTTTCTCTCTCAAATAAAAGCATAATTATCCAACTGTTAAAAACCATTAAAATCCATGAACAATGATTTAAAAAGGGGGGGGGCTTGCTCACATGGGTAATCATCTGCATAAATTATATACGGAAAATCAATGCGTAGCTATTTGCAAGAATCTGTTCAAGCATATGCTTCTGGTCAGTAGTACATTGATGAGTTGTTCTTGGGAATCCTCAGTGCTGGGAAAACTGGACCTCCTGATGTTGCTAAACCACATTTCCCAGTAACAAAAGACAGGGAAAGTTTTGTGGTCAGTGATGCCAATTCAGAAAGTCACAATAACGAGAGAATATATAACAAATTTCCTATCAATAACAATAGGTACAATCAATCAATCAGAATAGAGATGAAGGGGACCTTGGAGGTCTCCTGGTCTAACCCCCTGCTCAAGCGGGAGACCCTATACCACTTCAGACAGGTGGATATTCAATCTTTTCTTAAAGATCTCCAGTGATGGAGCACCCACAACTTCTGAAGGCAAGCTGTTCCACTGGTTAATTGTTCTCATTGTTAGGAATGTTCTCCTTATAGTAATTCCAAGTTGCTTCTCTCGTTGATTAGTTTCCGTCCATTGTTTCTTGTCTTCTGGTGCTTTGGAAAATAAATTGACCTCCTTTGCTTTGTGGCAGCCCCTCAGATACTAAAATACTGCTATCATGTCCCTCCTAGTCCTTCTTTCCTCTAGACTAGCTATACTCAACCTATTCTCCAAAGCACTTGAGGGCAGGACAAGAAGCAACGGATGGAAACTAACTAAGGAGAGAAGCAACCTAGAATTAAGGAGAAATTTTCTGAGAGCACTCAACCAATGGAAATTGTGAGTGCTGCATCACTGGAGGCTTTCAACAAGAGACTGGACAACCATTTGTCTGAAATGGTATCAAGTTGTCCTGCTCAAGCAAGGCTGGACTAGAAGATCTTTGAGATTCTTTCAAACCCTTTGATTCTGTGTTCTATATTCTAAAGGCTGTTTGCCACTTTGCAATCTGTGCAGCTCAACCGTCTAGCTTGATAAACACAAAGAGAGAGGGGAAAGGGAGAGGTTTCTATGCTGAGCCATGCTGGCTCAGGAATTCTGGGAGTTGAAGTCCACGAGTCATAAAAGAGCCAAGGTTGCCTACCCCTGGTCTAGCTTGATAAACACAAAGAGAGAGAGAGAGAAAGACATTACATTGAATATTTGTTTTTCCTAGGGGAAAAGGCAACAGAAACCATGCTTGTAAAGGCTCAGTCATTTGCCAAAGGATGGCGTGGTTACTACGTACTGCTGCATTGTGGTAATTTTTTTTCTTATGTCAAATGACAGGGTGACGAGGGAGGTACTGACACTGTTTTAAGTCAAGGGAAAGGAGATGTATAGTAGGAAGAACACCAGCTGTGAACAGCGAGAGCTTATGTGACACTCCCTGTGGTCAATGTGCCTCATTTGATGTCCACTACCCAGAATGATGTTCGCTTCCAAGGACATCAGCCCCGACTGTTCTTTGGAGGGACAGACACTGAAGCTGAAGCTCAAATACTTTGGCCAGCAGATGAGAAGAGAGGACTCGCTGGAAAAGAGCCAGATGTTGGGAGAGATTGATGGCAAAAGGAGAAGGAGAAGCAGAGGATGAGATGGTTAGATGGTATCATTGACACGATGGACACGGGTTTGGGCAAACTCCAGGAGACAGGGGAGGACAGGGGAGCCTGACGCGCTGTGGCCCATAGGGTTGCAAAAAGTCAGACATGACTCAGCGACTGAACAACAACAACAACAACAAAACATTGTGATGGAATGCTTAATAGACCATGGGAATACCAAGCAAGACAGAGAGGAAACAGAAGCATTGCAGATTGCTGGATTCAGGTTTGAAAACATGAAAAGTAACATCTCAAGTCAGGCCTGACTGTTCTTTGGAAGGACAGATATTGAAGCTCAAATACTTTACTCCTTGGGAAAGACCCAGATGTTGGGAGAGATGGAAGGCGAAAGGAGAAGGGGACGGCAGAGGAGGAGATGGTTAAATGGTGTCAATGACACCATGAACATGAGTTTGGGCAAACTTCAGGAGACAATGAAGGACAGCAGGGGCTGATATGGTATGATCCACGGTCACAAAAAGTCAGACACGACTTAGCAACTGAACAACCACCCAGAATGTGAAAGACCTCATACCATTTCAGACAAATGGTGGTCCAATCTCTTCTTAAAAACCTCCAGTGTTGGAGCACCCACAACTTCTGGAGGCAGGTCGTATTTTAAAGTGTTTTCTTCCCAGCCCCCACTATCCATCAAATCATATTTTTTTTCTTTTTAATGCAGTCTTTGAGGGCGAGACAATTTCATCCTAGAACATTTCAGTACGTTTTCTCTGCCGGCAGATGCCGTTGGCAGATGACCGGTGAAATTGGAGACCGCCCGGCTAAGCAAGATTCCTTGGTGGAGGAATGAGAAAGAGGACAGGACGAAGGGGAGGCCACAGCAGATCCATATGTTGCCTGAGGGAAAGGCGATAAATAAACAGAGGGAGACTTGTTCTAAGATTTCTGATTTCCTGGCACTCTAAGGAGCTGACGTACTGCCTCAAATGTGTGTGTTCTTTCTGCTCACATGCTGAACTAATTCACTTTTCTGATTTCTCAGAAGCCTTTTGTAAGAAATGGAAGCAGAGGAAATACGAACGACAAAATCGGATTTTTTTTTTTTACTTTTGCTTCCCCGGCCCTTAAAAAAAAAAAGTAAATTTGTGGGAAAGAGTGCTGGAGAAAGTTCCTCACAGCAAGCACCAGAATGGCGAGATTTGCCCTCTTCCTCTTCCTCAATAAAGAACTGAGGGGTCCTTGGTGCTCTCTGAGCTTGGCTGCTTCCTTGCAGACGTTTCATTACCCAAACTAGGTAACATCATCTGATAAAGAACTTGTTCTCCCAAGTATTTCCTCTCTCCAATGCCTTGCAGGCTAAATATGATTTCTCTGTAGCCTTTCGTGCTAGATTTCTAAAGATGGCCTTCAGCCACTGAGTGCAGGTCTAGCATAGTCAGACCATAGTTTTGAGTTCTTGCTTTAAAAAAAATAAATAAATCTGATCCAGCAGGACAAGTTGCTATTATTATAGCTGTTCACCTTGTACATACATTACAGAACCAAGCTTCTAGCATACTGCAAAGTATTTTCTACACTACCCTGAACTAGACTACTACTACTTCTTCTTCTTCTTCTTCTTCTTCTTCTCCTTCTCCTCCTTCTCCTTCTCCTTCTCCTTCTCCTTCTCCTCCTCCTCCTCCTCCCTCCTCCTCCTCCTCCTCCCCCTCCCTCTCCCCCTCCCCTCCCCCTCCCCCCTCCTCCAACTGAATCACTGCAGTTGTTAAGTTAATAACATGGTTGTTAAGTGAGTCTGGTGAATCCCCCATTGACTTTGCTTGTCTGAAGGTCACAAAAGAGGATCACGTGATCCCAAGACACTGCAATCATCCATAAATATGAGCCGGTCGCCAAGCATCTGAATTTTGCAATGGTCCAAAGTGTGAAAAACAGACAGAAGTCCCCTTTTTTTAGTGCCGTCGTAACTTCGAACAGTCACTAAGTGAACTGCCAAGGGCTGTCTGCATTTGAGAACTGACCCTCAGCACTCAGTTCTATATACTCTTACTAAATCTTCATTTGTGTCTTTGAGAAAGTCTGTATGACACTGTTGTGAAAAAGGCTTGTAACACTAGTTGATTACAAGCTGCATGTGAATTAGCAGCATGGCGTGGGTGCCCAAACATAGAAATATAGTTTTAGGGTGCATCAAGAGAAACAGAAAATGCCTATGCTGAGCAGAAGGTTGAAGCCATGGGCCTAAAGAGTCTTTCCAACTTTAGAATAGAATAGAGCTGGAAGGGACCTTGGAGGTCTTCTAGTCCAGCCCCCTGCTCGAGCAGGAGAACCTAGACCATCTCAGACAGGTGACTGTCTGGTCTCTTCTTAAAAACCTCCAGTGATGGAGCACCCACGATTTCCGAAGGCAACTTCTGTTCCACTGGTTAATTGTTCTCACTGTCAGGAGGTTTCTCCTTAATTCCAGGTTGCTTTTCTCTTTGATCAGTTTCCAGCCATTGTTTCTTGCCCTGCCCTCTGGTGCTTTGGAGAGTAACGTGACCCCGTCTTCTATGTTTCTCTCTTTCTCTGAATGTATAAACTGAAAAAAATCCAGTTTACAACAGGAAATACAGATTGACTCTTTCAGATCCACCGTGGACGGAGAAGCAATTTATTAGCCTGAAGGATGCTTTTGCCAGTTGCTATAGCAATGGGACTGGATTCTTTAGAAAATTAAGAAAGTGTTCAAAAATATAGCTTCTGCTTGCTGCAAATGTAACTGCTCTAGCCCATGCTTTGTACATTTTGCATACAGAAAGGACCTTTTCATAAATTTCAAAATAAAAAGGAGTACAAGGTACTTTTCAGTTCAGCTGCATTTCGGTTGACTTTGAAAACTACGTATACAAAATGCATGACCACTGGTGGGAGGTAACTTTTCAAATAATTATGGCGGTTGATTGCACATTGTCAGTTGCTTAGGCCTGTTTATGCAGGATCTGGCAGATGATCTTGGTAAGTAAGAAGCCTGAATGTCGTCAAGAACAAAAATGAATCATTGATAAGACACTCGCTTACCCATGGAAGAAGATTTAAAGATATGGCTTCATTTTATTTTCTCCTTTCTTGTTATTGAGCAGTGCCAACTTTTTCTATAAGCTCTCTTGTTTAGGGGATTTGAAAGATTTGTTCTTACTCGTTTCTGTTCTTTGTTGCGTATTTCAAGGAATAACTTTTATTTTGTTACTACAGAGTTCACTCAATC
Source organism: Azemiops feae (assembly GCA_023970755.1). Classification (NCBI taxonomy): domain Eukaryota; kingdom Metazoa; phylum Chordata; class Lepidosauria; order Squamata; family Viperidae; genus Azemiops; species Azemiops feae. The sequence continues at coordinate 752,697 of JALGBA010004135.1, read as the reverse complement.
ATCAGTGCCAGCAACTGTGAGAGGGATCTTAGACAATCACTTAAACATGAGCCAAAAGTGCATGGAAACAGCCCAAAAAGTCAATGCAATCCTAGGCGGCATTAACAGAGGGAGAGAATCAAAATCACGTGAAGTTCTAGTACCGCTTTACAAAGCCTTAGTAAGACCCCACTTGCATCCAGTTCTGGTCACCACAATGTAAAAAAGCTGCCGAGACTCTGGAAAGAGTGCAGAGAAAAGCAACAAGGATGATTATGGGGCTGAGAAGCACGATTACAAGAATTGGGTACATCTAGTTTAATGAAAAGGACTAGGGAAAACATGGTAGCAGTGTTCCAATATTTGAGGGACTCCTACAAACACAAGGGGGTCAAACTATTTTCCAAAGCACCAAAAGGCAAGATAAGAAACAATGGATGGAAACTAACCAAGGAGAGAAGCAACCTGGAACGAAGGAGAAATTTCCTAACGGTGAGAGCAATCAACCAGTGGAACAGCTTTGTCTTCAGAAGTTGTGGGTGCTCCATCACTGGAGGCTTTCAAGAAGAGACTGGACAACCATTTGTCTGAAATGGTATAAGGTCTTCTGTTTGAACAGGGGGTTGGACTAGAAGACCTCCAAGATCCCTTCCAACTCTCTTATTCTATGTTCAACCAGACAACGATGCAAACATTGGAAGTAAATCTTGAAACACAATGAGATGTTTCTTTTTTTTCACATTGCAATTAATTCATTGATAGTAATCTGTCTCATACATAACTTATATTGGGAGAACCAACCTATCTTCCCTTCCTTCTCCCATCACCTTCCCCCTTCCCTTTAATTAATTAATTAAATTCCAAATTCTCTGGCTGGATACCATGGCAGTTGAGGATAAGAAAGGGAGAGTCAGTCTTCTCCATTTATCTTCTTCAGGTAAGGAAGAGGTTAAAGGAGACTCTATAGATGACTTCATGAAAATGTCCACATAGTATTCTTGGCAACAATGTGGAAATGGCTTTTTTTTTTTAACCTTCTATTTCTTTCCTTTTTTTTTTTTTTACTTCCCAATATTCCTGAAAGGCTTCCTGTCAGATTTCTGTGAACATAAAAGAAAATGGCTCCATGCCCCTCATATTTACAGCATCTGAACGCAGCTAAGAAAATATTAAGGGACTGCAGATGTTTCTTAATTAGGCCTAACATTCTAATAGAGGACTGTCAAAATTGCACCCTTCCAGAATTTCATAGCCTATGGTAACAAGATGAAGGTATATTAGCCATATTGTCTGGGAATTCTCGAAGCGGTTGTCCCAATACTCATAAAAAAACATCACATTAGACGTCTGCCTTATTGTTCTCCTGTTTATTAGGAAAGCATTAGAAATCCCATTTCAATCACATGTTGGTCTCCCCTCCAGTTTCATTCCAAGGTTATTGGAATAGAATAGAGCTGGAAGGGACCTTGGAGGTCTTCTAATGCAGCCCCCTGCCCAAGCAGAAGAACCTATACTATCTCAGACAAGTGACTGTCCAGTCTCTTCTTAAAAACCTCCAGTGATGGAGCACCCATGATTTCTGAAGGCAACTTCTGTTCCACTGGTTAATTGTCCTTGATAGCATGATAGCACTTTCCAGTATTTGAGAGGCTGCCACAAAGAAGAGGGGGTCAAACTATTCACCAAAGCACCAGAAGGCAAGACAAGAAACAATGGTTGGACACTGATCAAAGAGAGAAGCAACCTGGAACTAAGAAGAAACTTCCTAACAGTGGGGACAATTAACCAGTGGAATAGCTTGCCTTCAGAAATTGTGGGCACTCCATCATTGGAGGTTTTTAAGAAGAGACTGGACAGTCACTTGTCTGAGATGGTATAGGTTCTCCTGCTTGAACGGGGGGCTGGACTAGAAGACCTCCAAGATCCCATCCAGCTCTATTCTATTCTATTCTATTCTATTCTATTCTATTCTATTCTATTCTATTCTATTCTATTCTATTCTATTCTATTCTATTCTATTCTATTCTATTCTATTCTATTCCACTATACAGAACTGAACTAATAAATATGCATAGGTAGCTTTATTGTTTGAAAATAGTGGGTTAATCATCCACCTGAATATTTACATTTAAATATTTACACTTAACACCCAAATGAGCCAGCAAAATAACCAACTGACTAGTTTTAACATGTATTAGTTCAACTTAACGGATTTACAAATAAGTCCTGTCAGAAGAGCTTTCAATCAGAGGTTAGTATTGATTCTCATCCTTAGGAAAAGCACAGGGCTGTGACAGCTTAAAATGCTTCATGCTGAGCAAACAATTTGCCAGAATTTGAAGAAAAGTAGGACGTTAAAATATGACACAATTTGTTGCACTAACAGCAAATAGCTAGTGTAGCTAGAGGCACGCTTTCTTTCTTTTTTTTTCTAGCTCCCTCTTGATAATGAAATATCTAACTCTTCTGTCATGTAACCTGAGCCATCATTACAAGGATAGTGTCTCAAACACTTCTAACTTCTTGTGTATACCATCTTCCGGAACTAAAGCAGGAGTCTTGCTTTGTCAAATGTGCGTGAATGAGTGTTGATGTAAAAATGTGTACATCTGTTTCAAGCACGCGGGATGGTTAGTAGGAGGCACAATGAAGATGAGCATGAAACTATGTTGCAAATGACTTGTAAAGGCCATTCTGATGTCTTTTAGTAGTAACTGAAGGTAGGACTTGACTTAACTTGAAGGAGGAAGGGGAGAAATAGGCCTCAGATAAAATAGAATAGAATAGAAAGAACAGAACAGAACAGAACAGAACAGAACAGAACAGAACAGAACAGAACAGAACAGAACAGAACAGAACAGAACAGAACAGAATAGAATAGAATAGAATAGAATAGAATAGAATAGAATAGAATAGAATAGAATAGAATAGAATAGAATAGAATAGAATAGAATAAACAATAGAGTTGGAAGGGACCTTGTAGGTAATCTAATCCAACCCTTTGCCCAAGCAGGAGTCCCTACATCATTTCTGACAAATGGCAGTCCAGTCTCTTCTTGAAAATTTCCAATGATGAAGCTCCCACACCATCTGAAGGCAACTTCCATTCCACTGGGTGATTGTTCTCACTGTCAGGAAATTTCTCCTTATTTCCAGGTTGAATCTCTCCTTGATCAGTTTTCATCCGTCATTCCTTGTCTGTCTTTCGGGTGCTTTGGAGAATAGGTTGACCCACTCCTCTCTGTGACAGTCCCTCAAATATTGGAATCCTGCTATCCTTTCGCCCCTGGTCCTTCTCTGTACTAGACTAGCCATGCCCAGTTCCTGCAACCATTCTTCATATGTTTTAGCCTCCAGTCCCCTGATCATCTTTGTTGCTCTTCTCTGCACTCTTTCTAGAGTCTCAACATTTCTGCCTTTTCTCTGCCCTACGTGTTCTCAGATCAGGTGCAGCAGGCAGTTCCTCTTCCTCATCATTGACTGGCTGCAGCTTTCCCCACCTGAAGCCTCAGGGCTGTCCTGCTGCAGCTGTGCTTCAGCCAAATCCCTCTCAGATGGCTGCCTGGAGCCATTGACTGACTCCCCTCCAGATGTAACGGGGAATGGTTCATCCTCCTCTGAGCTGACATCTGGAGAGGTATCTGGGGAAGCGTCCGAGGGCGTCATCACATGCTGGGAGACAATGGAAGACGGGGGGGGGGGGGAATTGGCATGCTATGGTCCATGGGGATTGCAAAGAGTTGGACACAACTCAGCAACTAAATAACAACAAATTCATGATACCAAACACAAAAGAAAATATCACTATCTTTTTTTTCCTTCTTCCATTTCTCTTGCCTATCCTCCCTATCAAATCATCCTTGGAGAAAATGCTGTTTTAAAAAATAATAATTCAGCCACCACTTTCTTCGTTTTGTGTCCTCTTTTCATAGAATTGAAAGGCCAATCCCACCCCAGTCCACGTGTCGATATCAAAGCATCCATCACACATTGATTTTTTTTTCAGATCTTTTTTTTTATAAAAAAAATACAAGTCTTTATTCCAAACACATGGAAAACAAACGGCCTCTCTTTTCACATATAAGGAGATGCAAGATCCTTTCTTTCAGGAAACTGCGATCCAACACATCTGGCCATTACAAGATTGTTTCTTGTCCAAATCTTCTTTTCCTTCTCCTTTAACACATTTGTTTCCTAGACATTTATATATATTTGACTGTTTTACATTGCCGCCTCGTTGTCATGCAAAAAGCACTTCTTTTCTTTTCTGCATTCCTCATAGAGAAGAAGGAAGGAAGGAAGGAAGGAAGGAAGGAAGGAAGGAAGGAAGGAGGGAGGGAGGAGGGAGGGAGGAGGGAGGAAGGAAGGAAGGAAGGAAGGAAGGAAGGAAGGAAGGAAGGACGGAAGGAAGGAAGGAAGGAAAAGGAAAAGGAAAAAGGAAATGGAGGGAGAGGAAAGAAGGGAGGGAGGGAGGAAGGAAGGAAGGAAGGAAGGAAGAAGAAAGAAAGAAAGAAAGAAAGAAAGAAAAAAGAAGAAAGAAAGAAGAAAGAAAGAAAGAAAAAAAGAAAGAAGAAAGAAAAGGAGAGGAGGGAGGGAGGAAAGAAAGAAAGAAAGAAGGAGGAAGGAAGGAAGGAAGGAAGGAAGGAAGGAAGGAGGAAGGAAGGAAAAAGAAAAGGAGAGGGAGGGAGGGAGGGAGGAAAGAAGAGGAGGGAGGGAGGAAAGAAGGAAAGAAGGAGAGGGAGGAAAGAAGGAGAAGGAGAGAGGAAGGAAGGAAGGAAGGGAAGGAAGGAAGGAAGGAAGGGAGGAAGGAAGGAAGGAGGATTCTAGTGATATTCTAGCCAGACAAATAATAATATAGGTAGTCCCCGATTTACGACAGTTCATTTAGTGACCATTTAAAGTTACAACAGGCCTGAAAAAGGTGACTTATCACCATTTTTCACACTTATGACCATTGCAGCATCTCTGTGGTCACGTGATCAAATTCAGACATTTGGCGACTGACTCATATTTATGACGGTCGCCATGTCCCGGGGTCACGTGATCCCCTTTGTGATCTTCTGACAGGCAAAGTCAATGGGGAAGCCAGATTCACTTAACAACCGTGTTAATAACTTAACAACTGCAGGCAAAAATGTCGTAAAATGGGGCAAAACTCACTTAACCAATTTCTCACTTAGCAACATAAATTGTGGTCATAAGTTGAGGACGACCTGTCATAACAATAAGAATGACTCGATGGGTGGATAAAAATGCCAATCCAGTCTAAATATCTGGCTGGCTGTGCGATGAATCACAACAAGGCATAAATACCAGACTGTCTGATAAAGTGTAACTTAAAATCTGTTAAAGATTTCCAAGCTTATGTAACAGAGAGATATTAAAGACAATATTTTCTTAATAAAGTGTTATGACTCGGTGCTTTGTTCAGGAATTGATGGTCTCCCATTATCTCCATTAATATTTGCTTCGGCTTTTCAGAAGGTATTAAAACCCATCCCCTTAATAGTTTGTAAAGCTCATATCTAGCTTTGTCAAAATGTCTTATTTAATCTTGCCTAGCAGCTCTGGCACATTTCTGGAGCGAAGATTCTTAGCAGCAAAATCGCTCACCGTAACGTAACATCTTAATGCAACGCTACTCATTTTAGCTTTATTTCGGTCTCTTGCCAATATTTCCTTCAAAAACTTTAACTCAAGGTTTGTTTTTTCAGCAGAAATCTCGTCTCTAGAAAGGGTAGTCTTTATGAAGTCTCTACTTCATAAGCAACTGAGGGACCAGCCGGTCATCAAAACCCAGGGGCCACTGCAAACAATATTCTGGAGCATGTCCAGGGAATTCAGAAAGAAGATGTCTATAGAAATTCTCAGTCATCCAGGTCATAATTATCCCAAAAATGTTTTTTCATGAGGCAAAAACTCTTGTTTTTTTTCTTGTTTTTTTGAAGACGTTCGCTTCTCATCCAAGAAGCTTCCGCAGAGCTGAAGAGCTTCTTGGATGAGAAGCGAAACGTCTTCAAAGAAAAAAGAAAGTCCAGTTGCCTCTTGAAAAAGCATCTCTGGGATTTGGAAAGAAGACAAGAAGCAGTTCCAAGAAAGCTCCACACCATTTGTACCACTCAGGTGACCTCAGACAACTTCCAAATGGCCTCAACGACTCTCCAAAGGAATGCAAATGACAGCTGTCTGCAAGGAGTATAAATCTTTCCATTCCTCACCATCCAGTCAGAGCTGAAGAAGATTCTTGGATGAGAAGCAAAACGTCTTCAAAAAACAACAACAAGAAAGTCCAGTTGCCTCGTGAAAAAGCACCTCTGGGATTTAGAAAGAAGACAAAAATAAAGCTTGACATTCACAATTGTCTCCTAAAAAGTTGAGTTAGGAAAGAAGATTCTTGAAATAATGAGATGGGCCAAGAGCAAGTAGACTTCCTAAGGAAACCACCTACAGGTGTCAGAACTGCCACCTCACTGGCAGTTTGTCATGAATCCTGGGAGGGGGAGCTGGCAGGGGGGAGGGGGCCTGGGGGAAAGTGAACCTGTGAGAAATCTTCTCTATGAGAACCGACGAAGTGTTCAAGGTCGTTTTGCTGGGAGAAGGATAGCAATAGCAATAGCCCTTAGACTTATATACCGCTTCACGGTGCTTTACAGCCCTCTCTAAGAGGTTTACAGCATCAGCCTATTTGCCCCCGACAATCTGGGTCCTCATTTTACCTATCTTGGAAGGATGGAAAGCTTAGTCAACCTTCAGCCGGTCAGAATCGAACTCTTGGCTGCGGGCAGAATTAGCCTGCAATATTGCATTCTAACCACTGCGCTACCACCGCTCTTACGCCAACACATAGAGTGACTGTTTCCAAGATACCTCTTTTAAACTTGATTGGACAATAAGAGATAAACAATGGGAAGAGACCAAAGGAGGAAAGTTAATTGGCAAAAGTCTGGTGCAAACTCTCGGTTCTGGCTTTACATTACTGTAATGTACTTGACTTCCAGTAAAATATACCTTTCTCAACACATGGAGTGAAGGATCGTTTTTTTACTTAGAAGCCCAGGTTGACAGCAGGAAGTCTGAAGATGTCCAAAGAACATGTCGTGACCTTCTAAGGCCATGGGATAATTTTTGAAGAAGTCCTACAAAGTGGCTGGATAAGCAGGAGGCACGCACACAGCCCGGACCTCAGCTTGAGACTCGGATAAATCCAGCTTTTTTGCCATGTGCTCTACAGAAACTGAAAGATTTGGATGCCTAAACTTCATATTTCAAGTCCCACAAAGATCAGAGCAGGAAAGAAGCTGGAAATCAAAGAAAGGGCTGCTTCACAGGCCGGAAGTCAAGAAAGAGCTTGAGATTCACAAACAATGGTCAAAGTAAAGGGGAGAGTGAAAATAATTACTCGGACCTGGAAGCTGGCCAAGATGATTTTAGCCCCTTGAGGAATCAGGTAAACTTGGCACGGTTATAGAACTCAAGACTGTAACATAAAAGAGAGAAAAAGGGAAGGGAGCACGAAAAGGGGAAGACACAAGGCCTCCCGCTAAATCAGGAGAAATTTCAAAGAGAACAAAGACCAGGGGGTCAGTGAAGGAACCGGGTAAAAGATGGGAAGAATAATTTATTCAGGAGAGGGGAAGAGAGGCTGTAAATCAACGCAGCTGAAGCCAAGAATCCAAGTGTAAAGTTCAAAGCCAGTACAGTTGGTCAAAGGAGGTTCAAATGTAATATATTTCATCGGGTCAAAAGAAGGAAGCGTAGCCAGTGATTTATTTTTAAAAAAACAGCCAAAGGTTGGCAGAAAATGTCATCCTAGCAAGGGGACAGATATTTTGGCCAGGCTAGTGAGGCAGGAAATAAAGTCAAGTCAGATAATGGAGAACGAAAAGAAAAGTGAGAAGGTGACAGATATGGGAAGGAGGGATAAACCGGTTCTTTAATTTATTCCAGCAATGAATACAAACTTCGAAAGCCGAAATAGAGGCAATAGCACCCCTCTCCTGTTTGGCCTCTCCAAGTGAGACATAATGTCTGAACATGGAAATTGAAAACTCACCTCTCCCAGGACAAAAAAAAAAAAGAACAAAAGTTAAAGAAGAATTGTAGTTCAAATAGAGGGTTCCTAGATAATATTCCTAGATAATAATAATTATCTAATGTAATAATCAGTTTTGGGGCACTCGGTCTCTAAAAGGTTCGCCATCACTGGTATAGGGTCTCCTGCTTGAGCAGGGGGTTGGACTAGAAGACCTCCAAAGTCCCAATAACTCTGTTATCCTGTTTCTGTTAGTGGTATTCCAATACCCCCAACCCCACTGTTACAGGAAGGCATCACCCAATTTATTGAGCCAGGTTTGAATGTTGTCCTATCACCAGACTTCATTAGACAAAGGACAAGTCCACATGGGCATGACATGTTGGGTGTCCCTTTGAGGAGGTGGCTTTATTGCATAAAATCTCTGCTTGAACGTCTCCAAGACCTAAGGTACTCATTGTGTCCTTCAAAAACTTCCGGAAGGATCCCAAATTGCAAAAGAAACCCCCTCCCCCCCCCCAACTGTGCCTTAAGCCAGAGGTCCCCAACCTTTTGGGCACCAGGGACCGGTTCCGTGGAGAGAGGTTTTTCCACGGACCGGAGGGGGCCTGGTTTTGTGTGCTGCCTGCATCCCACGGATGGGGCTTTGCTTGTTTGTGCGGACTGGTTGCTGGCATGCCGCAGCCCAGTACCGGTCCACAGACCGGGGGTTGGGGACCCCTGTGTTAAGTAATGATGCATACGCAGACTTGCCACAAAGAAATCTCTCAGTGCTTAGCTCTTGAACCAGTTGGGATCCAGTAAATAAGGAAAGGATGATCCACAGCACAATTAATTTCAGCTTTGCCTGCAAGGCCTGGGAGGAATTCCAATCAATAGGAGAGGGTTTTCAAGCTTGCTCCACGTAAAGCACATTTTCATACAAAGCTGAACATTTCTCTCCGTGTCATGCAGAATTATCTTAATCATTGGTGGGTTGTTTTTTTTTTTTTTTGGGGGGGGGGGAAGACTTTCATGCAATCATCCAGTCGGCTTTCCTGCCCCCTAAAAAAACAAAAAACCAGCTCAGAAACTCATCATATCAATAACGTGATGAGTTTCTCTTTCTCCTCCATCCCTGCCTCCCTCCGCTTTTAACATCTTGGTCTTGTTTGATATGCTTGCCATTTCTTGCTGACAGGAAGGTCGATTAAATCACATTTATATTGTAAACGTATGCATTGCTTTTTACCCCAGGCGGCGGATGAAGAGATACATGGCCCCCTGGGGAAAAAAAAAGAAGAAGAAGCCAATCCACTTTCATATTGGAGACTTCTGTCAGTTGGAAGAAATGAACGGTTGCCGGGGAGAGTTGGGAATTACTGGGGAATGCAAAAATGTTATTTTAGAATCCTTTTGAGGGTGGCTTCCTTTTCCTTTGCTTCTTTTCTCAAAGAGAGACAGCCAACTAAGGAGGGATTTCCTGACAGGGAGAACAATTAACCAATGCAACGGCTTACCTCCAGAGGTTGTGGGTGCTCCATCGTTGAAGGTTTTTAAGAAGAGACTGGACAGATATTTGTTTGGAATGGTATAGGGTCTCCTATCTGGGGAGGAAAGCTGTGGCAAATCTAGACAGCATACTAAAAAGCAGAGACATCACCCTGCCAACAAAAGTGAGTATAGTCAAGGCCATGGTTTTCCCAGTTGCAATGTATGGCTGTGAAAGCTGGACCATAAGAAAGGCTGAGCGCCAAAGGATTGAGGCCTTTGAACTCTGGTGCTGGAGAAGACTCCTGCGAGTCCCCTGGACTGCAAGGCGATCAAACCGGTCAGTCCTAGAGGAGATCAACCCCGACTGCTCTTTAGAAGGCCAGATCCTGAAGTCGAAACTCAAGTACTTTGGCCACCTAATGAGAAGGAAGGACTCACTGGAGAAGAGCTTGATGCTGGGAAAGATTGACGGCAATAGAAGAAGGGGACGACAGAGAATGAGGTGGCTGGATGGAGTCACTGAAGCAGTAGGTGTGAGCTTAAATGGACTCCAGAAGATGGTAGAGGACAGGAAGGCCTGGAGGAACGTTGTCCATGGGGTCGCGATGGGTCGGACACCACTTCGCAACTAACAACAACAACAGGGGTCTCCTATACCTCCTCCTCCAGCAGGGAATTGGGCTAGAAGACCTCTAAGGTCCCTTCCAACTCTGTTATTCTGTATTTTGTATTCTCTTCCCCACCCAATCCCAATCATCTTTGCACCTTCGCCTCCATTTTTAAGAAAAGAAATCCAGAGAGGCTTTGGGCGAGGAAGTCCAATTTTCATCAATTTGCCAAAGACATGAAAAAGATTTTTTTAAAAAAATAGGGAATGGAAACTTGGTGGGAAGGAGGAGGTTTCCAGCTCCTAAGGTGCAATAGCAATAGCACTTAGACTTATATGCCGCTTCACAGTGCTTTTACAGCCCTCTCTAAGCGGTTTACGGAGTCAGCATCTTGCCCCCAATAATCTGGGTCCTCGTTTTATCGACCTCGGCCGAGTCGACTTTGAGTGGGTGAAAATCGAACTGCTGGACTGCTGGCAGATGGCAGAATTAGCCTGCAATACTGCATTGTAACCACTGCGCCACCAAGACTCCAGGAGATCACCGGGTGTGTCTCAGCAAACACAAAGCAAGTGTTAAAAATGAGGGAAGGTCGTTGCCAAAGGCTGGGGGGGCGGGGGGGAGAATGAGCTACAATGCCATTAACCTAAAAGACTAATTAGGAAACATTCCATTTCATAAATTATGCATTGGTTTCACTTTGTGCTTCCCTCCCGCGCCCTCAAGTCTCCTCCCTAACACAGCTGATTAGGGAACATTATAAAGACAAAAAAAACTACTCGCGGTAATGCAATAATACTATGCAACCTACCCAGTACAAAACGGTACAAATTCCCAGGGCTTACTTTTAAGAGCTTCCCTCCCTCCCTGACATGCCATCTACTTTTCTCCTTTTTAATTTCTGGCTCTGATATCGGTCCAATCTGTGATTGTCGCTTTTCCATCTCTACCCACCTTCAAAGAACTCTTCTTGTCTAAAAAAAATACACCCACTTTCCTTTGCTCTACCTTAAAATCCCTCTCCTAATCAGTGGTGGGATTCAAATAGGTGAACAACCGGTTCTCTGTGTGGATGTCGCTTCCGGAAGTCCGTTCTGGGCCTGGGCAACAAAAAATTAGCTACCGGTTCCGATGAACTGGTGCGAACCGGCTGAATCCCACCACTGCTCCTAATCCTTCTCTGGTCTTTCTCCACCCAAGGCACCTCCAGGATATCTCGTTTTGAGATTCAGAGCCTAGGAGCTAATGTAGTCTCTTGAACTCCAGCTCCAGGAGGTGGCATATGGGATGGCACTTAATATGTGTGGTGGAATGTAGTCTGGATTCCCAGCAGGGAAGAGCTACGTTCCAGAGGGCAGAGAGGCAGCAAAGCTTAGATAGCTTGGATGGGAGAAAGAGACTGAAGAAGGCTCCTCCCAGGCAGTTCTTAAAGTATATCTACATTGATGCAAATAGTTGCTTTAGTCTGGCAAGATTCTGTCTATAGGCGAGGAACAATAAAGGAAGTGCTGAGAAGTAACTCCACACGTCTTTCTTGGTTCTTGGGCCCTGAAAATATGTCAGAGAGTAGAATTCCATAAAAAGCCGTAGACATCAATGGTTGTCTCATTTTTTTTTCTTCTTCTGTTGTTTGGTCCCTTATCCTTCTACATTTTGCAATGTGACCAACAAAATAACAATGAGCTTGGGATACCTCATCAAATGACTTGGCTTTCCATCCTTCCGAGGTCACTAAAATGAGGGCCCAGATTGTTGGGGGCAACATGCCAATAACGGTTCTCCATTGTAAACCACCCAGAGAGTGCTGTAAAGCATTATGGGGTGGCGTATAAGCCTAATTGCTATTGCAATTGCTTTATATTATAAAGTTTATATGTACGGTATATAATTCTACCTTAGGGTCTCACTTAATCCACCCAATGCCAGTCATGTTTTTCTAGAAGCCTCCTTTCCCAAACGTTCAAAGGACGTATGGTGTAAACAATTTATTTCAGCAAAGACTTGACTAGTCACGCCGTCCCTCAAGCCCTCTCTCCTGGGTGCCCAAACTCTCTTTGCCTTCAGAAGCATAAAGGGGTGAGTCGTACATTAAAGAAAGAGGGTGTGAATTGAGTTCAAGCTTTTCAGCACTTCTGTGACAAACATCTTCTCCTTTTCAGTTTCTTGTATGTGTGACCGGAATACTCTCAGGAGTAAATGCATGTTCCGGAGGTAAATTTTCAGGCAACTCCTATTTGAAAAACACCTGACTCACAGGGGGTGGCAGAGAGAACACCTCAAGACCAAAAAAAATATCTGCTCATCAGTCTCATCGTGCCTGGAAGTAATGATAGCCATCGTGTCTTGAGAGAAAAGTAGTTTTTTTGTGTATTTTATATCAGGAAATTCAAAATACTCCTGCAAGGGCTCAACTCAGACCAGGTAGATATGAAATTCTCTACCAATGTCAAAATGGCATCAATTTAGCAGCCTTTGCTTCTTCCCTACGACGAACACAATTTTTTTAAAAGATGTTCTGGGCAACCTCCACCAATTAACATCCTCTTTTGTAGCAGCTTTCTGAGGTTTGCCAATCACAGCTTTCTTCATTGTGACAGAGTCCCACAAATACTGTATCATGTTATAGTTGCCACCTATAGGTAATGAATAGAATAGAATAGAATAGAATAGAATAGAATAGAATAGAATAGAATAGAATAGAATAGAATAGAATAGAATAGAATAGAATAGAATGCAGAATGGAATGGAATGGAATGGAATGGAATAGAATAGAGTAGAGTAGAGTAGAGTAGAGTAGAGTAGAGTAGAGTAGAGTAGAGTAGAGTAGAGTAGAGTAGAGTAGAGTACAGTACAGTACAGTACAGTACAATACAATACAATACAATACAATACAATACAATACAATACAATACATTGAATTGGAAGGGACTTTGGAGATCTCCTAGTCCAACCCCCTGCTCAGGCAGAAAACCCTATACCATTTCAGACAAGTGGCTGTCCAGTCTCTTCTTAAAAACTTCCAGTGTTGGAGCATTCACAACTTCTGGTGGCAAACTGTTCTACTGGTTAATTGTTCTAACTGTCAGGAAATTTCTCCTTAGTTCTAGGTTGCTTCTCTCCTTGATGAGTTTCCATCCATTGTCCTGCCCTCAGGCGCCTTGGAGAATAGCTTGACTCCCTCTTCTTTGTGGCAACCCCTGAGATATTGGAAGACTGCCATCATGTCACCCCTAGTCCTTCTTTTCATTAAACTAGGTTGACCCCTTTAAATATATGGCACTGTAACTTTATTTAAAGTTTTGGTTTCGTTTTTTTTCTACAAAGGGAGGCCTTTTTGTTTGTTTTTCTCATCCCCCTGTACTGCTTTTCTAGGAACGAGGAGCCTGTTGGGCACCCTGAAATCCTTCCTTTCCTGACACTCTGGTGAAATGGGGTCCCCTTGTAGGTAATTAGGAGGGTGGGGTGAGAATGCAAGGACGAAGATGGGAGGGGAGGGAGGGTCTTAAAAACCAAAGGCAGAATTCACTCCGCTTGGTGCCGGTTGCTTTTGTTGTGAAATCAGCAGGACTCCCCCACTCCTAGATGACGTTGCAGTCACCCCCAGGGCGCTCTGCTAGTGCTGTTCCCGTGGGCTGCTTTGGAAAGGGGAGAGAGCTGCCTGCTCCAGGCTCTCGGCTGGGCTGTCGGGAGCCTGACAACAGCCAGGCAACCATTGTGTGGGGAAAACCTCCAGCTAAGGCTTCATTCTGGTTTCTTTGTGCCTGCCCTCACTCGCTGCATTCATTGACTGCCTCCTCCTTAAAAAAGAAAGAAAAGAAAAGAAAAGAAAAGAAATACAAGGGGAGATTATCTATCTTTTCCTTCTGCCTATGCGCTATTGGGCATAATAGACTGTGCTGTGGGGATTTGGCTTCATAATGCAATCTCTTATTTATGGAAGCGAATTCCCAAGGCTTGGTCACCCCCCTGGCTTGGTCACGAAAGAGAAACTAGGAGGAGCAGAGGCAGGTAGAAGAGCAAGGCTGATGGGGCTGTTTTGAAAGAGAGGTTTTTCTTCTTGTCCTCTCTCTGTCTCTCTGTCTCTTTCTTTCTTTCTCTGTCTCTCTGTCTGTGTCTCTGTCTCTCTGTCTCTGTCTGTCTCTGTCTCTGTCTGTCTCTGTCTCTCTGTCTCTCTGTCTCTCTCTGTCTCTGTCTCTCTCTGTCTCTCTCTGTCTCTGTCTCTCTCTCTCTCTCTCTCTCTGTCTCTCTCTCTCTCTCTCTGTCTCTCTCTCTCTCTGTCTCTCTCTCTCGGTGTCTCTCTCTGGTATGTAGTGCTTCAGTGCCGAACCAAAGCATTTCCTCTAAAGAACTTTTTTTTTTAAATTTCTAGGAAACAGGCCGCAGTAAACAGTACAAGGCCTGCACTGGATTGGCAGCATACCTTTAAATAGAGATGGGCTCTGGTTTAAGTAAGAAACTCTGTTTAAGTGCAGATGGTTGCGAGCCAGATGACTTCTCTGTATACATTTTGGAAAACAGCCCACGGCGATTCCATACTCTCCTCCCCACGGTATATTCTTTGTGGGGTAGGGAGAGCTGGAACAGCTATTTTAGAAAATAAATGTCTCTTTCCACACCACAAATGAATCCCACAAATAAAGCACCAGAGGGCAGGATGAGAAGGATTGGATGGGAGATAATTAAAGAGAGGGATCCAACCTAGAAGTAAGGAGAAGTTTTATGACAGTGAGAACAATTAATCAATGGACTAGCTTGCTTCCCCGAAGTTGTGGGTGCTCCATCATGGGCTTTTTTTTTCAAAAATAGACTGGAGAACCATTTGACAGGGATTGTATAAGACTCCTGCCTTGAGTAAGGAATTGGCCTAGAAGAAGGGGAGAGGGGAATATGTGTGTTACTTTCCCAGTTCTGTTCTACAACATCTAACTTCTGCCAGCTCCATCCTTCACCTTCTTAATTTCTGGTTCTTATTGCATATTACTTACGGGATTCCCTTGTCCAATGATTGTGTGCAACTTGCCCTGAGAGCAAATTTAACTAAAAATCCAGATTCAGATACGATACGGCTACTTTCATAGATGGGATAAAGTGCAGATGCCATGATCTTCATTTCCTTGAGGGGCTTCACAACAAGCCACCAATTCTGCTAGTCCTACCAACCAAAACGTTACCGATAATGCTGGGATTAAAGAAAAGAATGCAAATACTTTTATTGCTACGGGTCACTTTTTTCTGTGAACACACTGAAACATGTTAAAAAATGAAATTCTGATGTACATGTATATGTATATGGTACAAAGCTATTACAGAATCTAGATGTTCTGCTTCAGATATCATGAAGCCTCCTCCCAGAAGGTAACAAGGAAAACAGATCATGGAGAGGATGTGGAGCATCCCAGACAATACTCCAGACCCTGGTCAAGCAGCGCTTACATGCCCTGTCCTGGATAGAAGGAAGTGAACTTCCAATAATCTTTTCTGCTGTCCTTACCACTCTCTGTACAGCCTTCCTGTCTGAAGCAGTAATGCCTCCAAGCCAGACGATAATGCCATATGACAGGATGTTTTCAATCATCCCTCTAGAGTAGGGGTGTCAAACTGCCGGCCCGTGGGCCAGGCACGTCACATGGAAGCCGCACCCACCCCATTGCTGGCAATGGCAAAACTGTCCCGATACGTCATGCAACATCACGTGACGTTGCGAGTTTGACATGTCTGCTCTAGAGAAAGTGGTAGGCACAGGGGAAGGAAGATGTGCTGTTCTCATACGACAGAGAAAATGCAGGTCCTGCTGTGCCCTCTGTACAGTGTCTCACTGTTGAGCGACCAAGCTAGCCTACTCGTCAGCTGCACACCCAGAAACTTGGTGTTGCTAACCACCTCCACAGGTGAATTGTTAATACACAGCATAAAATAAAATAAAACTTTGGGAAGAAATCAGAAATGAAGATGCTAAAGGAGAATGGCATAACAATTTTGCACAGTAAACGATGACACTATTGATTTCAGTGCCACGTTTACGATATTTATTTGCTGGACATTCTAGAATGACCTAAAAACAAACAGGAAATCTTTGCCCCAGAATCATTGCAAATTCATGTTTGCTGTGAAAGACCACAGAGGGACACACACACAACCATCTTCTGTTTCAATAACCGAGGAAATTCTTCCGTATTCATGCTAAAGGGTTGAGTAAACGTTTCCTTTTGAAGCAAAACCTTCCATGATGCAGATGTAGGGAAGTCTAAATCTTTCTTATTTATGACTTTCTTTCCTCCTCTAATTCGTATAATGCCTCCCAGGAAGCAGCTGTCCATGCAGCGTCCCTCATTTAAAATGACAGCTAGCTGAATTGAGGAGGAGGAGGCGGCTGTGGCTTGCAAAGAGAATGTTGCTTCCTCTGCTGGAAAGGAATTGCCAGTTGGTTAGACCAAAAACAGCATCTTTGGGTAAAAGCGGGAGGGAGCTCAGCTGTAGCAACATGCTGAATTTTCATGAGATTTGGGCTTGGTTGGGAAAGACACCACTGCAGGAAATATGCAAGTGTCGTTCAGGGGTGGGTGAGATGAAAACCTTCCCTTTTATGCACATTTTATTTTCCTATTCATTGCTAGCTCTGATTTGCTGAGATTTAGGATAGGGAGGAAAGGGGGAAACTGATCTCCATAGCCGGTACAACGGGGCTAAGTCTCCCTACATGTCCAGCTCCTATGCAAGAGAACAGAGGTTGAGGGAGGGAGGGAGGGAGGAGGGAGGGAGGGAAGGGAGGGAGGGAAGGAGAGGAGGAGGGAGGAAGGAAGGAAGGAAGGAAGGAAGGAAGAAGGAAGGAAGGAAGGAAGGAAGGAAGGGAGAGAAGGAAGGGAAGGAGAGAGGGAGGAAAGGGAGGGAGGAAAGAGAAAAGGAAGGGAAGGAGGGAAGGAGGGAGGGAGGGAGATGGGAGGGGAAGGAGGAATTGGAGGAAAGGAAGTAGAAGGACGGGAGGGAGGAAGGAGGGTGGAAAGAAGGAAGGAAGGAGGGGAGGGAGGGAGGGAGGGAGGAGAAGAAAAAGGAAGAAGAAAGGAAGGAGGGCGGGAGGGAGGAGGGAATTGGGAGGGAGGAATGAATGGAAGGAAGAAGTGAAGGAAGGAAGGGAATGGAAGGACAGGAAGGAAGAAGGAGGAAGGAAGGAAGGAGGAAGGGTGTGGAGGGAGGGAGGGAGGGAGGAGGAATGGAAGAAGGAAGGTGGAAGGAAGGAGGGTGGAAGGAAGGAAGGAAGAGAGGGAGGGAGGGAGGAGGAAGAAAAGAAGGAAGGAGGGAGGGAGGAATTGGAAGGAAGGAAGGTGGAAGGGAGGGGGAGACGGAGGGAGGGAGGGAGGAGGGATGGAAGGAGAAAGAAGAGAAAAGAAAGGAAGAAGAAGGAAAGGAAGAAAGCACCGCCTGTTCACCTAACATTCAGCCCCTGCCAACAGCCCCATGCTCTTTTATCAATGGATACAACACATCACCAAAAATGCCCAAAGAGCTTTCATTTCCGAGGGGGAAAAAAAGACATCGTCCACAAAGTTCCTGACGAGATTAAATTACCCGTGGATTTCATCTATTTCCTCAGAATTACCATACCTGATTCTTCGCGAGGGGGCTGTATCTGCATATCTGACTATCAGTTCATGGAGCACAAGTGTGTTGATGTTGGACAGCACAAATCTACACGATCCCTGTAAATAAGATCGAAAAGGTTATAAGCTGTGCTGCATAACAATGTCTCTTTTTCAAAGAACCCCAAATTTAAAATAAAAACCAAAAGCCCAAACTACCTTCAAGATCTGAGAGGTTCTGCCCTAGTAATTACTAGCAAGTAAACGAAAGTCCTTGATTTTCAACACACACACACACACACACACCTGCCTTTCCACTATCTAAATGAATGACCACAAAAGATGTTGAGACTTTGGAAAAAGTGCAGAGAAGAGCAACTAAGATGATTAAAAGCCTGGAGACCAAAACATATGAGGAAGAACGGCTGCAGGACTTGGGTTTGGCCAGCCTAGAGAAAAGAAGGACTAGGGGTGACATAATAGCAGGATTCCAGTATTTGAGGGGCTGCCACAAAGAAGACGGGGTCAAATTATTCTCCAAAGCACCAGAGGGCAGGACAAGAAACAATGGATGGAAACTAATCAAGGAGAGAAGCAACCTGGAATTAAGGAGAAACTTCCTAACAGTGAGGACCATTAACCAATGGAACAGAGGTTGCCTCCAGAAGTTGTGGGAGTTCCATCAGTGTAGGCTTTCAAGAAGAGACTGGACAGCCACTTGTCTGAAATGGTATAGGGTCTCTTGCCTGAGCAGAGGGTTGGAGTAGAAGACCTCCAAAGTCCCTTTCCAGCTCTATTCTGATTAAATTGAATTAAATAACAGAGTTGGAAAGCACCTTGGAGGTCTTCCAGTAGTCCGATCCTCTGTTCAAGCAGGAAACCCTATAACATTTCAGACAAAATGGTTGTCTAATCTCTTCTTAAATTAGATACATAGGAACTGCTTCCTCATTTGGCCCCTGGGAATTAAGTCAGACCATAAGGAAGGCTGAGCACCGAAGAACGGATGCTTTCGTATTATGGTGTTGGAGAAGATAGACGAGAGTCCCTTGGACTGCAAATGAGATCAGATCAGTCAGTCGTAGAGGAAAATCAACTCTGATTGTTTTTTGGAAGGACAGATACTGAAGTTCAAACACAGTTGAGAAGAGAGGAGTCATTGGAAAAGTCCCTGATGTTGGGAAAGATGGAAGGCAAAAGGACAAGAGGATGGCAGAGGAGGAGATGGTTAGATAGTGTCATGGATGCTATGAACATGAATTTGGGCAACCTCTGGGAGACAGAGCAGGATGGGGGGGGGGCTGGCGTGATATGGTCCATGGGGTTGTAAAGAGTTGGACATGACCTCCTCCTCCTCCTCCTTATCCTCCTCCTCCTGCTCCTCCTCTTCCTCCTCCTCCTCCTTCTTCTTCTCCTTCTCCTTCTCCTTCTCCTTCTCCTCCTCCTTCTCCTTCTCCTTCTCCTCCTCCTCCTTCTCCTCCTCCTCTTTCTTCTTCTCCTCCTCTCTCCTCTCCTCTCCTTTCCACTCTCCTTCTCCTCTCCTCCTCATCTCCTCCTCCTTATCCTCCTCCTCCTGGTTAGAAGCATTGCTATCTTTATTTTGATAAATTCTAATTCCTGGGTTGCTCAGACCTTCCAAGGGCTATGACCTGTTCATCAAGCCTTCTTTCTTTACTTTTTAATAGTAAAATCTTGGTTGCTAAATTTCAGCTATCAATATCCACAGCTGTGACAATTAGCATGTGCACAACAGTCCTTTACAAAAGGCACACAAAGCCACAGACACACACACCGGGACATCTGCTGGGGTGCACATGTATACACGTATTGTCACGTGCATATTGTTTGTGCACGTGTGCACCAAGGTTGAAAGAAAAAGAAGGAAGGCCATGCACTTTTATATAATCCCATTCTTATGGCAAAAAAAGATTTAAAGATGAAGTCAAAAGCTTTGCAAAAGACTAGGATTTAAGCGGGGTCTTATTAAAAAATTAAGAGAAAACTTGTAGAACACCTAAGTCTGTTATTCTAATTCATTCCAAGCCAGGGAAATTAATGAATAAAGCCAATCTGATTTAGAAGGAGGTTTCTTTCGGATATTCTGTAAAACAGCCCTGAGCTGGACTGAGCACTCAGGAAAATTCATGTAAATCTCAGTTTTATCCCGAAGGGTTTCCTGCCTCTCTCCCTTTCTCCAGCTCTCCCTTGCGAGACATTCTCTTCAGACAAAAGAAATCCAAAGAATTGGGGGGGGGCTGTTCCTCTCTTATGCCTGGAAAAGATCAAACTTCGTTTCAGTGGGATTCAGCACAGAATGTGCTGCCATTTCCCAGAGAGAGAAGAGAGAGAGAGAAGAGAGAGAGAGAAGAGAAAGAGAGAGAGGAGAGAGAAAGAAGAGAGGGAGAAGAGAGAGAGAAGAGGAGAGAGAGAGGGGGAAAAAAGAGAGAGAGAAGAGGAGAGAGAGAGAAAAAAAGAAGAGAGAGAGAAGAGAAAGAGAGAGAGAAGAGAAGAGAGAGAGAAGAGAGAGAGAGAAGAGAAGAGAGAGAGAGAAGAGAGAGAGAAGAGAGAGAGAAGAGAAAGAGAGAGAGAGAGAAGAGGAGAGAGAGGAAAAAAGAAGAGAGAGAGAGGAGAGGAGAGAGAGAGAAAAAAAGAAGAGAGAGAGAGAGAGAGATGCATTTCAGAACAGCAGGATGCTGCATGGACCTTTTTCCATTGAAGCAGCAATAGCCCCAACGGCAGAGCTGATTTGCAGTCGAGACCATGTGTGACTTCCTCAGAAAATCAGGAGGTATTGATTTGCGTAGGGTGGTTTCACCCCCCCTCCTCTCTCCTTCCTCCTCAACAGATCCTCTCTTCACTGTTTCTAGCTTCTTGCTGTGGCTTTGGAGCAGCTGCAGCCCCAAAGCATTGTGGGAATGGCTTTCACATCTGAGCCCATTAGTCACCAGATGTCATCTGTTACTGCCAAAGCTTCAAACAGCCAAGCAGACAACGTCCCCTGCATGCTGAACATCTGAATGCCGACTCCTTCAATAATAGGGACAGCTCAATGGGTTCGCATGACATCCCAGAACAAGCTGACCTCAAAGCCATGTTTATACTGACACCTACAGCTCTGGAAGGAAACGCAGGCAGGCGCAAAGCGGTTATTTTTACACGCCGGCACGCAAGCTGTTTCGAGAAGGACTCCCTATTTGCTGGAGGAAATAGGATTCTAATCGGAATAGAGCTGGAAGGGACCTTCTAGTCCAACCCCCTGCTCAAGCAGGAGACCCTAGACTAGGGGTCTTCAAACTTGGCCCTTTGATGACTTGTGGACTTCAACTCCCAGAATTCCTCAGCCAGGCACGCGTGCCTGGCTGAGGAATTCTGGGAGTTGAAGTCCACAAGTCATCAAAGAGCCAAGTTTGAAGACCCCTGCCCTAGACCATTTCAGACAAGTGACTGTCCGGTCTCTTCTTAAAAACCTCCAGTGATGGAGCACCCCCAACTTCTGGAGACAAGCCATTCCACTGGTTAATTCTTCTCACTCGTCTCCTTAATTCCAGGATGCTTCTCTCCTTGATTAGTTTCCATCCATTGTTTCTTGTCTTGCCTTCTGGTGCTTTGAAAAATAAGTTGACCCCCTGGTCCTTGTGGCAGCTGCTATCCTGTCCCCCCTAGTCCTTCTTTTCTCTAGATTGGCCAAACCCAAATCCTGCAACTGTTCTTCATATCTTTTAGTCGAACCAGCAAAAGAGAACATTTTGTTAAGGGTGTTAACATGGCTGCCTCTCCTAGAAGCTTTGAGGCCTTATTTGAGGTGTGTTGGAGAGTCCGTTAACCTAAACAAAGTGCTTCTCTGCTAACAGGGGAGGCAGAAGTTTTCCCAGGAGTCTTTTGAGTGCACCATAAAATATGTGTGCGTATATACACAAGAATCCTAGAACCGCCAAATAGGTTTGAAAGCACCCACAACAGTTGGATCCAGGTAATTCATCCGGAAGCTGTGATATGGAAGTGCAGCTTGATTCAAAGTTTCCATTTAAAAGGATGAGTTGGCTAAATTAAAGGTTCAAATCCAACAGTTGCTCGGCCTTGGAGCCACCTCTAAGCTTCCTGTACAGCAAGCTTTCTGAAGAACAAACAGACACTCTCCAGTCACCTGGAAAGATGCCAACACGAGTGCAGCCTTACAGAAGTTACACTACTCTAAGACAAATTAATTTCTTGCTCATCACCTCAATGGCTTCCACATTTTTCATCTTGGCAACTATCTTTTACCAACAGGATTTATGCTCATGCTGTGCTCTGAAAATCATAGACCAACATTTCAATTTGCAAGAATTCTTCTTCTTTTTTTTCTCCTTAAAAAACAAAGAGAAACAAGCTGGATGATTCAAGTAGCGGGACAAGCTGCTAATAAATCTGGTACTCAGATATGAATTATATTAGCAGAATAGCCAAATGTGTTAGCCATTAATGTCTTAGCTTCATCATATTGAATTTGAATCTCTACAGTTTTATTCCAGGACTTATTCCAGGATTCTCCATCATCCAGATCATGGTTGTCCCAAAGGACTTTCTTGTTTTTTTCCCCTTGAAAACATTTTACTTCTCATCCAAGAAGCTTCTTCAGAACTGTGCATGCATGTGACTGTTCTTGAGCAAGGGAACCTGGTTTGAAATTTCATAACAGAAAGGAGATCTATCTACCTATCTATCTATCTATCTATCTATCTATCTATCTATCTATCTATCTATCTATCTATCTATCTATCTATCTATCTATCTATCTATCTATCTATCTATCTATCTATCTATCTATCTATCTATCTATCTATCTATCTATCTATCTATCTATCTATCTATCTATCTAATCTAATCTATCTATCTATCATCTATCTATCTATCTATCTATCTATCTACCTACCTACCTACCTACCTACCTACCTACCTACCTACCTACCTACCTACCTACCTACCTACCTACCTACCTATCTATCTATCTATCTATCTATCATCTATCTATCTATCTATCTATCTATCTATCTATCTATCTATCTATCTATCTAATCTAATCTATCTATCTATCTATCATCTATCTATCTATCTATCTATCTATCTATCTATCTACCTACCTACCTACCTACCTACCTACCTATCTACCTACCTACCTACCTACCTACCTACCTATCTATCTATCTATCTATCTATCTATCTATCTATCTATCTATCTATCTATCCATCTATCATCTATATCTATCATCATCTATCATCTATCTATCTATCTATCTATCTATCTATCTATCTATCTATCTATCTATCTATCTATCTATCCATCTATCATCTATATCTATCATCATCTATCATCTATCTATCTATCTATCTATCTATCTATCTATCTATCTATCTATCTATCTATCTATCTATCTACCTACCTACCTACCTACCTACCTATCCATCTATCATCTATCATCTATCATCTATCATCTATCATCTATCATCTATCATCTATCTATCTATCTATCTATCTATCTATCTATCTATCTATCTATCTATCTATCTATCTATCTATCTACCTACCTACCTACCTACCTATCATCTATCTATTTTATCATATTTCTTAACCATTTATCACCTCAGAGGAGGTCTCTGGGCGCTGTACATTACAATCATTTGATTAAAATCAGAATTGAAGGTTAAAATGTTTAAAATGAAAAAAGGAACATTTATAGAAAATATATTACAGGGAGCCAAAGCCTAGCCCTAAGTTAACTGCAACCTAACTGGCAGAGACCTGAGCTTTGTGTAGATTTATTCACATTCTCTGGAAGAAAGACAGAAAGAATGATTACAGTTTAGCAACCTCATAGATAAATAGCAAGCAGAGTTATAGATAGAAGTGGTCATGGGTTAAAAAAGAAATCCTTAATTCTCTTTTATACCCTTCTGTCCCTGTTTGGTTCACAAGGTTCCAAGATGCTAAAGAATGACGTTGGATTCATTGTTCCAACGACAATGTCATGTTCTACTTATTTAACTACAATCTCAGTTGCGTTCATTTTTAGGATAAGCTATTTGATGGGATGTCTAGGGAGATTCTCAGTCATCCAGGTCGTGGTTGTCCCAAAGGTGCTTTTGACCTGGACTTATTTGGTTTTTCCTTGAAGACTGAAGAAGAAGAAGAAGAACTGAACTGAAGAAGCTTCTTGGATGAGAAGCGAAATGTCTTCAAGGAAAAATAAAAGGAAGTCCAGTTGCCTTTTTTTTGGGGGGGGAAGCACCTTTGAGACGATTTGATGGGATGGCATCACTTGAAAAAAAAGCTGCCTACATACATCTAGGTACATCTTATCTACAAACTACCTGGGTCAGGCCTTCCTTTTCTTAAATTTTATTTTATCTATGGCATTTAGAAACCACCCATCTCTCTCGTAGAGAGACTTTGGGCACCCTACAAATAAAAGTACATTCTGCCTTCTGTTTTTTTTTACCAGTCCCTGTTACCAGCATGTTCTGTTATAAAGAACACAGGGTACTTAATTAGCATCAGTTGGCATTGCAGGAGGTCGAACAGGAATCTGTGACTAATAAATCAACCGTGATTGATCCGTTACATAACCAAACAACAGTTGCTTAAGCACACAACGCTGCAAAAGCTTATTTCCAACCAGAAAAATCACATTCAGCCGCTTTAATCTGAAGTAGGAGGTGTGCCTTTTACCCCATTAAAAAGCGGGCCTCGTCTTAAGTTTATTTTTCAGTGTGGGCAGACCCTCCCCAAAAGAGAAATCGTCTAAGATAGCTTCACCAAGCATCCAGTGGAAGAAATTATTGGGAAAGAAACTGTTTAGGGAACTGCTGAAAGAACTTAATACTTCGCCATACTTTCCTGTGTGTAAAAAGGGTGTTAGAAAGGGAAAGAGGGGACAAAAATGAAAAGCAAGACTTTTATGATAACATTCACAAAAAATAAGACTTTTATAATAACAACAACAACAAAAAGTAAGACTAGAAGCGGTCTCCAGATTCCTGCACGAGTTGTTTTTTTCTTCTTTCTGTAGCCTGCAGTCCTTCACTTCCTGCAAAGTGAACAGGGAAGTTAATTACCAACAGATCAATTACTAGAAATGCTTCGCAAAAAAAAATACATCAAGCTTTGGGAGGGGGAGGAGGGAGCCAAAATCACCAGTTTTGATGAGATCAAATGTTTAGAAAAGGAAAGCCCCCCCCCCTTATGGAAACAATGCAGATACGTTGGGATTTGGGGCAATGGCGAGCTTCTGGCCATGGGATTAAAACAGGAGGAGACACATTGGTGGCCAAAACTGGCACTGTGGCTTTATCTGAACGTGAGGACAGAGAAGGAAGAAGAGGGAAAGAGGGAGGGGGAGGGGAGGGGAGAGAAGGGGAGAGAAGGGAAGGGATGGGATGGGATGGAAGGGAGAGGGGAGGAGAGGAGAGGAGAAGGGAGGGGAGGAGATGGATGGGAATTGGAGAGGCGAGAGGAGGGGAGGGGAGGGGAGAAGGGATGGGATGGGAGAGGGAGAGGAGAGGAGAGGAGAGGGGAGCAGAGGGTGAGAGAGGGAGGGATGGGGATGGGGAGGGAGAGGGGATGGAGCGAGGGATGGGATGGATTGGAGAGGAGGAGGGTAGGGAGAGAAAGGGATGGGATGGGATGGGAGGGATGGAGAGGAGAGGAGAGGAGGAGGAGAGGAGAGGAGTAGGAGAGGAGAGGAGAGGAGAGGAGAGAGAGGAGAGGAAGAGGAGAGGAGAGGAGAGGACGAGGGAGAGGAGAGGAGAGGAGAGGAGAGGAGAGGGGGAGCAGAGGGGGAGAGAGGGATGGGATGGGATGGGAGAGGAGAGGGGAGAGAGAAGGGATGGGATGGGATGGGAGAGGAGGGGAGGGGAGAGAATGGATGGGATGGGATGGGATGGGATGGGATAGGAGAAGAGAAGAGAAGAGAAGAGAAGAGAAGAGAAGAGAAGAGAAGAGAAGAGAAGGAGAAGAGAAGAGAAGAGAAGAGAAGAGAAGAGAAAAGAGAAGAGAAGAGAAGAGAAGAGAAGAGAAGAGAAGAGAAGAGAAGAGAAGAGAAGAGAAGAGAAGAGAAGAGAAGAGAAGTCTGGAAAACCTAGTAGGATATTTACATCTAGCCATTAAAGTCTGCTTTAAATAAAAAGGTTTCAAAAATAAAGTTTTTAGCTCCAAGCATCCACACCCATTTCTGCCTCCCGTCCCAGACTTATATGGCTAACATTCCATTGTGGTCACGTTTATTCCATTCCTCTGGATAGAACCGTCTTGTTCTTCTGCAGGTTCTGATTCAAGATCTCTTTGAGGTCCACTTCAAAGGAAGCCCCTCAAATGGCAGAGATGCTAATGATAAGGACCGCCTCGAATTTCTCTCTCATCCACATGGAAAGTTGCCATGACAAGCTTATATATTTTTAGACTGTGCTGATGTAATTCGTGGGAAAACGTTAATATTTCATGCAACGTTCGGTTGTGATTCCTTAGGAAGACAATCCAGACTGAAAAATGACTTCAGATACGAACCCAAAATATTTGTTCATATTAGGAATTGTAATAAGATCTCTGAAGAGATAGCAAGAGGTATTTCAGATGTAGCTCAAAGGAAGCTGATTTCCATTTTATTGCCTAGATCTAACTCTAGACCAAGGGTAAGCAACCTTGGTCCTTTTATGACTCGTGGACTTCAACTCCCAGAATTCCTGAGCCAGCCATGCTGAGGGGAAAGGGAGAGGTTTCCAAGCTGAGCCATGCTGGCTCAGGAATTCTGGGAGTTGAAGTCCACGAGTCATAAAAGAGCCAAGGTTGCCTACCCCTGGCCTAGATCTAACTCTAGACCAGGGGTAGGTAACCTTGGCTCTTTTATGACTCGTAGACTTCAACTCCCAGAATTCCTGAGTCAGCTATACTTCACCTTCATCTTTCTGGTATACGATGTAGTTCAAAGGGAGCATCCTATTTGGTAATCCTTCTGCTGTTTCCAAACTACAAAGCAGATAGATTTATTTAGGTTTGTTTCACACTCGCTTTGGACCTGCCACTCATAACAAGTGAAATAAACCTGCTTTTAAGTCAAGAGTTATCTAAGTTAGCATTCTGTTTTAGTAGCACCTAACCTGAACGAGAACATAAGAATGGCCTAGCTAGATCTGGCCTTACGTTCATCTAATCCCACATTCATGTCACATGATGTTCATTTGGTGACTTTTAAAAAATTCATACACCTGAACTGGAGGACAATATCCCCATTCATCACGATTTCCCAGCAAGCAATATTTAACAGAATAACAGAGTTGAAAGGGACCTTGGAGGTCTTCTAGTCCAACCCCCTGCTCAGGCAGGAAACCCTATTCCACTTCAGATAAATGGTTGTCCAGTCTCTTCTTAAAAACTTCCAGTTTTGGAGCATCCACAATTTCTGGAGGCAAGTCGTTTTACTGATTAGTTGTTCTCACTGTCAGGAAATTTCTCCTTAGTTCCAGGTTGCTTCTCTCCTTGATTAGTTTCCATCCTTCGCTTCTTGTCCTGCTTTCAGGGGCTTTGGAGAATAGCTTGACTCCCTCTTCACCTTCATCTTTCTGGTATAAGAATTGCCCATCTATTCTAACCCTGTGTGTCCTATTTAATAACTACAGTAGTTGCAAGTCCACGGCAGTAACTGTCCTCTTATCCCATGACAGCTGACTTTGCTCAAAAGGCTTTGACAAAGGACTGTCAAAGACTTCTTGACATTTCATCGTATAGTATTTATTGGGTCATCCTTGTCTGCAGTCTTGTTGACACTTTCAAAACAATGTGGAAATGTACGAGACAAGGCTTATATTTGCAGAAGCCCTGATGCTACTTTTCGTCACGGTGTGATCTTCACTGGGTTTGTGTATTTTCTCTTTTTAAAATCTGTCAACCATTTTCTCCAGAGGAGGTTTTGAGCGAACTGGCCTCTAGTTCCTTTATCACATTGTGGGTGATAAAGGATTGAGTTTCCACTTTAGTGTTCTTCTAGAACAGAGCTAGACCTGTATTTGGAAAAAGCCAAGTGGACAAGTCATAAAAATAGCATTAGGAGAGCTATCTCTAATTTGACCAATAGAGACACTTGGGATGGGCTTCCCAGATGAAAGAAATGTTGCACAGAAGAGCAACAAAGATGATCTGGGGGCTGGAGGCTAAAACATATAAAGAACGGTTGCTGGAACTGGGTATGCCTGGTTTAATGAAAAGAAGGACCAGGGGGGACATGATAGCAGTGTTCCAGTATCTCAGGGGTTGCCACAAAGAAGAGGGAGTCAAGCTATTCTCCAAAGCACCTGAAGGCAGGACAAGAAGCGACAGATGGAAACTAATCAAGGAGAGAAGCAACCTAAAACTAGGGAGGAATTTCCTGAGGTTAGAACAATTAATCAGTGGAACATCTTGCCTTCAGAAATTGTGGATGCTCCATCACTGGAGGTTTTTAAGAAGAGATTGGACAGTCATTTGTGTGAAATGATATAGGGTCTCCTGCTTGGGTGGAGGATTGACTGGAGGACCTCCAAAGTCCCTTCCGACTCTATTACTCTGTTCTGTTATTCCTTCTATGATCACCTTTATCCATCCCATCAAGCCCAAAGAAAGTCGGGAATAGTATAGGATCTCCTGCCACGGGCAAGGGGTTGGAATAGAGGACCTCCAAGGTCCCTTCCAACCCTATTATTCTATGTTCTAAGATATTGTTATCCTAGCCTACAAAATCAAGAGCATTCATGAGATCTTTGCCCTGTCTGCTTTTTTCATTAAGGCATTTTGAAGGACTCACATCAAGTTTGAAATCGGGTCCAAGTTTTTCCTTTGTTCCAACTCATACTAAAGGAAACCAAGGGAGGGTGATTTTGAGTTTCTTTCTCAGAGTGATATCATCTTTTCTGCAAATTCCTTTCTAATAGCTCATTCATTCTTTCCTTATCCCCAAGATCAGCTCCAAATTTCTTTGTGGTGTCTGGCCATTGGAAGGAAGCCATTCTCGTCCCCTTATTGAAAGGGAAAGGTAGCAAGGACACAAAATCTGTTGGAGGATTGATTTGTCTGGGACGTTATCCACAGAATTCTGGCTGAAATTCATGACAGTGAGCAGAATTTGGAAAGCGCGCTGAAGTTTTATTTAGCTAGTAGACATACGTGGCCAACTATTGTATACACGCTAATCCTAGGTGGCTCAAAATGAAATTCAATATAAATAGAATAAATATGGTCAACCACAGCCACAGCAACGCCATATATCCCAACTACAGTGTCACCACAGCACTCAAATTCTGTATTTAAATTTGCATTTTCTTGGCTTACTCTTTTCCTAGCCCAACGCCTGACCAAAGAGCCAGGTCCTCATAGGTGTCTAGAAGGCTAATAGATGGAGGTCATCTGAATTTCAGGGCAGAGGATGTTCTAAAGCAGGGGTCTTCAAACTAGGCTTCAAACTTTAAGACTTTTGGACTTCAAATCCCAGGATTCTGGCTAAGGAATTCTGGGAATTGAAGTCCACAAGTCTTAAAGTTGCCACGTTTGGAGACTCCTGTTCTAAAGAGCCAGGACAGCCACTGAAAAGGAGCTTCTCTGAGGACCCAGCAGATGGCAATATTTTTATGGGAGGGATCTGGAGTACACCCCCCCCCTATTGAACCTGGTAGGATGAGCAGATCCCACAAATATTCTGGGCAGACAGTGTGAAGCTAAGTTTCTTGCTCTTCAGCAAGTCACTGAGCATTGTATGAAAATAGGAAAGAATATTTATTTTATGTCTGATTTATAAGAAGTCTAAGAGAAGATTAAGTGAATAGGCATAAAGTCACCACTGATGGGGTGAGTTCCCATTCTTACCCCAGCTTCTGCCAACCAGTAGAATAGAATAGAATAGAATAGAATAGAATAGAATAGAATAGAATAGAATAGAATAGAATAGAATAGAATAGAATAGAATAGAATGGAATGGAATGGAATGGAATGGAATGGAATGGAATGGAATGGAATGGAATAATAATAGAATAGGATAGAAATATGATAGGATAGATATAGATAGAATAGAATAGAATAGAATTAGAATGTAGAATAGAGAATAGAATAGATATAGAATAGATAGAAATAGAATAGAAATAGAATAGAATAGAATAGAATAGAATAGAATAGAATAGAATAGAATAGAATAGAATAGAAATAGAATCAGAAATAGAATAGAAATAGAATAGAAAGACATAGGAATAGAATAGAATGGAATGGAATGGATGAATGGAAATGGAATGAATGGAATGGAAATGAATGGAATGAATTAGAAAGAATAGAATAGATAGAATAGAATAGAATAGAATAGAATAGAATAGAATAGAATAGAATAGAATAGAATAGAAAGAATAGAATAGAGAATAGAATGGAAGACCTGGAGGTCTTCTATTCCAGCCCCCTGCTCAAGCAGGAGAACCTAGACCATCTCAGATAAACTCTGACTGGATGTCTGAGAATCTCCACAGATATTTTCAAAGAATACTTTCTTCTCACGGCAGACTAAAACCTTCAGCCCTTTTGGAATTTGCTAAAAGCAGATGGCCAAGGTTCTGAAGAAGCTGCTGCTGCATCCAGCAGCCCTTTACAAAAAACAGTAGTCACCACAACACCACTCTCTTGTTTCTTAGCATTTCTAGAAGCATTTCCAGTGCTTTGGAGCTTCTCGATGGCTTTTCTCCGTCCTTCCTGTTCCCATCCTTGACCTCCTCCTGTTGAATCCGCTGGCACTCACGGGCGCTGTCAGTGAGTAATAGCGTGGCAAGAGCATGAAAAACAGAAAGGGAGGGAGGGGACACGGCAGACCACTGCAGTGGAAAATGAAGGTGAGACCACTCTGAAAACACAGGGACACGATAGCCTAAGAAAATGCCATAGCGCCCCCATCTGCTCATAAAAATGAAAGAATAAAAAAAAATAAAAAATAAAAATAATTAAAAGAGAGTAGAGTAGAGTAGAGTAGAGAATAAAGAATAGAATAGAATAGAATAAGAATAGAATAGAATAGAAGAGGAATAGAATAGAATAGATAGATAGAATGCAGAATGCAGAATGCAGAATGAATAGAATAATAGAATAGAATAGAATAGAATAGAATAGAATAGAATAGAATGAGAATAGAATAGAATGCAGAAATGAATGCAATGCAGAATGCAGAATAGAATAGAATAGAATGAATAGAATAGAATAGAGAATAGAATAGAATAGAATAGAATAGAATAGAATAGAATGGACATGGAAGGGACCTTGGAGGTCTTCTAGTCCAACCTCCCACCCAAGCAGGAGAACCCTACACCATTTCATGACAGTGGCAGTCCAAACTTCTTGAAAGCCTACACTGATGGAGCTCTCCCACAACTTCTGAAGGCAACTTCTGTTCCATTGGTTGATTGTTCTCACTGTCAGAAATTATTTTTTTATTTTTTATCTCTCTCTTTAATGGTCTTCCACCCATACTTCTTGTCCTATACTCAGGTGCTTTGGAGTATTAGTGGGACCGCCTCTATTCTGTGACAGCCCCTGCTGTAATATCACCTATAGACCTTCTCTTCGTTGAAAGCTAGACATACATTATATATTCAAGATGGACAGTATTTAATATTTATTAATATTATAAATGTATTTATGTATTGGTATATGTTGTATATGTTAGTATACATATGTTGTATATAGTATATAGTTATGTATACATATGGGTTGATATAGTTTAAATATAGTATGGGTTTAGGGGTGTGTCATGTATGTGTTTCATCTTTGATGCAGCCGTTGTGCCCACAGTAAAAAAAATGGACAATAAAGTTTTATCTTACCTTACCTTACCTTACCTTACCTTACCTTATCTTACCTTACCTTATCTTACCTTACCTTACCTTACCTTATCTTATCTTATCTTATCTTATCTTACCTAGTCCCCTTAATCAATCATCATATGGTTTAGCCTCCAGACTCCTTATGATCTGTGTTGCTTTTCCTTGCATTCTTCTTTATATTGCTTCTACTTGGTTACACTGCACGTTGGGTAGTTCACATAGCGAATGGGTAATTCACATAGTCAAGCACCCAATGCATGATACGACTAAAGAATGATCTTCCGAAGGTTTGTTGCAGAGCTATTCTGGGCTTAAGGGAGACTGATCTTGATTCGTGAAGTGTTAATGCCACTTGACAACGCCTTGGTAAGGCCACACTTGGAATACTGCACCTAGCTTTGGTCACTACGATGTAAAAAAGATGTTGAGACTTGAATCAAGTTGTGAATCTTGTTCTCCCAGTCCCCCCCAAAAAATAATCAAATAACTCTTCTTGCCTCTATCTATGAAGTGTAAAGTAAGGAGGAGGAAGAGGAGGAGGAGGAGGAGGAGAAGGAGAAGGAGAAGGAGAAGGAGAAGGAGAAGGAGAAGGAGAAGGAGAAGGAGGAGGAGGAGGAGAAGGAGAAGGAGAAGGAGAAGGAGAAGGAGAAGGAGAAGGAGAAGGAGAAGGAAGAGACATTGGCTACAGGGCTCGCTCTACAGAAACAACATGATGTACGTTTTCCAATCTTCGTTATACTGCTGGTGGGATGATAATTAAAAACGGGAATTAACACTCTGAACTTCACTGAGGAACACTAAGTAGTTATTTCTTCAGGAGCCAGCAGATGGAGAGATTTCATTTATCTTTCAACTGCTTTGACTAAAATGGCTACGAATATGTACGTACAATGTGGGAAAATGCAGATGTTGGGAGCGGTGATTCCATATCCAAAATATGCTGTGAAGGCTTTCTTTGGCATCCTATTCTGCAGCCCTGCGCAGCATCTTTTTTAGACTGTTTTTATTGGGTAGCCTGTTGAGGAATGGGAAAAGTGACTGACACACAAAGAAAGCAGAATGCCCTATTTAACAAGATTCATTACCCATGTAGCCCCCATTACTGGCGCTCACTGCAATAACGCAACATGATAATTAATTCCCTTCAATTAATTACAGCATCACTGAAGTAGAGGAGGAGCTGTTGCAAATCACAATAGACACAGTAACAATTAGCATTTCAGATGAGTGGTCCCCTCATTTGTGTGTATGTGCTTATTCATATTTGTATTGCTGCTGGTAAATGAGTTTTAATTAGAGTTTTCGAAACTCCAGTTGTTGTTGTTGTTGTTGCTGTTTTCAAGAAGCATTAACTAATATCTAACAAGAAGATTTTCCAGACAGGGAAGCTCCCCTGTTTTGTTTGGTGTTTTGTGTCTCTTGAAGGTGTTCTAGACTTAAAAGGGCCGCTGTGATTAGTCAGTTGATTGCTTGGATCAGAGATAAGGAAAGAAGCTTGCAGAATTTACTGTAGTGTTTCAACAGCTGGTTGTTTTGGAATACCTTGGTGTAGGGCAGGGGTCTTCAAACCTGGCCCTTTTATGACTTGTGGACTTCAACTCCCAGAATTCCCCAGCCAGACATGCTGGCTGAGGAATTCTGGGAGCTGAAGTCCACAAGTCATAAAAGGGGCAAGTTTGAAGACCCCTGGTGTAGAGTGTGTTAAGGCTTAGAAAGAACCAAAACACCTGGAGAACATGAGATTAAGAAGAGAAGAATTGGAGGGGGGAACATAATAACTGTTTTCCAGTACTTGAGGAGTTGTCACAGAGAAGAGATTAGATTAGATTAGATAACCTTTATTGTCGTTTTTTTCCTGTAGGCACAATGGCACACATTAAAAATGAAATTTAGTTGCTTGCTCTCAAGTGTACACATACATAACACACATTTAAAACATACTATATACAACATATGTATAGACCTACACCTTTACATATAAGTAACATATAAATATTAATCATTGTCCATTTTGAACATGTAGCGGAAGGAGGAAGCTTGAGAGTTCACAAGGTTAGGGATGTTCTGCTGCGGATACCACGAAGCCCCCTCCTCCCAGAAGGTAACAAGGAAAACAGGTCATGAAGGGAATCTGTAATGTCCCAGACAATCTTGCGGACCCTGCTCAAGCAACGCTTTGGTGCTATGTTCTGGATCGAAGGGAGGGAACTGCCAATGATCTTTCCTGCCGTCCTCACCACTCTCTGCACCGCCTTCCTGTCTGAAGCAGGGATGCTTCCAAACCAGACTGTGATGCTGTATGACAGGGTGCTCTCGATCGTCCCTCTATAGAAAGTGGATTGACTTGTTCTCCAATGCACCAGAGAACAGGCCAAGAAGCAATGGATGGGAGTTTACTAAAGAAAGGTCCAGCCTAGAACTACAGAGAAGTTTCCTGACAGTGAGAACAATTAATGAGCAGAGCAGCTTGCCTCTCCCTCTTCCTCTCCCCCTTCCCCTCCCTCTCCTCTCTCTCGCTGTCCTTCTTCCTCTCCCCCTTCCCCTCTCTATCTCCTCTCTCCTCTCTCCTTCTTCCCTTTCCCCTCCCTCTCCTCCCTCTCTCTCTCTCTCTCTTTCTCCCTTCCCCTCGCTCTCCCCCTCCCCCCCTCTCTCTCTCAATTTGCACCAGACTGAAATAACAGCCACAGAAGGACATATTGATGGTGTGGGAAATCTAAGCCACATGCCACACCAATCACCTGCTGATGTTGTCTTAGGAGGCTCCAGACATTAACATTGAACATTCTGTCACTTGGAGGTAATCTATTTCTGTTAGAAAACACACTGCCCGTGGCAGGTGAGGGCCTTTACAGTTGAGCCAAAACAACAACATCTCCAGAAAAGGCTTCCAAACAAAGAGTAGGGGAAAACGGAAGAGAGGTAGAACTGACAGGAAACCAAACTCCTTGACTACTTAGCTGCTTTAGGTCACGTCTAAATGACAACATTCTTCTGAGACTTTGTGTATTGGTGTTTTTGTGCAGTTTTTTTTTTGGGGGGGGGGGTTTCCAAGAAAAAGAACAAAGCAGATAGAAAGAATAATGTATTCACTCTACTTCTCTAGAGCTAGAATCCAATGGAATGCTTTTTGTAGCAAAAACTAAGAGCACTCTTCCAATATCTCAGGGGCTACCACAAAGAAGAAGGAGTCAAGCTATCCTCCAAAGCACCAGAAGGCAGGACAAGAAGCAACGGATGGAAACTAACCAAAGAGAGAAGCAACCTAGAACTAAGGAGAAACTTCCTGACAGTTAGAACAATTAACCAGTGGAACAACCTGCCTCCAGAAGCTGTGAATGCTCCAACACTGGAAATTTTCAAGAAGAGACTGGACGTCCATTTGTCTGAAATGTTATAGGGTTTCCTGCTTGAGCAGGAGGTTGGACTAGAAGACCTCCAAGGTCCCTTCCAACTCTGTTATTCTGTATTCTGTATGATATGTAATGAGTATATTAAAAAAAGAGCTTGAGTCAGTTAAGCTGAAATTGAACCTTTAAATTGACAGGATGGATAAAATAGAAGAAGCAGTTTGAGTAGTAGCATTGAATTTAATGTAGCCAAACTGATTTTGGACTCATTTGGGCATGGATGCATGTATTTTAAACATTCAAACCAGTCCAGAGAAAGAAAGAAAGAAAGAAAGAAAGAAAGAAAGAAAGAAAGAAAGAAAGAAAGAAAGAAAGAAAGAAAGAAAGAAAGAAAGAAAGAAAGAAAGAAAGAAAGAAAGAAAGAAAGAAAGAAAGAAAGAAAGAAAGAATGACAGAGACAGAGAATGACAGAGAGAGAGAGAAAGAAAGAAAGAAGTAAAGAATGACAGAGAGAGAGAAAGAAAGAAAGAATAACAAAGAGACAGAGAAAGAAAGAAAGAAAGAAAGAAAGAAAGAGACAGAGAAAGAAAGAGAATTTACAGCTATGTTTTTCTTTCTATAGTTAGTCCTCAGCTTATGACCACAATTGAGCCTGACATTTCCGTTGCTAACCGAGACAGTTGTTAAATGAATTTTGCCCCATTCTACAATCCTTCTTGCCACAGCTGTTAAGTGAATTGCTGCAGTTGTTAAGTTAGCAACACAGTTGTGAAGTGAATCCGGTTTCCCCGTTGATTTTGCCCATCTGGAGGTCGCAAAAGGGGATCACGTGACCCCCAGGACGTGGCAACCTGTCATAAATATGAGTCAGTGGCCAAGCATCCGAATTTTGATCACATAACCATGGGGATGGTGCCGTGGCCCTAAGTCTGAAAAATGGTCCATTTTTTCAGTGCTGTCGTAACTTTGAACAGTCACTAAATGAACTGCTGTAAATCGAGGACTCTCTGTATTGGAAAGAAAAAGCAGATAGTCATCCCCCCTTATCCACAGAAGCTCCCTGGTGGATTTGGAGAACAAACCTACACAAAATCAAATAAATGCAATCTTAAAAAGTGATCCCCCCATTCTGGGCATAGTCTAATCTCCTCTCTCAGAATCCGCAGCTGACCGACTGCTGCCAATTAAAAAAAAAAATGACTTGCAAAGACGTCTAACCAGCCAAACATTTAATCTTCTGTTTTTAATTCCTTCCGCAGTTTAGCCAGCCCTGCATGCTAATATCATAATCAGATGTATTTCTCTCAAACGTTACAATTTGGTTAACGGACAGTAAGAAGAAAGGGTCTTGGACTTGCCTAAATGCCTTGTTCGAATTGTTTAAAATGTACTGCTTTGTTATTTTATTTTATTTTTTATTTTATTAATTTTTTTTATGATTACAAATCCTTAGTACTTAGTAAACAACGTGTTCTCTGGGTCCAAATATTTAACTTAATAATGCCTATTCAATTCCTACTCTCTACTCTCTAGACATTAACCTGTCTGAGAGGGTATATATATGCTTGAGCTGGACTCCAAGGTCCCTTCCAGCTCTATTCTATTCTATTCTATTCTATTCTATTCTATTCTATTCTATTCTATTCTATTCTATTCTATTCTATTCTATTCTATTCTATTCTATTCTATTAATTCTATTCTAATTCTAATTCTATTCTATTCTATTCTATTCATTCCATATTTTCTTTATTCTATTCTATTCTATTCTATTCTATTCTATTCTATTCTATTCTATTCTATTCTATTCTATTCTATTCTATTCTATTCTATTCTTATTCCTATTCCTATTCCTATTCCTATTCCTGTCCTGTCCTGTCCTGTCCTATTCTATTCTATTCTATTCTATTCTATTCTATTCTATTCTATTCTTATTCCTATTCCTATTCCTATTCCTGTCCTGTCCTGTCCTGTCCTATTCTATTCTATTCTATTCTATTCTATTCTATTCTATTCTATTCTTATTCCTATTCCTATTCCTATTCCTATTCCTATTCCTATTCCTATTCCTATTCCTATTCCTATTCCTATTCCTGTCCTGTCCTGTCCTATTCTATTCTATTCTATTCTATTCTATTCTATTCTATTCTATTCATTCCATATTTTCTTTATTCTATTCTATTCTATTCTATTCCATTCATTCCATATTTTCTTTATTCTATTCTATTCTATTCTATTCTATTCATTCCATATTTTCTTTATTCTATTCTATTCTATTCTATTCCATTCATTCCATATTTTCTTTATTCTATTCTATTCTATTCTATTCTATTCTATTCTATTCTATTCTATTCTATTCTATTCTATTCTATTCTTATTCCTATTCCTGTCCTGTCCTGTCCTGTCCTGTCCTGTCCTGTCCTGTCCTGTCCTATTCTATTCTATTCTATTCTATTCTATTCTATTCTATTCTATTCTATTCTATTCTATTCTTATTCCTATTCCTATTCCTATTCCTGTCCTGTCCTGTCCTGTCCTATTCTATTCTATTCTATTCTATTCTATTCTATTCTATTCTATTCTTATTCCTATTCCTATTCCTATTCCTATTCCTATTCCTATTCCTATTCCTATTCCTATTCCTATTCCTGTCCTGTCCTGTCCTATTCTATTCTATTCTATTCTATTCTATTCTATTCTATTCATTCCATATTTTCTTTATTCTATTCTATTCTATTCTATTCCATTCATTCCATATTTTCTTTATTCTATTCTATTCTATTCTATTCTATTCTATTCTTATTCCTATTCCTGTCCTGTCCTGTCCTGTCCTGTCCTGTCCTGTCCTGTCCTGTCCTGTCCTATTCTATTCTATTCTATTCTATTCTATTCTATTCTATTCTATTCTATTCTATTCTATTCTATTCTATTCTACCCCGTTTTTCTAGCCATTGGTAAAATATATACCATTTTTAAAGTATTCTGTATCTTCTTTCCCTTTCACTTTCAATGTAAACCTGTCCATTTCTGCACCGTCTGTTCTGCTTTGTTATTGACGTGTTTTTAACTCCCTCTTTCCCTCTTTCTGGTATTTCTTTTCCTTTCCTTTCCTTTCCTTTCTTGTTTTTTTTTGTTTTGGCAGGAAGGATATAATAATTAAGAAGAGTTTTAAGTTGGAGGCAAAATGATCCCTTTTGAAGTTGGCTCAGTCACTTTCACCCTGGAGATAAACAAACAAAAAAAAACCCTGTTCATTTTTGACATTCTAATTGTGGATAGAAGATAAAAGGCTGGATTAGAATCTCCATAACCTCATGCAGAGAGAGAGAGAGAGAGAAATAAGATCACCATGAGGTCACTGGTTTCATAAGTTAGTTGAATTTCCTGAGGGCGACAAGCGAATAAATATTTTATTTCTAACTGCAATAAAACTGGCAATACGATTCTAATTTTATTTCATTTATCAGTTTTAGGAGTCTTTTTCTTCCCTGGAAATGAAGAAGAAATAGCAGGCTTTACTTGATGCCGCTAACTTTCATATCCCTTTCCTGCATTCCACTCACCTTTGCTCTTATTTTCTTGTTGTGGCTTGCGCTGAAATCTGTGGGTTTATGGAGATTCTCAGTCATCCAGGTCGTGGTTGTCCCAAAGGTGCTTTTTTCAGGAGGCAACTGGACTTCCTTGTTTTTCTTTGAAGACGTTTTGCTTCTCATCCAAGAAGCTTCTTCAGCTCTGACTGGATGGTGGGGAACATAGGAGAACCAACCCATCAGGATAAGATTCAGCAGTCCATCTGCATTTAAAAGACAAAGGTTGCTCTCTTGAAGACAGCAAAGTCCACATTTTTGACAGCAAGGACCAAATGGTTTGAAAGAGGGGTCAAAGAGGCGATCGAGGTCCAAATTACACAACCCTCTGTCAACAGAGAGGGAGGGATACAACACCATTTATGTCCAGTCTACAACACAAGTCCTTTCAGCAGTTCCAAGAAAGCTCCACACCCATGTGCACCATTCAGGTGACCCTGAGGACACAGATAAACCTCCAAGTGGCCTCAACGTCTCTCTAAAAGAAGGCAAATGACCAGCTGTCTGCAAGGAGTATAAATCCTTCCATTCCCCACCATCCAGTCAGAGCTGAAGAAGCTTCTTGGATGAGAAGCGAAACGTCTTCGAAGAAAAAACAAGAAAGTCCAGTTGCCTCCTGAAAAAAAGTACCTTTGGGGAAATCTGTGAATTGTTTTACCTTGTTTTATATTCTAGGTGTCTGTAAGTGTAAAAATGGAATCTTAATACCTGATCACACCAAGCTGACCTTGGCAGGCATTGGAAGATAGGCAAGGTCAGACCCAGTTAAGACTTGATGGGGATCATCTCAGAATTCCAAGGCTGACTGTGTTAGGAAGTTGAAAGCAATATTCCAGAAGCAGGCAAGGGCAAAATATTTCTATATTGTTCTTATTGTGTTGATTGGTTACACGGTCAGCCAGATGTTCAGACTGGATTTGGCATTTTTGTTACCTATCGAGTCCTTCCCAAGGACTCACGGGATGTAAGCTGATCCGAGTAAGCTGCCTTCCTTTTGCAATTGACTGATGGTGAATTTGTCAATGCCAATGGTGTTCAAGGGATGCTCTAGCTGTTTGGGGATTACGCCAAAGGCACCTATTACTCTTGCTATGACCTTTGCTTTCTTTTGTCACATTTGTTGTACTTTTATTTGCAGGTATTTATATTTTGTTATTTTCTTCAGTTTTTTTTCTTCTGCATCCAGGTGCTGCCAAATCCACGATCCAGACATTTTGTATTGTTGTCAAATTTATTCACTGCCCATCTCTCAGTTCAAGGTGACTCTGAGTGACTTATTGCCTCACCTTTTAGATGTTGACCTCAGCTAGAAGATGACTATCATAGCATAAAGGGGAACGATTCTGAATGCCATGATTGGTTTTTGAGTCTAATTACTCCAGGGATTGTGGAAAGAGAATTTAGATTGCTAGAGTGGATGATCTAGTGCAGAGGGCTGTGGCCCCTATCGGTCTGTGGCCTGTTGGCCACTGGGCTACATGAGTGGCTGGCAAGTGAGCACATGTGTGTGCGCATACTCAGCCCCATCGCCGTGAAGGTTGCGGGTGCTAGTGTCACCACAAGCATCACACACGCTCTTGTGGCCCCATTTGCATTATGCATGTGCCTGTGGCCCTGTTTGCGGTGCTTGCGCGTGGCCCCATTCACATGTTTGCCTGCATGCATACAGATACCTGCCCCTCCCTTTCCTTCCGGGCCATCAACCAAGAAAGGTTGGGGACCTCTGATCTAGTGATATACTTATAGTAGGCTGAATCTTAACTTTAGTGACATCAAAATGACAGATTTTATTTTATTGTGTGGTTTAGGCACATTAAAGAAAAGACAAATGGTTGGGCGTATTAGCAAGAAGAAGCAGACTCCTCACTTGATTTGTGAGATGGGGAAGGCAGTGTCAAGGGCAACTAATTTCCTTTCTCCCAGATTGGCTGTGCTGACAGAAATATTGAACTCTGTATAACTTCTAAAGACACACCGCAGCCCTTTTCACTGGCTACAAATAGGAGAAAGAGAAGAAAGAAGAGTACAAATAACTGGCATCAACTGATCAATACAGCAAGAGATACAATGATTTATCTCAAAATTAGACTTCCTCTGAGAAGTACCAGGAGTGGTACAATACAATAAACTAACAATAAACCAAGAAATTCTTAAAATGGAGAAATGCAAAATGGGGAAGGAGGAGGAGGAGGAGGAGGAGGAGGAGGAGGAGGCGGGAGGAGGAGGAGGAGGAAGGAGGAGAGGAGAAGGAGAAGGAGAAGGGAGAAGGAGAAGGAGACGGAGAGAGGAGGAGGAGGAGAGGAGGAGGAGGAGAAGGAGGAAGGAGTGAAGAAGAAGAAGAAGAAGAAGAAGAAGAAGAAGAAGAGAAGAAGAGAGAAGAAGAAGAAGAAGAAGAAGAAGAAGAAGAAGAAAGAAGAAAGAAGAAAGAAGAAAGAAGAAAGAAGAAAGAAGAAGAAGAAGAAGAAGAAGAAGAAGAAGAAGAAGAAGAAGAAGAAGAAGAAGAAGAAGAAGAAGAAGAAGAAGAAGAAGAAGAAGAAGAAGAAGAAGAAGAAGAAGAAGAAGAAGAATTTTTCAAGCAATTCAAGGTTGTTTCTAACACAGTACAATCAGAGGCTCAGCCTGGTAGCAGAAGGGCCCCCCTTCAAAAACAACAACAACAACAACAACAAAGTCACAGTCACCATTTAGCATACTGTTGCCCTTTAATATTGAATACCTTTGTCACTTGAAGAAAATGCTATGGCTTTCACTCTGCAGATAAGCCTGAAAAGCTTTGTGTCCATTCAGCAGGGTGCTGAGCTGTGGGGTGCTTTTCATCTCAAAGTGGGGGGCTGAAAGGGGAGACAATGGCCTCTAAGTTCCGAAGGTTCATTAGCATCACTGTCATATTAGCACCTGAAAAGACCCTGTTAACTTGCCATCAGAGGAAGCAGGTGCCACCACAGCCTTTAACCTTGTGTTCCCCAACGCAAGAAATGAATATGCAAGGTTTTTGGCACCAGAAGCAGCAAAAGGACAACGGAAGTCAGACACCAAGAGAAGGAGAGGTGGTGAAAGGCAGAGGGGAAATAAGAAGTTTTGAACAATTAAGCGATTTGAATGCTATTTTGGATAATATGCTTTGGTTTCTATTCTCTATTTTATTTTATGATGTTTAATACTATGGATATTCTATTCCAGGGGTCTTCAGACTTGGCCCTTTTATGATTTGTGGACTTCAACTCCCAGAATTGGCGTGCCTGGCTGAGGAATTCTAGGAGTTGAAGTCCACAAGTCATAAAAGGGCCAAGTTTCAAGACCCCTGGCCTATTCTGTGATATTTCTTTGGGGGGGGGGCGGTTGGGGTGGTGGTGGTGGAGGTCAACTATTCTCCAAAGCACCAGAAGGCAGGGCATGAAACAACAGATGGAAACTAATCCAGGAGAGAAGCAACCTGGAATTAAGGAGAAACTTCCTAACAGCCTTAAGATGTTGTGGGTACTCCATCACTAGAGGTTTTTAAGAAGAGACTGGATAGTCACTTGTCTGAGATAGCATAGGTTCCCCTGCTTGAGTGGGGGTTTGAACTAGAAGACCTCCAAGGTCCCTTTCAATTCTGTTATTCCGTTATTTGCTTCTAAACCTCTTACTTGTTGGCGTCCTACTGCATTGGCTAGATGGCCAGTGTACTTTTTCCTCCCCCTTTTTTAGTAAAACATTTGTCCAACCCTGGATCCTTTGGGCTTAGATCCTTAGACCAGATCCTGTCTTTCCTTCCTTTAAAGTCTTCCTACAGGGAAGGAAATCGATCAGCCCTAATGAGGCAGAAGTATCTGTTTTCTTCTGAGCGAGAGAAAGAGGAAGCGGATGGGAAAGAAGGAAGTCCTACTCTTTGGCTGGGAGATGAGCAGGTGTGCAAAACACAAGGCTGGTTGTGTTCCCCCAGGTCCACCACCCATTGTTAGTTTCGTAGGAAGCAGCTCTTGAAATGAAATTTCACCATCTGTGGAAACAGTGATGTTAAGTTTCTGATCACGATGCAATTTGATCATTGGTGGCTCAGTTTATTCCAAAAACAGGACTGCACCTTTGTCTATCGGCCACTTTCATGAAAGTATTTTTTTTTTTACGTGAAATCGTTCAGCCAATTAAAAGTCATATCACCAGGAAGATTTAGACCTCAGAAAAAAGACGGTTCTGATAGCAAATATTTATAAGCTGTGACTGAGAGCTGTTGGTTTTCTTGCTGGTAACAAAAGACAGATTGTTCTTCAGGATAACTTTGCTACTCAACGGAGAAGAGATAGAAAACCGAATAGACAGATGAAGAGATGAAGACAAAATGCAGAAGATAGAACATAGCAGGACAATCTGGAATCATAGTGGTGGAAGGGATCTTGGGGGTCTTGTAGCCCAACCCTCTATCCAAGGCAGGAGTCATAATACCATCCCAAATAAATGGTTGTCCAATCATTTCTTGAAAACACCCAGTGGTGAAGCACCTACAACTCCTGGAAGCAAGTTGTTCAGCTGATTAATTGTTTTCACTGTCAGGACATTTCTCCTTAGTTGTGGATTAGTTCTCCCTGTGGCTAATGTCCACCTGTTACTTCTTGTCCTGCCCTCAGAGACTTTGGAAAATACGTTAACCCCCTCACTAGTGTGACTGTCCCTTGAGTATCTAACATAGTAGGGTTAATAGTAGAGTCACCTCTGACACTATCAAGCATGATATACCTAATATAGTGTGGAATTTAAGGTAGCAGTGGAAAGTCTAGTAGACTCTGAAAACCTAGAAAAGGAGGAACATAATAGAAAACATTCATTAGTCCAAGAGAGGGAGAAACATGAGAACATGACTCAGAGTTATTCCTCTTTATTTACACTAAGGATAAGTTGAGATGGAGAATTGCTCCATTGAATTATCATGGTGGCCTCAATTGTAAATGCAATCGAGATATGATGAAGATGCGAAAATATACGGCTTTTATAAAGAACAGGCAATGTTTGACCAGACATCGTTGACCTCTGATGAAAAACCGATTAAGAAACTATATAACTTTCTATTAAATTTGAAAATGGAGGATGAACAAGTGAAAGATACAATGATACAATGAGCAAAAAACTTTGGATATAATATAGAATTAGAGAAATGGCAAAATCTTTGGGAAAGAAATTATAAATTGACAATGACAACTTCTTATAAAGAAAAGTTATATAAAATGTTTTATAGATGGCACCTACCACTTGCTAGATGAGCAAAAATGTTTAAAAATATGTCTAGTAAACGTTGGAAATGTAACC
This sequence comes from Azemiops feae, assembly GCA_023970755.1. Lineage (NCBI taxonomy): Eukaryota > Metazoa > Chordata > Lepidosauria > Squamata > Viperidae > Azemiops > Azemiops feae. The sequence goes on along the minus strand of JALGBA010004135.1, from coordinate 708,969 downwards.
AAAAATCTGGCACATATTACCTGTGTTAAAGCAAAAAAAAAAATGGACAAAAATACACACTTGGTTAGAAAAGATGTTAGGAAAACATGTAGATTTTAGACTTTCAAGATTCTGTTACATCAGGCTACAAGCTATAAATGTCCTTCCCGAATACAAATTGTTTTTGTTTTCTGAATTTGCCAGCTCTGGAGGGCTTAACAAGGGTGTAGACCTCCCCATTTAACTGGAGAGAATTTGGGTTCAATCACATTTTTCCTCAGGCCAACCTATTTTAAAGGCTGGTCAAATAAAATTAGAGGAAGCCTCCCTCACTGTTCATTTTCAGAGAAAAAGGAAGTATACATCCAATAAATACATCATTCTTGCCCAGCATAGATTTTATGATGCCATTAAAAGGCAGCAAAAAGGTAAATTATCCGCTTTTTATTGTTGTAGTCCTATGATGTAGCGTTGTATATTACAGTAAAACTGGATTTTCAGTCTCTGGAACCAAATTGTCTTGGGTCCTTTTCAACTGTCGTTGGCCAAAAAATGACTCTGGTCTAGTTATAAACCTACAATTTTACTGTTTTCAACTGTTGCTGAATTACTCCTTCAGTTAAATATAGGGTAGTTTACTTCATATAGCTAGCACTATGACCGCATAAGAAACTGTTGCCTCTCTCTGTTTACCTGTTTTTTTTTCATAGGTCAATGAAAGCAGAGCCTGTTTTCAGAGAGTCGAAGGAAAAATAACCTTTGCAAAAATTAGCTCGTTTTTTAATTTTCCTAGTTAATTAAATTTGGCTTTAGTTCAGCGTAGTCCAAGGACTTTCTTCTTGAGCTGTAAAAAGAAACAGACTAGCCAAGAGGAGAATATATACATATACATACACACACATTTACAGATATGTTTTCCTACTAACCATATATTGTGAAGTATGTGACTGATACAACAGTGATGGACCTTATTCAGGATGATAATGAGGGCGGTTACTGAGAGGAGGTGGTGGGTCTGATGAACTGGTGTAATAAAAATAACCTGGTTTTAAATGTAGGTAAAACAAAAGAGATCATTGTCGATTTCAGAAAAAGCAGGCACAGCATACACCTTTGTGTGTTAATGATTCACCTGTGGAGGTGGTTAGCAGCATCAGGTTTCTGGGTGTGCAGCTGATGAGTAGGCTAGCTTGGTTGGTCAATGTGAGACACTGGTGAAAGCGGGCACAGCAGCACCTGCATATTCTGCGTCGCATGAGAAAAGCACATCTTCCTTCCTCTGTCCTCACCACTTTCTCTAGAGGGACGGTTGAAAACATTCTGTAATATGGCATTATTGTTTGAAGCATTACTGCCTCAGACAAGAAGGCTGTGCAGAGAGTGGTGAGGACAGCAGAAAAGATTATTGGAAATTCCCTCCCTCCCATCCAGGACATGGCATATAAGTGATGCTTGATCAGGATCTGCAAGATTGTCTGGGACACTACACATCCTCTCCATGACCAGTTTTCTTTGTTACCTTCTGGGAGGAGGGCGCTTCGTGGTATCCAAAACAGTACAACTAGATTCGGTAATAGCTTTGTTCAGATTGGGATGTTTAGGCACGGACCCTTGGCCATGCCTCCTTTGCCCCCTGCCCCCTGCCTCAGCCCATTTACAGTCAGCTTTCCTCCTCCACTGTCCCTCCCCTGGTCATTCTCCTTGGCCAATGGGCCCCTGGCCCTCCACCCCTCACCCTTCAGCCCAGCCCATTCGCCCAGACACCATTTGACCCGGGCCTTTGGCTGCACAGGACAAATAGCCCCCAGCCAATAGGGTGGCAGGCAGAAGCCATGGTGCTTCAGGGGCAGTGTGCAATTGGTGATGGGCAATCACAGAGGCTGGGGGGTCGGGCAGTGTGTGATGCAAGGTTTTTTAAAAATATTGCAGATGCTCCACAAGTTTCGGGGCTTTGCGGCTCTGTCACCAGGACCAAAGGGAGGGACAGTGGTGGTGGGAGTAGCAGATGCTGGGGCCACTGGGGGGGACAGACAGGTGAGAGTGTGTTGGGGGGACCAGGAAGGGAGGGAGGGGTGCCTCAAGGGGCTTTGATAAAGACAATTTGGCTCTCAACTCAAATGAAAGAGGGAAGGAGGAGCAAGGCTGGCGTAGCTTCTGGCATTGCTGGGGGGGGTGGAGAGGCACGCAGGTGAATGGCAAGGCTGGTGTGGCTTGGACTAGAAGACCTCCAAGGTCCCTTCCAGCTCGGTTATTCGGTATACAAGAAGCAACTGATGGAAACTAACCAAGGAGAGAAGCAACCTAGAACTAAGGAGAAAATTCCTGACAGTGAGAACAATTAATCAGTGGAACCACCTGCCTCCAGAAGTGGTAGATGCTCCATCACTGGAAGATTTTAAGAAGAGACTGGACAGCCATTTGTCTGAAATGGTATAGGGTTTCCTGTTTGAGCAGGGGGTTGGACTAGAAGACCTCCAAGGTCCCTTACAACTCTGATATTCTGTATTTGGTATGATATGTAATGAGTATGTTAAAAAAAAAAAGAGCTTGAGTCAGTTAAGCTGAAATCGAACCTTTAAACTGACAGGCTGGATAAAATAGAAGAAGCAGTTCGATTAGTAGCATTGAATTTAACGCATCCAAACTGATTTTGGACCCATTTGGGATACTCCCGCATGGATGCATGTATTTTAAACATCTAAACCAGTCCAAAACAAATTGAACCAAGCTGGATTCAGCAGTTCAGTACGATCCCTTAGGAATCAAATCAACTGTATCAATCAATGCAGATCAATTACAATACAGATCAAATATTCTCTTCTATCGGTATACACGCTCATCCATATTTCTCTAAAAAATCAACACCTGTTTCCTCTTGGATCACACCGGTGAACAACAGAGCGGGGGGGGAGAAAGGGGGGATTTGCTGTGCCTCTCAAACAATTTCAGAATTTAAACCTACCACATGTTCTGTCTCTAACGTAAACTCGTCTACTGTTGCTTTCAGACAACCTGCCTTGTATCCCAGACTTTCCGATTCCTGCATGAAATGCATCTGGGATCCTTCAGTGCTATTTTCACTGTCTGAGGCTCTTTTTGTGTCGTTCTCTGCAGCACTTCTGGTATGCCAATAGATCAGAGGAAGCAGGCAATGGTGGTGTCACCGTTGAGAGTTATTTAGTAAAAGATCAGCTGGAGCTGTTTATTTTCTTCTGTGCGGGCTAGAGAAAAAAAATACTTGTCAGTTTCCCAGAGAGCAGCTGTCTTGAAATAAGAAGTTCTCCCTTCCCATTAATCATGGGGATTGCAGTTTTGCACAGTTGCAATTCCCTTCTCACGACAACACTCAATTTCCAGACAGCTCATTTTGAGCCCAGACTGGGAATCCTAGACGAGGAAGCCCATAATAGAATTCAACAGTGGCCTTGGATAAGTAAACCAATTTGAGATGGCGGAGTCCCAATTTTTATTTTTCCTGCCATTAAATTCTTCAAGGTGATCTTACCCCTCTCCTTTCAGACAAACCAGCCTTATAAGGTTTGGGAGAGGAGAAAAATGGCTCAGCTTACCTTCAGGGGGAAGATGAGATTAAAATTAACCGCAGCCATTATTGCCAAAACTCCAAAAGAATGGGGGCATGTTGGCTGCTAAAATAGATTTCCTTCTATTTATTTGTTGATAAGCAGCAGCCTCAGAAGGGAAGCGGTAGGATCAACAAGGTAGATCAAGTAGATGGCACATAGCTTAAAACCTCTTCCGGACAGGAAAAAATATAATTTGTCTGGGTAACACTCAGAAGAACTGCAGTGTCCACCATGAATAATATTTAGAAAAGTAAAGATATCATCCTACTGACCGAATACAGGTTAGTCAACACAATATATATATATTTTTCCCCAGTGGCTCCTTATGGATGCGAAATCTGGATTCTGAAAAAGGTAGATAAGAAAAGGCTGGACACCTTTGAATTATGGTACTGGAGACAAATATTACACATTTAGTTTGAGTCTCATCAGCTCAAGCTTGACTCAGCCTTCCATCCTTCCGAGGTCGGTAAAATGAGGACCCAGATTGTTGGGGCGAATAGGCTGACTCTGTAAACTGCTTAGAGAGGGCTGTAAAGCACTGAGAAGCGATATATAAGTCTAAGTGCTGTTGCTATTGCAGGCTAACTCTGCCCACAGTCAAGAGTTCGATCCTGACTGGCTCAAGGTTGACCCAGCCTTCCATCCTTCCGAGGTTGGTAAGACGAGGACCCAGATTGTTGGGGGCAAATAGGCTGACTCTGTAAACCGCTTAGAGAGGTCTTCTAGTCCAGCTCCCTGCTCAAGCAGGACAGCCTGGCCCTATACCATATCAGACAAGTAACTATCTAGCCTCTTCTTAAAAATCTCCAGTGATGGAGTGCCCACGATTTCTGGAGGCAAGCTGTCCCATTGATTAATTGTCCTCACTGTCAGGAATAAAGTTGGAAGGGACCTTGGAGGTCATCTAGTCCAACCCCCTGCTCAGGAAGGAAACCCTATACCATTTCAGACAAATGGCTGTCCAGTCTCTTCTTAAAAACGTCCAGTGTTGGATCATCCACAGCTTCTGGAAAGCAAGCCGTTCCACTGGTTAATTGTTCTAACTGTCAGGAAGTTTCTCCTTAGTTCCAGGTTGCTTCTCTCCTGGATGAGTTTCCATCCATTGCTTCTTGTCCTGCCTTCAGGCGCTTTGGAGAATAGCTTGACTCCCTCTTCTTTGGGGCAACCTCTGAGATATTGGAAGACTGCTACGATGTCACTCCTAGTCCTTCTCTTCAACAGCCAACGATTGAATAGCCAGCCATGAAAACCCCACAACACACCGTCCATCTATCGGTACATACATCAATGCCTGCCCTTTGGCTGGAAAACACGTAATCGTCCCAAATCCCTGGTGATCATCCCGAGACTGGTAAAATGAGGACCAGCCATTTGAGAGAGACCCGATCGAAAGGACGGAGGTACATTTACAACCTCAGCAGAAGCCTTCCAAACACTGCTTGCTCTCAAGCCAGACCGTTTCGTGAGTCTTCTTGATGTTAAAAGACTTTGAGTCTTTCTTTCCCCCCCCCCACCCCTTATTTATTTATTTTTTTCCTAAATCTCAATTGCCATACTATAATATTGCCTCTGAGAGAGATGAGGTAAAGCAATACACCCGCGGAATGCATAGAGAGGAAGGCCGTGGTTACCTTGACAACTAAACTGGGGAAAAGCTTTCCTCGACCAAATTAGAATACCAAATATTGGATAAAATGCATGTTTCTCTCCCACCCACCCACCCACCCCCAAGCTACTGCTTGCAAAGTAATGATAATAACTGCAGGAAAACTGCTTTTAGACAAGTCCATATCCTATAGCAGCTGATGACTCCAGAGGGTGGCAAAAGTCTTATAATTCTCAATCAACTTGTCAAATTATTCCCCTAGTTGGATCCTGGTAGACTGAACGCCGAAGACTGCGATTTTGGGGATCACACAGCTGAGCTTGGAAGTACCTAATGGATGCTTTAAAAAGCAGAGCCTTGTAGATCCTGGAAGTTCCTCCTGGATCAAGAGGAATGTAAAATTCTTACTTTGTGTAAGGTGTAGAACTATTGTTAATGTAAACGTTCGTGTAGAGCATCAGACCCAAAACTAGCTAGACTATAACCAAGCTGGAAAGAACACAGTTAAATGCAGGTAATCCTGGACTAAGGGCTACATTTGAGCCCAGGTGTTCAGGGAGCTTTGCCCCGTTTTACAACCTCCCTTGCCACGGATGATAAGTGAATCCCCACAGTTGTTAAGCTAGTAACATGGTTGTTAAATAAATCTGGCTTACCCCATTGATTTTGCTTGTCAGAAGGTCACAAAAGGGGATCACATGACCCCGGGGGACACGGCGACCGTCATAAATACGAGTCAGTTGCCAAGCGTCGGAACTTTGATCATGTGACCCTGGGGATGCTAAAAGAGTTGTAAGTGTGGAAAAGCAGTCCTAATCACTTTTTTTGATCTTTGAACAGTAAATCGACAACTCTGACAACAAAAATCCATGCAACTATTTTGTAACAAGTGATTTATTTTGGTGCCTTTGAGTCAGTATTAACTCCTTATGACGGCCTGCAGTTTTCTTAGCAAGACTTTTCCAAAGTGGTTTGTCATTGCTTCAATCCTAGGGCTAAGACAGAGGGCCTGGCCCAAGATTACCCAATTGGCTTTCTGCCTAAGGCAGGATTAGAACTCGCAGCATCCTGATTTGTAGCCTAAGTGCCTCAACTGCTACATTAGACTGTCTCTCTGTTGCCTTTAGAGATGTCAGGTTTTAATTTACCCACCCTTGCCTGGATGATGGCAAAGAAATTTGCCATTGTCAAATTTGCAGAAGGACACCAAGCCAACACCGTAGAAGATAAGTTCAAAATCCAGAAGGATCTTGACCAAGTTGAACACTGGGCCCTAGTAGTAACTGTGAGAGGGATCTTGGAGTCCTAGTGGACAATCACCTAGCCATGAGCCAGCAGTGTGCAGGAGCAGTGAAAAGGCAATCCTAGGCTGCATTAACAGAGGGAGAGAAACAAAATCATGTGAAGAATTAGTACCACTTTACAAAGCCTCAGTAAGGCCACACTTGGAATACTGCATCCCATTTTGGTCACCACGATGGAAAAAAAGATGTCGCTACTCTGGAAAGAGTGCAGAGAAGAGCAGCAAGGATGAACAGGGGGCTGGAGGCTAAAACTTGAAAAATGGCTAAAGGAATTAGGTATGGCCAGTCTAGAGAAAAGAAGGACTAGGGGAGACATGATAGCACTCTTCCAGTATTTGAGGGGCTGCCACAAAGAGGAGGGGGTCAACTTATTTCCCAAAGCACCAGAAGGCAAACAAGAAGTAATAGATGGAAACTAATCAAGGAGAGAAGCCACCTGGAATTAAGGAGAAACTTCCTAACAGGGAGGACAATTAACCAGTGGAACAGCTTGCCTTCAGATGTTGTGGGTGCTCCATCACTGGAGGTTTTTAAGAAAAGACTGGACTACCACTTGTCTGAAATGGTCTAGGGGTCTCCTGCTCGAGCAGGGGGTTGGACTAGAAGACCTCCAAGGTCCTTCCAACTCTGTTATTCTATGTTCTTAATTCTTAAGAGAGTGGCGATCCAAAATAGTTGTAGAAAATCACATTTCCTGCCTACAGTACCTAACCCTTGGTAATTATCATTGACCTGGCACCCTGCCCTCTTCATGATCATACCAATTAGTGATGATCATCTTGTCTGTACTTTGTATGGCTTGGATCAACTCAACGTATTGACTGCGTTGTGACTTTACGAGGAACAAAATATCACCAAAGAGCAAGCATGTTTTTGATTCCAGAGTAACTGTCTGTCAGGATGGATGATGCATAAAACAGAAGAAAGGTGGGGGAGGAAACAAAATAGCCTAAAGGTTATAGTCACATGTTCTGCATTTACAGTCTTTCCAGACTGCATCCTGATTGAATTAATTTCTGTCCAGTGACTCAGGATCAAGTTGCACCAAAGATTTTGAGACTAGTAAAATAATCGCTAACCACCTTTTTGTGGGGGTGGAGATGGGGGGGAACTGGACCCTGGCCTTTATCCAAGTATGTCTCCAACATCTTGGTAAGACAGAGAACATAAAGAAACCTTATTATGAAGTGTCTTAGGAAAGAGGTGGGTTGCCTTTGCAGGATATTTTAAAGATGAAGGAAATTAAGTCATGTGTAACATTCGATTTGTGGAATGCTGTTCGTGATTTCCTGTGTTTTTGTTTGCTTTTTCAGAATTCTAGAAAAGGATTTTCCTGTCCTTTCGTTGACCATTAGTCCTTTGGCATCTAAAGGGAATTGGGGGTCCTGAGAATATCCAACGCAACGTGGCTCAATTAATTTTAAAAACGTTGGGAATTGGTCCAGCTTTAAAAGACGATACCAACAGCTCAGAAATGAGCCTAAAGGGGTGATAACAACAGCAGAGATATCAGATTACACAATATTTCACACTATATATTTCGGTGAAAAACTGCTCTCCTATTCTGTTCACAGTCTACTATAACGGGAGACCCGATCTTCCCAGAAAACAAATCAGTGCAATTCATTGTAGGTAGGGTTGGAATTAAGTTTTACAGAATTTGAGAAACCCCACCTGGAGGAAATGGTTATTTTAAAATTGTGCCGTAACTCAGTTTTGAAGAAGTGTTCCAAGTTGGTTTTCATAACAGTGATGTTCCACAGACAATTGATTTTCAATATTCAAAATCTTAATGTAGAATATAGAAGTCTACTTGCTAATTTCTTTTTACTGTTCCTTTCAAGGCTTGCATTCTTTTCATTATCCTAGAAAGAGTAAAAGATTCGTTTATCCCAGGAAAAGATGCAGCTGCTTTAAAAAGCTCCAGACTGGTGCTGGGTTCCTGCTTCCATCCTATGCATCCCAAAAGATCATTCTGAAGTTAAATTCTGGATATCTTCTTAAAAGGTTAATAATTCCCAACTAAAGACCTAGACTGTGCTATGGGAGGGGGGGGAAATTAAACAAGCACGAAGACTTCCAAAACAGGAAAAAGAGATTAAACACTTGAGATTTGAATCTTAAGGTTTTTAATTACTAGGCCGCATTCAATGACAAGCATATTGTTTTCGAAGTTGTATCATTGAAAAGAAAATAATACGTTGCGTGTTGAGGTTGTAGCTTTTTTTTATTACACAAGTGAAGAGAGGTGGAGAAGATCATTTTTTAAGTTAGAATTTTTCAGACATACATGCTTTGTTCAAAGCCCGATCTTTAAATTGTAACTGGATCGCAAACATTTCTTCAAATCGTTTGATATAATGACTGTTGTGGGTGCAGTTTTAAGGGGGGACAGGGGTCCCACTTTCTCTGGAACAGGATAGAGATTATGTTGAACTCTTTTCCACAAGCCTTTGGGTCCAAAGATTTGTGTTGAATCTAATTGGCTGTTCCTTTGTTTTGTTGTGTTTATTGTGGTGTTCTGATTCATTGAAGTTTTCAAACTTATTACTGTATTCAGAACTGTAAGGCCCTCCAAGGTGGCATAGCTATTGGAACCCAATAAGCTTTAAGCTTATTGAAGTTAATGTATTTAATTCAATATAGCATTATCCCCTTAAAAAGTAGGAATACTAAGGTAGAGTATAAAGTGAACAAGCCAGCATCCCAAAAACAAAAAAAAAAGAATTTCTACCCTTCCTCTTCAGTATATCATTCCTTATTCATTAATTCCTAAAATCCAGTCCCGATATTTTGATTCATAACTTAATCTCCACGTATTAATTTTCCACCCTTTCCTCTGTTTTAATCAATTCTTAATCAGGGCGTGCAATTTATTTGATTAAGCCATTCCTTCAACATGTTATTATATAGTCTCATTGTTAGATTTCATCCTGACTGAATTTCAATAAGATATTTACATGTTTTTCTCGTTTTTTTTTTCTCTTCCTGGAAAGGAATGCTTGTTTTCATAGACACCCAGGCAACAGAAGCAGTGTTTATATGGATGGATAAGATGAGCTTGAAGTGTCAGTTTGTAACTCGTTGGTCTTCTCAGAAATACAGGATACATCTCAGTCTAATCCACATTGCTCAACCTATTGAATAGAATAGAGCTGGAAGGGATCTTGGAGCAACAAAAATGATTAGGGGACTGGAGGCTAAAACATATAAGGAACGGTTGCTGGAATTGGGCATGTCTAGTTTAATGAAGAGAAGGACGAGGGGGGACATGATAGCAGGGTTCCAATATCTCAGGGGTTGCCCCAAAGAAGAGGGAGTCAAGCTATTCTTCAAAGCACCTGAGGGCAGGACAAGAAGCAACGGATGGAAACTAATCAAGGAAAGAAGCAACCTAGAACTAAGGAGAAACTTCCTGACAGTGAATTAACCAGTGGAACTCCTTGCCTCCAGAAGCTGTGGATGCTCCAACACTGGAAGTTTTTTTAAGAAGAGATTGGACAACAATTTGTCTGAAATAGTATAGGGTTTCCTGCCTGGGCAGGGGGTTGGACTAGAAGACCTCCAAGGTCCCTTCCAACTCTGTTATTCTATTCTATTCTATTCTATTCTATTCTATTCTATTCTATTCTATTCTACTCTACTCTACTCTACTCTACTCTACTCTACTCTACTCTACTCTACTCTACTCTACTCTACTCTATTCTATTCTATTCTATTCTATTCTATTCTATTCTATTCTATTCTATTCTATTCTATTCTTACTCTTCCACACAAGTCTTTAAGATTGTAAGTGTTTATAAGTGATGTTTCAGTCTGGAGAGTGCATCAGATCTTTTTAATCCTCTTTTTCTCCCCCCTCCCCCCCGGGTTTAAATCATTCACGAGCTGTGGAGATGCTTTGCGTAATAAAAGATATAATTCATGGTGGGATTTCCAATTTGCTCTTCCTAGAGCAGATGGCTACAAAGGAATTAAAAAGGATCTTGAAGTGTAAGCCTTAGAAATGAAGTCAAGTTTGATAGTTCTAGTTTTCAATCTCTTGGTCCTATAGGAACTACACTGAATTATTTCTGAGTCGTGCACAGCCCATCTGCCAGTTAGGTAAACCTTTTGATTAAGTATCAGATTGGAAATGATGATAAGGTTACTGCTGCATTTACAAGTGGTAAATATAGGTTGCAGAAATATCCAGGTGACTTCAAAAAAAACTCTCTCTGCTGCCCTCTAGCAGTTGCCTGGATGTTTGCAACTCAGGCCTGATGGCTGAAATTTAAGGAAGGTTTGTTTTTATTATTATTAATAATAATAATAATAATAATAATAATAATAATAATAATAATAATAATAATAATAATAATAATAATAATAATAATAATAATAATAATAATAATAATAATAATAATAATAATAAAGTTGGAAGGGACCTTGGAGGTCATCTAGTCCAACCCCCTGCTCAGGCAGGAAACCCTATACCATTTCAGACAAATGCCTGTCCAGTCTCTTCTTAGAGGCAAATAGCCTCAACTTGAGGAACAGTTTGGGATAATGGTTAAAAGGCATCAGTTTGTAAACTGGGAGACTGGGAATTCTAGTTCCGCCTGACGCCCAAAGCCAGCTGGGGGACATTAACCCAGTCCCTCTCTCTCAGCCCTAGGAAGAAAGCAAAGCAAAAGCAATTCTGGAAAAAAAAAACACACAAAGAAAACTGCAATTGCCCAGGCAGTCTTTGAGAATCAGACGTGACCGAACAGAAGAAAGAAAGAAAATCCAATTTGCAACAAACGTGGAAAAAATTTCTTCCCTACTGACTTCCTACAAAATTCCTCCATTGAAGTCGTTACTTGCGTTGAGCAGAACGATCCTGAGATTTTCTGACAGTGCGGATAACACAGGGAGAGAAACGTTCCCAGGAATCCAGTTTGTAAAAAGATTAGATTCTCATTCCAGCTGCATTGAAGACATCTGGAAACTGCAACTGGTAAAAAAAAACAAAAAAAAAACATACCGGCTAGACTGCTGGCAGGTCAGACTCCCCTGTGTGCTTATTTTAAATGTCTGTGGAGATTCTCCGTCATCCAGGTCCTGGTTGTCCCAAAGGTGCTTTTTTCAGGAGGCAACTGGACTTTCTTGTTTTTCTTTGAAGATGTTTTGCTTCTCATCCCAGAAGCTTCTTCAGTTCTGACTGGATGGTGGGGAACATAGGAGAACAAACCCATCAGGACAGGATTCAGCAGTCCGTCTGCATTTAAAAGACAAAGGACACTCTTTCGAAGACAGCAAAGTCCACATTTTGACAGAGAGGACCGCTGGTTTCAAAGAGGGGTCAAAGAAGCCATCTTTGTCAAAACTGAACAGCCCTCTCTCAACAGAAGGGGAGGGATACGACACCATCTATCTCCAGTCCACAACACAAGTCCTTTCAGCAGTTCCAAGAAGGCTCCACACCCATTTGCACCACTCAGGTGACCCTGGGCACACAGGTAAACCTCCAAGTGGCCTCAACGACCCTCTAAAAGAAGGCAAATGACCAGCTGTCTGCAAGGAGTATAAATCCTTCCATTCCCCGCCATCCAGTCAGAGCTGAAGAAGCTTCTTGGATGAGAAGCGAAACGTCTTCAAGGAAAAACAAGAAAGTCCAGTTGCCTCCTGAAAAAAGCACCTTTTGGGACCTATCTTAAAATTGCTGCCTTGGTTATTATCAATAGACGTCCATGTCCATTTCAAAGTATTGATCATGAGTTTGAAGTTCATCTGATGACTTCATGGAAACACCCATATATAATAAGAAATTGTTGGCTATTACTTTCTTCCAGAATAAAATTTTGCTGATTTCCCCAGTCCACAATTTTTGTCTAGCCTTCCATCAAAATGACTCTAGCCTACTTCACCTCCCAGTCCTGACAAGGTTGATCAGTTGATCTGCTGGGACAGAATCAGGTTGTTCCTGAACATAGGAAGAATGGCTGCAGGACTTGGGTTTGGCTAGTCTAAAGAAAAGAAGAAATAGGGGAGACATGATAGCAATATTCCAGTATTTGAGGGGCTGCCACAAAGAAGAGGGGGTCACGTTATTCCCCAAAGCACCAGAGGGCAGGACAAGAAACAATGGTTGGAAACTGATCAAAGAGAGAAGCAACCTGGAACTAAGGAGAAACTTCCTGACAGGGAGGACAATTAACCAGTGGAACAGCTTGCCACCAGAAGTCGTGGGCGCTCCAACATTGGGGTGTTTTTAAGAAGAGGCTAGACAGTCACTTGTCTGAGATGGTATAGGTTCTCCTGCTTGAGCGGGGGGCTGGACTAGAAGACCTCCAAGGTCCCTTCCAGCTCCATTCTATTCTATTTTGCCATAAAGACATCATCTACTTCTAAGGAAATATATTCTAAATATCACTAACTGAGAAGCAATGAGCAAGAAGATAGAGCTGGACTTGCAAGTAGATTAATCTGTTCTAATAAAGTCTTTTTATGTTCTTATAAAACACTATTTACAGGTAGTCCCTGACTCGTTTAATGATGGCTCAAGGTCACAATGGCACTAAAAAAGTGACATGGCCATTTTTCACACTTAACAACCGTTGCAGCCTCCCCGCGGTCACATGATCAAAATTCAGACACTTGGCAACTGGCATGTACCTGTGACGGTTGCAGTGTCCCGAGGTCATGTGTTCACTTTTGTGACCAAAGTTAAGGAGGAAACCAGATTCAACAACCCTGTCTCTAACTTAACAACTGCAGTGATTCACTTAAGAACTGTAGCTAGAATGGTCGCAAAACGGGGCAAAACCCACTTAACCACCGTCTTGCTCAGGAACAGAAGTTTTTACCTCAGCTGTGGTCATAATTCGAGGACTACCTGTATTTAAAACAGAGCTAAGCCCGCTATATGATATTGCCCAATTATTTTTGTTTTTCTGCATGCTTATTCAACATGCAGGGAATTCAACGAACAGGGGCTAATTTTTGTCGTTTTTCCTCTCTAAGGATTTCCTTAGAAACCACAACAGCATTTAAGCCTGAAAGTTAACTAGCCTGGTATGTTGTCGGTCCAAGTGAACAACGGCTGACCTTTGCAGTAGGTAAAGGTGTGACAGGAAGAGAAGGAACAAAAAAGATCATTCAAGACAGCGTTCCTTTCCTGCTAGTTTAGCAACTCCGTCTAGTCCTTTAGAATTGCTTTCAGAACAGCAAATAATAAAATTATGCCTTGTGTGTGTGTGTGCGTGTGTGTGTGTGTGCGTGTGTGCATGTGTGTGTGTGCGTGCGGTTAATGAAATGCAAATTAAAATTGGGCGCACATTAATGCGAAGAGTTGAATATCCATTTAATCAGATCCTCCCTGCAGGGCCCAAATGATAAAAATGACAGATGAGTTGCATTACTAATTCTGGAGTTGTCGCCTTGCGTACGCACTTACCTTGTAAACGAACCATTTTAATGGCACCTGCCTGCTGGGCTGGAGATGATGCTGATTAAGGCGAGGTCAAACCAAACTCTTTGAAGAGAAGAGCAGGCTCCATTCTTTGAACATCCTACGGAAAACAAAGGCCAAAGTCAGGTTTCCAACATGCTTTTTTTAAAAACAAAAAATATTTTATTAATTTTCTAGTTTTACAGTCAAATACTCAATAGACAACGTGTTGTCTGGGTCCATTAGTAATTCAGAGGTCTATATTAACTTCTTCAATCTAGATCCAATATTACGCCATCTCTTCTTCCGGTAGTACCTGTTTTCCCACAATTCTTATTGTTATTAATAAATATGCAATTGAATATCGACATCTTTGTTACATTCTTTTCTCATAATATCAATAATGTCAGTTTTAGATAGCTTTTCTAACCAAAACATATCTTAATTGCATTCGCACTTCATATCCATATGTTCAATCGGTATCCTGTTTTCGCTTTTTTTTTTTTTTAATTTAATTTCCCCTCAGTGTTCAAAATGTCTGTATAGTTTATAATTCCGAAGTAAGTTATATTTTGGGGTAACCAAAAGCTTCCCTTATTCAAACTTCTTAGCATTTCCCCGTTTCCCTTCTCATACCAAAATCTAATAGTCTCATTACAAATCTTATCTTTCTAGTTATGATAATACTTCTATTTCTAGCAATTATCTACTCTCCACCCTATTCAAACATCTAGTTAATAATATAATTACAACATGCTTTTCTGGACTTTCTTTCCTCTCAAACCTTCAATCTCTAAAAGGCTTGTTGGGATCGTATTATGAAGCCCTACTTAGAACAAAAAGCCACACTTGCTAATATGATACCTTGAGGAAGAACGACCATGTCATGCTCTATGTTGGCCCCCAAATATATCTTTTTTTAAGAAAAAAAAAATCTGATGTTTGCTATGTTGCTGTCGGACCCGAAACCAAGATATGGTGATTTTTCCAAGCTGAGTCCTTTAGTGTTTCACAAAGAGACAAAATCATGCAAGACTGAGGACTCTACTATCTATAGTTTTAAATACCAGAAAAACCAAAGAGATCATTGTCAATTTCAGAAAAGGCAGGTACAGCCACACTTCTCTGTGCATCAATGATTCACCTGTGGAAATGGTTACCAGCATCAAATTCCTGGGTGTGCAGTTAACAAGTAGGCTGGCTTGGTCGCTCAACAGTGAGACACTGGTGAAGCGCGCACAGCAGCGCCTGCATTTTCTGTGTCGCATGAGAAAAGCACATCTTCCTTCCCCTGTCCTCACCACTTTCTACAGAGGGACGATCGGGAGCATCCTGTCATACGGCATCAGAGTCTGGTTTGGAAGCATCCCTGTTTCAGACAGGAAGGCGGTTCAGAGAGTGGTGAGGACAGCAGAAAAGATCATTGGCAGTTCCCTCCTTCCCATCCAGGACATAGCACAGAAGCGCTGCTTTAGCAGGGTCCGTAAAATTGTCTGGGACACTACACATCCTCTTCATGACCTGTTTTCCTTGTTACCTTCTGGGAGGAGGGGGCTTCGTGGTATCCGCAGCAGAACATCCAGATTCAGCCACAGTTTCGTTCCACACAGTATAAATCTTGTGAACTCTCAAGCTTCCTCCTTCCGTTACATATTCAAGATGGACAGCGTTTAATATTCATATGTTATGTATATGTAGGGGTGTAGGTCTATACATATGTCGTATATAGTATGTATATGTTGCATATAGTATGTTTAGGTGTGTGTTCATGTATGTGTTCACTTTGAGAGCGGGCAACTAAATTTCATTTTTGATGTGTGCCGTTGTGCCCTCAGTAAAAAATGACAATAAAGGTTATCTTATCTTATCTTATCTTATCTTATCTTATCTTATCTTATCTTATCTTATCTTATCTTATCTTATCTTATCTTATCTCATCTCATCTCATCTCATCTCATCTCACCTCACCTCAGCTCAGCTCAGCTCACCTCAGCTCAGCTCACCTCATCATCTTATCTTATCTTATCTTATCTTATCTCATCTCACCTCATCTCACCTCATCATCTTATCTTATCTTATCTTATCTTATCTTATCTTATCTTATCTTATCTTATCTTATCTTATCTTATCTTATCTTATCTTATCTTATCTTATCTTATCATCTTACCTTACTTTGCCTTACCTTATCATCTTATCTTGCCTTGCCTTGCCTTGCCTTGCCTTATCTTACCTTACCTTACCTTACCTTATATTATCTTTTTTTAAAAAAAACAACACCTTTTTTCAGCTTCCCAAACTGTAATATTTCTACACAGCCCTGGCTGCTCAACATGCACACTGGAACTTTTAATTCTCAGATATATAGATCTGCCTTTGTCTTTTGCACTAATTATTAGCTGCCGGGGGAATCTTCTCGGTGGGTGAGCGCAGACGGAAACAAAGGCAGCAAGGTTGTAGAACCTTTTATTTCTAGCAGGGCACATTATTTGATAAGGTGGCGGGCTAATCACAAGGCATGTCAAATTGTGTTCAGACAGAGCATTGTGCTGGGAAATAGAGAGTGTATTTGTCTGTAGACACCAACACCTGGAAGAGTCGAGAGAATCTCATACCGCTTATCTCTGCTATCCTGCGAGAAGAAACCCTCTGTGTTTATATATAGATACATATATTGGCTGCTACAGAGATAATGAACTACTTGCTTCTTTTACTACAACCGCTCTAGCTCTGATTTAAAAGTAGCTGGATTTGGTCTGATTCAGTCTGGATGGTTTTGAATCTCTTGATCCACCAGAAATGAGGGCAGAACTTCTTTCATTCACCTGAAGGCAGGACAAGAAGCAACGGATGGAAACTGATCAAGGAGAGAAGCAACCTGGAATTAAGGAGAAATTTCCTGCCAGTGAGAACAATTAATCAGTGGAATGCTTTGACTCCAGAAGTTGTGAATGCTCCAACGTTGGAGGTTTTTAAGAAGAGGCTGGACAGCCATTTGTCCAGAATGGTATAGGGTTTCCTGCCTTGAGCAGGGGGCTGGACTAGAAGACCTCCAAGGTCCCTTCCAACTCTGATATTCTGTTAAATGCTAACTCAATAAAAAATAAGTTCCAAACAGAAGGAGGTCCATGAGTGCAAAGGTACTATCCTGCAAAGTTGCATGGCAGGTTTGGTTTACTAAAGCAGGGGTCCCCAACCCCCAGCCCATGCCCCGGCACCGGGCCACAGCATGTGAGCAACCGGGCCACGCAATCAACTGAAGCCCCATCTGTGGGATGCAGGCAGCATGTGAAACCATTCCCCCTCCGGTCCATGGGGGAAAAAAACTCTCTCCCACGGAACCGGTCTCCAGTGCCCAAAAGGTTGGGGCCGCTGTACTAAAGTAAGGTTATATATTAAGGAAAGCTGGGTGCAACATTCTCTATATTAGAGAAATGCAGAAGTGACAATCCCAAAGGTGCTTTTTCAAGAGGCAACTAGACTTTCTTGTTTTTGGAATGGAATGGAATGGAATGGAATGGAATGGAATGGAATGGAATGGAATGGAATGGAATGGAATAGAATAGAATGGAATGGAATGGAATGGAATGGAATGGAATGGAATGGAATGGAATGGAATAGAATAGAATAGAATAGAATAGAATAGAATAGAATAGAATAGAATAGAATAGAATAGAATAGAATAGAATAGAATAGAATAGAAAAGAAATAGAATAGAATAGAATAGAATGGAATGGAATGGAATGGAATGGAATGGAATGGAATGGAATAGAATAGAATAGAATAGAATAGAATAGAATAGAATAGAATAGAATAGAATAGAATAGAATAGAATAGAATAGAATAAGAAATAGAATAGAATAGAATAGAATAGAATAGAATAGAATAGAATGGAATGGAATGGAATGGAATGGAATGGAATGGAATGGAATGGAATGGAATGGAATGGAATGGAATAGAATAGAATAGAATAGAATAGAATAGAATAGAATAGAATAGAATAGAATGGAATGGAATGGAATGGAATAGAATAGAATATAAGCTGGAAGGGACCTCGGAGGTCTTCTAGTCCAGCCCCCTGCTCAAGCAGGAGACCCTATACCATTTCAGACAAGTGACTGTCCGGTCTCTTCTTAAAAACCTCCAGTGATGGAGCTCCCATGATTTCTGAAGGCAACTTCTGTTCCACTGGGTTAGTTTTCTTTGAAGACATCTTGCTTCTCATCCAAGAAGCTTCGTGGTGCCACCTTTGAAAGTCATTCAGTCCGAAAGTATTTTTCCAGGTCTCCTCTGACGATTTCTGGAAGGGTTTTTTATTTATTTATTTATTTATTTTTAAAATGAAGGAACACCTCTTTAATTCAGAGCAGGCTAGCTTTCCAGCGAGAGGATCCAAAGAGCACCCAACGTAGAAGGAAGGAGGAGGGGGGGAAAAAACACCCACGAGACTTGCACACCAAAGGACGGGCCCACTTGCTTTTGCTTAAGTGTATATTTGTATATTTCATGGCTAAAAAAACATCCGTGTGTCGAGCAAGGCGACCCAGCCGAAGCCCAGCAGATGCTCCAGCTGGCCATTCTTTGACACAAAAGGACACCGTTTCACGTCCAGATTCCCGTCAGGTTTTTTTTTCTACAGGTCCGCTTGGCAGCAAAGTTGGCTTTGTGGCCAGAGATTGCTTTTTCAGACCGTCTCCTATTCTCAGCTCACACAAAGAGACAGGTGCTGCCTCTTAACAGAAGCCAAGTCACCCACCCAACTTCCTAAGCCCCCCACCCACCCATGTGCACAAAGAGGCAGACAAGAATAGAGTTTAAAAGAAGGCAGATTTCACTCTATCCGGAGAGAGTGGTGTATTTTAAGGGAAAGGGGGAAAAAAAAAAGACACCACGAGCAGCGATGTAATACTTCGCTACTCAGATTAGCGGCCATTGCAAAGGATATTCTAACCTTACAATGAAAAACAGTACAAATATACAGCGGAGTGTCAGTATATGATAAGTATCATGTATCAGGCCCGCTGATAAGGATCAATTCCAGCCACACGGATTGGCAATGAAGAGAAGATCAAATTAAAGCATGAAAAAACAGTAAAGTAAGCAGCGAAACAGGAGGTCACCTACATTAAAAAACAACAACAGCATAACCAGAGTTTCTTGTGTTCCCGGCCAAAAACGAATTCAGGAAGGAGCTACAAGAA
This sequence comes from Azemiops feae, assembly GCA_023970755.1. Taxonomy (NCBI): domain Eukaryota; kingdom Metazoa; phylum Chordata; class Lepidosauria; order Squamata; family Viperidae; genus Azemiops; species Azemiops feae. The sequence goes on along the minus strand of JALGBA010004135.1, from coordinate 689,881 downwards.
GGTCCTTGCAATGAAATTGTAATGTTTTCCTTAGCAACTTAAAAATATATAACTACTCTTTCCCCCCTCCCCCAAATATGAACAAGGATGCTTCCTTCTGACCCAACCAGTTTGGACAATTTTCCACCAGTTTATAGTGCCCCCCCCACCACCCTTTTAGGCACTATAAAGGCTTGGCTGTGTGCCCATGCTGGAACCCCCGAGTGTGTGCAGGGAGCCACTTCTGGGTTGTGCTAGCAATTATGAGATATTTTCTGAGCTGCAATGCATTTTTAATTTTTGCAATTGTTGCAACTGTTTTTATGCTAATTACGTTCATTGGCCAGAGTCACTTGTTGAGATGGGCAGGTATAGAAATGAATGAATGAATGAATGAATGAATGAATGAATGAATGAATGAATGAATGAATGAATGAATCTCAAATTAGCACCTCTTAAATAAACAGAAGAGGTATCAATAAAGTAAATTCTATCTAGACCTTACTGCCCCCTCGTGGTCAGTAAATCATGAGGCACTGAAGAGTCAGCAGCATTGGAATAAGTCCTCCAGGTCTACTCTAGGAGAATGTAGGCTCATTGTGAGGAACAGTTGGGTAATAACACACATCCACCTGATAGCTGGCCTATTGATGCAGATCATTGTGGATGTGCAGCTGGTTGGGTTCTCTGCCATCCGTCTGGTAAACTCGCAAGATTCGTTTTTCTCTGTATACAATAACCGAAACTAGACGGTGTTGTTTCTCCGTGTCATATAATATAGGTGGGTATAGGCATAATTCTGTATTTATTTATTTATTTTTGTCATATTTATGTGGTGTATATATCGGAGGGGGTGACCCTCTGAGAGCTGTATGCAACGAAATTTCGTTTTAATGTATGCCGATTAGTGTACATTCAAAGTGACAATGAAGTTATTCTATTCTATTCTCATGGTCATTGAATGAAGTTCTGTAAGGAACAGCAATCTCTGCTGCCAATCTAACAACGCTAGGAATATGCTGGGCATTTGTGTGAAAAGAATATCCACTACAGCAGGGGTCCCCATCTCCCGGTCCGTGGACCAGTACTGGGCCACGGCATGCCAGCAACCAGTCCGCACAAACAAGCAAAGCTCCACCCGCGGGATGCAGGCAGCACACAAAACCACGCACTCTCCGGTCCGTGGAAAAACCTCTCTCCACGGAACCAGTCCCTGGTGCCCAAAAGGTTGGGGACCACTGACCTAGAGTTTCTACGATAAGTGATCTCTTCTTTATAATCAAATGCACATTTAATTAATAATTAAAATCTGGACGTGCCACTTCAAGAATAAAAAACCTGGTTAAAGATCAGATTTACCTGATTTGTCCTTTCAGAAGTGGAAATCTCTGTATGAGTCAAAGACAAACATCGTATGAAGAATAGTGCATTGTAAACCCTTGCTTAACGTTATGTGTGTCTGAATGGCATGCTCTTATTTCAATAAAGGTACTGCAAGTTCCTATATATAATCCTGTGTCCTATCTGGACTGCAAATGTCTACAACCCATTTAATGGCACTAAAGAAATCTTCTCCTTCTCAGTTCAGGAGGAGGAGGAAGAGGAAGAGGAAGAGGAAGAGGAAGAGGAAGAAGAAGAAGAAGAAGAAGAGCAACAACAACAATAACAATAACAACAACTGTATTTGGAATAAAATCCTGGAAGAAAACCATAAAATAATTCAGAGCTGGTTGGCTGGAATCCCTTTTCTTCTACATTTTATTGCAGAAACTGTCTTTAACAAGAATTCCTTTCCACAGGGAGCTTCAAGGACAACTGTTGTTACATTCAATTTCACCTCTGTAAAGAAGTGGTGTAAAGGAAACCAAGAAACCAGAGACGAGCAGCCTGCGTGAAAATAGTACAGCTTTTGCTGGAAAGGGCCAGCACTCTCCAGCCAACACTTCGATGCACCGTAATTAAGCCTTTTTCCAGGCCTTCTGAGATAGGCAGACGTGTTTTGCTCCTTCAGCTCGTTTGCAAAGCACCTGAACCCTTCGTCAATTCGGCTGAGCTCTTGTTTCACAAAGCAGGAAGACCTGTGGATAGGTGAGATTACACAGAAGCTCCAACAGAACCATTTTTAAACGGTCCGTGCAAACAGCCTGCTTAATATTTCTGGAAGGAGGTGAATAAGACAAAAAATAATAATAACAACAATTTATCAAAGCCTTACTGTGCATTTAAGGACTGAAGTCAATGGGGCAAAACTCACCAAACAGCGCCACCTGCTGGAGGTCTGTTCCTGCTAAGAGAAAATCTGGCTTTAAATATCTTACATAGAGTTACATTGAATTACAATCATTTGTTGAGCCACGGTTCAAAATCACAGTAGCGTTGAAAAAAACCGAGTTACAACCCCTTACTGGCCCAGCATCCCCACAGCCATGTGATCAAAACTTGGGTGCTTGGCAACTGGAAATTCTGGTCCCAATTCGTTTAGTCTAAAGAAAAGAAGAAACAGGGGTGACATCATAGCAGTATTCCAGTATTTGAGGGGCTGCCACAAAGAAGAGGGGGTCACGTTATTTTCCAAAGCACCAGAGGGCAGGACAAGAAACAATGGTTGGAAACTGACCAAAGAGAGAAGCAACCTGGAATTAAGGGGAAACTTCCTGATAGTGAGGACAATTAACCAATGGAACAGCTTGCCTCCACAAATCATGGACGCTCCATCACTGGAGATTTTTAAGAAGAGGCTAGACAGTCACTTGTCTGAGATGGTATAGGTTCTCCTGCTCGAGAGGGGCGCTGGACTAGAAGACCTCCAAGGTCCCTTCCAGCTTCTATTCTGTTCTATTCTATTCTATTCTATTCTATTCCTATTCTATTCTATTCTATTCTATTCTATTCTATTCTATTCTATTCTATTCTATTCTATTCTATTCTATTCTATTCTATTCTATTCTATTCTATTCTATTCCTATTCTGAATTATGGTTGTAAGTGATTCAAGGACTGCCTGTATTTAACACAGATAGTTACAACGATCTGGATGGGTATGGCTAGTCCAGAGCCACTTGTTTGAAATAGCATAAAGTCTCCTGGTTAAACAGGGAGTTGGACTAGAAGACCTCCAAGGTCCCCTCCAGCTCTATTCTGATTGAGTCTTGCAAATGATTTTGGATTCACGGAACGTGGCAGGCTGCTCTTCTTTCACCACCGGAAGCTCAACCCACTTTGTTTCAAACTTCTGGAAAATGGAAAAAAAAAAAACCTGCTGAATTGTATGTGCCTTTGGGAGAGGGTTAGCATTACTGCATTTAAACAACAATGTCGCCTAATCTATGTTGGGAAAATAAGACACGCATCTCATCGTTGTAGAATAGCAAATGTGGATTTCCATAGAGCAGATGGCTAAATGCCGGTCCTTTTTTTCCGTAGGAGAAAATGAAACCCTTTTAACAATGATACTGTTTGGTTTCCTCCCTCCAATCCATGGTCAGCCTGTGTTCCGACAAAGCCACGTCCGCCAAGAGAATTAAGGACTGGCCATCCAGAAATGTCCCTTTGCTGTCATTGGCCCAGTTGCTGCCTCCGTGTGATCTCTTGAGAGCTGGGTCTTGAATTTCTCAGTGAATCAGAATCAGAATAGAGCTGGAGGGGACCTTGGAGGTCTTCTAGTCCAGCCCCCTGCTCAAGCAGCAGACCCTATACCATTTCAGACGGGTGGATGTCCAGTCTCTTCTTAAAAACCTCCAGTGATGGAACAGCCACAACTTCTGGTGGCAATCTGTTCCACGGGTTAATTGTTCTCACTGTCAGAAAACTTCTCCTTAATTCCAGCTTGCTTCTCCTTGATTAGTTTCCATCCATTGTTTCTTTTCCTGCCTTCTGCTGCTTTGGAGAATAAGTTGACCGCCCTCTTCTTTGTGGCAGCCCCTCAGATACTGGAACACTGCTATCATGTCACCCTTAGTCCTTCTTTTCTCCAGACTAGCCAAACCCAAATCCTGCCACCGTTTCTTCATATGTTTTAGTCTCCAGGCCTTTAATCATCTCAGTTGCTCTTCTCTGCACTTCTTCCAAAGTCTCAACCTCTTTTTTGTAAAGCGGTGACCAAAATTGGATGCAGTATTCCAGATGTGGCCTTACTAAAGGCTTTATAAAGCGGGACTAATACTTTTTGAATTTATGCCTCTCTTTATACGACCAAGGATTGACTTAACTTTTTTGGCTGCTGCCACACACAGCTGGCTCATGTCAGTGCCCACGATCACAGAAAAAAACAAAAACTAAACTAAAACTAGAAAAACAACAACAACAACAAAAAAGCCATTCAATTTACAGTCCGGTAATTGGCATCCAGCACGCACATAGCAAAATCCCCAGCCCCAAATCTTGTCTCCAAACACCACTTTCAAATGCATCCCTAGGAACTGCAAATTGCTCTCGTGTTATAATCTCATTATTGCAAATGGCGGCATTGGTTTGTTTCAAAAGGAGAACGCTGCTTTTTCTCTCTCTCTCTCTCTGAATCTTCTCCTGCAGAGAGGGAAAAAAGCGAAGAGGTTACCTCTGTATTGCCCTCCCTTCAGAGATTAATTTACTACTGAAGGGGTTTCTTGGGCTGATTAAACGGGAAGCGGAATTTTGCTGTAATGTCAAGTCCGTAACATCGGCGATCTTGTGTTTTGCACAATGAAGTGTGAAGAGTTTCTGGAGTTACAGCTTTGTGTGGCTCTTCTACCACCAGTTTGCTTGGATCATTAGTAGTTCAGACCCTCGTAGAGAGCCTAAGCTTGCAATAAATCTTTATACCTGTCGGGATCTTTTGATTTCTCTGGCACTTGAGATTAATCTAAACTACTAACGGTCCAAGCAAATGGGCAGTAGATAAGAGCCAAGGGAATTCAAGGAGGCCTGGACTGAGAACGTTTGTGGGCTCCAAGGGATTTGAGACCGATGATGCATTTGACCCCTCCTTCGGGGTCGACCTGGTCAATCTCCTGCCAACTTATTGTCCCATCTTCTCATCCACCCATTCTCCAGAGAAGCTCCCGTCACTTGAAGATAAGTGGGGAGGTTCCTATCATTTGTCTGAGATGCACACGGAACGGCACAGGAAATTCCCACAAGCTTTCAAAGATATGGTTCTAGATTTCCCTCTGAGGAGGTCACCATCTTAAGCTCCCTGGAAGAGATGGACTAGGGTGACATGAGAAGAGTCTTTCAGTATTTGAGGGGCTTTCACAGAGAAGAGGGGGAGTCGATCTATTCTCCAAAGCACCAGAGGGCAGGACAAGAAGATCATTAAAGAGAGATCCAGCCTAGAACTAAGGAGAAACTTCCTAACAGTGAGGACAATTAACCAGTGGGACGGATTGCCACCAGATGTTGTGGATGTTCCTTCACTGGAGGTTTTAAGAAGAGATTGGACAACCATTCAACTGGAATGGTATAGGTTCTTCTGCTCAAGCAGGGTTGGACTAGAAAACCTCCAAAGTCCCTTCCAACTTTATCCTGTATTCCATATCCAATCTGACCCCTGGAATCCCTCAAAACTACTCATTGCCATGGAAGTCCCCTTTCTGATACGCTGTATAAGCTCCCTCTGTGTGCTTATCAGATCTCACAGGTAAGAAGTTGTAAACTGCAATGGGTGGGAGATACCTCCACAGTGCCTGGTAGAGTGCTAAACCCAATGTATAAAAGTAGCCCAGATTTCTTTCTGCTATACTGAATAGTCTCTTCATCTACTCTCTGATAAATGTTTATGAGTCTGGTTCTTCTTTCCAAGGGCTTTCCCAGTTGAAGACATCCACAACTGCTCAAAGCAAGTGAGGCCTGAAAGAGAACATGCCCTCCACCAGCTTAGAATAGAATAGAATAGAATAGAATAGAATAGAATAGAATAGAATAGAATAGAATAGAATAGAATAGAATAGAATAGAATAGAATAGAATAGAATAGAATAGAATAGAATAGAATAGAAAATAGAATAGATTGTAGAATAGAGTAGAGTAGAGTAGAGTAGAGTAGAGTAGAGTAGAGTAGAGTAGAGTAGAGTAGAATAGAGTAGAATAGAATAGAATAGAATAGAATAGAATAGAATAGAATAGAATAGAATAGAATAGAATAGAATAGAATAGAATAGAACAGAACAGGGATAGGGATAGGGATAGGGATAGGGATAGGGATAGAATAGAATATAGAATATAGAATATAGGGAATGGGATGGGATGGGATGGGATGGGACGGGATGGGATGGGATGGGATGGGGTTTCTCTTTGAAGACGTTTCGCTTCTCATCCAAGAAGCTTCCTCAGCTCTGACTGAATGGTGGGGAATGGAAGCATTTATACTCCTTGAAGACAGCTGGTCATTTGCAATATTTTGGAGTCGTTGAGGCCACCTGGAGGTTTATCTGTGTCCTCAGGGTCACCTGAGTGGTGCAAATGGGTTGGGAGCTTATCTTATCCACCCAACTCCTTATTTCCTTCTTTCTTTCCTTCTTTCCTTCCTTCTCTTCCTTCCTTTTTTCCTTCTTTTTACCCATCCAACTCTTCCTTCCTTCTTTCCTCCTCCTCCTCCTCCTTCTTTCTTTCTTTCTTTTTTTCTTTCCTTCTTCCTCCCTTCCTCTTATCCACTCAACTCCTTCCTTCTTTCTTTCCTTCCTTCTTTCCTTCCTTACCTTCCTTCCTTTTTTCCTTCTTCTTATCCATCCAACTCCTTCCTTCCTTCCTTCTTCCTTCCTCTTATCCACCCAACTCCTTCCTTCCTTCCTTCCTTCCTTCCTTCCTTCCTTCCTTCCTTCCTTCCTTCCTTCCTTCGCTTTTAAAACTGAAAAAGGAGTCAGTGCTTTTTGCAATGTGTCCTGCTAGTTACTGCAGCTAAAAAAGATTTTAAAGAAGATAAAGAAGTAGGGGGGAAATAATAGGGCTGGACTCTCAACTTTATAGCCATGGGGGGAAGGGGTATTTTGGTTATGATTTCTGAAAGTGCGTTGTGCTTGTTATTTTTCTGGTGGGCTTATCGGAAAGATTATCTCTATAGTGCCAGCTAGTAAAAAAACAAAAAAACAACAACACTGCACTGGCTTTGAAAATTGGAATTTGCAGTTTTAACTCAAAACCAAGACTCCTGTAAGCTTTATCCTAGAGGTGAACACGGGGCTGAAAAATAAATTCCACAGTTGACAGCTCAGCCGTAGAACTAATCAAAGCTTTGTTCAAATTACATCAGCTTTACAGTTTAGCACGGAAGGCAAATGCGATTGTTAACAGTTGTTCTTCCGAAATAGAAAAATCTTGAAACGGTCTTTCCACAATGACTGGGGTTTGTTTCGTTTTGTTTTGTTTTGGGGGGGGGGTTGTTGAACAGATTGATAAATTGTGTTGTTGTGGCTATTAACAATGTCAATAAATGGAAGCTTACCGAGTCTGTGGAGAGCTACCTTGCCATCACCATCCAATTGAATCATTTAATGTGAAGTGTACAATGAGATGAAAGAGGGAGCGTTACAGCTGTTACAACACTTGATTAAAATCTGCTTTGTGGCTTGGAAAAAAGGAGAGAAAAAAGAAAGCTTCGAGAAGTATTATGAATGCTGAGAGCTCAATCCAACTCGTCTCAGGAGGATTTGCTTATTTTATTGACGAAAACATCGTCCGTATATAAATCTGATTTCATGATGGTGCGCGTGTTTAGAACCCCGTGATAACGGGAAAGCAGCACATGACACCTTGCAAATGTATTTCGGGTAAGCGTAAATCAGGCAGGTAACTGAAAACCCCGTTTAATTCCCATTACAGGTAGTCCTTCTCTTACAACAGCTCATTTAGTGACTGTTCGAAATTACAACAGCACTGAAAAAAGGGACTTATGACTGTTTTTCACGCTTAACGACCGTTGCAGCACCCCCATGGTCACGTGATCAAAATTCAGATGCTTGGCAACGGGTTCATACTTATGACAGTTGCAGCGTCCCGGGGATCATGTGATCCCCTTTTGTGACCTGACAAGCAAAGTCAATGGGGAAGCCAGATTCATTTAACAACCAGGCTACTAACTTATCAATTGAAGTGATTAGCTTAACAACGGTGGCAAGAAAGGTCGTAAAACGAGGCAAAACTCAATAGAATAGAATAGAATAGAATAGAATAGAATAGAATAGAATAGAATAGAATAGAGTAGAGTAGAGTAGAGTAGAGTAGAGTAGAGTAGAGTAGAGTAGAGTAGAGTAGAGTAGAGTAGAGTAGAGTAGAGTAGAGTAGAATAGAATCAGGATAGAACAGAATAGAACAGAACAGAATAGAATCAGAGTTGGAAGGGACCTTGTAGGTCATCTAGTCCAACCCCCCGCCCAAGCAGGAGTCCGTACACTGCTTCTGACAGATGGCAGTCCAGTTAACTTAACAAATGTTTCACGGAAATTTGGGGTTGAACTGTGGTCATAGGTAAAGGACTACCTGTGGCTCATTCCTGTTCAATATGGACCAAACAAAACAATTGTACAATTGTGACATCCAGACAAGAGAACTAGAAGCTATGGCTGTTGTGAGGTCTCCACCAGCTTTGCAGGCAGACGGCACCAAATAGTGACAGAAAACCATCAGCAGCAACATAGAATAACTCCACGGTTACTACAACAATGGAGAACAATTAACCAGTGGAATGACCTGCCTGCAGAAGTTGTGGGTGCTCCATCACTGGAGGTTTTTAAGAAGAGACTGGACAGTCACTTGTCTGAGATGGTACAGGGTCTCCTGCCTGAGCGGGTGGTTGGACAATAGTAGTAACTGTGAGAGGGATCTCGGAGTCCTAGTGGACAATCACTTAAATATGAGCCAGCAGTGTGCTGCAGCTGCCAAAAAAGCCAACACAGTGCTGGGCTGCATTAACAGAGGGATGGAATCAAGATCACGTGAAGTATCAATACCACTTTACAATGCCTTGGTAAGGCCACACTTGGAATACTGCATCCAGTTTTGGTCACCACGATGTAAAAAAGATGTTGAGACTCTAGAAAGAGTGCAGAGAAGAGCAACAAAGATGATCAGGGGACTGGAGGCTAAAGCATATCAGGAACGTTTGCTGGAATTGGGTATGTCTAGTTTAATGAAAAGAAGGACTAGGGGTGACATGATAGCAGTATTCCAATATCTCAGGGGTTGCCACAAAGAAGAGGGAGTCAAGCTATTCTCCAAGGCGCCTGAAGGCAGGACAAGAAGTAATGGATGGAAACTAGTCAAGGAGAAGCGGTGAATGCTCCAACACTGGAAGTTTTTAAGAAGAAACTGGACAGCCATTTGTCCGAAATGGTATAGGGTTTCCTGCCTGAGCAGGAGGTTGGACTCGATGACCTCCAAGGTCCCTTCCAACTTTATTATTATTATTATTATTATTGTTGTTGTTGTTGTTATTACTGTTATTCTGTTAAAACTCCAAGATTTCCTTTTTCTACTGGTGGACCCATCCTACTGGAATTCCCTGAAAAACAGCTCACCGGTTTAAAGAAAAACTCATGATTTTTGCCCTTTTTCTTGAGACCGGCTTTTGAAACTCAAATATTCCAGCAGTGGCGATGAACAGTCTATTGTTTCTATAGCTGTCGGAAGATTTCCAATCAGGCTATGGGATTTGAACACTTCCTGTGCTTGTTCCATGCTTCCAAGATATATTCTGTGTTTGCTCTAGGCTGTTTTCTGTTTGATATCACTAGATGCATTGTTTAGGTAAACCAATAGATTAGAATACTAATGGAACAATACAAAAATACACACAGAGACACATGTGCAGTGAGCCTCACACCATCTGAAACTAAAATCAGGTTGGGCCTTTTTCCTTCCTCCTGTAATTTGCTTGGGGTCAGGTCTGAAATTCAATACAAAAAACCGATGCATTCTGTGTGCAGTTTTCACTGGAATAATTTCTATGGATAGATCCCTTTCTTTACCAATGTTCACTCACCAACAAATACTCCTTATCCTAAGATGCAAGTCGCAAAGCTTCGTCATTAAGCCATGGAGTGAAATGAACAGACTGAGATATGATTGATGAACAGATACTAAGATGTTGACTAGACTGGATGGGTAAATAATACAATAATGCAATTTAACCTCTAAGGGAAATCCATTTTTTTTTCCAGTTCACTGGTTGCAAAGCAATCAAGCTGCAGAATTTGTCTTTGGTAATAAGAAGGCTTTTACACAGGCAAATAAATGTATGCAGTCAACTGCTCCAAGACAAGCAACAACATGGAAGCTGTTCCAAAATTAGGTATGGAGTTCACCTTGCCATCACTTCATTCTCTCCTCTAAATTAGGAACTTTTAAAAAAAATATCCTGCCTAATAATGTTAATAATAGTAGGCTTGCTGCCTTTTACATGATTAATTAATCATTGATTAAAATCTACTTATCCACCAGTATTATTCATTCTAATAAGTAGATGTACATTGATGAATTGATTTACATGAAGGTAATTGATTGGCAGATGTCAAATAGGCTTGGGCAACCCCATTGGGTTACTCTTAGAAAAAAAAAGAGGTTACTTGCAAAAGGGCCAAGTCATTTCATGTCTTGGCTGTTCAGATCTGGGGAGAAAAAGATGAGTGAAGAAAAGAAAAATCTGTTTATTGATTATCCATATCTCATTCTTAATAGAAGAGTATCGTCCAAAGACGATGAGCAGGATTTTTTTTTCTTGCTCTTCTTGTGAATAGAATAGAATAGAATAGAATAGAATAGAATAGAATAGAATAGAATAGAATAGAATAGAATAGAATAGAATAGAATAACAGAGTTGGACGGGACCTTGGAGGTCTTCTAGTCCAACCCCCTGCTCAGGCAGGAAACCCTATACCATTTCAGACAAAGGGTTGTCCAATCTCTTCTTAAAAACCTCCAATGTGGGAGCATTCACAACTTCTTGAGGCAAGTTGTTCCACTGATTAATTGTTCTAACTGTCAGGAAATTTCTCTTTAGTTCCAGGTTGCTTCTCTCCTTGATTAGTTTCCATCTGTTGCTTCTTGTCCTGCCTTCAGGTGCTTTGGAGAACAGCTTGACTCCCTCTTCTTTGGGGCAACCCCTGAGATATTGGAAGACTGCTATCATGTCACCCCTAGTCCTTTTCTTCATTAAACTAGACATACCCAATTCCAGCAACCATTCTTCATATGTTTTAGCCTCCAGTCACCTGATCATCTTTGTTGCTCTTCTCTGCCCTCTTTCTAGTAAGGAGCCTTTATTCAAAATATTTCCAACCGTGTGTGCAATTGATGGTAGCTGTGTTAACCATCCGAGACAACCTTGGTATTTGAAGACAAGTTCCCATCTCAAACGAAAGCAAGCTAGACCATTGAAAAATCTACCATCAATGGAAGGGGTTTCTTAATTAAAGCTTAAATTATTTTATTGAAATCTTAGTAGAAAAGACTAGAAACATATAAACGAAAGGGTAAGCGTGCGATAGTGTCCTAAATTTCTTCATTTTTTTTTTTTTTTACAAAAGAGGCTTAATGTCATGCATGAGAATTCAGGAAATCCAGGGATATATAGGTTTATTGCAGGGTTATGCTCTCTACAAGAATCTGAACCATTAACAGTCAAAGCAAATTGGTGGTAGATAAGAGTCAATGGAATTCAAGGTGGGCTGGACTTATATCTGTTGAAAGAAAAATCACCAGGTCCAGTCCAAGCCGGGAATAAACAAAATGGAAGCTGTTTAGGAAAGAAGGTTCAGTTTATTGAAGAACAGAACAGCAACAGCATGCAGCAAGTAACACCTTAACGTTACTTCGATGAATTTGCTGTGTATTTTAAACGTGTGTACGGAATCTCCATTCTCCAGACACTTAAGCCTTTATACAGAATTGCCTTCTTTGGGGGAAAAAGAGGCTAGTTGACATGACTTGGTGAGACCTTTTGTTTTAATTGCAAACAAGAACAAAGCCATATTTGGACAGTGCCGTCGTAACGTTTGCAATACGCAGAAATCAAAGCCTTCAAATTGGTGACTGCTTCCGGGGAAGGAAAATTCCTCCAGCCTTCTCAAGTCAACGGGTACTTTATCTTCTCTTGACGGGCCCCCAAGAGGCAACTGATACGTGTTGGCATAACGGTTGTCATTAGCCTGGAAAATGGCTGATTTCCTTCCTCTTCCTCAGTTTCCTTGAAGACCTTCTGAGCCAGATAGATCAATGTCACTTTGGTATGTTAAAAGAGTAAGGAAAAACGGTTCACTGCAACCCATCGATCTGATTAATTCCACTGTTTGGTTTCTTTCCCCCCCGAAGAATCTGCAAACAAAGTGTCAGTTTTTAGGAGCTTAATTATTCTTTGATGAATGGAAGGCAGACACATGCTCTGAAAGGGAAAGACTGCACCTTAATTATTTCTCAGGGCTATTGACGATGTGCTCTCAGCATTGAGGGGGGGGAAAGGTAAACTAAAGCCAATCATCCATGTTCAATTTCACTGTCCTTGCTGCAAATTGGAGCCATTTTTTTTAAAAAACAACAACAACAACAACATTGACTTGGGAAGCTACACAATATATTTGCTCCCTCTGAGTTGCCGCGTTTTAACCAGTGCACCAAACTGGCTCTGGAAATGGGATTACCGATAACATTTGGCTCACCAGACTTCTAAGAAAAAAGTAAAGCAAAAAATAAATAATAAAAAAATCATCTTTTATAAAAGGGAACATGAATTATGGATTTTCGCAGATTTATATCCCCGTGCATTTTTTTTCCTCCAGCATTGTGTTGCCCAGGAATGACCATTTGCTACAAGTGGCAACATAAAATTTATTTCCTAAATAAGTGGGATTGAATAAATCACATGCACTCGTTTGGCGTTTGCGGCCCGAAGACTATTATGAATGTGCAACTTAAGGGGGCTTTGAAAATTGCCCCGGAGAATTAGACTCTCTTGTAAAACGGGGTACTCAGGACAGAATTCACCTTAAGGGTCCAACTTCATGGTTCAAAAAAATAGCCTGCTTCAATTCAGTCCAGCCTAATCAGTTGCTGTGCACTTTAGCTGTGGACTTGATTTAAAGAAAGATTTATACAACTGGGGAAAACACAAGCAGCCAGAACTTATTTCATTACTTGACAATATGGCATAAAACCGGGAGGAGAATGGTTGATTTAAAACGATGACGATTGCCCAATTTATGAAAATAAGTAGTAAGTTCTCTAAAATCCGTGCATTTATTACTTCAGTTTCCTAGCTCAATTCAGGGATCTTAACTGTTGAATAACCCTAATCATCCTCATTATATTTGATCCTGGACCGATCATAAATAACGATGTGACCTTCTACGAGTTAATTGCGATAATAGATTGTTGACAGAGGGTTCTGAAGTTTAACTTTGCTGTTCAAAAGATAAGGGTGCAAATTATGTAAGATTTTGTTACCTTACAGCAAACATGGCTGTAAAACTGTGCTCAGAAATGGATATTGCACAGTTACCAAAGGCCACCAGCTTGTATTGTTGAGAAGAAAACAAAATGAAATTACTTTGCTGGAAAGAATGGGAACTAAAGCAAAGTCGGCATAATAACAATTTTGCAAAATAGCACAGAATATTTTGGTCGCTGAGATGAGCCTGTTATTAAGAAAACAAAAGATGAGAACTTAGCAGTTGGATCAAACATTTATTCTTGCAAAAAAAAACAAAGGGATTCAAAACGCGATTGTTGCTTAAAAAAAACAAACAAAAAAGGAACAGTTTTTTTTGGCATTAATTCAGTTAATTTTGGAACTTATTGGGTTTATTTTTTCTTCCAAACATTCATGGTCTCCTGCCAGTCAAAATGAAGGGCAGGGGGGAAAAAAACCCTCCTTTGCTACTCAAAATATATTCTCACCTGTGTGAATTTTTTTAAAAAAACAAAAAATTTATTTGCTCTTCTGCTTATACAGAAGAGAAGCTCAAGGGAATAATCAACAGATTAAGTTCTGATAATAGGGCTGCAACCTAGGAATTTGAAAAATATTTGAATAATAAAGGCATAAAACATGAAAAAAAAAATCATTGCATTGAACAAAATATGGTAGCAAAAAGAAATAATTGAGCCTACCAAGCATGAGAAGGTAGGTATCTTCTGCTTGATGAAAATTTTCTAGATGATTTTTGGAGAGAAACACTTAATACAGGTATTTATCTGTAAAATCATTTAAGAAGAAAAGATGCAGGTAAAACCTTACAGTATGTGAATTATGGAATGGAAGCAAACCTGATCGCTTGGATGAAAAGTTGATGCATATATATTTCTCTACAGAAAAAGAGAATAAATTAAATCTAAACCCAGTTAGAACAAATGCTGGCCTATCAGAAAGACATAAATGTCGGTGGAGACTCTCCGTCATCCAGGTCATCATACTTGTCTCAAAGGTGCTGGGTTGTTTTTTTTTTTTCTTCAAAAGGCAAATGGACTGGGTTTTTTTTTCCTTGAGGAAGGAGAAAACATGTCGCCTCTCATCCAAGAAGCTTCATTAGAATTGCCGTCAGAACTTTTTTTTTTTCCAGTTTGTAACATTTTATTAAATTATAGACTAAAATAAAAAAAAATACAAAAGCAAATAGTAGGACACAATGGGGAGGGGAAAGGGAAAGAAAAGTGAGGGGGAGAAGGAGAAAAGAGAAAAGAAAAGAAAAGAAAAGAAAAGAAGAGAGGAGAGGAGAGGAGAGGAGAGGAGAGGAGAGGAGAGGAGACAGACAGACAGAGTGATAGATAGATTATAGTTAGCTGGCTATAGAGATAGATAGATAGATAGATAGATAGATAGATAGTAGATAGATAGATAGATAGATATAGATAGATAGACAGATAGATAGATAGAATAGACAGACAGAAGACAGGACAGGCAGACAGACAGACAGACAGACAGGACAGACAGACAGACAGACAGACAGACAGACGACAGACAGACAGACGACAGACAGACAGACAGACAGAAAGGCACAGACGATGAGTAGATAGATAGATAGATAGATAGATAGATAGATAGATAGATAGACAGACAGACAGACACAGACAATAGATAGACAGACAGACAGACAGACAGACAGATGATAGATAGATAGATAGATAGATAGATAGATAGATAGATAGATAGATAGATAGATAGATAGATAGATAGATAGATAGATAGATAGATAGATAAATAGATAGATAGATAGATAGATAGATAGATAGATAGATAGATAGATAGATAGATAGATAGATAGATAGATAGATAGATAGATAGATAGATAGATAGATAGATAAAAAGAGAGACATGATAGATAGATAGATAGATAGATAGATAGATAGATAGATAGATAGATAGATAGATAGATAGATAGATAGATAGATAGATAGATAGATAGATAGATAGATAGATAGATCAAAATTCAGACGCTTGGCAACTGACTCACATTTATGACGGTTGTCATGTCCCGGGGTCACGTGATCCCCTTTTGCGACCGTCTGACAAGCAAAGTCAATGGAGGAAGCCGGATTCACTTAACAACCGTGTCCCTAACTTAACAACTGCAGTGATTCACTTAACAGTTACGGCAAGAAAAGTCGTAAAATGGGGCAAAACTCACTTCACAAACGTCTCGCTTAGCAATGGAAATTTTGGAACTCAATTGTGGCCGTAGGTCAGGGATTACCTGTATATGCCTGTTTTGGTTTTGTTTCTTCTCATTTTATGCCCTCGTTTTTGTGTAGTCTCGCTCAGTTGCGTTTTGGTTTTTGTATTTTTTTTTCTTTGTATTTTAATGATTTGAATAAAATTTTTAAAAAAAGAAAAACGGAGGAAAGAAGGGCTCTTTTCCCAAAACCCAAACCTGGATTGTAACAAAACCACTTAAAGATCAAGAAAGTCATATATTGCAGTGTTGTTGTTGTTTTTTTCCAGAGGGAAACAGGATGGAAACGGGCATCGCTGTAAAGTCAGGGCAGTAGCAAAAATATGGCGAGCATGATGGTAATGAGGAAGGTTTTTTTTTTTGTCTGTTTATTTGTTTTGTTCGATTAAACATGCAAGTGTGGCAGCATTTAGAAAAGAGACGTTAATTAGCGAGATGTTTTTCTGTATGATGAGATGAAAGAGAAATTGATATACACCCAGTTTTGAAGAGCTAAGGGAGGAGGGAAATACAGTATGCATTGCAAAAATCCATATATGGGCTAAATCTAGCAGCCAAGATATGGTGCCGCAAAATATGAGCTTTGAACTGCGAAATGCTGATCTTTTGCTCCTGTACAAGACTTTAAACTGTACGTTCTTTGTTATGTTGATGATCTAATTCTGGGCCCAAAGGACACAGCTGGGAGATCAGCGAACGATTTAAACAAACAAGTGGGAACAAAACATTTTGGAGATAATAGTCTTTATCTTGGAACTGAAGTTAAAAAAAAAAAAAAAAGAACAAATCTGAAGGGCATTTGCTCAATCAAACCCGAATATTAATAGATCTAAAATTGGGTCTCAGTGAGGCAAAAAGAATCAAGTATGTCCACTGAAGCTGGATGGCTAACAAAGGGGGGATGGGGGAAGCACACCAAGTTGGCAAACATTAAACAATAATTTCAATAGGAGTTGAATCATTGGCATAAGACGTTCTTGGGGAAAATTCAGCTTCCTTTTACATCACAAGTAGGGGCAAAACTGACCTGGCTAATGCTGTTGGACTATTGAGTAGAAACTTCACATGCCAGACCTGAAGACTGGACAGTAATAAAAAAAAAAATCAGGAACGGACAGTCCTTGGTGCTCCCTGAGCTTGGTTGTTTTCTTGCAGACGTTTCATTACCTAACTAGGGAACATCATCAGTGCTAGAAGGGAGGAGAGGTTAGCAGGGAGGAGGAGGAGGAGGAAGAAGAATAGAATAGAATAGAATAGAATAGAATAGAATAGAATAGAATAGAATAGAATAGAATAGAATAGAATAGAATAGAATAGAATAGAATAGAATAGAATAACAGAGTTGGAAGGGACCTTGGAGGTCTTCTAGTCCAACCCCCTGCTCAAGCAGGAGATCCTATACCATGTCAGACAAACGGCTGTCCAGTCTCTTCTTAAAAACTTCCAGTGTTGGAGCATTCACAGCTTCTGGAGGCAGGTTGTTCCACTGGTTAATTGTCCTCACTGTCAGGAAGTTTCTCCTTAGTTCCAGGTTGCTTCTCTCCTCAATTAGTTTCCATCCGTTGCTTCTTGTCCTGCCTTCAGGTGCTTTGAAAAATAAGTTGGCCCCATTTTTTTTCTTTATGGCAGCCCCTCAAATACTGGAACCCTGCTATCATGTCCCCCCTAGCCCTTCTAATGAAAAGAAATCCCAGTATTTGGCCAATATCACGGTCTAAATTCCTATATATTTTTTTCCCCTTAACTGGGGGAAAAGGGGGAGAGTTTGAAGGTTGCTGATACTGTAAAGAATGGGAAGGAAAGGAGGCAGGCTTGGAAAATTAAAACGAGAAGTTTGGCTCACTGGTGGATAACAAACGCAAGTTCATCCTTAAGTGATCCCCCAGGGAACGGTGTGCTCCAGATATGTAGCCACTTAACACTGCAGGTTGGTTTTTAATAAATAGGCACCGTATTGTCAGTGTAACATGCACGGCGTGTTGTTCTCATTATATCAGTCATCGGCCTCGCGATAAATTAAAGTAATGATGGCAGCCTGGCATAAGCCTTACAGCCATAAAACTCAAGTTCTACCCTTAATAGGCAGATGAGGGACTCAGAAGCACAATGGGAGCCATCTTAATTTCTGACCTGGTCCTGAGAAAGAACGGCTGCTTAACAGGATGAGACACGGGTGGCATCTGGGGACCTTAACTCAGCTCAGATTGATTGAAGGCATACCTGGAGGAAGAAAGGTTTACAGACTGAAAGGATAATGACCACGCACGTACCCACACACAAAGCGTGCTGTCCCGCTCACTTACACACACGCATAACTGCGGTTTAGTGGGTTTATTGATATCCCCCAGCACTTCCCTTCACCAAAACCCCAGAACTGTCCCAATTAAGTCCAGCCACAAGCAGACCGATGCTAGTCCACAGAGCGATGGGCAATGCGCCCACCAGGCAAGGCCCGTGTGGTACCCCTAGCGCGCTAATGAGGGCCCGTAATGTTTGCAGAGCTACTGCACTTCCAACGGAAGAGTTTATCTTTGCTGCGATTTCGTAATCGCGGCGGTTTCATCCGAAATAAATCAGTTCAGCTACCTAACTTGCTGACATTGTAAGATCTGGACTGAAGTGCTTCAATTGATTTGAGCCAGGATTCACTTCACAATTTTTGGTGAAGTGATATTGGTGGACATCAAGACATTTCTGGATATCTCTCTCTCTCTCATTCTCTCTTTCTCTCTCTCTCATTCTCTTTCTCTCATTCTCTCTCTCCTCTCTCTCTCTCGTTCTCTCTTTCTCTCATTCTCTCTCTCTCTGGTTAATGATAGAATTAATCAAAAATGGAATGAATGGATGGATGGATGGATGGATGGATGGATGGATGGATGGATGGATGGATGGATGGATGGATGGATGGATGAGTGAATGGATTAAAGATTAATTCAACTTCAGCCATGGGGGTTTTTAGACTTTGATCTTAAACATCTTCACTAAAGCAGGGAAATTTCCTAATTTCTACATCACCTATGTTTACAGGCGTTCAACGGGAACCTCAGAAAAACTTCCTGAAAAATCAGTTTACGTTTCCTTCTTTACAATTTCTGAACTCCCCTCGCCAAAATAACTGAACGGTGGCGACTGAACGAGACTGAATTCTCCACCATTCAATCAGAGTTCAAGAAGCTTCTTGGATAAGAAGCGAAATGTCTTCAAGGAAAAACAAGAACGTCCAGTTGCCTCCTGAAAAAAGCACCTTTGGGATAACTACGACCCGGATGACTGAGAATCTCCATAGACATTGTGCAGAGAAAAGCAACGAATAGGATAAAGGGTCTAGAGCAGAGGTCCCCAATACCTGGGCCGCAGAAGCAGTGGGCAAGTGGGCAAGCGCACACACGTGCGTGCATGGGCAGCTCCACTTGTGCATGCAGTGGGCAAGCATGTGCATGCATGCACCTCCACTTGCACAAATGGAGGTGCGCATGTGTGCACAAGCAGAACCATCCCCTCCCTCCTACTGGTCCACAAAGCTAGAAAGTTTGGTGACTACTGGTCTAAAGGCTAAATGGTATTTCTGAGGGACCTACATATATCTAGTCTATTGAAGAGGAGGATTAGGGGGGACATGATAACTATCTTCCAGTACTTGAGGAACTCCCACTGAGTAAAGGGGGTCAATTTATTCCCAAAGCACCTGAGGTCAGGAGAAGAAGTAATGGGTGGAAGTTTGTCAAAGAGAGAAACGACCTAGAACTAAGGAGACATTTCTTGACATTTAAAACAATTAATCAGTGGAACTGCTTGCCATCAGAAGTCGTGGGTGCTCCAACACTGGAGGTTTTCAAAAAGAGACTGGACAGCCACTTGTCTGGAGTGGTATAGGGTCTCCTGCTTCAGGAGGGGGTTGGACTAGAAGACCTCCAAGGTCCCTTCAACTCTGCTATTCCATTGTTATTCTGTTCCCTTTTGTACTGCTTTTCTGCCTTATAAATTTCCTCTCTCTTTTGGGCTCTCATCAGGAAATCTAGCCCATCCATCCCCATTGCTTAGACCTCTTAATTTCTCACACCCTTTACTGTGATAACCGAGCCACAAGGATATTATGAATGGAACAAAGGCCTTTGAAATCATTTCTATGGAAAGACACAATGCGGGGGGGGGGGAATAAAGCCCTTTTCTGGATGTGTTGCCTCTCTGTTTAAACTCTCGATTGAAGTCCACTTCACATGACTCCTTGCCATTTGGCTACCAGGAAAGAAATGACAGTTCTCTAAGCTGCCTTCACCGGCAGCTTCATCACATTATCTAAAGGAGGGGAAGTGCCAAGAATAAAAGAGATTTTTTTCAGGGTTGGGTGTTGGCTATTCCTAAAGGCAATTCTCTAGACATCCAATGCAATTTGGATCCTAGCATTTGCAGAGAAGTCAATGAATCAGTGGTTGCCAGTTCTGGCCAGTACACAACGAGAGAGAACTGCAGTGGGAAGACCGTGCTGTCTGGAAAAAGAGATCTCCACAATTATTGCACATACATGCAACTATATGCACACATGGACACAACTGGTAGATAATGGCACTTCTGTCAATAGCAATAGCACTTAGACCAGTGTTTCACCAACCTTTCCAGGCTGGTGGCCCAGCATGGGGGGAGAGCGGGGAAGAGGGAATAGTTTTATGCAAGGGACAGGCATGTCCCTGCGCATGCAACTTTATTTGTGTGAGCAGTGGGCGTGTGCAAGTGGGGCTGCAAGCACCACTACCCACTGCGAGTGCGATTGGGGCAGTGAACGCCAGTGCTCACCACAAGGGGAAGTGAGGCTGCGGGCGTGCGCAGGTGCTGGCCCACCACTCATGTGGCCCGGTTGTGAATATCCCGCTAGTGGGCCATGGACCACAGGTTGGGGACCCCTGATGTAGACTTATATACTGCTTCACAGTGCTTTACAGCCCTCTCTAAGTGGTTTACAGAGTCAGCATTTTGCCCCCCAAAACATATGAGGGACAAATGTTCATGTTAGTCTAGTGAAAAGAAGGACTAGGGGTGACATGATAGCAGTGTTCCAATATCTCAGGGGTTGCCCCAAAGAAGAAGGGGGTCCACCTATTCTCCAATGCACCTGAAGGCAGGACAAGAAGCAACGGATGGAAACTAATCAAGGAGAGAAGCAACCTGGAACTAAGGAGAAATTTCCTGAGTTAACAGTGAGAACAATTAACCAGTGGAATGGCTTGCCTCCAGAAGTTGTGGGTGCTCCAACATTGGAGAAGAGACTGGACAGCCACTTGTCTGGAATGGTATAGGGTCTCCTGCTGGAGCAGGGATTGGACTAGAAGACCTCCAAGTTCCCTTCCAACTCTGTAATTCGGTTGATTGATCTTTCTCTTCAAAATCAAAGTTTAATTCCCCACCAACTAATTTTATCAGAGCTGCACTGATATAACTATATGTAGATGGATGCTTTCCAAGTGGTGCTGCAAAGAATTCTGATAGTCCTGGGTAAATGGGAGGGGGGACCTTTTAATGGGAAATTTAATGGTCTCAAAGAAGGGGCTGTCACAGAGAAGAGGGGGGTTGACTTATTCTCCAAAGCACCTGAGGGCAGGATATGAAGTAATGGATGGAAACTAACCAAGGAGAGAAGCAACCTAGAACTAAGGAGAAACTTCCTGACGGTCAGAACAATTAACCAGTGGAACAACCTGCCTCCAGAAGCTGTGAATGCTCCAACACTGGAAGTTTTTAAGAAGAGACTGGACAGCCACATGTCCGAAATGGTATAGGGTTTCCTGCCTGAGCAGGGGGTTGGACTAGATGACCTCCAAGGTCCTTTCTAACCCTGTTATTCTGCGTTCTATCTTGGTTGAACACTCTTCAAAAAAACAATTTAGCAAAAGAAGCCTGGTTAAGCTGTCAACTCATAAATAGCAGCCATTTTCAACAATGATTTTGTGTTTTTTTGCACTCGACAATTCAGCCCAAAGTGTCGGACTCCTCCTTGGGTAGAGATCGGTTTTGCCGAAGAAACGGTGAATTTTTGAAATTCACTGAATCAAAAACGGTGCCTCAGGACCATGTAATTCCTTCAGAGTGTTTTATTTTAATCAAAACTTAGACAAAGTTCTCCCCCTTTGCTAAAAAGGATGCGTGTTTCTGCACACAGACAAGGGTTGGTTTACATAAAGGCAAGTCTGTCTGTCTGTGTGTCTGCCCATGACTTTCAGTGAGATCAAGTCATCTGCTCAGCTCTAATTTGTTCCTGAAATGCAACGATAGATCACACAAAAAGCGCTCCATCTTGCAAAATGTGTGGGCTTCACACAGCTCCCTGTTTTTGTCGTCCTCAAAGCACCTGACGCTTTTTTTTATTCCCAGCCACTCAGCCGAGATCCCTTTCAGCCGACCCAGCCGTGACAAGTTGGATTGTGGTGTGATGTTAAAGAACACCCAGGCTTCCAGCAGGATTGAAAGCGCTTGCCACTAAGAGGATGAGTGTCTGTCTTACAAACAACACACTTGCTGTGTGTCAGGCCGTCTTGATATGCTAGTCACATCCAACCCGCCATCCTCCCGAGATGTATCTGCTAAGAATGCCGGTCACATGGACCTGTTGGCTGCTGCAGCGAACAGATTCCTGCCAGAGTTTGGATGCAAATAACCAGGAATGAAGGCCTGGCCAAGAGAGAAAGGCTATTTCAGCAGCAACATGTCATTTTCTGTCTGTGCCAATGTATCTCCACGGGCACTTAGCCACTGGCTGAAACATTGTCCAGTGTAATACAGAAGAAAAGCCCAAGAGGACGGTGGTAGTGTGGGAAAAGGAGACCAAGGAAGAACTTCAGTCATTTAGCACAGGGGTCACCAACCTGTGGTCTGTGGCCCACTACTGGGCCGTGGGCTGTTGGCCACTGGGCCACATGAATGGCTGGCCAGTCACGTGTGTGTGTGTGCGCCCACACACCCCCACTCGCACTAGTGTCACGGCGACATGCCGGCACTATCGTTGCTGCAAGTGCAACATTCTGATAGTCCTGGGTAAATGGGAGGGGGGACCTTTTAGTGGGAAATTTAATGGTCTCCAAGAAGGGGCTGTCACAGAGAAGAGGGGGGTTGACTTATTCTCCAAAGCGCCTGAGGGCAGGACAAGAATAACAGATGGAAACTAATCAAAGAGAGAAGCAACCTGGAACTAAGGAGAAACTTCCTGACAGTCAGAACAATTAACCAGCAGAACTCCTTGCCTCCAGAAGCTGTGAATGCTCCAACACTGGAAGTTTTTAAGAAGAGACTGGACTGTGAATGCTCCAACTCATACTAGCATTGCGTGGGGCTACCGTTGCCCGAGCATCGCGCGGGTTCTCGTGGCCCCATTTGCGTCGCACACGCAATCACGGCCCTGTTTGCGCAAGCGCAGCCCCGTGCGTTCATGCGCGTGCTCGCACATGAAAAGGCACTTCCACCCGGCCCTGGGCTGCCAGCCCAGAAAGGCTGGGGACCCCTGATTTAACAATACTGGGACTCTGCTTTCTTCTTTAGAGCTAAGGGCTTCAGTCCTAATTATGGTCAGTGAATGGAAACTCTTTAAATAGCAGGTAATAAATCAGGCGTGTGAACTGAAGAGAGGGCTGTTAAACTGGTCAGCTTCCAAGCGAACAGCCGTGTTTAAAAGGGCTGCAAAGTTTCTAAATACTACGGGGGACAAAGGTTAATTGTCACAGCAACCAATGGGAGATGCCTCAAGATGGCTACCCCACCTGTATTTTACTTTACACCTGTTTACAACCGTTTACTTAGTGACCGTTCAAGTTACAATGGGCCCTGAAAAAAGGGACATGGCCGTTTTTTCACATGTTACGTCCATTTGCAGCATCCCGCAGGGTCACGTGATTTGCATTCGGACACTTGGCAACCGACTCACATTTATGACCATTGCCGTGTCCAGGGGTCACTTTTGCGACCCTCTGCCAAGCATAATCAGTGGGGAATCCAGATTCAATTCACAACTGTGTGACTAGTTTAATAACTGCGGTGTTAAATTCCCAGGGCCTTGCGGCCATCCCTGGCACAAATATCCACTTCCCTGTGCTGCTTTCTTCACCCCATTCCCAGCCCGTGAGTAACAAAGCCTGAAGTTTTCCTTAGCTGTTCCAATGTTACATGAATTGGCGGAGATCCTCATCCATCTGTTTTCTCTACATATTTTAGTAAGTTTGCGTTAAAGGAAAGAGTACTGAAAATCAGCCCGTTTCTTCTTTAAAAGGCAGACGAGTTGCCCTTGCTTTTTTTGAGATGTGTAGGTTGGGCAGAAAAAGCGGGAAGAGTTTCCTTCCTACTTTTAACTCTTAAATCTGTTGTGTTGTCTCTCAGGGCAGTGTAGGAAGTCAGCACCGCCCACCCGCCCCAGAGAATGAAATGTTTTGGGGGATATTAAAAAAAAAAAAGGCAGAATATTATATTTCTCCAAAGGAATAACGGAGAAAAATCTTAGGCAGAAAAAGACCCCGGTCTCCCTTTCCTCCAAGCAGAAATGGAACAGGCCAGCTCTTTAGAAATGCAGATTTGATCATCCGTTCAGGAAGACTGGGGGGCAGGAAGGCTGGAGGTGATGGGATTAGGAAAACAAAGGCTCCGAGGACAGGAACATGACCTTTAGGACACCTACTCTCAACTCCATTTGGTCAGCTGTCCCAGAACCACGTGCTGTGCCACTGACGTTTCTGGCAACTAAATAAACAAGAACCTTATTTCCAAACAGCCAGCCTCCATTTCATTTCCAGCACCTTAGCCTCCATTTTGTTTACTCCCGGCTTGGAATTCGACCTGATGTTTTTTCTTTCCGGAAGTGGTATCCAGCCTGTTGGGAACTGGGCAGCGCAAGCAACAGGTGAACACATGGCGCTCCATTGGAGCATGTGCGGGATTAGGTTGTGTGCGCAAAACCATCCTCTCCCCCCACCACTGCTGCCATCACTGCCCACCACTACCAGTCTACGAAGCTGGGAAGGTTGGGCACCACTGTCTTCGAATAAAGATGCTGTTCACCTACATAAAACCTCTATCCCCTTGGATGTAAAAGAACTTAAGGTGAACAGAGTCACCAGCGAAGAAATTAGCGCTGCAAGATGCCTACGTTAAGACAATCTGTAAACTTGGTAATATAAAAATTGGTGGACTGTTTGCCTCTACCTAGCTTACTGTTTATCACAGTAATATCCAGAGAGGGTGTTTTGGGTTTTTTTTGCATTCCTGGATGATAATTGTAACCCCTGTTTCTAAGCACTTCTCGTTTTGTTTGCCTTGAGGTTGGATCTGCCGTTTCTGATCTATTTTCTCTCTCCCGTTGAAATGTTCGTGTCTGTGGCTGCCACTTTCTTCTTCATTTATTTCCATCTGGACCTGCGGTCGCGAGCACCACCTCTTGTTGCCAGATCTGGCGCAGTCAGTCGGGCATATGGAGGAGACCCTGATCTAAGCAACCCTGGGGATTGTCATTGTGTTCATGAGTGACACATCTAAACAAAGCAGCTACCAAAAATAAAAATAAAACTCCTCCCGGTATGTATGTGTGTGAGCACTTAAATGCTTTCTTGTTTCACATAAAGGCACAAAACACTAGGCTACATAACAAAAAGTACCTATGTTTCAGAGCCACTTAAAATCTGGATCTTGGCTCTTCGGCAGCTGATGAAACGAGAATGGCTCCAATAAATAATGACCCCTAGTTCTAGGAACATCTCATCCAACAGTATTCCACTATTTGAGAGGCTGCCACAAAGAAGAGCGGGTCACGTTGTTCTCCAAAGCACCAGAGGGCAGGACAAGAAACAATGGATGGAAACTGAACAAAGAGAGAAGCAAGCTGGAATTAAGGAGAAACTTTCTAACAGTGAGGACAATTAAACAATGGAACAGCTTGCCACCAGAAGTTGTGGGTGCTCCATCACTGGAGGTTTTTAAGAACAGACTAGACAGTCACTTGTCTGAAATGGTATAGGGTCTCCTTCTTGAGCAGGGGGCTGGACTAGAAGACCTCCAAGGTCCCTTCCAGCTCTATTCTATTCTATTCTATTCTATTCTATTCTATTCTATTCTATTCTATTCTATTCTATTCTATTCTATTCTACTCTACTCTACTCTACTCTACTCTACTCTACTCTACTCTACAGACGGGGCTGGACTAGAAGACCTCCAAGGTCCCTTCCAGCTCTATTCTATTCTATTCTATTCTACTCTACTCTACTCTACTCTACTCTACTCTACTCTACTCTACTCTACTCTACTCTACTCTACTCTACTCTACTCTACTCTACTCTACTCTACTCTACTCTACTCTACTCTACTCTACTCTACTCTATTCTACAGACAGCTCACAGCATTGAAATATTTACTCTGGTTGATGCAGAACACTAATGTCTCTTGTATCAGGACAGTCTGCCTACTACTGTACCATTGTATTAATCCTAATTATTATCAATTTAATTTAGAAACATTCCTAGTTCCCAAAAAATATAGCTGGGGATAGCAGCTAGCTAACCTCAACTCATCTTATAAAGCTAAGCTGCAAAGGTCTAGCTAGTCCTTGGAAGGGGGTCACTAAATGACCCCAGGACTTTAGACCAGAAATTAGGAAAATTCAATAGAAAGCATGACAGACTATTTTGGCATCATTTATGTAAAGGCCACACCTTTAGTAAGGCCACACCTGGAATACAGCATGCAGTTTTGGTCGCCACATTACAAAAAAGATGTTGAGACTTTGGGAAAAGTGCAGAGATGATTAAAGGCCTGGAGATTAAAACATGTGAAGAATGGTTGCAGGATTTGGGTATGGCCAGTCTAGAGAAAAGAAGGACTAGGGGTGACATGATAGCAGTCTTCCAGTATTTGAGGGGCTACCACAAAGAAGAGGGCGGTCAACCTATTCTCCAAAGCAGCAGAAGGCAGGAAAAGAAACAATGGATGGAAACTAATCAAGGAGAGAAGCAACCTGGAATTAAGGAGAAACTTCCTAACAGGGAGGACAATTAACCAGTGGAACAGCTTACCCCCAGAAATCGTGGACGCTCCATCACTGGAGGTTTTTAAAAAGAGGCTAGACAGTCACTTGCTTGAAATCATATAGGGTCTCCTGTTTGAGCAGGGGGTTGGAGTAGAAGACCTCCAAGATCCCTTCCAACTCTGATATTCTGTTCTGTTACTATTGGTAGTCTTTGCTTTCTTTTGCCACATTTGTTCTACTTCTGTTTGCAAGTCTTTGTATTTTGTGATTTTCTCCAGGTTTTTTTTTTTTTCCTCTTCTCTTCTGCTGTCTCTAGATACTGCCATACTCACTCTTCAGGTTTTTTTTTTTCTTTCTTTCTTACCGACAGTTGTAAAGTCGGAAGTGTTATGTGGCAGGTGCTTTTTTTGTTCGAATTCTAAAGTCCCAGAACACTGTAGCGTCTTCATTGTCATTCTTCATTAACTTTGTCTATTTGGTGGTCCCACCAAGTTTTTCCTTGCAGGCATTTGGCATTTATTGCAGATAGCCCAGTGTGCTGTTGTTGCTACTTTGTCATGCCCTTTTTTTGTAGTCAGTCTGTGTGACCCTCTGGCAGCAACTAACTAGATGGCCCACTGTTTCGTTAGCTTTTTTGCAGAGATGCCTCTTGCTGTCTGCTACTATTTTCTCAATTTTTGCCTCCTATGCATTTCTTCTTAAGGCTTGGTCTGAAATAGCCAAAATTAGCCCTTTGTAGTTTTCCAAAGTCATCTTGTCAATTAGGAGATTAGGACTTTTTGTTCGTTGGTCAGTTCCATTTCTGCTTTGGTGGAAGGAACTTGTTTTCAAGTAGATGCTGTTGGACCGCATCAGCTACCACACCAGTTAGCAATTTCAAAAGTTGTTGGTAGACAGGTAATTGACCTACAGTTGCCTGGTGGTGCCCCTTTTGTTGGAACTTCCCTTATCAGGCAACTTTGTCAGATATTAACCGATGTTCAATTTCACCTCCTTGCAGAATGTTGTTAAACTGATTGGCGACGAGTGGGTGTAGATTAGAAGAGCAACAAAGATGATCGGGGGACTGGAGGCTAAAACATATAAGGAACGGTTGCTGGAATTGGGTTTTTCTAGTTTAATGAAGAGAAGGACTAGGGGGGGACATGATAGCAGTCTTCCAATATTTGAGGGGCTGACACAAAGAAGAGGGGGTCAAGCTGTTCTCCAAAGCGCCTGAAGGCAGGACAAGAAGCAACGGATGGAAACTAACCAAAGAGAGAAGCAGCCTGGAACTAAGGAGAAACTTCCTGACAGTTAGAACAATTAACCAGTGGAACAACCTGCCTCCAGAAGCGGTGAATGCTCCAACAGTGGAAGTTTTTAAGAAGAGACTGGACAGCCATTTGTCTGAAATGGTATAGGGTTTCCTGCCTGAGCAGGGAATTGGACTAGAAGACCTCTAAGGTCCCTTCCAACTGTATTATTATTATTATTATTATTATTGTTGTTGTTGTTGTTATTCAGAGGTTTCAACCAAACACAATGCAGTTCGTCTTCACCTGTGCTCATCAAGTCTTGACCTACCTTGCCATTTTCTCCAACTTTTTTTTTTATATATAAAATTAGGGTATTCAGGTTTGATAAAATCAAAATTTCCAAATATTAAGGGAATCCTTTAGGTATTGCTCCAAGGGCTCCAAATGTGATGTTTGTTATACTAGTTTCTTTTTTGGATTTCTTTTTTCATAAATGTTTAACTCTGATCTATAAGTCCTGGTGTTGCTTTTCCTCAGTCCTAGCATTGCTTGCTCTAGCAACATCATTGGACCAATCTTTCTTTCTTTCTTTCTTTCTTTCTTTCTTTCTTTCTTTCTTTCTTTCTTTCTTTCTTTCTTTCTTTCTTTCTTTCTTTCTTTCTTTCTTTCTTTCTCTTTTCTTTCTTTCTTTCTCTTTTCTTTCTTTCTTCCTTCCTTTCTTTCTCTTTCTTTCTTTCTTTCTTTCCTTTCTTTCTTTTTTTCCTCTTTCCTTTTTCCCCTCCTCTTCCTCCTCCTCCTCCTCCTTCTTCTTCTCCTCTTCTTCTTTTTCTTTCTTTTTTCCTTTCTTTCCTTTTTTCCCTACTTTCCCCCCCTCCTCCTCCTCCTCCTTCTTCTTCTTCTCCTCCTCCTTCTCCTTCTTCTCTTTCTTTCTTTTTCTTTTTCTTTCTTTTTCTTTCCTTTTCTTTCCTTTCTTTCTTTTTTCCCCTCCTCCTTCTCCTCTTCTTTCTCTTTCTTTTTTCCTTTCTTTCCTTATTTTCCTACTTTCCCCCCCTCCTCCTCCTCCTCTTTCTTCTTCTCCTCCTCCTTCTCCTTCTCCTTCTTCTCTTTCTTTCTTTCTTTCTTTCTGGCACTTCTTCATATGTAAAGCTTTCAGAAAGCTAGCTTATGTTTACAAAGATACAAAAAATATGTGGAGATAAGAGTTTCAAAGAACAGATGTGATACAATCCCTTCTTCCACCTATTCAGGGCAACTTGCAGATTATGTCAAAGGGGCCGGAGTAGGAAATAACGCCGTTTGAATTTGGGAAGCAGCGAAATGGAAACCACATTGGGAGAGCAGATAATAAGCTCCAGCTGAAATCTACAGTGTGTTTCAGACTTAAGATTCCATTGGGATTATAGCAGAAGAATTTATTTGAAACTCCAGTACAGTTTTTGCCCCCCAAATCTCTGCAAGGTTTTGACATTTCAAGCAAGTGGACGGACAGTGTGAGGGCTAGGATTTTATCAAAAACAAGTGTGCTGCATTTGTTAGCTGCTCTGTGAAGCATGACATCAGAGAGACCTTTTGATATTCGTTTGACCCTCCAAGACATGTGTAGCTAATGCTGATGGCATTAAATTTCACACAGTTGTCAAATTCCTATGAACAAGAGCAGGGTCAAACACAGGAACAGGAGTTTTTGGCAAAATCTATTTTCTTCTCGAAGAAGAAATTTGCATTCTGGCACTTGGTGGTAGCGCTACTCGAGGGAGCATCATTCCAGCTTTCTTTACTGCCATGCAGACTCTCCAAGGCCCATCTGCTCATACATCACCACGACTCCTTCACTTAAACAACAGAGGCATTTGATTGCTTTCTTTCAATTTACGGTTGTTATTTATTGCAAAGCCTGAGGCAGGTGTCTGTGTAGGAAAGATGGTGGAAGTAGAAACACAGTTATTAAAATAAAATAAGAACTCATTCGACTCATTTGAAGAAGAAGAAAAAGGAAGCAATGGTTAAAAGTGCATCTAGAGTATTTGATGCTTAAAAGTTCCGTGAAAGATCTTAGTGTAGGCCTAGAGGCAGAGTCAAGAGAGCAATCAGCCTGGAATCCTTATGTTCCCACAAGCAGTCTAATTCAATCGCTCTTGAATTCCATTAACTCTTTTCTCTCTGTTTATATTCTGGTGGCTTGTCCTTTCAGTCTTTGCGGAAATGGTCTTGGGGTTTTTGAGGTTGGGCTGTCTGCTGTTGACTTCTTTGACAATTTCTTGATTGGGGCGTTGTTTACTGGATTGTTGGTCTGATGTTAACTTTGGAGTTAATCTATGCTGATCTGGGTGCTGATTGCTGGTGGAGAGGTGCTGGGGTCTTTTTGTTCCTTTTGGGTTGGTTGATTGTCTCTTTTGCATAATCTATACCGTAGATGTTGTTAATGTCTATGTGACTATTGATGGCCGATTTGTCAGAGTGCCAGGCTTGTAGAAATTCCCTGGTGGTTCTGGACTTGGCCTGGTCTAGGACAGTCACAGTTTCCCAATCTACACTATGGTTATGTCCAGTGGTGGAATTCAAATACCTGAACAACCGGTTCTCTTATTCGATGCAGGCCTGGGCCTTTGAGGTCTAGAACGGACTTCTGGAAGTGGTATCCACGCACTTCCGGTGGACCGTTCTAGGCCTGGGAGGCCTCCTCCAGGCCTCCCAGGCCTAGAACGGACTTTCGGAGGTGGTATCCATGCACTTCCGGTGGGCCGTTCTAGGCCTGGGAGGCCTCCTCCAGGCCTCCCAGGCCTAGACTGGACTTCTGGAAGCCAGCCGGTTCTCCGAATGCAGCAAAATTTAGCTACCGGTTCTCCTGAACCGGTGCGAACCGGCTGAATCCCACCATTGGTTATGTCTGTCCATACATTGTGAAATTAAAGAATTTCCATCATGTCTTCTGACTGCTAGTTGGTGTTCATGGATGTGTTCTGCTATAGGGAGCTGTGGTTTGTGGTTGCATATGCACTTGTTTGAGAGGTACCAGGAATCATCCCCCTCAATCGTACCATCCGTTGCTCTCCTTTTATCAAGAAGCCATTCTCCCCAAGAAGCAAACAGGTTTAAGATTTATATTGAACGCTGTCATTTTCATTAAGCAACATCGGGGCTTCTCCCTAAATGTATTTTTACTCTTGTTTCTCTGCCAGAGATTTTGTCCTCCAGGAAGATAATCCTCAAGAGAGTTGGTCATGAGGCTTTTAAAACCATCGAGACAACCGTGGTTGTATTGTTTTGACAAAGCGAGGAGGGGGGAAATGTTTACCGCAACTCCAATCTCATTTGAAGGAGTTATTGCCTAAGTTTGGGCACCAATTTCTCATTTACATAATTCAGACGCTGCCTTGTGACATCAAAAAACACTTTAGTAAAAACTCATTTTTTGCACACACACACACACACACACACACACACACACACAAGGACTGAAGGGAAAGGACACATGGTGTGCTCCACTTCAGCATTGCCGTAAACTAGAGGAAATTCCATGAAGGGTATGAATTTGTTTGTGCATATAAATGTTCTGTCTTTATTGAAGCTAACAAAGGATTTTCTAAACATTGTTGGTGGTTGCTAAGACGCTGGTCCTTTGCAGGCAATTTTGGAAAAGACAAAGATGCTTGAACATCTGGTTATCTTCCCCAGATGTCTCCAGTGACCGTGAAAATGAGATAAACAAATTTGAGAGGGAAGGCGCTGGCATCCTACTTAACCAAAAAAATGGCTCCTCTTCTCGTTCCATGAAAAAAAAAACTAAGATCATGTTTGTTTTGGGGTTTTTTTAAATCTCTTTTTACGTATCTACACAACTTTTGATTTCTACCTTAGGAAACGCGTTGCTTGGAAGCGCTTGCAAAGTGATCTCCTGGACAGGACTGGTGTTGAGATTTGGGCATTATTTCACTCCCACTCCTGAATTTGTGTAAACTTCATTTTCCTTTCTCATGCAAATGACCTGAGGTAGAAGCAGTAGAAAATTAAAGGAAATACATTTGTTCTCTCCTTTGTACCCAGTTACTCCAAATGCTCAGAAGAAATGGGATCCTCCTGATTAAGCTGTTTTGTCTTCCACTTCAACCTCCAGAACCCTTGAAAAAAAAACAGATATATTCGTATGTTTCATCCCTAATTGTCTTCAGGGAATTTAATGCTGGAAAGGTATGTCCTCTATCATCAGAAATGTTATATTCTTTTCCTTTCCTCCCCTTCCCTTCCCTTCCCCTTCCTTCCTCCTACCCTCCCTCCCTCCCTCCCTGCCTTCCCACATTCCTTCTTTCCTTCTTTCCTTCCTTCTTCCTTCCTCTCTCCCTCCCTTTCTGCCTTCATCATCCTTCCTTCCCCTCCCTTTCTCCCTTTCTCCCTCCTCTTTCCTTCCTTCTTTCCTTCCTTCCTTCCTCCCCCTCCCTCCCTCCCTCTACTTTCCTTCCTTTCTTATCTTCCTTTCTTATCTTCCTTTCTTATCTTCCTTCTTTTCTTCCTTCTCTTCCTTCCTTCCTTCTTTTCCTTCCTTTCCTTCCTTCCTTCCTTCCTTCCTATTTTCCTTCCTTATCTTCCCACACTCAAACAAGACTTCCATCAGTTTAGAAGATCAAGTCAATCTATGACCAAAACAAGTACATTAAAAGGACAGAAACTCTCGGAAAACCATCAACCCGCCCAGTGGCTGCTATACAAAGGGACCTACAGGACTTTTTCTCCTGCCCTGGTTCAACAGACCGTATTATGAAAAGCTTTGTGCTATTTGATAGAGAAAATATGATGTGAAAGACACAAGGCCTTGTGTTAGCTTTGGCTCATCAAAATGGCAAAGAGATGGAACACTACACTGGTGTTTGAAAAGAGCCCAAATTTGTCCAAAATCTATATAAAAAAAATATATTGTGGATATCCCATAAGTCTTAAGAACTAAATTGTGTAGACATCAATGGTCACAAACTGATATTCAAAATCTCTGTTACTTGCAGATCTAAAAGATTATCTAAAAATCTAAAAGGAAAAAATCATTATTTCCTCCTCTTTCTCCTTCTCCTTCTCCTTCTTCTCCTCCTTCTCCTTCTCCTTCTCCATCTTCTTCTCCTTCTCCTTCTTCTCCTCCTTCTCCTTCTCCTCCTTCTTCTTCTTCTTCTCCTCCTTCTCCTCCTTCTCCTCCTTCTTCTCCATCTTATTCTTCTCCTCTTTCTCCTTCTCCTTCTCCTTCTCCTTCTTCTCCTCCTCCTTCTCCTTCTTCTCCTCCTTCTCCTCCTCCTTCTCCATCTCCTCCTCCTCCTCCTCCTCCTCCTCCTCCCTTGCATTGTATAAATAGATGAAAAAAAAATCTTTCATGTTCCATCACTTTAGAGAACTGTGCAGTGTCTGAAGTCATAAATAAGACACCAAGTGTGGAATAGAACGTTTCTCTAATTACGATGTGAAATTTAAACAACCTCCTAGTCCCCATATGATCATCAAGTATGTCTACAGCTACAGTCTAAATTCCAGGCTGTCTGGTTTTGCTACTGTTTTGCTACTGTTTTAATACTGTTGTGGTTTTAGCTTCCGGCTTAATGCTCACGAGGCTAACACCTACAAAATGCAGAATGCAGATTTGATCTTTTGCGTTCCTATTACATTGCTTGCCTCGGTATCACACCTTATTCAAAATTATGCAACATAACACCTTTCTGACCTTTTACCCCCGGCAGATAAATTGATTTTGTTTTTCCACACCAGGCAGTCCTGCAGAAGCAGAATGAAAGTTGAATTCTGGGTAGCTTTTTCCATAAAGAAACAGGTTTACAGGAGCCGGCAGCAGGGAAGAACGTCTTAAAGTCACGTTTGCCTTCCATTACCTGTGGCAAGCTGCATGTTTTTGCAACAGAAGAGTATTAAATCGGTGGGTGAGTGGCAGAAAAATAATAATTAAAGCTTGCTTTGGAAAACAAACATGTTCTCCAAGCAACTCAGGAAAACTACGGGCGGAGTTAAATTCATTAGCTGGTTTTAAAGTCATTTTAGAAGAGATGGGTAGAGTCTATAAAACTATACTGGATGCATATAAGCAGTTTTTGTTTTGTTTTTTTAAAAAAGGTTATTTAAACTTTCTCAGACCTTCCATGTGGTTAGAAAGGCCGCTGAAGTGAAACAAAGACAAACTACCATCTGTTATTTTTCTCTGCAAAGGGACAGTTTCTTTGCCTCCTGTCCCCCTCGTGCAGACCCGTCCCCTCCTCTCCCGCCGTGAATCTTTGATAGCAGCCACGATAGTTATCAAAAAGGGAAAATAAGCCACAATGCAGCTTCTTCGGCCTTCTTCCTTTTAATTCACCTGCCTGGCAAAAGAGGCTGCTGGAAAGGCCAAGGAATTACCTGTCCCTTGACCCATTGCAAAAGGAGGGTGTAGGCTGTCCTTTAAATTAGAGCAAATGAAAGGAACTGGCGAGGATCAAATGAGGGAGGAAAATGAAAAAGGAGGTATGGAGAGAGAATGAAAAAACCCTGAGGGAACATTCATCGTGCCCAAAAGAGGTTCGTTTTCTAGAAGCATCTGTCAGGATTGACTTTGATTCTCTCTTCTCTTCTCTTCTCTTCTCTTCTCTTCTCTTCTCTTCTCTTCTCTTCTCTTCTCTTCTCTTCTCTTCTCTTCTCTTCTCTTCTCTTCTCTTCTCTCTGTCTTTGTCTTTGTCTTTCTTTTTCTCCCTCTTTTTCTGTTTCTCTATCTTTCTTTTTCTTTCTCTCTCTCTTTGTCTTTTTTTCCTTCCTTCCTTTCTCTCTCTCTCTTTCTTTCTCTCTATCTCTGTCTCTGTCTCTGTCTCTGTCTCTCTCTCTTTCTCTTTTTTCTATCTCTCTTTCTCTTACTCTCTCTCTCTCTCTCTCTCTTTGTTTTCGACCTGCAGCCGAGAAAACTATTCCAGTTCTGCATTGTATGGTGAAAGGAAAGGAAAGAAAAGAAAAGAAAAAGAAAAAAATTCAGCAAAAAAAAATATCACAGGATATCACAGGCTGTCGGGAACTAATAGCCAGTCATGGCTTGGATGACTTCCCCCTCCCCCCACATTTGGGAAATCCATGGGGGAAGTCTATCAAGAGCTATTAAACTTTAGCCCAATTTTCCCAGGGATGGGGGCTCCCGAGGAGAGTTTGACTTCAATTTTTCTCCTTCTAATGCAGCTACCCTTAGATAGCAGTCAAAGGATGCCCTAAACTCTGGTGCTCTCTGAGCTTGGTGGTTTCCTTGCAGATGTTTCATTACCCAACTAGGTCACATCATCCGTGCTAGAAGGGAGTGGGGTTTGCAGGGAGGAGGAGGAGGAGGAGGAGGAGGAGGGCTGTAGGGTCCTTGGTGCTCTCTGAGCTTGGTGGTTTCCTTGCAGACGTTTCATTACCCAACTAGGTCACATCATCCGTGCTAGAAGGGAGTGGGGTTTGCAGAGGAGGAGGAGGAGGGACAGGAGGAGGAGGGCTGTAGGGTCCTTGGTGCTCTCTGAGCTTGGTGGTTTCCTTGCAGACGTTTCATTACCAACTAGGTCACATCATCCGTGCTAGAAGGGAGTGGGGTTTGCAGGGAGGAGGAGGAGGAGGAGGAGGAGGAGGAGGAGGAGGGCTGTGGGGTCCTTGGTGCTCTCTGAGCTTGGTTGTTTCCTTGCAGATGTGTCATTAGCCAACAAGGTCACATCATCCGTGCTAGAAGAGAGCGGGGTTTTCTCTCTTTGTATTCTAGTGGCTTGCCCTGTCAGGGTAGGTGGGAATGTTCTTGGTGGTTCCCTGTTTGTTAAAGAAAAACTATTTTCTCACCTCTACGAGTTGTCTATGTCTTCCTCAATCTTGGGTCTTCTACAAGAGGCCTGGGAGTTTGATGGTTCTGCCTTGTATTTTAGCCGCTCTTAGTACTGCACTCTTCTGAATCAGGAGACCTCTGATGTCATTCCTGGGATCTGTTGGAGCCATATAATAAGTGAAGTATTAGTGCCGCTTTATAAAGCCTTAGTAAGGGCACGCCGGGAATACTGCATCCAGTTTTGGTCACCGCATTACAAAAAAGGGGTTGAGACTTTGGAAAAAAAAGTGCAGAGAAGCGCAACTAAGATGATCAAAGGCCTGGAGACAAAAACGTATGAAGAAGGGTTGCAGGATTTGGATCTGGCCAGTCTAGAGAAAAAAAGGACTAGGGGTGACATGATAGCAGTCTTCCAGTATTTGAGGGGCTGCCACAAAGAAGAGGGGGGGTCAACTTATTTTCCAAAGCACCAGAAGGCAAGAGAAGAAACAACAGATGGAAACTAATCAAGGAGAGGAAGCAACCTGGAATTAAGGAGAAACTTCTTGACGTGAGAACAATTAACCCGTAGGACAGATTGCCACCAGAAGTTGTGGCTGCTCCTTTTTAAGAAGAGACTGGACATCCACCCGCCTGAAATGGTATAGGGTCTGCTGCTTGAGCAGGGGGCTGGACTAGAAGACCTCCAAGGTCCTTTACAGCTCTATTCTGATTCTGATTCACTCTCCCTGTTTAGAAGCACCCTCCAGGAGTGCTCCTACCACTACTGGACCACTTTCACCTTGGCTTTCTACATCTTCTGTAGTTCCTCCTTCAGGCCCTGGTCCTTCTCCAGTTTCTCGTATTCCTTCTTCCTAATGCTGCTGTCTCTTGGCACTGCTACATCTATTACCAATGGTGGTCGTCTGGTCCTTGTCTACTACCAATGTTATCTGGTTGATTGGCTAGTTCCTGCCTGTCTGTCTAAATCTGCAAATCCCAGATGGTGGCACAGTGGTTAGAATGCAGTATTGCAGGCTAATTCTGCCCACAGTCAGCAGTTCGATCCTGACCGGCTGAAGGTTGACTCAGCCTTCCATCCTTCTGAGGTCAGTAAAATGAGGACTCAGATTGTTGGGGGCAAGAGGCTCTGTAAACCGCTTAGAGAGGGCTGTAAAGCAGCATGAAGCGGTATATAAGTCTAAGTGCTATTGCTATTGCAGGCTAACTCTGCCCACAGTCAAGAGTTCAATCCTGACTGGCTCAAGTTTGACTCAGCCTTCCATCCTTCCGAGGTCGGTAAAATGAGGACCCAGATTGTTGAGGGCAATAGGCCGACTCTGCAAACCGCTTAGAGAGGGCCATAAAGCACCATGAAGTGGCATATAAGTCCAATGTGCTATTGCTTTGTGCCATTTTAGCTTTCTTATTCTCCACAGCCTTTTGTGGGATCCCCCATTTGAACTTCAGTGGTTCTAGCCCATATTCTGTGCATGTGTTCTTATACACAATGCCACCTACTCAATTGTCCCTTTCAGTATTTGCTGTTCCTGCCTACACTTTTGGCTATGTATGTATGTATGTATGCATGCATGCATGTATGTATGTTATGTATGTATATACTGCCTGTATGAATGTTTCTATGTTTGTGTATTCCTCATCAAAACATCACACATGAAACCTTTTCCCGTCAAAAATGAAAGCATATTTTGGTATGCTCCACTTTTTTGGTTGTGTTACTAAATCATTTTTCCCTTCCAAAGAGATTCACGGTGAGGCATAAGGAGCAAAGTGTTGACAGATGGCCTTGAAATACCACAGCCTATAACTAGGGTTTATTTTCATACAGCCCTGCCAATTTGGAACTTAATTGCCAATAAAACAGTGCAGTGATATTGCCACTTCTAATTCCAACATATCTAGAGTTACCCAGGAAAAAAAAAAGATAATAATATTTCCTTCAAGTTGAGTTCCATTCCCGAGGACTTCCATTAAACCACTTGTTTATTTCTTTTTAACTTGAGACAGAAGTTGTTTTTCACTGCCTCAAAGCTACTGCTAAATCCTTATTCTCATCGATAAATATACACATAGACACATTCTCAGGAAAATCCAATATATACAGGAAAATCCAATATACCGGAATGTACATTTTGAGCAGGATCTTCTTCATTTGGGGTGGGGAAAACACCAGGAATGCATTATAGCTTGGGAAGCACCTATTAGCAAATTAATTTGCTAAGCAAGTTGAAAAAAAAACTATTGAAGGGATAAGAATTTGCTTGCTGACCTCGCCCTTCCGTGTAGACCAGGGGTCTTCAAACTTGGCCCTTTTATGACTTGTGGACTTCAACTCCCAGAATTCCTCAGCCAGCGTGCCTGGGTGAGGAATTCTGGGAGTTGAAGTCCACAAGTCATAAAAGGGCCACGTTTGAAGACCCCTGATGTAGACTAACTGATTTACAGTGTTTGTAAACATAAACTTTAGAAACGGTTGCTATATAGATACTCTTTACAAGTTACGATTCAATTACTTGAAAAATATAAAATCCCCACCCAGTCCTTTTTTACTAGCTGCTAGGGCTTGGCATGCAAAATCAGCCAAATCCTTTTAAGTCTAATCTAAACTTAACTCTAGGAGGAAATATAAACGTGAAAATAGTGAGCCCTTTTTTTTTCTAGAAAACGTAGGTGGGAAGGAGACTGTATAGTTCAGTTCAAGTAAATAAGATCAGGTCATGAGTTACATATATTATATATAGAAGGTAAAGGTAAACCCCTGTCCAGTTGTGTCCGATTCTAGGGAATGGTGCTCACCTCCGTTTCTTAGCCGAGGGGACCAACGTTTTCTGAAGGCATTTTCTGGGGTCATGGGGCCAGCATGACTACACCAAGGCACATGGAACATTGTCACCTTTCCATTGAAGTGGTACCTATTAATCTGCTTGCATTTGCATGCTTTTGAACTGCTAGGTGGGCAGGAGCTGGGGCAAGGAACAGGAGTGTCAAGGATGAAACTTTGGCAGCTACGTGCCTCTGTGTTTCATCTTGCCTTTAGATTAAGGGGGGGGGAGATGTTACTTTCAAGTGGGTTAGATGGAGAAACGAAACCTCTTCGATTTAGCTGAAGACCGTGAGAGCCTGAAGCCTTGTCAAGGATGCCAGAACAGGCGTGGATTTGAAGCGGATGGTTCCCATAACAAAGTGAACTTGCTGATATGAATTACGCAAGACGTTGGGGGTTTGGCTGGGGAAATTATTTTATTTTTAAGCCTATGAACTGGTGTTGGAACCTCAGAGTTAGTTTTGCTTCGACATAACCATGCAGTGCGTTCAATAAACAGTAAGATTTTCAGAAATGGAATGGACCTAGAGTTTTATTTCGATTCTCAAACTGGATGTTGACAGGGAGCTCACCCAACTGTACAGCACTCAAACCCGGACTGCCAGCTCTCCAGCTGACAAGCTCAGCATCTTTAACCAATGAGCCAATGCTTCCCATATTATATATACATTTATACAATTATGTGCATTATTATTCTCATGCCAAATATGTATTATTTGACCAAAAAAAACCCTCAGGAAGGCAATGTTGTCAATTAAAACAGTATTTGATGCCCAGATAGGGATTTTCAGTCTAAAATGCCTCACTGTTCTCCTGGTATCAGAGGGTTTAATAAATCCGTTATAAAATAATAAACTGGCAATTACTGTTTACAAATGCTTGTTTATTTATCTGATTTGCTTTTATCCTAGCACTGAAATGAAATATTGTCTTCCTTTGCCATCTGCAAATCAGATGGAAGGCTTGGATTTGACGGGTAGCTAGCTTTCATTACTTTATAAATATATGAAACAGAAGAGGAGAAAGATGCGTCTTTCTTCTGACAATGATTTCAAATGTTAAAGGGCCTCTGGAAGAGTCCTTTTTTCACCTTCTCTCAATTTTGAGAGAGAGGATGCCATATAGATTGGGTGCACAAGATGTAATTGTATGAACATTGCCACTTGTTCTTTCAGAAGGGACCTGGAGTCTAGGAGAACCCTCAAACTGAACACCACCTCTGTAACGCTAACAGTAACACTATAATAAGAGTTGGAAGGGACCTTTGAGGTCTTCTAGTCCAACCCCCTGCTCAAGCAGGAGACCCTATACCCTTTTCAAACAAATGGTTGTCCAATCTCTTCTTGAAAACCTCCAGGGATGAAGCACCCACAACTTCAGGAGACAAGCCCTTCCACTGATTAATTGTTCTCCCTATCAGGAAATTTCTCCTTAGTTCTAGGTTGAATCTCTCTTTGATAAGTTTCCAGCTGTTACTTCTTGTCCTGCTTTCTGGTGTTTCGGAGAATAGGTTGACCCCCTCTTCTTTGTGACAACCCCTCAAATATTGGAAAACTGCTATCATCTCGTCCCATCCCTCTTTTCTCTAGATTAGCCATACTCAATTCCTTCAACTGTTCTTCATATGTTTCGTCCTCCAGCCCCCTAATCATCTTTGTTGCTCTCCTCTGCATTCATTCTAGAGTTTCAACAACTTTTTTGTATCGTGCTGACCAAAACTTTGCTTCTCTAGGGAGTCAGCATGCACACACATACAAACACACACACACACACACCAGAGAGTGTAATATTTTGGGGAATATTTTTTAAAAAACAGGACAGAATATTTTCCCTGAAGGAGAAATGGAGGGAAAAAATCTTAGGCAGGAACCTGAGGAGGCCACTCTTTAAAAATGCAGATTTGGTAATCCGTTCTGAAAGACTGGGGCACAGGTATATTAGTAGTATCAAACCCATTTTGTAGACACAGGAGAATTTTGAGGAATGGATTATTGGAAGAAGGTGATGAACAATCTGGTTATGTGTTCCAAAAGCTGGAGAAAAAAAGGTGGTCTTACAGATACATCAAGGGCAACAAATATATATTAGATTATATATCTATAATGAGACCCACAGGTGTTTTTTTCAGAAGGCAACTGGACTTTCTTGTTTTTCTCTGAAGACATTTCGCTTCTCATCCAAGAAGCTTCTTCAGCTCTGGCTGGATGGTGGGGAACGGAAGGATTTATACTCCTTGCAGACAGCTGGTCATTTGCCTTCTTTTTAGAGAGTTGTTGAGGCCACCTGGAGGTTTACCTGTGTCCTCAGGGTCACCTGAGTGTTGCAAATGGGTGTGGAGACTTCTTGGAACTGCTAAAAGAACTGTTCTGTCCAAGAAGGCTGCACACCCATTTGCACTACTCAGGTGACCCTGAGGACACAGATAAACCTCCAAGTGGCCTCAACGACGCTCTAAAATAATGCAAATGACCAGCTGTCTGCAAGGAGCATAAATCCTTCCATTCCCCACCGTCCAGTCAGAGCTGAAGAAGCTTCTTGGATGAGAAGCGAAACGTCTTCAAAGAAAAACAAGAAAGTCCAGTTGCCTCCTGAAAAAGCACCTTTGGGACAACCAGGATCTGGATAACTCTCCATAGACATCTATAATGAGAGCAATAAGCCAGTGGAACAGTTTGCCACCAGAAATTGTGGGTGCTCCATCCCTGGAGGCTTTCAAAAAGAGACTGGACAACCATTTATCTGGAATGGTATAGGGTCTCCTGCTCGAGCAGAGGGTTGGACTAGAAGATCTCCAAGGTCCCTTCCCTCTACGTTATAACTCAACCCGAGACATCGCGAGCCATGGACACCCAACAATTATGCTTCTCAGCTTTTCTCCCAATAAAGTTGACTTAAAACAGTGTTCATCACGAGTTTCAATGTTCTCTTTTCTTTAGCCAAAGGAGGCAAATGTTTGTAGAACTGGTCTTTTTATTTATTTATTAAAAAAGGTGGTTTAAAATGCTTTCTAATACCCCTTTGCATGTTGCGATCTGCTTACATGAATATTTAATAGAACATCACTCGAAGATTAATGTCTGTGATTCTTATTTTTTAATTTTGTTAAGCAAAGATGCCGGAGGGTAGCTTTTTGTCTCCTGTACATTCGAAAACAGAGCAAAAGAGTGATATAGATTTGGGTTAAAATGGCTCAAAACCCTTTTTTTGTTGCTGCTGCTGTTGTTGTTCCCTTCCTCTCCTTAAAAAAAAAAACATCCATTCCTGGGTCCTAACAAAGCTCTGATTAAATATTCTGCGCCATAATTTATGCAAAAGCAAATCCCAACAGGAATCGGGAGCTGTGTAAAATCTGTGGTGAAATAATTATCCTGAATGACATTGTCACAATGGTCCACAAGGATGTTGTCAGTAATAAATTACACAAAATCAGTTGGAAATAAACCTTGAAAATTACACCATATTCCTGGAACCTTGAAAGAATTACAAGTAAACAAATTTAATCAGTTTGATGTTATGCGTTCTACTCAACCTCTCATTATCTGATCATCCTGGTTTTAAAGTACTTTGGGGAATTAAGCCACGATGAGCTGCAAGTTAGAGCTGAAGAAGTTTGCCTGCTAGTTTGTCAGCTATCTGATCCTCCTTAATTTTCCTGACTTGAAAACAATTTGCATTCCTGCCTTGGTGTCTGAACGACTTTGCTGACACCCACCGATGGCTGTTTGTTCTGCTACCGTCCTTTTTCTAACAAAGCTTAGAAACTCTGAAATAATCGCTTTATTAAAATGTCTGGCCCACCTTATTATTAAAAATGCTGGAGATGTATCCTATGATCTACTTGGACAACTTTTACCCATTTTGCTGTCTGTTAACATGAGGTCTCTCATGTTAGATAGGATTAGATCAGATAGACTGATAGATAGGATTAAAAAGGGAAATATGGGAACACTAAAGTGTGAAGCCAACAGATGCAAGAAATCAAGAGGCAACGCGGTTCAAATGAATACAGGTTTAATGCATGCTAACACTTTCTACAAGAATCTGAACTACTGACAGTCCAAGCAAATTGGCGGTAGATAAGAATCAACAGAATTCAAGGTGGGTGGGACTTAGATCTCTTGTGGGCATGAAGGGACTCCAGACTGATGACACATTTTACTCCTCCCTCGGGCTCAGTCTGGTCATCTGAGAGAGAGAGAGAGAGAGAGAGAGATATGATAGATAGATTAGATTAGATTAGATTAGATTAGATTAGATTAGATTAGATAGATAGATAGATAGATAGATAGATAGATAGATAGATAGATAGATAGATAGATAGATAGATAGATAGATAGATAGATAGATAGATAGATAGATAGATAGATAGATAGATAGATAGATAGATAGATAGATAGATGGACGGACGGACGGACGGACGGACGGACGGACAGACAGACAGACAGACAGACAGACAGACAGACAGACAGATAGATAGATAGATAGATAGATAGATAGATAGATAGATAGATAGATAGATAGATAGATAGATAAACAGACAGTCAGACAGATAGACAGATAGTCAAACCCTGGAAATCAGGACTCTAGGAAGTTCAAATAAATACGTAGGTTTATTGCAAGCATAAGCTCTATACAAGAATGCCTAAGGGCTCAGCCTGCTCATCTCCTACAGAGACACTATAAAACATTCAAGAGGGAAGCAATAAAGCCTTAACTGTGTGACGTGTGTCCCTTCCCATTTGTTAGGCAAGGCGGTAGAATTCAGCTGTAGAAATTCCATTTTTTCTCTTGGATGGGGCTCCTGTGTGGAACACGGTCGTGCATTTGCAAAGGTGTAACACATCTTGAACATTCCTCTGAAGATCTCTGCCAAATATTAAAGAGTTGGGACCTTCAACCAGTTGTCCTTAATTTGCAGTTATTTGGTGTGGTTCCGTAGTATGAGAGCCGTAAAGGAGAAGCTCTACCCCTTTATCGGCTATAGCTCTGTAAGGAAAGGTGACCACGGGGCTAATGCTTATGTCATCAAGATAATGAAAACAACTTTACAGGTTTTGCCCTCTATGGAACACATCCCCCTCCCAGGGAAAAATGATAGATAGCAGCAATAAAGCAAGAAAATAACCCAGGAACCCTTCGGGCAATCTTTGACCCCCCCCCCCCTCCAATAGAGTTTAACAGGGAAGAAGCAAAAGTTGGATTAACATTCTCGCGCACGTGAGTGACAAAATATTATTTTAATGGTATAATGGAAGGCAGCCAACTTCTGTAGCAGTGTGCTAGGAAAGTTGCACTATTATTCAACTTGGTTGCTTCCTTTGACTTCTCTCTCGAATCTCCCCAAACTCATTCCACAGGTCCAAAGCATCAATATATTCAAATGATTTTTTTCAGCAGGATGAAGCCATGTACTTCAGAGGAGATGTTAAGTCAAGGATAGGGGGGAAAAAAACCTGAAGAAGTAAAGAAGGGTTTGAACAGCACAGGGAGATTTCTCCCCCACCCCCCCCAAAAAAAGGTTTGCTCAAGAAAGTGAGAGTAATCTGGGCACCAAAATGTTTTACCAAAAGGCAGATAATGTTTCATGTTGATGTGTGATGTTTGATGTTTCTGCTCTACGCTGCTCTAGTGAGGCCACACTTGGAATACTAACATCCAGTTTTGGTCACCACAATATGAAAAAGAGAGTGAGACTCTAGAATGAGTTCAAAGAAGAGCAGTGAAGACGATCAGAGTTCTGGAGGCTGGATCGTAGGATGAATGGTTGAGGGACTAGGTATGTCTAGCGTATCAAAGAAAAAACTGAAGAGACACTTGAAAGCATCTTCCAATACTAGAAGGCTGTCCCAAAGAAGAGGGTTAAGGTTTACTCTCCGTAGCACTTGATGGCAGGAGACGAAGCAATGGGTGAAAGCTTTTCAGAGAGAGACTCAACCTGGAAATAGGGAGGAATTTTCTGATTGTGAGAATAATTAATCAATGGAAAAACTTAACTCCCAGAGTTGTGGGTGCTCCATCGCTGGAGGTTTGTATGATTGGAGACTAGACTAGACTACAACAGAACAGAGTAGAACAGAACATTCTATTCTATTATTCTATTCTATTCTATTCTATTCTATTCTATTCTATTCTATTCTATTCTATTCTATTCTATTCTATTCCTATTCTATTCTATTCTATTCTATTCTATTCTATTCTATTCTATTCTATTCTATTCTATTCTATTCTATTCTATTCTATTCTTCTAAGGATTTTGGTTCCAGCTTTGTTGCTGATTGGTTTGACAATCCATCCTCAGAGGACGTTGTTTCCAATTGTTTGAAACTGTGCAGTAATTCTGTTTTGACACTTCTCTTTGCCTAAAGGAAGTGAGGAGTAGCGGAGTGAGGTGAACATAAACAGCAGAAGGGAAGCTATCCTTTCTAATCATCGTAGCATTTGTAAGC
This sequence comes from Azemiops feae, assembly GCA_023970755.1. Taxonomy (NCBI): domain Eukaryota; kingdom Metazoa; phylum Chordata; class Lepidosauria; order Squamata; family Viperidae; genus Azemiops; species Azemiops feae. Next base: position 644,994 of record JALGBA010004135.1, on the reverse strand, counting down.
TTTGTCCTCTCCCCCTAATCTTACTCTCACAGTATGATCCCCAACCCAAAATATGGATCTGTTTCATGTTGTTGATTCGACTTGTTTTCCTTTTCTTTTTCTTTTCTTTTTTTTTGCTACTTTTTCTTTCTCTTTCCCAAAATTCACACTGAGGCTTTGCCGGTAGCACCAGTTGTAGCTTTTCAAGCCCACCAGCCCAAGGGGACCAATTACTGCATTTATAGTAAAACATGCAAGGAAATGTAACTTTCCATCTCCTTATAGCCCAGATTACTGGAGGATAACCTGGTACATTACACAGATTAATACTCCAGTGAGTAAATTAATCCTCAAAATTTCACTCACTCCTTGTGGCTTATGAATTTTAATTGGCTCTACACCACCGTGTGAATTAAGGTGGATGGCTGTTGATGGAGTGCTGAAGATCAGAAATTATTCCATCAACATCTGAACCTCCAGGATAAGCTATGCTGAAGTCTGATTCATAAACATGTCGAGGTGGGAATTCAAAACATATAGGAATTAGAGCATTTACATATTGTATTACACGAATCCCAGAATTCAGAGAAAGAAAAATAACACAAAAATATGTTACGTGCACTGATTCAGTTTCTCTCGAGACTGGATCATTGATCTGGCATGTGAGGTGTAGGTTGCCATCTTTAATTAAACAAATCAATAGAGGATAGATTTAACCAAGATATTAATCACACTACCTGAATGCAGCTTCTTTGAGCCCTGGTGGTGCGGTGGCTGGAATGCAGAATTGCAGGCTAACTCTGCCCACTGCCAGGAATTCGATCATGACCGGCTCAAGGTTGACTCAGACTTCCATCCTTCTCAGGTCTGTAAAATGAGGACCCAGATTGTAGGGGGGCAATAAGCTGACTCTGTAAGCCGCTTAGAGAGGGCTGTAAAGTACTATGAAGTGATATATAAGTCTAAGTGCTATTCCTAAGTGGGAAGAAAGAAAGAAAGAAAGAAAGAAAGGAAGGAAGGAAGGAAGGAAGGAAGGAAGGAAGGAAGGAAGGAAGGAAGGAAGGAAGGAAGATGGAAGGGAGTCTGGGAAGGAAGGAAGGAAGGAAGGAAGGAAGGAAGGAAGGAAGGAAGGAAGGAAGGAAGGAAGGAAGGAAGGAAGGAAGGAAGGAACTGTGGTGGCGCAGTGGTTAGAATGCAGTATTGCAGGCTAATTCACTGCCCACAGCCAAGAATTCGATCCTGACCAGTTCAAGGTTGATTCAGCATTCTATTCTATTCTATTCTATTCTATTCTATTCTATTCTATTCTATTCTACCATGGTGGTGCAGTGGTTGGAATGCACTATTGCAGGCTAACTCTGCCGACTGCCAGGAGTTTGATCCTGACCAGCTCAAGGTGAACCCAACTCAAACAAGACCTGAGTTTTACTTTGTGAAATTGGGGAAGTCCACCATGAGCAAATGTCCGTGAAAGATCTGAGATGCTGGTTTGTATTCTGAGTGAAAAATTGCTTTCAGGAAATGGCATTTTGGGGGGCCAAATGGCAGAAGACAGACACCTCCCCTTTTAGCCCTGCTAATTCCTTTCTATATTAAATCCCAGGCAGCTTGCAAATTGTCTCTAACGCAGGAACAATGTTAGCAACTATTTTTGTACATCTCGGTTAGACGTCATTTATTAACTTACTGTAAAATGCATAAGGCGTCCTGATGCCTTCGTGATTCTGGGCAGGAAAAATCAGAACCGAGTCTCACAAATCAAACGTCCCGGAGGGATTCAACAACCATTCTTGTCCCAGGTCTGGAAGAACAGCCCCATTCTGCAAGTCTATTAGATATTACTCCAGACAGCTGGCATCAAGATAAGGAAGAATTTTTTCCCTGCGCCCCATCATGTGACACTGTTTAAACGATATAGTCTGAACTCTTAACATTATCTTAATGTTATTTGTCTGAAACTGAAGAAATGAACTCTAAAACGGATGGAGTTTTCATTTCCTTTTACTGAGTTTATAATTAACGTTTCCTGAAAGTCAGGACAGTTTAATTCAATTGTAACTATGCAAGGCCCTCTACGATTAAGTCCCTGGAGCAAGACTGGGGCGTTTCTGCTATAGTTTAAGCCGTGGCACAAACTTTCTTTCAAAGATCTTACAAAGGTATAATACTGTGGTTAGCTTTGCTAGCAAAAACTATTCCTATCCTTTGAAACAGCACATTCTCTTTTAGATGTTTATGTTTCTCTCTGTGTAAAGTTATAGATAGCAGAAATGGGAACAATGGGATTTAAATTTCATCATTTCAAAAAATGGAGCCCGGAAATTTAAATGGGCTAATTGAAAAGCACCCTTATTGCCCTTCAATCAAAAAACAAAAACCCTTGTTAAAAATGGATAAATAGCATGCCAACAGCTGCAAATATATAATAACTGTTTCAGCCATTGTCCATGCCCAAATGATCCACAGTCCTTTATGATTTAATAAATTCCAAATACCGGAGCAATAGCTAAAGGGATTTATGTACGACAACCTGAACTGCTTGTCTCTAGGTTTGTTTGGGTTTTTTCGATCAGACTTCAGAAATTTTAGTTCAGATTTTGGCAAAAGGATCAGGGTGGCGTTTGGTTCAGATTTGATTGCTGGTTCCCCTGTTGTTCCTTCTTATCCTACCCATTCATGCAAGAAAGTCAAACTGTATTGGATGGTCGTGCTGCAAGTAAGTCTTCTTATCGATAGACGAGAATACTTGTAGCTCAGAGTTGTAAGAGATAAAATAATATCAGAAATTGTTTAATGATATATGAAAGTACAAATCCATCTATTTTAAAGATATACAGACAAGGGTAACACATGGGCAGTATCATATGAAGACATTCAATAAGATCAGCTGAAATTTAAGGAATAAGCTTAATAAAGAAGAGAGAGTCAAGCTATTCTCCAAAGCACCTGAAGGCAGGACAAGAAGCAACGGATGGAAACTCATCAAGGACAGAAGCAACCTAGAACTAAGGAGAAACTTCCTGACAGTTAAAACAATTAATCAGTGGAACAACCTGCCTCCAGAAGCGGTGAATGCTCCAACACTGGAAGTTTTTAAGGAGAGACTGGACAGCCACTTGTCCAAAATGGTATAGGGTTTCCTGCCTGAGCAGGGGATTGGACTAGATGACCTCCAAGGTCCCTTCTGACTTTATTATTATTATTATTAATGGCAAAATGGAGTGACTTCAGCTTTTAGAAGTAGGGGCTTGGACACATGCAGGAGAATTACTTTGATGTATGTATTTTGTCGGTAGGAAGCTAGATGTCACCGCAAGCAGGAGGAAATATAAAAATAAAGATAGGGCTAATGTCAGCAAAAGGTCATGGTTAATAGATATAAGAAATATAAGGCTTTTTCCTGGGAGGGGATGAACTGAAATGTATTCTGTTTAGGCGCTTCGGATTAGCTGATCGGAATGAGCAGGTGGGCTCTTGAGTGAGATAGGGGTGGGGAACCAGCTTCGTGAGAGGGTATAAATATGTGATTTTAAAAATTGTGTGTGTGGCTTAATCTCCTGCGTGAGCTTTGCAAAAGCTTTCTTTCAATAAAACATTGCTCCTGGAATCCCAAGTGAGTTTGTTTGTCTTTGGAAATTTGAGCCGCGTTCCAGGTAAGAGTTGAATTGTGAGGTCCTTCACACCTTGGTTGTCTTCTTGCAGACATTTCATCACCCAACTAGGCAACGTCATCAGTGCCAGAAGGGAGAGGCACTTAAAAAGAGCGACTTATGTCCATTTCTCACGCTTACGACCATTGTAGCATTCCCGTGGTCAGGTGATCAAAATTCAGACGCTTGGCAACTGGCTCGTACTTATGACGGTTGCAGTGTCAAGCGATCCATTTTGTGACCGTCTGACAAGCAAAGTCAATGGTCACTTAACAACCGTGTTGCTAACTTAACAACTGCAAGCGATTCACTTAACCACGGTGGCAAGAAAAGTCGCAAAATGGGGCAAAGCTCACTTAACGAGTCTGTCTCGCCGAGCAACGTAAATTTTCGTATTCGCTCATTGAAAATGTAATCCCGATGGGCTGTGAAACATTTTTGCCCTACGCTAAATAAATAAAATTCCTTCAGTCTGTCTCTCGATAGGCGAAAGAACCAAGCCTGTTGTGTGTATTTTTTTTTTTAATTGGGAAGGTCGCCGGCTCTCCCTGACTTCAGAGACCCCCCCAAATCTCCTCCCTTCCTCTCTCATCCGAGGGACGGACTCTAATTTGATAGGAAAGTGCAAACATGTTTGGAAACACAGATCTCAGCAGAATTTACTGCAGACGCCCTTCAAGCCTGGGCCACAGGAATCATTTATCAACTCTGGCGGAGAACGTGTCACAGCAAGGATTTCTGAGTCTTATCCTAAATTGCATTTTATATCGGGATTAATGAATGAAGTAATAAATTGGGAAGGATGGCTGATTGCCTTCGCTCTAGAGGCCAAGGGCTCCATTTTTGAGCTTTCTCTCCCAGCCAGGCAGAGAGAAAAAATACACGAGATATTTGGAGCAAGATTATGGAGAAGAGTCCAAAGGCTTCTTTGTCTCTGGGAGGCCATTCGCTTTGGGGAGGGAGGCAAATGGGATGTTGGGGGGGGGGGGGGGAAGGACCAGACCAGCTTAAAAAGAAGAAGCCCAACGTACATCACTCCCCCATTATCTTTCCAGCCAAGGCCTGAGAATGACGCCAGCAAAAATTAAATCAGAACTGTTCCAGGTGGCTAGCACCTAAGCAAGTCTTTTCACCTCCCAGAAGTCCATCTTACACCTTTGCAAAGTATTTTTAAAAGAGACCAAGGGTGAGGATAGATAGTCAAACATGTAAACAGAGGGCAAACCACAAACCCTTCTAACACTGGTGATGTTACTTAGTTGGGTAATGAAACGTCTGCAAGAAAACAAGCAAGCTCAGAGAGCACCAAGGAACCCACAGTTCTCCTCTTCCTCCTCCTCCTCCTCCTCCTCCCTCCAGTCCACAAACCCCACACCATTGTAGCACTGGTGATGTTACCTAGTTGGGTAATGAAACATCTGCAAGAAAACAGCCAAGCTCAGAGAGTAACAAAGACCCCACAGTCCTCCTCCTCCTCCTCCTCCTTCCTCCAGTCCACAAACACCATTCTTTTCTAGCACTGATGATGTTACCTAGATGGGTAATGAAACATCTGCAAGAAAACAGCCAAGATCAAAGAGCACCAAGGACCCCACAGTCCTCCTCCTCCTCTCCTTCCTCCCACTACCTTCTAGCACTGATAATGTTACCTAGATGGATAATGAAATGTTTTCAAGAAGCTCAGAGAGCATCAAGGACTTCACGAGGGATTTTTATATTCTTTTTCATGACCACAATTTGGGATGGACAGGAAAAATACATTTACACTGAGAGCTTCCGCACCAGAGACAAATTCCTTGTGTGTCAAATCACACTTGGCCCAATGAAGTTCAACACAATTCAATATATGGATGGAACTATCTGGACCTATTAATATGGGTAATGGGAACCGTTTTTAAATTGTATAAACCCGATAACTGCAAGTTTTATATATGGGCAGAGTAAAGAGGATGGGCAGTTGACATCACCTGAATTAAGATGCCATCAGAGCTTCTGCTGGGGCATGTGGGGAACCCACAGGATGTTATCAAGCTATTCCGTTTCTCTCGCTTCTTTGTTTTCCATGAGCTTTTACTGCCTTTGTAGAACTGCTGTTCACAGGAGAACAGCCTGGGAGTCAGCCCACTAAAGCTGCTGGCCAGGGCCCATCAGCACCATAAATCTGATCCTAGTATTATCAGGATCAACCTTCCCACGATGGACAATGAATTCAAGTTGGCAATGTTGGTGACCCTTCATGTCCAAGTTTTTCCCTACCAGGCATCCATCAACCTGCCTTCAAAATAGAAGCCACATAAAGATATTTGGATGTTCTGAACTACTCAGGATTTTCCAACCAAGTGGATAAGATTGGTCTGGTTTCTTTGTTCCTTCTTCGGTATTTTAGCTGCCCTTATCCCCCAAAATGGAAGGAGATCAATGCTTAAAACCACACTCTTTTCATTTTCTCATCCTTGCCCAGAGTTCATTTCTCCGTCGGCCAGGCTTGCCTTTCCAACCCTTAAGAAAATGAAGTTAGCTCTGCTTCCGTGATTTTGCTGAAACGGTCCAGAAATAACATCAACAAAGCCATGCAGTCATAAGAGCAAGCAATTATTTTCTACAGGAGAAAAAATCTTTGAAATATTGCCATTCACCGTAGCAAAGGACCAAAATGCCATTTCCATGGAAATCTCTAGTGAAGTGGGAGTGGAATCATGGTCTGTCTCAAAGTGAGGGGGAGACCCATAATATTCCCCATTGGTTTAATAATAATAATAAAGTTGGAAGGCACCTTGGAGGTCATCTAATCCAACCCCCTGCTCAGGCAGGAAACCCTATACCATTTCAGACAAATGGCTGTCCAGTCTCTTCTTAAAGACTTCCATTGTTGGAGCATTCACAGCTTCTGGAGGCAGGTTGTTCCACTGATTAATTGTTCTAACTGTCAGGAAGTTTCTCCTTAGTTCTAGGTTGCTTCTCTCCTTGGTTAGTTTCCATCCGTTGCTTCTTGTCCTGCCTTCAGGTGCTTTGGAGAATAGCTTCACTCCCTCTTCTTTGTGGCAGCCCCTGAGATATTCGAACACTGTTATCATGTCCCCCCTTGTCCTTCTCTTCATTAAACTAGACATGCCCAATTCCAGCAACCGTTCCTTGTATGCTTTAGCCTCCAGTCCCCTAATCATCTTTGTTGCTCTTGTCTGTACTCTTTCTAGAGTCTCAACATTTTTTTTACATCGTGGTGACCAAAACTGGATGCCATATTCCAAGTGTGGCCTTACCAAGGCATTGTAAAGTGCTATTAACACTTCACATGATCTTGATTCTATCCCTCTGTTAATGCAGACTAGCACTGTGTTGGCTTTTTTGGCAGCTGCAGCACACTGCTGGCTCATATTTAAGTGATTGTCCACTAGGACTCCGAGATCCCTCTCACAGTTACTACTATTGAGCAAGGTACCTCCTAAACTATACCTGTGCATTTGGTTTTTGTTGCCTAAATGTAGAACCTTACTTTTTTCACCATTTGAATTTTGTTAGATAGTGCCCAATGTTTCCGTTCTTCTCTTTTTTCTTGTTCTTAAAAAGCATCCCTCCTTTTTTAATCTAGGTATAAATACGATCCTGTGGTCCTTCGAGTTTATTGCCAGCATCATCTTTATCCTGAAGGCTATTGAGCAGTTATTCCACCTTGGGACTGGAGACTAAACTGTACAATGAATGTCTATGGAGGTTCCCCATCATCCAGGTCATACAAGAAGCTTCTTCAGCTCTGACGGGAGCATCACTTAATGGCCTTGGCTGCTTTTGTAAAACCTAAGCAGTGTCACAACTAGTGGAGGCTAGTGAAAAGATACTATCGGAGAGTATTGTGCCATACGCTAAATAAATACGTTTGTGTTTTTATTTATTTATTTATTGCGATCTCTTGGGGGTCGCCAGCAAATTTTAGGGGACGTCACAAATTTGGAGGTGGTGTACTCTGTCTACCCTGGAGTCCAATTTAATACAGTTCCTGCTTTCCCTGGATAAACCATTTAGTTACCTGCAAACTGCATGCAGGCTGGGGAATTCTGGGACTTGAAGTCCACAATAATTGCCAAGTTTGAGAAACGCTGGATGACTTATAGGGATTAAACATGTCCCCTGCTGGCTGGGAATGGATGTGCAATACTCTGTGACACTCCACCTTTGCGGGGGGGCTTTTATATAGGGCGCCCCCAATACAATCCAGATTTCTGCATTGTCTTTTTTCCGTCCTTAACTCCAATCCAAAGTCTTCCTCCATATATGCTCCAGCAAACTCGGAAGTCTTGGTTCTACCGGCCGCTCTACCATTTCCACCCGAGCTCTCTGGTTACATTTCTATGGCGATTCCCAAGTCCGACGGTTTGAAGAGCGGAAAGCCCAGTCTGCCCTCCGCTCTCCTTTCCTACCTCTATGGTGCCTTTCCGCTTCTCGGCCGAAATAGGGGACGCGCCTTCTGATGGCGTCACAGCCCGGCGACGCCCCGAGAAGGCTGTCCCACGGCGAAGGAGAAGGCAAAGGTGGAGCCGGCGGCGCTGCTGCCTTTGGATCAAGGCCAGGTGAGGCGGAGGCTTCAGGGAAGGGACCCCGAATCTGCCGCTCGACGCCGCCTTTTCACGGGCGGCGTGGGTACTAGAGTTGCGTTCCCACGACACGCGTTGCCCGATGAACTCAATTGCCTGGGTTCGCACTCCCTTCTAGTAATGTCACCGGAGGGAGCCGGGCGTTTAGTAAGTTATTGCTGTTATTCTTAATATTTGGTGCTTTCGACTTAGTCTCGACTCCTGGCCATTGCCTGACCAAATCCCTGCGGTTTTCGTGGCAAGGTTTCTCCCTCCCCCCCCAGCTGTGGTTAGAATAGAATAACCGAGTTGGAAGGGACCTTGGAGGTCTTCTAGTCCAACCCCCTGCTTAGGCAGGCAACCCTATACCATTTCAGACAAATGGTTTGCCATTGCTTCCTTCCTAGGGCCGAGAGAGAGTGACTGGCCCAAAGCTGGTTTTGGAGTGACTGACCCAATGACCTTTCTGCCTCTAAAAGCAAGATTAGAACTCACAGCCTCCCACTTTCTAGTCTGCTGCCTTAACCACTAGACCAAAGCCGCTCTAAATTTTGCGTATTTTTTTAATCCAGCCTTTGTTATTTTTATAAATAACTCAAGGCGGCAAATATATCTAATGCTCCTTCCTTCTCTTATTTTCGCCATGCAGCAACAGCCCTAGGGTTAGGGTTAGACTTAGGCTGACTAGGAGAGGAATTGGCCCAAAGCTGGTTTCTCATACCTAAGGTGGTACTAAAACTCAGCCCCCACCCCCAATTTCTAGCCTGGCACCTTCCACCCCAATTGACTAGCTGTCTATTTTTCACCCCAGTGAAATGATATTCACGAATGGGCATACTAGGAAGATTAGAAACTAAGATGCAGCAAGAAATTAGCCCAGTTCAAAAATAAGAGGTCTTATATGTAGAGACAGGTAAGCGGGTAGCTTTGCAGCAAGCAGGTGGCAGATGAAACTTGTCACCAGGTTGCATATAAATTCCAGTAACGCTGGGTTATTCTTGAGATCCCCACGCAGGTGTCAGGAGGGACAGAGCAGAGCGCCTTGAAGATGGAAGAAATAGGTGTGATGTAGGTAGACATAAAACATTTTAATAAATGCGTCAGTTTCAAAACTAGCAGCGAAGGTAAAATCTAATCTCACTCATTTTAATATTAACCACAGCAATAAATTTATGTATGTTTGGTGAGGTTTATCTTTAAAGTTAGCACCTATCAAAGTAACCTTAATTCATCATTATAGGCCTTTTTGAAGGCCGCGCCATCTCTCGCTAAGGGACAAGCAGGTACAGCAGCCACCAAAAGAAATAAACCTTTTAAATGGCGTTTTAAATTTATTATTCTTTATTAATAAAACCTTACTAATATTAGGTTATCTTATTCTGCCCCAGGGTCGCAGCAAAAGGGCCTCCCGTTGCCCTATTAATATTAATAAGGCGTTAATAATAAAGATAAGAGAATAACCTTAAAATCCCATTCAAAAGGTTTATTTATTTCGGCGGCCGCAATACCCGTTTTGACCACAGGAGGGCACGTTTTTCCGTCCCATAGCATTAACACCGTCCTAGACCTTCTCGGCATGACGGCTTCCCGTCCGTCCGAATTGGCCGTCCCCCAGTGCCTTTGACAGCGACCTTCCCAGTAAGGCCGACTTCCTGTCCGTCCGTCGAGGCTGCCGCCAACTTCCCGTCAATTCGCAGCTCGTCCTCTTTTCTGCTCTACGCTGCCGCAAGGGAAAAAAGCCTCGTACTGCCGCAGGTGAGCCGAGCAGCCACAAAAAGAAATAAAGCTTTTAAATGGAGTTTTAAGTGTAGTATTTATTAATGAAACCTCAGTAATATTAGGTGATGTTTTTGTGTCCCCGCGTCGCAGCAAAAGGGCTTCCCTTCGCCCTGTTAACATTAATAAGGCGTTACTAATAAAGATAGAGGATAACTTTAAAATCCCATTAAAAAGGTCTATTTCTTTCGGCACAGTTTTACGTCGCCAAGCATAGGCATCGAGGCAATCCCAGGCGGGTGAATCTGGAACGGAGGGTTTAGGGATGGAAGAAACAAGGGACGGGCGGGGAGGCCGGCGGGAGCTGCTTCTAAGTGTGCACGGTGCCTCTGGGCATATGTAAAGTGCAAGGGGAAAGAGGAGGGAAGGAAATCTCGGCTGCCTCCAGCTTCACTTGCTCAGCCCATATTGACTGACTGGGAAGCTAAAAGGGGCTTTCTAAACCTCTAGGCGAGATGGGGCAGATAAATGTAATCATAATATAAATTATATAGTATTATCATACACCCACCAAGAGCCACCAAGAATCCGAGTCAGCCAAAGAAACCAAGTTGCAGGATTGGGAGAGGGAGGGGTGGCACTATTTTCCATAATTCAGATGGTTCCTGGTACCTTACATAATCCAAGGGATTTGTGTGTTAAATTTAAATTTACCGATGAAGAATTAAAGGGAGACTAATATAGCTATTTTGAGCTACTTAGCTCTCATCAGCTAGCTATACCCTTCTGAGATTCGAACCCGGGCCACTTGCATGTTAGGCAGATGTTTTGATCACCATATTATAAAAAAGATCTTGAGATTCTGGAAAGAGTACAGAGAAGAGCAACAAAGATGATCAGGGGGCTGGAGGCTAAAACATATGAAGAACGGTTGCTGGAATTGGGTATGTTGAGTTTAATGAAGAGAAGGACCAGGGGTGACATGATAGCAGTGTTCCAGTATCTCAGGGGCTGCCCCAAAGAAGAGGGAGTCAAGCTATTCTCCAAAGCACCTGAAGGCAGGACAAGAAGCAACGGATGGAAACTCATCAAGGAGAGAAGCAACCTAGAACTAAAGAGAAATTTCCTGACAGTGAGAACAATTAACCAGTGGAACGGCTTTGCCTTCAGAAGTTGTGAATGCTGCAACACGGGAAGTTTTTTAGAGACTGGACAGCCATTTATTTGAAATGGTATAGGGTTTCCTGCCTGAGCAGGTGGTTGGACTAGATGACCTCTAAGGTCCCTATCCAGCTCTATTCTATTCTATATTCTATTCTAATTGTTTCCTATTCTATTTAGTTTCCTATTCTATTCCACATTCTATTCTATTCCGCATCCCATCCAATTCCAAATTCTTATTCTGTTCTATTCTACTCTGCATTCCATTCCATTCCATATTTTCCACTCCACTCCATATATTCTATTCTTAATTCTTTCCTATTCTATTCCGCATTCTATTCTATTCTAGTACAGCACAACTTGTAACGATAAAACGAAATGAAGGGCCAGAGGAATCTGTCTTTGGAGACCCAGGAGTACTGGGGAGCAAGAACTGGACTCCAGCAGAGGAATTCTACTAGTTGTGCTTTGCTCTCTCTGCATCTGACAATCCACCAAGACCAAAAGATAACCTATACAAAGTAGGAAGAAATTCAGACGCCACAAGGTTGCTCAGCTACAATTCCCACGCCAGTTCATGCCGGTTGCTGCTCCTGGAATTAATGCTCAGTTATCTCTCAGGGTCTTGTTGATTATTTTTACATTCCGATTTGAGCAATTATGGCCGGTCTTTTTACAAACACGCTTAATTTAAAATACCACTATTTTGGATTAAATTTCATTTTCTCACTCCCCCCCCCGGGCCAATTGCAGCTGATTGAATCGAGCTTCTCTCTTTTTTGATACTGTGTGCAAATCTGAATGGTCCAACCTCTCAGGATAAGAACACTCAGTAAGCAGAGTTTTAGTTTTCATAGAAATTTATGCATAGAACTGACTTCAGTACAACTTCCATAGACACGGGCTATATTAGTCTCCCTGTAGGTAAAAAGCAAAATAAAGTCAGTTTTTAACATTAGGCAGTAAATTATAAATCTGAGTAAGATGCATGTAGTTCCTCCCACCAAGTACCGAGGCTCAGACTGCATTTATTTATTTAAATGTATTAACTGACCAACTTGAGAAGTGAGATTCTAATTGCAATAGTGCTAAAAAAACAGCAACTAACCGAAAGCACGTGAGAATCTGTAAGATTCCCAAACTTCTTCCGCTTGCAATGGCTCAAAATTAATGCCAGCTCCAGAGCTGATAAAGCACAAAAATGTGATTGCTACTTCTAACTAAGGACTTCCTGTGAAGAAAGACTTTGCAGAGATTCTGCAGAACTTTCAGAGTTTTGTTTGCTGGAGGAGAAAAACACAGCTCCTTGCTCCAAAGCCTGGATTAGCTAAATTCCACATTAAACAACTGGTCTCGGCTCATCCGAACGACGTAAAATTTACTGCATCCAAAAATACTGGAGGAAGCAGAAGGTTAAATTAAAAGAATGCAATGTATTAAGACTCTAAAAGGAATCTCCCTGCCAAGGTTGTTTCATAATATAGTTCAGAGCTACTGTACCTGTTTCGTTTCCTGACTGGCTCACTGCAAGAAAAAGAAATAAAACTTGTCAGTACATCTTTAAGCATACGAGGTATAAAACACTACTTCAAGTAATCCAATCGTACAGCAGTCCTGCCACTGGTCACTAACCATTTCCAAAGGAAACAGCTTACAAAGAATTTACTTTAGCTGTCTCAAGAGGTTAAAGATTCAGCTGAAACTTTGTTCAATTTCTAACGATGATCAGGTTAGATTCTGGTTCAGGGCACAGAGGACCACGGAATGTGGTAAAATAGAATTAGGTAGGAAAAAACCAATGATGCAGAATTTGGAAAGTAACAAAAAGCAGTCATATGTCATTTAGTCGTTGACAATGATGGCTTTTGGAGTGAAACCTTTAAAAAACACATTCCCGCAGCTAAGCTATTTTTACAAGACAAGGGGGGGGGGGTTTACTGTACAGGTAAAACTGTAACAGGTGAGATGTCAAGAGTGCTCTTGCTAAGCCTGGTTTAGCACTCCAGTGGAATAAAACCTTGGTTTTAACTGACTGCTAGGGGACACTTGCTAAACAGAAAATGGATTTTATCCATGCAAAGATAGCATTACACGTGCGTAAAGCTATGAATGGGCTCTGTCCACCACAGCCGAAGTCCACGAAACGGGAGTCCAGGAAATCAAAGAGTTTTGTGGCATATCAAGGATCAGAAATTAGATGTAGAATCTGCGATCGCCAATTTGCAACAGAGTGCTACAAGTGACTAATAGAGGCGGCAACAATTTGATGCCCACCGAGTGGCCGTAACAAATCCAAACTATAAATAAACTCTTTTCAATTTCAGGTAAGTAAGCCAAAACAAGGCAGGGATACCCAATGCCTGCATAGCACAATACACTGGATGCCTAGTTTATATAGCAAGAAAAGCCCTTCTTGGAATTAAAACACGGAGAAAACAGAAGCGGCAACCTTATCAGACGTCACTACAATCTGTTGCCCCCAAATTTCAAGTTTTTACCAGTAACTTATAAGGAAAACGGGGGAAGTTTTCTCCCCATTCTATGAAAAGGAGAGAAATCTAGAGAGTGGTTTTTCCCCCCTTTTAATTATAATTAGCTAGCTCAAAGGAATCTTCCAGGTATTCCCTACAGAGCCTCGGGAATACAGTTCAAACTAACTATGAAACAAGTATGAATACAGGAACAAGCCCTTATGAGTCTCTAGCACATGTGCCTGGAACCGTGTCAGAGATGCTTTGCAGAGTGAGATGGGCAGGATACCAAATGAATAAACTAAATGTGCACAAGTCACAGCAGCTCAGCTACAAAACGAAAACCCATGAAAAGCAAGGAGCATCAGGAAGACATGTGAGGGATACTCAGCTCATGCAATCACGACCATGCGCTCGTTCTCTATACCTACCAAACACCTCATTTCTGATTTAAGAAGAAATCCAACGAGGTAGAAAAGAGAAGTGAAAGCAAACAGTTATTAACTGGGAGGATTTATTTAAAGCACCTCAACCTAGCTGAACGGAAAGCTTGAAAACCCACAGCCTTTGAAAGGAATCCCACACACAACAAAAATATAGTGGTCCAGGATGTTCTAATCCTAAATAGGCTATTCCAGAATCTAAACATTATGTCACTGATAAAATGGCACATTTGCATCTCTCTCTCTCGCTCTCTCTCTCCTTAAATGCCAATTTTAACCAACGTCTGTTAAAAGCCTGTAACTCTTTCTCTTCTGAAGCCAAAATTATATCCGGCGTGCATTTCCAATCTCATTAAAATGCCAGGCTAACGAGCATTTTAATTTTGACCTGCCAACCACTGGCCGGAAGGAAATTAAAAAAAATATATCTGAAAATAAAGCAGGATTTGACAAGGTAAAAGTAAGCTAATGAGGAAGCTAGATGCATCGCAAGGAAAAAGAGGAAGGCAGGAAAAAAAGAGAGACATGCTCTAAAAACCCCGTTTCTATGGAAATTCTAAAAATGCCACATCCTTTTATCGTTTCACTTTGTTAGCTACAAAGCCGAAACAAAGTGAACGAGCTCGGAATTACCTTCTGGGCGCCAGTGGTGAAAGATGGGAAATTGGCGAGGGGGAAAAAAAGAGAGTACTTTTGTCAATGAAATAAGCCAAGCAGCAACAACGGTGACTGACGAGCTTTTTCTAATTTAATTGGGGGGGGGGGGGGGGAGAAACGTCCTTACCTTCTTGCTGGCGCCCACGGTGGCCTTCGCGGTTCCTCTGACCTTCTTCATCCTATTCTTACGCTCTTTGCGCTGTTTCCGGGACGTCTTCTTCTTTTCGTACAAGCCGTGCTGGCGAAGACAACAAGGGGGACATGAACCTTACACACCAGCGTTTCTGGGACGTGCCCTCAAGTCGTCTCACGACTGGACTGCTGTAACACGCTCTACATGGGGCTTACCCTCGAAGAGCCTTCGGAAGCTACAACTGGTGGGGAGTGCGGCAGCGCGGGTATTTTTCTTTGGGCGGTGGGTGGGGAAAAAAGCAAGAATGGCCCCCGTGACACCATTGCTCCGGGAGCTGCACAGTCTGTATTCCAGGAGCAACTAAAGGCCTTCATGGCAGGTTACTTGAGGCATGCTGCGGGGGTCCCATCAGCCCGATTAGTCTGGCTAGTGGGGTTCAGAAGGAGGGCCTTCTCTGCCCTCTGGAACATCTGCCCCCCCCCCCCCGATGTGAGGTTGGCCCCAACTCTCCTATCTTTTTGTCAGGGCCTGAAGACCTGGCTGTGCCAGTCGGCTTGGTGCTCCAGTGGGGGGACAGCACAATGGAGGTGGTTGATTGAGTCATAACGGATCTGACTTCCGCCCTCCCCACGTGTCCTTAGGTTTCAATACTTAAGTTTTGAATTTTGTGTAACTTGTAAGCCGCCCAGTTACCCTATGGTAAGGCGGGCGGCCAAGAAATGTTATTAAATAACCTATTTATCCGATGCCACATATACACCTGCAGGGCCAATTGACTGCCAAACACAGCCGGTTTGGTCCGGTCGGGAAGGCGTCAAGTTGGAAACCAGGAGATTGGGGATTCTAGCCTTGCCTTAGCCAGGAAAGTCAGCTGGGTGACTTTTGGCCAGTCTCTCTCTCTCTCTCTCTCTAACCCACCTCATAGGGTTGTTGTGTTGGGGGGGAAAAGGGAAGGAATATTATGTGTCTTCACTGCCTTATTTATAAAAATGGATAAAGGCAGGATATAAGCAGATAAAGAATAAAGTGTATTTAGCTTAAAACATCTGCCTTCCATTCTTTCTTTCGCAAAATCTAAAGGTTGGTAAGGATGATCCTTTCCAGAAATGATCAGCTAGTAGTGATTCTCAATTCACAATGAGCCGCTATTCAAGTACCCAACTCATGCAAAAAAAACCCCACTATTTGTAGGCAAGTGACCTACTTCTAAACAAAGAACTAGACTTCAGTTAACCGTCATTTGTATTTTCAAAATACACGTCGAAGATAATAATAGCGAGTGGTTTGCGCCATACCACTTACTAGCCCGTTATAAACCGTTTTACAAAAATCACTGGTAGCACAGATGAAGGGGACACACAACAAGAAAATCCAACCTTAATTTAGGAGTTTACAAAAATGACATTTTTGGTTTAAAAGAAATGTGCAAAAACATTTTGAGCACAGTGGTGGAAGTTATTAAACTTCTTTAAACACGTTCAGAAATTGGTATTTAACAGGGGAAGCGGCAATTTTAACACAGCAGCCGAAGGGATGCTAACGTTTTCTAGATTTCTACTTGCACAATCCTATCTCACCATGTCCAAACACACAAAACTTTAGTGGTTTAGAAAGGAAATCTGTCTTGTTCTCACGTTGCTTGTTTTTTTTTTGGCCGTTGCCAAATCTGCCACAAAAAGCAATAAAGAATGATTTATTTTATGTATCGGTTGGAATAGTGGGAAGGGAAAAAAGAAAAAGAAATTGGTATTTTAATGGATATTTAATTAACGGAACCAGGAGAGAAAAAGTGCCTCTTGTAACTGCAAACTTCACAAAAGTGCTATGCAACCAGAGTAAAAATTCCTTTTATCCCAACACGGTCCATATTCCAAGAAAAAAAAGTTAAAAACTACCTACCCTGGCCAGTCTATGCTTCGGTTCGTTTTTCTTTGCGTAGTCTAGAGAATCGTAGATCATGCCGAAGCCCGTGGTCTTCCCGCCACCAAAATGAGTCCTGAAGCCGAAGACAAAAATGACGTCCGGGGTCGTCTTGTACATTTTGGCCAACTTCTCGCGGATTTCTGTTTTGGGCACGGTGGCTTTTCCCGGGTGAAGGACATCGATCACCTACACATTCAGGGGCGGAAAAATAAATAAAACAAATTCAAAGCTTCCTTTTTTTTCTGCCTGGGAGGGAAAAATATTTTAGTGGCAGCAGAGAGGGCTCATGAGCACGTTCAAAATTCAGCCTCGGAACGCGAAACCTCGGCCAGAAATATGCAACGCTTCAATTTTAGGCTTATATAGGTCAACCTATACATAAAGAGTAGTTTCAGATTAAAAATGAGAGATTTTTTTGGGTGGGGGGCGTTTGTGGAGGGAATGAAGAAAGACAGCAACAGCACAGGCTGCTTGTGCAGACAGAGAGACAAAAATTCAAAAACGAAACAGGTCAATTGTAGGCCAAAAACCTCGCCTGGAAGTAATTTAATGCCTTTTGATTGTGTCAGCGCACATTTGTATACGTGTCTGTGCAAAACATATACCCTGGTTACACCCTTTGCAAAGCTCTCAATACAGGCAGTCCTCAATTTACAACAGTCCATTTAGTGACCGTTCAAAGTTACAATGGCCTTGGGGAAAAAAAAATGACCTACGACCGTTTTTCAGAGTTATGACCACTGCAGCACCCATCAAAACCCAGATGCTTGGCAACGGGCTCGTATTTATGACGGTCGTAGTAATAATAATAATAATAAAGTTGGAAGGGACCTTGGAGGTCATCGAGTCCAACCCCCTGCTCAGGCAGGAAACCCTATACCATTTCAGACAAATGGCTGTCCAGTCTCTTCTTAAAAACTTCCAGTGTTGGAGCATTCACCGCTTCTGGAGGCAGGGTGTTCCACTGGTTAATTGTTCTAACTGTCAGGAAGTTTCTCCTCAGTTCCAGGTTGCTTCTTTCCTTGACTAGTTTCCATCCATTACTTCTTGTCCTGCCCTCAGGCGCCTTGGAGAATAGCTTGACTCCCTCTTCTTTGTGGCAACCCCTGAGAAATTGGAATACTGCTATCATGTCACCCCTAGTCCTTCTTTTCATTAAACTAGACATGCCCAATTCCAGCAAACGTTCCTGATATGCTTTAGCCTCCAGTCCCCTAATCATCTTTGTTGCCCTTCTCTGTACTCTTTCTAGAGTCTCAGCATCTTTTTTACATCGTGGTGAGCAAAACTGGATGCAGTATTCCAAGTGTGGCCTTACCAAGGCCTTGTAAAGTGGTATTAATACTTCACGTGATCTTGATTCTATCCCTCTGTTAATGCAGCCCAGCGCTGTGTTGGCTTTTTTGGCAGCTGCAGCACACGGCTGGCTCATACCAGCACACTGGTAGTGTCCCGGGGTCACGTGATTCCCTTTTGAAAACTTCTGACAAAGCAAAGTCAATGGGGGAGCCGGTTTCACTTAACAACCGGGTTACTGACTTATCACCTGCAGTGATTCACTTAACAACCGAGGCGAGAAAGGTCGTAAAATGGGGCAAAAGTCACTTAACAAGTGTCTCACTTAACAACAGAAATTTGGGGCACACTACAGGACTACCTGTACAGAAAAATAATAACGCAGTATTTAATGACCGAAAAGCTCTCCTTTGTTATGTCTGAGAAATACTGTACAGTCGATATAGTATTGAATCCGTTTGCCAAGTAACCTTGTCAACATTTGAATTCTAGTTGTTCCGTCCACCACACTCTCACATTAAAGATTGACAGTTCTCTGGACATTTAGAATAGAAGCTGGAAGGGACCTTGGAGGTCTTCTAGTCCAGCTCCCTGCTCAAGCAGGAGAACTAGAATAGAGTAGAATAGAATTTATGAGTAATGAGAATGAAAGAAAACAGATTTGCAAATGATAAGCCTTCCTCTTTTGTGCATTTATACAGCAACGTTTGCTTAAACGCAGCATATAGAAAGGTCTCCCAATTGTCCCATTATTAAACCATATTAATTCTAATTAATATTAGAATATTATATATGTAATATTATTAGAACTGATTACATCCAAATCACTGTAAACCTTCTCTCATCCTCTTTAGCCAGCCTTTAATGTAACCGTTTTGATCAACATAATAGCATTCCAAAAGCCAGACTATATTATTAGCTATATTTTGTCGTCGGTGTTTTAACTGTTACTGGTGACAGACAGCGTGATTAGGTTATTGATTAGATGGCAATGCAAATAACATAATTATTGCAGAGCCATGTTTTCCCCTGGAATCCCACCTTATAGGCCACAAAATAGGCGTCTTACCATTTGCTTACGCTGAAGCAGCCGGTTGGTCATGAACTTCCTCGTTCGGACGGTGACTGTGTCGTTCTAGCATGAAAAGTAAAACAAAATAAAAATAAAAATTCAAGTAAAGCATTTAATTTGGCCCGTAACTAATCCAAAGGATCCCTCTTTAAAAAGAACTAGGTATTCTTTTAATACACACACACACACATATAATAAATTATAATTTATTAAAAAAGGTTTGAGTTGAGAATTATTTTTTCTATTTATACACACACACATATACATACACACATATATAATAAATTATAATTTATTTTAAAAAGTTGAGAATTTTTTATATTTACACACACACACATATATATATATATAAAGTTGAGAATTTTTATATTTACACACATACATACATATATATACACACACACATATATATAATAAATTCTAATTAAAAAAAGTTGAGTTGAGAATTATTTTTTTATTTATATATATGTACGCACACATATATATACATACACACATATATCAATTATAATTTATTAAAAAAACAGTTGAGAACTCTTTTAATATTTAATTATATTTATACATATACACACCTATACACACAAATACATATATACACACGTGTGTATATATAATGAATTATAATTTATTAAAAAAAAGTTGAGCGTGCACAGGTATCAACCTCTGGAAGTGTGCAGTTTAAAAAAATGGGGGGGTAATTAAGAGGCCCATTTTAGAGCACAGCCCCCCCGTTCCCCAACCTGGCGCCCCTCATCCTGGGCTCAGATGAATAAATGGGGGGGGGAGGTGAGAGTGAGAGGCTGGCCCGCGGCAGAGGAGCGGGGACCCACGGGGAAGCCCCGGCGCCGGCAACTCCAGCCCATAATCCCCCTAAAACACTCCGCAGCCCCCGCGGAAGGGAAGGCAGGCGGTCCGCGGGCCGGAGGACCAAGGATGGCGCCAGGGCAGGACGGATTGAAGGCGCCTCCCGGTGCCGAGAACCTCCAGCTCCAGCACTCACCATCTTGGCGGCCTCCC
Source organism: Azemiops feae (assembly GCA_023970755.1). Classification (NCBI taxonomy): domain Eukaryota; kingdom Metazoa; phylum Chordata; class Lepidosauria; order Squamata; family Viperidae; genus Azemiops; species Azemiops feae. The sequence continues at coordinate 624,908 of JALGBA010004135.1, read as the reverse complement.
TCGCAGCCCAGAGAGAGAGGAAAGGAAAGAAGGCACGTTCGGTAGCCAATCATATGCCGGAGAGGAAAGGAAAAGGAAGCGCCCTAGCGGAAAAGGAGGGATTTCCGCTGGCGGCGGAAAAGACCTTCCGGGGAACCAGAGAGTGGGGGGAAAGAGAGGCACTTATTAGTCCTCCTACTTCTAACCAGGTTGAATGCTATTGTGTATGGATCCTGAAGCTCTTATTCGTATATTGTATGGAGAAAGAGGGAAATAGGGATTCCTGCAGGAGATCTTATGGGATATTTGAGAGGCTGCCACAAAGAAGAGGGGGTCAACTTATTTTCCAAAGCATTGTATTGTTGTGCGGTTATACTGTATGAAGTTATAGATAGCTAGTCTAGCAAGAGATTCCCCCATGTATCTTTCTAGTATCTATCAGATTCTATCTATCTATTAACTACCCACCCACCTATCCATCAAAAAAATTTCTATTTCTATATATTTCTATCAAATCAGTCAAGGAACTTGTTTATCAAATTTCTTTCTATTTCTTTTAAATATCATCTATCCTCCTCCATCAAGGAACTTTCTAAATCAATTAATCAAGAGACTCCTTTATCTATCAAATTTCTTTATACCTATTACCTTTAACTATCATCTATCCATCCTATCAAGAGACTTTTTATCTCTATCAATCAATCAGTTAAGAGACTCCTATCATCCATTCATCTATCATCTATATCTACCAATCATCTATACATCAATCTATTCATCTAGCCATTATCTATATTCATCTATCCATCTATATCAATCATCAATATCTATTATCTATCATCAATATCTATCTCAATCCATCTATCCATTATCTATATTCATCTATCCATCTCTATTTAGCTTTATCAATCTATCCATCTATATATCTATTCATCTAGCCATGTATCTTTTATCTATCAATCTATCTACATCAATCTATTCATCTATCCATCTCTTTATCCATCTATATCGATCTATCATCTATATCTATCAATGTATTCATCTATCCATTCTATCTATCCATTCCATCTATCTAATCTACACTGTCTATATCTATTTATCTATATCTATCTATCTATATCTATCTATATGTAGCTATTTAATCTATATCATCTATCTATCTAATCTATACTTATTGTCTATCTATCTATATCTACCTACCTACCTATCTATCTACCATCCATTCCTGTTTCTATCAAGAGATTCTCTCTGTCTCTCATCTGTCACTCCACGAGTCAGTGAAGAGAGAGACTCCTCTGCCTTTATACTTCGCCCCGCCCACTCCCGCCCCCTCCGGCCGTCTATCAGAAGGCGCCTTCCTCAACTTCCGGGTTCTCCCCGGGCTGCCCGCCGCCTCGCCCGTGACGTCATTGGGGCAGCGCCCGACGTCGCTCCGGCGGCGACGTCACTGCGGCGTGGGCGGCTGCGGGCCGGGACTTCTACCCGCCGTCTTCTTCGCCGCCGGGCCGGCCGGAGCCATGGGGAAGGAGCAGTTCCGCGAGACGGACGTGGCCAAGAAAATGTGAGGCGCCCGGGGCCGGCCTGGGAGGGTGGGGGTTGTGCGCATGCGTGGGTTTTTTATCTATCCATCCATCGATCTAATTCCATTTTTGAGCTTTTTTTAGTGTTATTTACTGAAAAACAGCCCCCCCCCAAAAAAAATTCCAGGATATGTTTAATGGAAAAGGTTTAGGGTTGATATTGCAGATGTATATGGAAGAATGAAAATATCTTACTTTAGTTGCACTTAGTTGCTTTGTTATATGCCTTAAGGGCAGGTTTGTATAATTATGCTTAGAAGGCGACCAGGTATAACTTTGAAAGTTTGCACCCCGTTGGTTTTTTTTTTATTTTTTTGGCCTGGAGAAGAAGCACCTTATTCCGCACTGGCTGAGATTTGAAAATAATCACCAAGGACCAGTTTTGGTCGCCATGATATGAAAAAAGATGTTGAGACTCTAGAAAGAGGGCAGAGAAGAGCAACAAAGATGAGTAGGGGGCTGGAGGCTAAAACATATCAAGAACGGTTGCTGGAATTGGGCTTGTCTAGTTTATTGAAGAGAAGGACCAGGGGGGACATGATAGCAGTCTTCCAATATCTCAGGGGCTGCCCCAAAGAAGAGGGAGTCAAGCTATTCTCCAAAGCGCCTGAAGGCAGGACAAGAAGCAATGGATGGAAAGTAATCAAGGAGAGAAGCAACTTAGAACTAAGGAGAAATTTTCTGACAGTTGGAACAATTAATCAGTGGAACCACCTGCCTCTGGAAGCGGTGAATGCTCCAACACTGGAGGTTTTTAAGAAGAGACTGGTCAACCATTTGTCTGAAATGGTATAGGGTTTCCTGCCTGAGCAGGGAGTTGGACTAGAAGACCTCCAAGGTCCCTTCCAACTCTTGTCATTCTGTTATTCTGTATCTCTACCTCACGATATTCTGCGTTGTCTTTTTGTTCCAGAAGCCACATCTGCTTTGGGATGAAGTCTCCTGAAGAAATGCGGCAACAGGCTCACATCCAGGTGGTCAGTAAAAATCTGTACAGCCAAGATAACCACTCTCCTCTTCAATACGGCGTCTTGGACCATCGCCTGGTAAGCCTTCTAGGTGCTCAGTCTGATTTGGGCATGTCAGAAGCGATGTGTGCAAGCTCACATCGTCGTATATTTTTTATAACGATGGTCTTGCCTTCTGGGATTATCAGTATCCTTAAGACATCCTTCAGTTTGGATTTGTGCAAGAGTTGTGAATCTGGAAAGGGGCTATTCTGGAGCGAAATGAAATGTTCCATTTTCCTCCAGACCCAGCTTTTCAGGAGAATAGTTTTAAGCGTTTGCTGGAAATAAATTCTTTGGGCTGTAAGTGACTTCTGAGGTATTGAGGTATTCCAGACCTACTACTTTCCAGCTCCTGGAAAGATTGTAAGGCTGTAGAGCGGACATGTGCCTTATTTCTGTTTCTGAAATTCTGTGTTTAATTTTAGGAAAAAAGTCTGATTCCTCTAATAGTACCTTGGCAAATGTTCATCTCCATCCATTCTTTTTTATTCTTTTATGCAAGGGCACAAGTGAAAAAGATCGTCCCTGTAAGACCTGTGGAAAAAATCTGGCAGAATGTTTGGGGCATTATGGCTACATCGACCTGGAGTTACCGTGTTTTCACGTGGGGTACTTCAAAGCTGTGATAGGGATTCTCCAGGTAAGGTCAAGTCAAAAGCTGTCGCGGAAGCATCTTTCACTCGAACTGCTGTCAAGCTGCACAGTACTTTGCATTCAGTTTGGAAAAGGTGCGTCATAATGGGCAGGAATGCAAGCACCTCCTCTGGGTTCATTAAAGCAGCTGCCTCTCTCTCTCTGCAGTTGCACAGTTAGAGCAGAAGCGGCTTTCCAGAACCCTACGCTTGTGAAAAGTGATTTGGTAACTTTAATGAGGTGTGTTTAGGATGCATTTACATTCATATGTGCCAAGGGGCTGGACTGGGGGCTGCCACAAGGCCGAGGGGGCCAGGTTGTTCACCAGAACACCAGAGGGAAGGACGAGAAACAATGGTTGGAAACTGACCAAAGAGAGAAGCAACCTGGAATTAAGGAGAAACTTCCTGACAGTGAGGACAATCAACTAGTGGAACAGCTTGCCATCAGAAATCGTGCGTGCTCCATCACTGGACATTTTTAAGAAGAGGCTAGACAGTCACCTGTCTGAATCAGTATAGGTTCTCTTGCTTGAGCAGGGGACTGGACTAGAAGACCTCCAAGGTCCCTTCCAGATCTATTCCTATTCTACTCTACTACTCTACTCCTATTTTATTTTCTATTCTATTCTATTCTATTCTATTCTATTCTATTCTATTCTATTCTATTCTATTCTATTCTATTCTATTATTCTATTCTATTCTATTCTATTTCTATTCTATTTCTATTCTATTCTATTATTCTATTCTATTATTCTATTCTATTCTATTTCTATTCTATTTCTATTCTATTCTATTCTATTCTATTCTATTCTATTCTATTCTATTCTATTCTATTCTATTCTATTTGTAAATGTAATCTGAACCCAGCCATAATGTACTGTTTTAATTAGAGGAGTAATGCTCCTGCTAAGAAACATGATGCAGAAATGTGATGTCTGTCTGTCTAGCCATCCATCCGTCTCCATCTCTATCTATTGTATGTCTGTCTACCTACCTACCATCTTGTATGATTGGCAACACAGTAATTTTGCTTTTCAGGCATTAAAATAGTATCAACAGATGTTTGATATAGTATAGAAGAAATGCATTCGCTTAAGGGTGTGCTAAGAGAAATGCCTTGGCACTTGTATGAACGTCTTTGCTTTGGCAGGCAAGAATGTTTAGTTGACTTGTTTGGGCTTAGACGCTAAGCAGGAGCAGAACTGTTTAGCAGTTGGATGGAAGACTATCAGGGAATTTATTGCATTTTGTTGTCTTTATGTTGTTTAAACTACGAGGTGTCCAGAGTAGATTGGAAATGAGCAGGCACAAAAACCAAAGAAATATCAGATTGGTGGGCTTGACTGGAAAGGCAAAAACATACCCTGGAAGAAAGAATAGCAAACACCTTCTCACTTGTCCACAAAATTGTGTAGCTGTGTGTATGAAGTGACCTGGAATCCAGCTTAACTCAAATATGACTTAACTTGTACCATTATGAACACTTTTAATTATCTGGAACAAAGTCTGCGCTCTCTTGAGCCCTGATATTTGTTTCTGTGTCTTACCTATTCATCTTCAATCTGTGGAAGAGAAATACTGAGATTAATTTGCATGGTTGTTGCAGGGGAGGTTGTTAACTGTGTTCTACATTCACTTGCTTGAGAGGAAAAAAAATCCAGTTAAACTCAGAGGAACGTAACTTCACGTAAAAGTTGCATATGCGCAGATCTCTTGTGTTGTATGTTGTATCCAGCCTGCTGTTTCTGCATCGTATCGGTGAAATGTTGCATTAAATAAAACTATTTTGCAAATTGTTAACCTTCACTAAGGTGAATGAAGTCTTCAGGAGGCCTGGAGCCTTCGCCAAACCTTTGTGTAAGTATTTAGAAATAAGTTTTGTTTAGAGCTTTTGCCGTTTCCTGATATACGAAGGGCAATTCCTGACGTACGAATTCATCCAACCTTTTTGCCTTGCACAAAGTTGTATACGTGTGTAGGTGTTTGTGGATGTAGATGCATTTATTAAAGCCGAGAGGTTCATTTTTTCTTTTGCTGTAGGAAAGCTGGCTTGAAAGATTTTCCTCTTCCTCCTTTTTTTTTTAGATGATTTGCAAAACCTGTTGCCATGTCTTGCTGACCGCTGAAGAACAGAAGCAATTTTTGGATTATCTGAAGAGACCCGGCTTGACCTATCTCCAGAAAAGGGGCTTGAAGAAAAAGATCTCCGAAAAATGCAGGAAGAAGAACACTTGCCCACATTGTGGTGCTTTCAACGGTAGGTTTGGTAATCAACCCCTTCTGTCGGTTGGAATTGACACGTGGCGTTCAGCAGATAGCAGCAGCACTTAGACTTATAGACCGCTTCACAGTGCTTTACAGCCCTCTCTAAGCGGTTTTACAGCGTCAGCCTATTTGCCCCCAACAATCTGGGTCCTCATTTTACCGACCTCGGAAGGATGGAAGGCTGAGTCAACCTTGAGCCGGTCAGGATTGAACTCCTGGCTGTGGGCAGTGAATCAGTCTGCAATACTGCATTCTAACCACTGCGCCACCACAGCTCGCTCCTTCCTTCCTTCCTTCCTTCCTTCCTTCCTTCCTTCCTTCCTTCCTTCCTTCCTTCCTTCCTTCCTTCCTTCCCTCCCTCCCTCCCTCCCTCCCTCCCTCCCTTCCTTTCCTCCTTCCCTCCCACTTAGCAATAGCACTTAGACTTATATACTGCTTCACAGGGCTTTACAGCCCTCTCTAAGCGGTTTTACAGCGTCAGCCTCTTGCCCTCAACAATCTGGGTCCTCATTTTACCGACCTCGGAAGCATGGGAGGCTGAGTCAACCTTGAGCCGGTCAGGATCGAACTGCGGACAGTTGAAAGAATTAGCCTGCAGTACTGCATTCTAACCACTGTGCTACCCCAACTCTTTTGCTGGGGAAAGTTGTCAGGTTCAGCTGTGAATCCTGTGTCCTTTCAGCAGCTCCAAAAAGGCTCCACCATCCATTTGCACCACTCAGGTGACCCTGAGGACACAGGTAAACCTCCAAGTGGCCTCAACGACTCTCTAAAAGAAGGCAAATGACCAGCTGTCTGCAAGGAGTATAAATTCCTTCCGTTCCCCACCATCCAGTCAGAGCTGAAGAAGCTTCTTGGATGAGAAGTGAAACGTCTTCAAAAGAAAAACAAGAAAGTCCAGTTGCCTCGTGAAAAAAGCACCTTTGGGACATTTATGTGACACTGTTTTAAAGTCTATATATTATATCTTAGGCTTCAGATGCTTCTGCATCTTCAGGCAAGGTGTCATTTTTATTGTCAAGGGGATTTGCAAGATTGAGTCAGTCTTGACAAATCCCTGCGGTTTTCTTGGCAATATTTTTCAGAAGGTGGTTTGCCATTGTCTCCTTTTCTAAGGCGGAGAGAAAGTAACTGGCCCAAAGTCAGCTGGTTGGCTCGCCCAGTTTCTAGCCGGTGTCTTTAACCACGTTACCAAATTGGCCATCTTGGAACATTAGCATTCCTGACCCCCCAAAAAAACCCAACTTGAACTGAACGCGCTCATTCTTCGCATATTGGAAACCGTAACATTTGCACCATCTTTCTGCATTTCGGGGTGGTCTCCTTAACGGCGGGAAAACTTTCCGTTTTGTGCCGAGCAGCAAATGTTCAATGAAAGAGTGGATTAGTGTCAACCTTGGCTTGAAACCCTTGTTCCCTTTGCAGGTACTGTGAAGAAATGTGGCTTGCTGAAGATAATCCACGAGAAGTACAAGACCACCAAAAAGATCGTGGACCCCGTTGTGTCTCATTTCATTCAGTCTTTCGACACGGCAATAGAGCATAACAAAGAGATTGAACCTTTGCTGGGGAAAGCCCAGGTGAGCCCCCAAACATCTCAAACCACATGTTAGCCCAGTTTCCCCTTCTTTAGAGTAATCCAGGTTTCTGTTGGCGTGTGAGATTCCCATGGATGTTTGTGTGCTTTGGGCGTTGACTTGTCTTGAAGTAAATGATCTTCAACGTCATTTTTTTTGGGTAGGATTTAGGAAAGTACAAGTAGTTCTCGGGTTACGACCACGGTTGAGCCCAAAATCTCTTGTTGTTAAGTGAGTTTTGCCCCCATTTTATGACCTTTCTTCCACCGTTGTTCAATGAATCGTGGCACTTGATAAGCCAGTAACCCGGTTGGGAAGCTTCCCCCGTTGACTTTGCTTGTCAGAAGGTCGCAAGAGGGGATCCCGTGACCCCCTGGGACGCTGCGACCGTTGTAAATGTGAACCAGTTGCCAAGGGTCTGAATTCTGATCACGTGACCCCGGGGGATGCTGCAGCGGTCGTAAGTGTGAAAAATGGTCACAGGTCACTTTTTTTTCAGTTTCGTCGTGACTTCAAACGGTCATTAAACGAACAGTTGTAATTTGAGGACTGCCTGGATTGAAATAGCACAGGAGAGTAAATGATCTTAAACATTGTTGGTTTTTTGTCGGGTTAGCAGACTACAAGTCGTCCTTTACTGACGGCCAGAACTGAGTCCAAAAGTTCTGTTGCTAAGCAAGGTGTAGTGAAGTGAGCTTTGCCCCATTTTACAACCTCTCCTGCCACAAGTTGTTAAGTGAATCACTGCAGTTGTTAAGTTAGTAACACGGTCGTGAACTGAATCCTGGCTTCCCCCTGAGTTGGCCACGGCGAGTTGGTTACAGTGAGTTGGCTGTACTGAGTTGACCACGGCAAGTTGGCTGTAGTGAGTTGGCCACGGTGAGTTGGTTAGAGTGAGTTGGCCATGGCAAGTTCTCTGTACTGAGTTGACCACGGCAAGTTGGCTGTATTGAGTTGGCCACGGCGAATTGGCTGTACTGAGTTGGCCACGGTGAGTTGGCTGTACTGAGTTGGCCACGGCAAGTTGGCTGTATTGAGTTGGCTGTCGTGAGTGGGCCACGGTGAGTTTGCCACGGTGAGTTGGCTGTAGTGAGTTTGCCACGTGAGTTGGTTATGGTGAGTTGGCCATGGCGAGTTGGCTGTCGTGAGTCGGCCAAGGCGCGTTGGCCGTGGCGAGTTGTCACAGACCCACATGTAGGGTGATTGGGCAAAAATGTGACCCTCTTGTTTTTGAATCTTCCAGGAGAACCTCAACCCCCTGATGGTATTGAACATCCTGAAGAGGATCCCTGCAGAAGACATCCCTCTGCTCCTGATGAACCCCGAATCAGGGAAGCCTTCCGACTTGATCCTGACCCGCCTTTTGGTTCCCCCGCTCTGCATTCGGCCTTCCGTGATCAGCGACTTGAAGTCCGGCACCAACGAGGACGATCTAACGATGAAGCTGACGGAAATCATTTTCCTGAACGATGTGATCAAAAAGGTGGCTTCTTGTTTTGCTCCTTGCAGCCTTTTCCCTTTGATTATTTGGTTTTTATTTACATTTTCTCCCCCCCCCCTTTCAATTTGAAGAAAAAAAAAGGGAAATAACTCCACGTTGTTTCCTTTTTTAAAAAAAAAAATGATAAAGAAAATTGGTCATAGATTACAATACTCGTCTTGCCCCTCTCGCTTTAAAATATGATTTGTAAAAACTGGAGTAGGAAGCCTTTTATTTAAGGCTGTTTTAAGTATCCAGTCCTTCCCCTTGCTGCACATAATGTGCTAACTAGAGTGAAACTTTGATTATATGCAACCAATTGTTTTTTTAATCTGTCTTTGTTTTGTTTTTGTTTTGGCCTTTTCGGCTGGTTCCTGTCTGTTCAGCATAGAATATCGGGAGCCAAAACTCAGATGATAATGGAAGACTGGGATTTCCTGCAGCTACAATGTGCCCTGTATATCAACAGCGAACTTTCTGGCATTCCCCTCAACATGGCGCCCAAGAAATGGACCAGAGGCTTTGTTCAAAGACTGAAGGGGAAGCAAGGTTGGTCTTACGTGCCTCCATCTTTGTGGGCCCACCGTAAGGCATCCGGCTGCCGTCAGAAAATTAATCCATGTCTCGTCGTCATCTCTGGTCACCCTGACACATATGTACAGGTTGTCCTCGACTTACAATATCTCATTTCCCCCTCTTTCCTTTTTTTTATTTTTTATTTTTAAGGCCGGTTTAGGGGAAACCTGTCTGGAAAGCGAGTCGATTTCTCAGGCAGAACGGTTATCTCTCCTGATCCTAACCTGAGAATTGATGAAGTGGCTGTACCGGTTCACGTGGCAAAGATCCTCACCTTTCCTGAGAAGGTAAGTCAGAATTTATCATTTGTAACGGTGGGAGCATTACGACAGTCCCCTGTCCCTGTCCCAGGTGTGGTCGTGGAGGTGATGTTGATGCCATATGTTAACCTTGACATATTTATTAAATTTTACATAATACTGACACGTTTTATCTTATTTTGTCAACTCTCAGGACATCCTCTATGTCAGGGCTTTTCAACCCGTGGTACGCGTACCACTTGTGGTACATTAACGAGTGGCAGGTGGTACGCAGCCCTGCCTAGCCAAGTGTAGTGGGGGAGGGAAAGAGCCAGCACAGGCAAAGACTTACAGTGAGAGAGTCCTCTGGAGCTGCAGATTTTACTTATGAATGGAGCCATTTGGGGAGGCTGCCTTAGCCGGCAGCCAGTACTTACATTTTTTTTTCTTCCTTAAGTGCCAGCTGGGCTCCTTACTTTCCTTTCTAGCCAGTAGCTAATTCTTAAAGGGGAAGTGCCTTTTTAAGCTAGTTCACTCGGCAGCTTGTCTTTTCTGTCTCTGGAGGCCTTTCCTTGTTTGATCAATATATGGAAGAGGGAAAATATGGGGGGGTTCAAATTCTTCCTTCAGAAGGAGATGGGAATGAGAAAAAGGGAGGGAGGGAAGGAAGTCCTGCCTTAGCACTTGGCCACCAGCAGCTCTGCCATTGACTTTGCTTGTCAAAAGGTTGCAGAAGGGGATCACATGACCCTGGGACACTGTGACCATCATAAATATGAATCAGTTGCCAAGCATCCAAATATAAATCACATGACCCTGTTGCTGCAATGGTCATAAGTGTGAAAAAGTCATTTCAGTGCAATTGCAATTTTGAACAGATTTTTTTTTGTCACCAAGTTTTTGGCACCTTGCTAGGTGGTACTCGAATATTGCCATATCCTAAAAGTGGTACAATCGGTGAAAAGGTTGAAAAGCCCTGCTCTATGTATCCTGTTCTTTAGGTCATCATAAAGGTGTTTTTTTTTCCCGTTACACACTGGACCTTTGAAGGTGTATTTCCCTTTTTTTTTTTTTTGCTCTTCCTGCTGCAGGTAAACAAAGCCAATATCGGCTTCATGAGGAAACTTGTTCGAAATGGTCCAGAAATTCATCCCGGTGCCAACTTCATCCAGCAGAGGCATACACAAATGAAACGGTGCGGACTTTGATCATAAGTGGCATTTTTCTACTTCACCGACCCCTTGCTTCAGTCATGTATAACTCTGTCCGGGTCTCGGATGTGATTCAACACGATCTGGGTGGGCTTCTTCCTGTCAGTTTTGTTTCCTTTCTTTTGAAAAGGTCCCTTCTGTTTTAAACGTGGGTAAAATCAATCCCCATAAACATACTTTTTTCCAGGAAAGCAGGGATGTGCCTTAGATGTAAAAAACCTGGATTCCAAGTCAGCAGATAGAAGCAGGTCCAGTTTTAATTTAATCCAATTCACCGCACCATTAAGAACGATCACATTGTGGGATCAGCACTTTGGGCAACCGAGTGTGTTACTCTTTCTCTTCCTGGACAATTGAGTGCGCAACTGTTGATTGTTAGATGAAGAACAAGTTTTAAGGGAATCGTTTTTATTAATAAAGAAGGCATTTCCAAGGTTTAAGGGGGCAGGGGGGGTTTTTGAGGGGAGGTTTAGAAGTGGTAACCATTGATGAAAAATGATCCATTTTTCTACTGTTTGGAAATGTTCTTACACAGAAGGGACTATATTTCTCGAGAGCTTAATCCAGGGGTCTTCAAACTTGGCCCTTTTATGACTTATGGACTTCAACTCCCAGAATTCCTCAGCCAGGCACACAACTTACCTTTGTACTGATAGAAGAGAATATTTGTAGCTCAAGGTTGTTCTGTGGCGTCCTTGGTGCTCTCTGAGCTTGGTGGCTTTCTTGCAGACGTTTCATTACCAAACTAGCTGACACCATCAGTGCTAGGTGATGATGTTACCTAGCTTGATAATGAAACATCTGCAAGAAAACCACCCAGGTCAGAGAGCACCAAGGACCCCACAAAGTAGCGTCGTGATGTGCCAGACTGAAACCATGGCTTCGCAGGAGATATTGTTTGGCATGGACTGGCTTAACACTGTCTAAGCCAGGGGTCTTCAAACTTGGCCCTTTGATGACTTGTGGACTTCAACTCCCAGCGTGCCTGGCTGAGGAATTCTGGGAGTTGAAGTCCACAAGTCATCACAGGGCCAAGTTTGAAGACCCCTGGGTTAATCTATGTAACATCAAGCAGCTTCTAAAAGCCAAGCAGACAATACTTCGAAATATTAAAGTTCAAGTTTGAATCAAATTCTGTACTTTTCTTTCTCTCTTCCTGCCCCTGCTTAGGTTTTTGAAGTACGGGAACCGGGAGAGGATGGCGCAAGAGCTGAAATATGGCGACATTGTAGAGAGGCACCTGATAGATGGAGACATTGTCTTGTTTAACCGGCAGCCTTCTTTGCACAAACTCAGCATTATGGCTCATATTGTAAGGGCTTTTATTTTAGCTTTTATTTTTTCAGCTTTCTCCTTGTTTCGTGGTCTTTAGGAATGAGACCCAGTGGGTTTTTAGTAAGAGTAGGAGAAGACTGGGGCAGAAGAGATGGTCTGTGTCAGACGTCAAACACAATCTGGGCAATTGGCTTTGGGATTCCTCCAGGAACAAAGTTGTTTAATAACAGTATTGTGCTGAATTTGTAGACGGGGAAATTTCCTGAGAGTTAGAGCAAATAATCAGTGGAACAACTCGCCTCCAGACGTTATAGGTGCTCCATCACCGGAGGTTTTTAAGAAGAGATTGGACAGCCATTTGTCTGAAATGGTATAGAGTCTTCTGTTTGAGCAGGGGGTTGGACTAGATGACCTCCAAGGTCCCTTCCAACTCTTCTGTTATTCTTTTTATTCTGTTATTCTATTCAAAAGTCAAAGGGTAGGCTTAACCAAGTTAGTTGATGGCTTGGATTCATTCATGTTAAGCGTAGTTAGTTTTTATGGGGGAGCACATTGTGCAGACCCATAACAGTTTGGCTAGTCTATAATCTTAGCACATGAATTCCTAAAAAATGGGCTAATTCAGTAACAAAATTATCAGTGTAGTTGTGATGGAAGGTGCAGCTGCAGGAGAACAGTAGGGAGTTTTGGCAACATGGTTTTTCCAGAGAGGGGCCCAGATCCTGACAGTTAGAACAATTAATCAGTGGAACTCCTTGCCTCCAGAAGTTGCGAGTGCTCCAACACTGGAAGTTTTTAAGAAGAGACTGGACACCCCATTTGTCTGAAATGGTATAGGGTCTCCTGCCTGAGCAGGGGGTTGGACTAGAAGACCTCCAAGGTCCTTTCCAACTGTTATTCTGAGGAGGAGAGGGGGGGAAGGGTCTCCTGCCTGAGCAGAGGGCTGGACTAGAAGACCTCGAAGGTCCCTTCCAACTCTGTTATTCTATTATAAGTAGTTAACTCTGCTATAGTTTATGTAGAAAGTCGAGCCAAATCTAAGTTGCCAAACGAGACAGCTGAACTTCTAACAAGTATACACAGGTCGAACTTAGAATCATTCTTTTAGTGACCGAAGTTACAACCCACCGAAAAAAAAGTGACTTACGACCGTCCTTCACGCTTACGACCATTGCAGCATCTCCACGGTCACGTGATCAAAATTCAGATGCTTGGCAACTGGCATGTACTTAGGACGGTTGCAGGGTCCTGGGGTCACGTGTTCCCCTTTTGCGGCCTTCTGACAAGAAGAGTCCACGGGGAAGCCAGTTTCGCTTAACGGCGTTACTGTTACTGCCTGAGCAAATACGTCGTTCTCTTTTTTTTCCGTTAAAACCTGCCCTCCTCAAAGCCAAAAGGACAGACGATTCCCATTATTCCCGTCGGTATATTTAAAAATCCTTTGAGTATTTTTTTCCCCCTCTTCCTTACCTTGGTTCGATGGTCTGTTCCAGGCGAGGGTGAAACCCCACCGGACCTTCCGCTTCAACGAATGCGTTTGCACACCGTACAACGCCGATTTTGATGGCGACGAGATGAATCTTCACCTCCCTCAAACCGAAGAAGCGAAAGCTGAAGCGCTGGTCCTCATGGGGGTAAGGGAGCCTCTGATCTCACTGGAGTAGCGACGGGAGAGACCGAGAGGCTGCTGTCGCGTTCTCCTGGTTCGTTACAGCCTTCGTGAGTTTAGGGTTTGTCAGGGCCCCAACGGTGCTTTTTTTTAATTATTATTATTATTATTATTATTATTATTATTATTATTATTATTATTATTATTATTATTATTATTTTCAGGAGGCAACTGGACTTCCTTTGTTTTTCTTTGAAGACGTTTCGCTCCCCATCCGAGGAGCTTCTTCAGCTCTGACTGGATGGTAGGAAGGATTTATACTCCTTGCAGACAGCCTGGTCGTTTGCATTCTTTCAGAGAGTCGTTGAGGCCACTTGGGGGGTTACCTGTGTCCTCGGGGTCGTACTACAGGAACCGTTTGCGCTTCAGTTTGAGATGCAGACAGCACAGACTCATCCCCAACAGCCTGTGCCTGTCTCCCAATAGTGAAGGGACACATCCTGCAGCCAAGAAGGCTCCACGCCCATTTGCACCACTCAGGTGACCCTGAGGACACCTCCCAAATGGTTTCAACGACTCTCTAAAGGAAGGCAAATGACCAGTTGCCTGCAAGGAGCATAAATCCTTCCATTCCCCACCACCCAGTCAGAGATGAAGAAGCTTCTTGGATGAGAAGCGAAACGTCTTCAAAGGAAAAACAAGGCAGTCCAGTTGCCTCCTGGAAAAAGCATCCTTGGGACAACCAGGACCTGGAATGACTGAGAATCTCCATAGAGACGAGTTTTTTTTCAGTGGTGCAAATTGATCTGCACAATTGCAGATCCTCCCACTGAAATGAAGCCAGTCATCTCAGTTTTGGTCACGATACAAAAAAAGATGTTGGGAGACCTTAAGGGGGGGGGGGAGTGCAGAGAAGAGCAACAAAGATGATGAGGGGACTGGAAGCTAACATATATGAAGAACAGTTACAGGACTTGGGAATGTCTAGTCCAGGGGTAGGCAACCTTGGCTCTTTTATGACTCGTGGACTTCAATTCCCAGAATTCCTGAGCCAGCCATGCTGAGGGGAAAGGGAGAGGTTTCCAAGCTGAGCCATGCTGGCTCAGGAATTCTGGGAGTTGAAGTCCACGAGTCATAAAAGAGCCAAGGTTGCCTACCCCTGGTCTAGTCTAATGAAGAGAAGGGGTGATATCATAGCAGTCTTCCAATATCTCAGGGGCTGCCCCAAAGAAGAGGCAGTCAAGCTATTCTCCAAAGCACCAGAAGGCAAGACAAGAAGCAACGGATGGAAACTAATTTCCTGACAGTGAGGACAATTAATCAGTGGAACAACCTGCCTCCAGGAGTTGTGGATGCTCCAACATTGGAAGCTTTTAGGAAGAGATTGGACAGCCATTTGTCTGAAATGATCTAGATGACCTCCAAGGTCCCTTCCAACTCTGTTATTCTTTTATTTTGTTAATTTGATCGAAAGAAAACAAACTATAGTTGTTCTGTGAGTTGCAGGGGGCCAGTCAGTGGATTCCTACCTTGACAGACTTCCAAGCTAAGCTCTTTGAGAGAGCCTTAGGGCCCCAATTCTATCCTGAATGCGTTATAGTTTAGCTCTACTATATTTCATTTTATGCCATGTTTTTAATCTCAGTTTTCTTTCCTGCTTAGAGATACTGTTTGCCGTATCTTTGGGGAGTTCTGTAATAATCCTTTTTATTGCGCGCCTGGAAACAACTAACTCCGATTAAATTTGAAGCTAGTTAAGTTCACTAGTTCTAAGGCAGGTCCTCGGTGGAGCTATTTTACTAGCTCATTGGAAAAACAACCTATTTATGGGTTTCTGTTTGCTAGTAATCAAGTTCTAAGCCAAGAAAACATCTCTTCTTTTTTTTCCCCCTTGTCTGCTATTCCTTCAGGTGAGGAATTGTGTCACTGTTTTTCCTCCTTTTTGCTTTGTTTTGTTTTTGAAGCCCAAATATACACCATCTAGCAACTCTCTACCGCTATCCATATGTTTTAGTGCTCTCCTTATCTCAAGTATATCTTACAGTATATACTTGAACCCTGAAAGTTAAGTAATTAGCTTCCAATGTGAGTGTCATGGTTCCGACAGATGAAACTCTTCAAAGAACTTCCAGGCATTGTTTACCTTAAAAATCTTTATTCCAGTAGCATAGCATCGGCACATACATAGGCAAAGCCAAAAACTGAATTCCCCTCCCCTGAGCACATAGTATCAAAGCACAATTCCCTCCTCTAATTTACAGTCATAAATCACATTCTCCAATTAGTTTGAAATGCAGACCTTCCCTCCAGTTCTTCAACCCGCCATTTCTTATCATCTCTTCTTTCAAACAACCTTTAAAAACACTCTACTACAATGTTGTTATGTCTAACTAATTCCCATACACATTCTTCCTCCCCCCCCTCCCCCCCCAGTATCATCTAATTCTAACTAAAAGTAACGCACAAGTTAAGGGGGAAATTGGCTGCATCTTCATATATTGCCAAAGGAAGAACATCCGACGTTAGCAGCGTTGACAGTGAGGATATGAAACGTGATCTGATCTGATCGATTTCTTTTCTGGGAGGAAATCTAGTATGGAAATAAAATATATATTTTCTTTTCTCAGACCAAAGCGAACTTGGTAACGCCGAGGAATGGGGAACCGCTTATTGCCGCCATTCAAGATTTTCTGACAGGTTTGTATTTTGAATCCTATTACCGATAGGAGTTGCATTTTATTAACTTCAGTCTCAGATACATCTTTGTAAAAATTTGGGGCATAACAGGAACATTTTATTTTGGTCTTTCCAAATAGTTCATTTTTCCAGTGTTTTGGGGGGGGGGGGGAAAGGACCTGAGGAGAAAAATAGAAACTGATAACCCCTTTTTTCTTATTTTTTTTCTTTTCACCTGAGCCTTTTAGGGAACTTCTTGTTAGGAGAATGTTGGCGGTCTTTTGCTGATTGAAATAACATTTCCTCCTAAATTAAAAAAATTAATACAATGTCGCAGGTTTTTTTTTCTTTCTATTGAGGTTTGATATCGAAGTATGTCTGAAATACTTATGTGCAAACTGCAGCATTGGACTCCGCTTTTTTTTTTTTTTTTTGAAAGTTCTCCTTAAAACTTTCAGCTTTTGACATAGACTTTACAGCTTTATAAAGGTGAAAGAAAATTTGCCTATATACAAAAAAAGTGCCAGAGGATAAAACATTTTGCTTCTCTTTAATCACATTTTTTGCTCTTTTATCTTCTTACCGTGTAAATTACCTTTGTAAAATAAATACATTGGTCTTTATTTGGGGGCTGTTTTGCATCGCTGTTTTGCGCAGTGTCACGGTATGACAGCCTGACATAAAATGCACCAAGCTTAATGCTTTTTCTTTCTTTCTGCATGCGTTTTGTTGCGGATTTTAATTTTTTTATTTCATATTTTAGGTGCTTATCTCCTCACGCTAAAGGACACTTTCTTTGACCGAGCGAAAGCGTGTCAGTTGATCGCCTCTATTCTGGTGGGCAAGGATGAAAAAGTGAAAGTTCGTCTCCCACCTCCAGCAATTCTTAAGGTCTGGCAGAGAGAGGGAGAGGGGGAGGGAGGGACAGAGGGAGAGGAAGGGAGAGAGGGATGCAGGGAACGGGAGGGAGGAACGAGGGAGAGGGAAGGAAGGATGGACGGAGGGAGGGAGGGAGAAAGAGAGACGGAGGGAGGGAGAGGGGGTAAGGGACAAGGGAGAAATGGGCGGAGGGAGGGAGAGGGGGACAGGGAGAGGAAGGGAGGGAGGGATGCAGGGAAAGGGAGGGAGGAACGAGGGAGAGGGAGGGAGGGAAGGAGGGAGGGAGGGAGGGAGAAAGAGAGAGACGGAGGGAGGGAGAAAAAGGGAGGGAGAGGGGGTAAGGGACAAGGGAGAAATGGGCGGAGGGAGGGAGAGAGCGAGAGTATTTTGCTCCCTTTGCTAAATAACCGCTTCCTGGTGCAGCTCATCAAGAGAGGTGAGACTGCCTCCTCGCGAGCAGCCTGGCTGACCTTTGCGCCTGCCTCCTCTCAGCCTTTCGGATCTGGAGGAGGAGGTAGTTCTTCATCTCCTCTGGCCAGCTGCAGCTGTGCGCCCTCTCCACTCGAGGCCTTTGGGCTTCCCAGCTGCAGTTGGGCCTCTCCTGTCTCTGGCTCAGCCGGCTGCTCGTCTGGTTGCGCCCCTCCACTCCTCTCTCGTCGCTCTCAGCTGCCAGCTCATCCTCCTCTGAACTAGCCTCTGGAGAGCATTCTTCCACATCCCTGTTTATAATCCTTTCTTCTTGGCCTCTATTTTTTTTTTTTTTTAAAGCCGGTCACCCTGTGGACAGGAAAACAGGTCTTTAGCGTCATTCTGAAGCCTGGGGACAGTTGCCCAGTCAAGGCCAATCTCAGAACCAAAGGCAAACAATACTGTGGCAAAGGAGAAGATTTGTGCAGTAACGACTCCTGTAAGTAGTACGGCTCCCCTCTGATTTGTTATTGTTGACCGTTGATTGCTGGGATTTCTTGAAAAGATTTTGCTGTTCCTTTTAGCAACAGTCTTTTTTTTTTTTGCAAGCTGCGAAAAACAGGAATAGAATAGAATAGAATAGAATAGAATAGATGCAGAATGGAATACAATAGAATACAATAGAATGAAGAATGGAATAGAATAGGATAGGATAGAATAGAATAGAATAGAATAGAATAGAATAGAATAGAACAGAATAGATGCAGAATGGAATACAATAGAATGAAGAATGGAATAGAATAGAATAGAATAGAATAGAATAGAATAGAATAGAATAGAATAGAATAGAATAGAATAGAATAGAATAGATGCAGAATGGAATAGATGCAGAATGGAATAGATGCAGAATGGAATACAATAGAATGAAGAATGGAATACAATAGAATAGAATAGATGCAGAATGGAATACAATAGAATGAAGAATGGAATGGAATAGAATAGAATAGAATAGATGCAGAATGGAATACAATAGAATGAAGAATGGAATAGAATAGATGCAGAATGGAATACAATAGAATACAATAGAATGAAGAATGGAATAGAATAGAATAGAATAGAATGGAATGGAATGGAATGGAATAGATGCAGAATGGAATACAATAGAATGAAGAATGGAATAGAATAGAATAGAATAGATGCAGAATGGAATAGATGCAGAATGGAATACAATAGAATGAAGAATGGAATAGAATAGAATAGAATAGAATAGAATAGATGCAGAATGGAATACAATAGAATGAAGAATGGAATAGAATAGAATAGAATAGAATGGAATGGAATAGATGCAGAATGGAATACAATAGAATACAATAGAATGAAGAATGGAATAGAATAGAATAGAATAGAATAGAATAGAATGGAATGGAATAGATGCAGAATGGAATACAATAGAATGAAGAATGGAATAGAATAGAATAGAATAGAATAGATGCAGAATGGAATACAATAGAATGAAGAATGGAATAGAATAGAATAGATGCAGAATGGAATACAATAGAATGAAGAATGGAATGGAATAGAATAGAATAGAATAGAATAGATGCAGAATGGAATACAATAGAATGAATGGAATGGAATAGAATAGAATAGAATAGATGCAGAATGGAATAGATGCAGAATGGAATACAATAGAATGAAGAATGGAAGAATAGAATAGAATAGATGCAGAATGGAATACAATAGAATACAATAGAATGAAGAATTGAATAGAATAGAATAGATGCAGAATGGAATAGATGCAGAATGGAATACAATAGAATGAAGAATGGAATAGAATAGAATAGATGCAGAATGGAATACAATAGAATACAATAGAATGAAGAATGGAATGGAATAGAATAGAATAGACCCTGTACACTGCTTAGAGAGGGCTGTAAAGCACTGTGAAGCGGTATATAAGTCTAAGTGCTAGTGCTATTGCAAAAAAGGCTGTGCAACCTTTGATTCCAAATGTGTGCCACAGTGTCTGTAACAAAAGGTGAAAAATTGCTATCTGAACGCAATGAACCTTTTAAAGTAGCCATGTCTTCTCCCAGGCTCAGGCAGCTGCTGCAGAATACCATAAAGTTGCAGCTGCATTTAAGAATGGCGGACAAGTGCTCTGTTTTGTATGCTCCAAAGCACCTTTTTGGAATGACACCAAGAGCTTTGCACAGCCAGAGAAAGAAGGGCGAAAAGCTGCCTCCTCTGGCATGTTTAGCTGGCCCACTAAATGCATTTGTGTTTCAGATGTTACAATCCACAACAGCGAGTTGATGTCCGGCAGCATGGACAAAGGAACACTGGGATCCGGATCCAAGAATAATATATTCTACATTTTACTGAGAGATTGGGGCCAAGTGGAGGCAGCTGATGCTATGTCAAGATTAGCCAGACTTGCTCCTGTCTACCTCTGTAAGTATCTTGAACCACGCTTTCCATCTTTATGGATGTTACCTTTTAATTTTCCTTGGCTCTTTCCGCTGTCGTTTTTTTACCTGCACGGTGATGCAGTAAAAGAGGATAGTTTTAAGAACGTTGGATCGGCCCAATATTTTCCACGGAGTTTTAGAGAAGGAACACAAATTGTTGTGCAGACATTTCCAGGGTACCTGTTCTGTGCCCTTGCACAGCAGCAAAATAAGGATCTTATGCTGAGAGCAGTGATCTTTTAATGACAGAGTTGGAAGGGACCTTGGAGGTCTTCTAGTCCAACCCCCTGCTCAGGCAGGAAACCCTATACTATTTCGGACAAATGGCTGTCCAGTCTCTTCTTAAAAACATCCAGTGTTGGAGCATTCACCGCTTCTGGAGGTAGGTGGTTCCACTGGTTAATTATTCTAACTGTCAGGAAGTTTCCTCCTTAGTTCCAGGTTGCTTCTCTCCTTGATGAGTTTCCATCCGTTGCTTCTTGTCCTGCCCTCAGGCGCTTTGGAGAAGAGCTTGACTCCCTCTTCTTTGGGGCAACCCCTGAGATATTGGAACTCTGCTATCATGTCCCCCCCCCTAGTCCTTCTCTTCATTAAACTAAACTATTTGTCAGAATGGGGTGACCCAGTGAAATTCCCGTCTCATGATCACCTCGTGTAAATTGTTGTCCTTTACTGCAGTGCGTTGTCCTTTACTGCAGTGCGCTGACATTTGATCTTTCTTTGCAACTGCATAGCTAATCGGGGCTTTTCCATTGGAATTGGCGATGTCACTCCCGGGCAAGGCTTGCTGAAGGCAAAATATGAGCTTCTGAATGCTGGCTACAAGAAATGTGACGAATACATTGAAGCCTTGAAGACCGGTAAGCTACAGCAGCAGCCTGGCTGCACGGCGGAGGAGACGCTAGAGGTTCGTCATCTCCCACGTACACATTTTATTTGTTCTTTTATTAAATGTATCTGCCGCCCATCGCGCCATCAAGCGGCCCCGGGTGACTTCCAGTAAGATTAAAAACTAGCAGTGCAAAACATTAAAACATTAAAATGATGAATATTAACATTAAAATTAACAAAAATAGCTAAGGAAGGAAGCAGTGTAGAAATTAATGAGTAATGTTCACGTCAAGTTCAGACACGGGATCCAGCAAATAAAATATAACAACAACAAAACATAATAATAGTAATAGTAATAATAATAATAATAATAATTAATAATAATAATAAAATAATAATAATAATAATAATAATAATAATAATAATAATAATAATAGAGTTGGAAGGGACCTTGGAGGTCTTCTAGTCCAACCCCCTGCTCAGGCCATTTCAGACAAATGGTTCCCCAGTCTCCTCTTAAAAACTTCCAGTGTTGGAGCTGTTTTGCCTTTAGCAGCATTGTAAAGTCTGCAGTGGGTGCGGCCTAGCCATTAAAATTCATATTTATTATGATTTGAAATTGAAGAACGAGGCCGTGCCTCTTGATTCCTCTTGCCAAAGAAGCTATGGTCCTCTTTTAGTTCTGAAAGGAACCCTACAGGACAGATTTCTTACCATTAGTAATCACCCATTGTCTTATCCACTGGGAAAATTCAGAGCAATTAAATCTTTTGGTCCATTATTGTGGGGCATTTTCATTCAATTCCAAACAATACGTATTGGGCTGCTACCTCAAGAATAAGGTCAGCGTCCGATTAGAATAAGTGAAATGAAAACAGCCCCAATTCTTGCAAGTCTGGCTGGTTAATTGAGTCTTTTTGCTAGGCCCTGATTCTGAAGGAGCTGTCCGTTATCCGAGACCACGCTGGCAGTGCCTGCCTCCGAGAACTCGACAAGAGTAACAGCCCCCTCACGATGGCTGTTTGTGGCTCAAAAGGTAGGGTTGATCCTTCAAATTAGCACCTCTCTCCGTGACCAATAAATAGATTCTGCTTAGCTATAATTATCGTCTCGTTCCCAGCAGCAGGAGTTGGTGGCATCCCTGCAGAGGCAAAGTTCTAGCTAAGAGAGATAGTCTAGTCCAGGGGTAGGCAACCTTGGCTCTTTTATGACTCGTGGACTTCAACTCCCAGAATTCCTGAGCCAGCATGGCTCAGCTTGGAAACCTCTCCCTTTCCCCTCAGCATGGCTGGCTCAGGAATTCTGGGAGTTAAAGTCCACGAGTCATAAAAGAGCCAAGGTTGCCTACCCCTGGTCTAGTCTAAGTTGGAAAGTGGACCGCAAGTGGATAGCTCTCTGGGTGTTTTATTGGTTGAAATTCTTCCTATTGATATGAAAAGAAGTTGTAGCTCCATTCTAAAGTCAGGTGTAACATTGGGCATAGCCATGGCCTGTAGCACAGACCGTTTTGCTTTATCTACCTGGAGGAATTGTGTTGACCATTTTGATGGAGAGAGGGAAATTCAACTGGGAGATACGTGTACATTTTTACCGACCTCGGAAGGATGGAAGGATGGAAGGATGAGTCAACCTTGAACTGGTCAGGATCGAACTCCTGACAGTCAGCAATGAATTAGCCTGCAATACTGCATTCTAACCACTGCGCCACCACGGCTCCTAAGTTAAGTTGCAGCACGGAAGATTTATTAAGCCTATTCACAAGAATCTAGTTCAGGGGTCCTCAAGCTTGGCAACTTTAAGACTTGTGGACCAACTCCCAGCTTTGCTGGCTGAGGAATTCTGGGAGTTGAAGTCCACAAGTCTTTTAAAGTTGCCAAGGTTGAGGACCCCCGATCTAGTTAACTAAAATTAAACACTAAATTGGCGCCAAATAAGGGTCAACGGAATTCAAAGGGGTTGAACTTGGATTATTTGGGCAACATAAGGATTCTGAGCTGATGACATGTTTAACTCTGCCTCCTGCCCCAGCTTTGCCTGCTCTTCTCCTACACAGTTCACCCTAAAACCCTGAGATTTTTTGGGTAGGCTCCTCTCTAACCATTAACCAGACCTGGCCATATTTTGTTTTGGTTTTTTTTTTAAGCTCAGCTGGTGTGGTCACAATCAGGCTAAGATCCTCACCAGAAGCACTTAATTCATAATTAGTGCAACGTTGTAGGATCGTGGAACAAGCTTTCTATATTGACTTTTGATGCTTTACTTATCGTAGTAGAGTAGGGGGAAAAACAGTGTGATAACTTGTTGCTTTCGGCCACGAGGGAAAGATGCTGCTGACCTTTCTCATTGTCATTTCCCCCCCCCCTTAATAGGATCCTTTATCAATATATCCCAGATGATTGCTTGTGTAGGTCAACAAGCTATCAGTGGATCACGGGTGCCCGATGGCTTTGAAAATCGATCCTTGCCTCATTTTGAGAAGCATTCCAAGGTAAGGAGCCTGGGAGTTAGCTGGGACTTCGGCAATGTTGTGGAACGAGGCCGTGTGGGTTCGAATCTTAAGATATGACGAAGGTGGGCTTTTGATCCAACTGATGCTTTCTATAGATTGTGCACACTGTTCGTGGGGCGTTTCTGAAAAATGCATGAGGCTAGGCAAAGATATTGGAGAGCTTACCAATTCTGATTGCAAGCCTGGGTCCTTTGAGTTAGGTTTTGCCCCTCTTCCAAGGAATCCGCGATCAGGAGCCTTCCGATTTGGCCCTCGTGGGGAAACTTAG
Organism: Azemiops feae; assembly: GCA_023970755.1. NCBI lineage: Eukaryota > Metazoa > Chordata > Lepidosauria > Squamata > Viperidae > Azemiops > Azemiops feae. The sequence continues at coordinate 601,433 of JALGBA010004135.1, read as the reverse complement.
ACCGATGTGCTTAACTGCCAAAGGGCAATTTGAATCTATACCCGCCAGTACTGTTCCAGTATATTAGCCCGGCTGACCGTGGAAGCAAACCCTACAGCAATATATTTCAAAAGTCTTTTCCTTTTTCAGCTTCCAGCCGCTAAAGGTTTTGTTGCCAACAGCTTCTATTCGGGCTTGACACCTACTGAATTTTTCTTCCACACCATGGCGGGACGGGAAGGCCTTGTGGATACAGCTGTGAAAACAGCTGAGACAGGATATATGCAGGTAACGGGGGGCTCTCGTCTACAGGAGAACTATCCGGGTAGCCAACTAGAAGTTGTTTATTCTCCTTTAAGTCAAGAATTTTTTTCCCTGCCAACGACTTCCAGTCTCTCGTCTCCTTTATGCTTTTCGTTCTGAGGGTAAAGAAAGAAAAGACATACGGAAAGAACAAACTGTTATATCCACAGTTCTTTGCTGTGGGTGGATGGATGGACAGATGAATGGCTGGCTGGCTGGCTGGCTGGATGGATGGATGGATGGATGGATGGGTAGGTAGATAGATAGATAGGTAGATAGATGATAGATAGATAGATAGGTAGATAGATAGATGATAGATAGATAGATGATAAGATAGATAGATAGATGATAGATAGATAGATAAATAGATGATAAGATAGATAGATAGATAGATGATAAGATAGATAGATAGATAGATAGATAGATAGATAGATAGATAGATAGATAGATAGATAGATAGATAGATAGATAGATAGATAGAGATAGATAGATAGATAGATAGATAGATAGATAGATAGATAGATAGATAGATAGATAGATAGATAGATAAGAAACAACCGCCATAACTTGTTCAGGGATGATTACGTCACCTACCTGGACTTAGTTAGCTTTCGATTTTTTATTATTTATTTAATGGGGACACTCAAGTTAATTTCTCCTGGAAGTTCCTATGGCCTACATAATGCTAATTAAAGTTTTCTGAGACCTTGATTAAAAAAAAAAAAATTAACTGTGGATACAGGCAGCCTAATTAACAAAACCCTGGGTGTTACTTAATAACTTTGGTCCCTTAAGGAACTTGAATAGAAGGTTATCTTTATAAGTTACATTTCAGTTTAGTAGACTTCTTGTTATAAACCACAAATGCACAATGTATTTCCAGATAGATAGATAAATAGATGGATGGATAGATAGATAGAGAGAGAGAGAGAGAGAGAGAGAGTAGATAAAGTAGATAGACAGACAGACGGACTGACAGACGGATAGATACATACATACATACATACATACATACATAGATACATAGATGATGGATAGGTAGATAGATGATGGATGGATAGATAGACACATGAATGGATGGGTGGATAGATAGATAGATAGATAGATAGATAGATAGATAGATAGATAGATAGATAGATAGATAGATAGATAGATAGATAGATAGATAGATGATGGATAGGTAGGTAGCTACATACATACATACCTACATAATAGATACATAGATATTTATATTTTCTATTCAGCTGTATAACTGAATAAACATTCTCCTTGGTAGTCAAAAACAGGAAGTAGGCCTCAACTCCTTTTATGGTGGTTAGTGGGAACTGGTTACCCTCCCCGTCTTGGCTAACATTCCGTGCCTGTGACTGTGTCCTGAGGAGGGCCTTTCTCCGCCTTCTCCCAGAGACGACTGGTGAAATCCCTTGAAGATCTTTGTTCTCAGTACGACTTGACCGTCCGGAGTTCGACGGGGGACATTATACAGTTCATTTACGGTGGGGACGGCTTGGATCCTGCCGCCATGGAAGGAAAGGACGAACCCTTGGAGTTCAAGCGCGTTCTGGACAATGTCAGAGTAAGTCTTAGCCCCAGGGTATCGTTTCTGGAGAAGAACTGGATGTCCGCCAAACCATGAAGGCCTTGGACTTAAATACTGATTGTCCCCGTCATAGTTTCATAGATTTTGCAGCTGAAATGCCCTGTAAGATTCTTAAATCAGGGGTCCTTGGTGCTCTCTGAGCTTGCTTGTTTTCTGGCAGACGTTTCATTGCCCTAGCTAGGTAATATCATCAGTGCTAGAAGAGAGTGTGGGTTATGGACAGGAGGAGGAGGAGGAGGAGAGGCCTGTGGGATCCTGGGTGCTCTCTGAGCTTGCTTGTTTTCTGGCAGACGTTTCATTTCCCTAACTAGGTAATATCATCAGTGCTAGAAGAGAGAGTGGGTTATGGACAGGAGGAGGAGAGGACTGTGGGATCCTTGGTGCTCTCTGAGCTTGCTTGTTTTCTTGCAGACGTTTCATTACCCTAGCTAGGTAACATCATCAGTGCTAGTAAGGAGTGCTGTTGGCTATAAATTAATATTCTGTTTGCTATAAACGAATATTCTGGTGTCTCGCCTGTCTGCCTAAAGAGTCTGCTCAGAAAACGAAAGCAATCTGCTCCAGGTACGACATCGGTACCTATCAAAACAGCAAATAGATTCTTAAATCTTGCAAGGTTGTATCCGACGTGGTTTTGGGGAAAACACTTTCAGAAAGACTCAATCAAACAGCACCAGCAAAGGTCTTTGAAGGACCTGGGTCAGGATTATTATTATTATTATTTTTGCATCAGATGGTTATATTGGCACAAGAACGCTGAGCCGCGTTGGTTCAGAGGGAATGTTGAATTTTCTAAGGAACCCAGGCGTTAAATAGCGCTGGAAAATTGATCTGTGTGCGGTTCTGTGGCTTTAGGCCGTGTATCCCAGCCGGAGTGAGCCTGCGCTGAGTAAAAACGAATTGGTGCTAACGGCGGAATCCATCATGAAGAAGAATGAGTTCCTTTGTTGCCAGGACAGCTTCCTGCAGGTAACGCTTTGGTTACGATCCCCTTTTCCACCCAAAGGTAATTTTTTTCGTAAAAGGCATCGCCCTCTTTAGAACTCAAAGTGAATGTCTTTTTTTTTTAAAATACATTTTATTGGATTTTTATAGGGGTAGAAGGGTTACATAAAGTGCTTAGGAAACACCGTGGAGGTGGGTATATCAAACATTCAAAAGAACAATCACGAGTATATAGCTCAAATTAATTCATTTAAAATTCCCTCTCTAATTCCCTCATAGTCTTGCATATTCAAATTAATATATTTATACATAAACTTCAAACAATCCTATCAAATATCACTTACATTTCAGTTATAAAGATCCAGGTCCTGTTTTTAAGCTTTACTAACTTACAATTACCATATTTTAATTAGCCTTAAATAGACATAATATTAACACTTCGGGTGTCCTTTTTTTTTTTTTTTATTCCCACAGTAATATTCTTTGGTTTTCTTCATTAATACCATTTCTTCTCTTGTTACCAATCCCTCTTATTCTTCTTCTATTACAAAATAATTATCTTATTTAAAATAAAAATGTCAAACCAACAAATAGATTTCTATCTAACTTAAGTATATATTCTATCAATTCATCTATGTCTATACAAAATCTTTTTAACCCAGTAAATAAAGTTCATCTGTCCAATAATTGTCATATCTAAGACAAAATAATAAAGTGAATGTCCTTCTATTCCCATCTTGATTATTCCATAAATGGACTTGAGGTTAACGTAGGTTGGCATCTTCCTTTTCCCCGTCTCCCCCGTCTTCTCAGGAATGGCTTGTTTTGTCAACCCCAGAACTGATAAAAAGATTCCTAAATCTTCCACTTTTAAGACCGGATACGGTTTTAAGACAGGAGAGGACTTCATTCGTTTTAGAGTCCTTTGCCTGGATGTGGTGTCGATATCCAAAACCGGAGGTTTGTTTCAAAAGCAACAACCCCCCCCCCCAAAAAAAAACTAAACTAACTTGCAAAAACACGTTTGTTCGTTTTGTAAAAGTTGAGAAGTGTTAGCTTCCAACAACAGCAAAACCCTGCTTTGTTTTTTCCCTGTCCGTTCTTGAAGGCTTTAACTGAAAGTGGCTCTGTGGCCCACAATAAGGTAATTGACGCATGTGTGTGTGCGTGTGTGTGTGTGCGCAGGTGAGGGGGGGGGCTGTGTGGTCTGTGCACAGATTATGGCGAGGCTCATAATGCACTAAAAGTCAGCTCGCTATTGGAGCAGCATAGTAAAATCAATATCCTACTGGAACCCACCCAGTTTTATTAGTGCTGGAGCTTAGTTGCTACTGGAGATTTAAGTGCACCCTCTCCACTAGGCACCTGATGTTTTGCAAAAGCTGGATGCTCCCAACAATACGCTTGTTTTTTCCTAGCTCTCAAAGTCTTCGGCATCTCCTTTTCTTGACTCCAGCTTCAGATTTTGCTAGAAGGAAAAGCAAGGCCAGATGCTGCACTGGCAATTTGTGCTCTCGATATCTTCCTCCCTCCCTCCGTTTTTCCTTCCTTCCTTCCTTCCTTCCTTCCTTCCTTCCTTCCTTCCTCTCTCCCTCCCTCCCTCCCTCCCTCCGCTTTTCCTTCCTTCCTTCCTTCCTTCCTCTCTCCCTCCCTCCCTCCGCTTTTCCTTCCTTCCTTCCTTCTTCCTTCCTTCCTCCTCTCCCTCCCCCTCCTCCCTCGCTTTTCCTTCCTTCCCTCCTTCCTTCCTTCCTTCTCCCTCCCTCCTCCCTCCCTCCGCTTTTCCTTCCTCCCTCTGCTTTTCATTCCTTCCTTCTTTCCTTCCTTCCGTCCTTCCCTTCCTCCTCCTCTGCTTTTCCTTCCTTCCTCTTTTCCTCCCTCTGCTTTTCTTTCTCCCTCCCTGCCTCCGCTTTTCCTTCCTCCTCTTGCTTTTCATTCCTTCCTTCTTTCCTTCCTTCTTTCCTTCCTTCCGTCTTCCTTCCTCCTCCCTCCGCTTTTTCTTCCTCCCTCTGCTTCCTTCCTTCCTCCTTTCCTCCCTCTGCTTTTCCTTCCTTCCTTCCTTCCTTCCTTCCTTTCCTCCCTCGCTTTTCCTTCTCCTCTGCTTTTCCTTCCTTCCTTCCTCCTTTCCTCCCTCCGCTTTTCCTTCCTTCCTTCCTTCCTTCCTTCCTTCCTTCCTTCCTCCTCCCTCCCTCCGCTTTTTTCTTCTTCCCTCTGCTTTACCTTCCTTCCTTCCTCCTTTCCTCCCTCCGCTTTTTCCTTCCTTCCTTCCTTCCTTCCTTCCTTCCTTCCTTCCTTCCTTCCTCTTCCTTCCTTCCTTCCTCCCTCCCTCCCTCTGCTTTTCCTTCCTTCCTTTCTTCCTTCCTTCCTTCCTCCTCTTCCTTTCCCTTCCGCTTTTCCTTCCTCTTTTCCTTCCTTCCTTCCTCCTTTCCTCCCTCCGCTTTTCCTTCCTTCCTTTGTTCCCTCCCTCCCTCCCTCCGCTTTTCCTTCCTCCCTCCCTCCCTCCCTGCTTTTCCAAGAGCGACACACTTTCGGTGTGAAGTCTAAACTGAGATATACGTTAATATTGCTTTTCCAACTAAAATTTCAAGTCTAACTGCCTGGACTGTCTCTTTTCTTTTTTTTGGTGAATCTTTGAAATCTGTCTGATTGCTTTGCTGTTTACAGAATCTTGCCCCGTGCATGCTTGTTCAACAGAAAATCCTGTTTTGAGTTCAAGGAGGCTGACAGCGGTGTTCAGTTTGTTTCCTGCCCCAGTCGTTGTGTTACTCTCGCCTCAGAGGGAAAGATAATTCCCCCGTTCCCGAAAACCTTTCCTGTATGGTTTTTGCAAAATATATATTTTTTTTCCTGTTCTAAATATTTATCCGATTGCTCGCCGAGTCTCCCGTTTCAAAGCCAGAACCTGCTTGAAGAGTGTCTAGGCCCCGTTCTCAACAAACTAAAGGGACAAACGTGCTAACAAGGGTACAAAAGTGTTGTGTTGTTCTTCAAACAGGAACTTCTTCTTTTTTTACTTTTTACTTTTTCTTTTCCATTACCTTTTCTTTTTCTTTTTTCTTTTTCTATTTCTTCTTTGTCTTTGTCTTTTTTTCTTTCCTTTTCTTTTTCTATTTCTATTTCTTTTTCTTTTTTCTTCTTTTAGTTTTACTTTTACTTTTTCTTTTCCATTATCTTTTCTTTTTCTGTTTTTCTTTTTTCTTGTTCTACTTTTCTTTTTCTTCTCTTCTTTTTCCTTTCCTTTTCTTCTTTTTTCTTTTTCAATTTCTTTTTCTTTTTTCTTTTTCTTTTTCTTTTTTCTTCTACCTTTATTTTTACTTTTACTTTTCCATTACCTTTTTTTTCTTTTTATTTTTTCTTCTACTTTTCCTTTAATTTTTCCTTTTTCTTCTCTTCTTTTTCCTTTCTCAATTTCTTTTTCTTCTTTTCCTTTCCTTTTCTTTCCATTTTCCTTTTTCTTTTTTTTCTGTTTCTATTTCTTCTCCTTTGTCTTTGTCTTTTTTTTCTTTCCTTTTCTTTTTCTTTTTCTTTTTCTTTTTTCTTCTACCTTTAGTTTTACTTTTTCTTTTCCATTACCTTTTCTTTTTCTGCTTTTCTTTTCTTGTTCTACTTTTCCTTTATTTTTTCCTTTTTCTTCTCTTCTTTTTTCCTTTCCTTTCCTTTTCTTCTTTTTCTTTCTCAATTTCTTTTTTTTTTCTTTTCCTTTCCTTTTTCCTTTTCCTTTTTCCCTTTTTCTTTTCTCCTCCTCATTGCAGTCCCCCTTTCTCTGTCTCTGTTTGAAAAATGTAAAAAATCCCAAAACAAGGGAAGACAATTATAAGGGGGCTGGACTAGAAGACCTCCAAGGTCCCTTCCAGCTGTCTTCTGATCCTGATTCTATAACACTTTTATTTCCGCATGCTGAGCAGTTTTTGAATTGTGGCGTGAAATTCAGTCTTCGAGTCAACTTTTTAATTCTTTTTTTACGGATGGCCCAGTAGGTGGCAGCACTTCACTGGCTTGACTGAGGACTAAGAAGCTAAGCAGGGTCAGCCCTGGAAGTCCTTGGATGGGAGACTACCATCTCACAAGGATGTAGGCATAATTGGGAAGTAGAAAAGAAATTCTATTCCAGAGTCATAAGCAATGGCAAACCACTTCTATATTGTCGGCAAGACAACTGCATTGCCTTAGAAAGTCTGCAGAGTTCGAGTTTGACTTCCATTTTCTTTTGGTCTTTTTTCTCCTAACCACTTATATAAAGTACTGTTAAATGTCAAAGCTGTTGGTGGCCTTTCGTCGCTAACTGGCAGAAACGAAGCACAGAGCTGAAACCACACGAATTCTTTATTGCAGGAAATTAAAAAGTTCATCAAAAGCATGTCGGAAAAGATCAAGAAAACCCGGGACAAGTACGGCATTAACGACAACGGCACAACAGAGGTAATCCGCAGAATGGGTGCTTCCTGTGGTTTGGGCGATGGAAAAGGGGATCTCACCGCTTGAATGAATCCAAGTGCTTTAATACTGAATTTCACTCTTCATCTTAAATTCTCTGGATGTGCCCGATTGTATGTCGGTGGCTTTCAAGGGGTTCAACATGAAGAGAACTGGAGGAAATGAAGAGAAGGACGAGGGGGGACATGATAAGCAGCGTTCCAGAATCTCAGGGGCTGCCCCAAAGAAGAGTCAAGCTATTCTCCAAAGCACCAGAAGGCAGGACAAGAAGCAACGGATGGAAACTAACCAAGGAGAGAAGCAACCTAGAACTAAGGAAAAATTTCCTGACAGTGAGAACAATTAACCAGTGGAACAACCTGCCTCCAGAAGTTGTGGGTGCTCCAACACTGGAAGTTTTTAAGAAGAGACTGGACAGCCATTTGTCCGAAATGGTATAGGGTTTCCTGCCTAAGCAGGGGGTTGGACTAGATGACCTCCAAGGTCCTTCCAACTATTATTATTGTTACCGTTACTATTATTATTATTAATAATAATAATCAGACATTTCCGCTGTGTGTATATCAATGCAAATATTTTCAAGAGGCGATTCCTGACGCTTTTCCAAAAGGTCAAAGCTAAATGTGATTTTTGCAGAAGAAAATAGGTTGAATCATTTTATTTCCAAGAACAGCAAATGGCATAAAATAGGGATTGTGACTGCAAAAAAAAAATAGACGGAAATATAGTATACGAACGAAGACAATTGAGGCCAACATCGATTAAGTGAGTTTGCTTCATTTCACGACCTTTCTAGCCACAGTTGTTAAGTGAATCAACTGTGGCAAGAAAGGTTTTAAAGTGGGGCAAAACTCAAATGCCTCACTTAACAACCGAAATTTGGGGGTTCCGTCATGGTCATAAGTTGAGGACTACCTGTAGTTCATTCCCGTAACGGGAAAGTAGTTTTTCTAGGTCATAGTTTGACACCATTATATTTTTGATGAATAGAAGCCAAGCAAAGAGATAAATATTTAACGGAATACAGATTTGCTGGAAGGGACCTTGGAGGTCTTCTAGTCCAACCTTTTGCTCAAGTAGGAGACGTTATATCATTTCAGGCAAAGGGCTGTCCACTCTCTTCTTAAAAGCCTCCAGTGAGGGAGCATCCACAACTTCTGGTGGCAAGCTGTTCCACTGGTTAATTGTCCTCACTGTTAGGAAATTCCTCCTTAGTTCTAGTTGCTTCTCTCCTTGATTGGTTTCCATCTGTCTCTCCTTGTCCTACCTTCTGGTGCTTTGGAAAACAAATTGACCCTTTGTTCAAAGCACCTGAGGAAGAACAAGACTTTTGGTGCCCCTTTGAGCCAAAGGTAGAGAACCCAACACCAATTATTCACTGCCGTATTGAATATATTTCTAATCGTCCTGGCATTTCATCCCTTTAGCCCTACGTTTTATACCAATTGGACCGAATCACTCCAACCCAGCTGGAAAAGTTTCTGGAGATCTGCAGAGAGAAGTATATGAGGTAGGAAGAAAAAAGAAAAAAAAAGATTGTTTCCGATGCATGAGTTTGTCCTAAAAAAAAGGAGGCCGCTAGTCTTGGGGCTATCATTGATCTGTGATTCGATTTGATTTGATTCGGCAAAGGTCCGCCTTCCTTTAGGGTATTTTCATTGGGATTTAATGGAGGGTGACAGCTATCATCTGAATCTCCGGTTTGCTTTGCTGCATAAGGTCTCTCTTGCTAAAGATATTCTGGGGCATTAGCTTCCCTTTATTGTGGTTAACAAATGTCATTTGAGAGAAACGACTTCCTTGTAGAATAACAGAGTTGGAGCATGATGGATTTTACCCAACCAGACAGAATACAGAATAACAGAGTTGGAAGGGACCTTGGCGGTCGTCTAGTCCAGCCCCCTGCTTGAGCAGGAGACCCTAGACCAGGGGTAGGCAACCTTGGCTCTTTTATGACTCGTGGACTTCAACTCCCAGAATTCCTGAGCCAGCCATGCTGAGGGGAAAGGGAGAGGTTTCCAAGCTGAGCCATGCTGGCTCAGGAATTCTGGGAGTTGAAGTCCACGAGTCATAAAAGAGCCAAGATTGCCTACCCCTGCCCTAGACCATTCCAGACAAATGACTGTCCAGTCTCTTCTTGAAAACTTCCAGTGTTGGAGCACCCACAACTTCTGAAGGCAAGAAGGCTTGTTTCTCTTCTTAAGTTGTAGGTTGCTTCTCTAATTCTGCTAAAAATAATAATCTATAAATAGCCAAATAATGAACAGCTATCGGTGATGAGCATTGTAGGTATTTGAGCAACTGACCCAGGCTCCTTGGCAGATAGGAGTTCTGAGTCTTTCCCCCTTTTTGTGCACCTAAACAAGAATGTGTACTGTGGACTTACTTAAACAAAGAAGTTAAAATGTAAAAACGGTGTCTGTGGAGATTCTCACTCATCCAGGTCATGGTTGTCTCAAAAGTGCTTTGTCAAAAAAGCAACTGGACTTTCTTGTTTTTCCTTGAGGACATTTCACTTCTCATCCAGGAAGCTTCTTCAGTTCTGACTGAATGGTGGGGAATGGAAGGATTTATACTCCTTGCAGACAGCTGGTCATTTGCATTGTTTTAGAGAGTCCTTGAGGACACCTGGAGGGCTTACCTATGTCCTCAAGGTCACCTGGGTGGTGGACATGGGGGTGGAGCCTTCTTGGAGCTGCTGAAAGGACTCTGTTGTAGGTTGGAGATAGATGATGTCATATCCCTTCTCCTCTATTGAGAGAGAGCTGTTTAGTTTGGACCTAGGTGGCCTCTTTGACCCCTCTTTCAAACAAGTGGTCATCTCGATCCAAAATGTGGACATTGCTGTCTTCGAAAGAGCCGCCTTTGTCTTTTTAACCCTCTCTCAATAGAGGGGGAGGGATACGACATCATCTACCTCCAGTCTACAACACAAGTCCTTTCAGCAGCTCCAAGAAGGCTCCACACTCATTTGCACCACTCAGGTGAGCTTGAGGACACAGGTAAACCTCCAAGTGGCCTCAACGACTCTAAAAGAAGGCAAATGACCGGCTGTCTGCAAGGAATATAAATGGTGAGGATGGAAAGATTTATATTACACCAGCTGTCTGCAAGGAGTATAAATCCTTCCGTTCCCCACCATCCAGTCAGAGCTGAAGAAGCTTCTAGGACGAGAAGCGAAACGTCTTCAGAGAAAAAACAAAAAAGTCCAGTTGCCTCGTGGAAAAAAAAATAACCACCTTTGGGACAACCAGGACCCGGACGACTGAGAATCTCCATAGAGATTTAGGAGAACAGGTTATGGATCACACCATGAGGAATGAGAAACTGCAAAGGTACTTTCTAAAGTTACAGAGGCGGTGGAACGAAATTACCTCAGGCGCCTCGTTTTGATCGTCCTTTCCCAAAGACTGATAATAACCTGGTGTCCGTTTTTTGGACACGCGGGTTCAACTCCGCTTCCGGCAAGCGCTGAGTCTCGAATGCCGCACTGAGAATTTCCATTTGATACAAGGGAATGTGACTCTGGGTCTTTCGAGAACTGGGGTGTGTTTTGAAGGCAGCCGCGAAGCACCAAGCTGTGGAATGAACGGAAATCGATGTGTGTGTTTTTTTATGTTACCTTCAGGGCGCAGATGGAGCCTGGCTCGGCAGTGGGAGCCCTTTGTGCGCAAAGCATCGGGGAACCCGGCACGCAGATGACCCTCAAGACTTTCCATTTTGCCGGCGTGGCCTCCATGAACATCACCTTAGGAGTGCCAAGGATCAAGGAGATCATCAACGCCTCGAAAGCGATCAGGTGCGTTGACTCAGAAGCAATCCAAAGATAGTTCTGGATCATCGTTAGGCGCCTCAGTTCCAACTTTTGCTTGTTAAAAAACAAATAAATAAATAACATTACGGTTATTGGAGTAGAACAGGGGTCTTCAAACTTGGCCCTTTTATGACTTGTGGACTTCAACTATATATATATATATATATATTAAAAAACCTTTTCACAGTTAACGCTTTTCTTGCTTATATGTAGCACACCAATTATCACTGCCCATCTTGACAAAGACGATGATCCCGATTTTGCTCGTTTGGTCAAAGGAAGAATAGAAAAGACACTTCTAGGAGAGGTATGGTGTGTTTCTTAATATAAGACTGGGTCTTATATTAATTTTTGCTCCAAAAGAGCTTATTAGGGCTTATTTCCTGGTTAGGGCTTATATTCGGGGAAATACGGTACTCAATGCATCCGTTTGGCTGACGATCTTAACCGGGGCTTATTTTGGGGGGGCGGGGCTTATATTACGAGGATCCCGAAACGATCACGCTAGGGCTTATTTTCAGGGAAACACGGTAATAGCTCGTATGTACAGGTAGTCCTCAAATTACAACTTGGCCAAAGTTAACAACGGCACTGAAAAAAAGGGACTTAAGACCACTTATCACTTAACAACGGTTGCCGCCTTCCCAGGTTCACGTAATCAAAATTCAGCCGCTTGGCAACTGACTAGTACTTAAGACGGTTGTGATCCCCCCTCTGGAGATCCGGGATAGCTGGATTCACTTAAAAACTGCGGCAAGGGAGGCCGTCAAAGGGGGCCGCCAAACTCACTTAATAACTGTAGAAATTTGGGGGCTCATCTGTGGTCGTAAACTGAGGACTCTCTGTTTTGTGCTGTGGGATACAAGGGATATTCAGAAGCAAACTGGCTGTTGAGAGGTTCCTCTTTCGACTTGCAGATTTCAGAGTACATGGAGGAGGTTTTTCTTCCGGACGACTGCTTCATTCTTGTCAAGCTTTCTCTAGAGCGGATTAGGTTGCTGAGGCTGGAAGTAAGTATGAGCACGGGAGTAAGTTAATAACTGTGAGAGGGACCTCGGAGTCCCAGTGGACCGTCACTTAAATAGGAGCCAGCCGTGTGCTGCAGCTGCCAAAAAAGCCAACACAGTGCTAGGCTGCATGAACAGAGGGATAGAATCAAGATCACGGGAAGACTTAATACCGCTTTACAAGGCCTTAGTAAGGCCACACTTGGCACACGGCATCCAGTTTTGGCAGATAACTTGAGTATTTCTAAGGTTCTAGGTTCAACTCATGTATTCATGCCTTACATACAATGCCTTGGTAAGGCCACACTTGGAATACTGCATCCAGTTTTGGTCACCACGATGTAAAAAAGATGTTGAGACTCTAGAAAGAGTGCAGAGAAGGGCAACAAAGATGATTAGGGGACTGGAGGCTAAAGCATATCAGGAACGTTTGCTGGAATTGGGTATGTCTAGTTTAATGAAAAGAAGGACGAGGGGGGGACATGATAGCAGTGTTCCAATATCTCAGGGGTTGCCACAAAGAAGAGGGAGTGAAGCTATTCTCCAAAGCACCTGAGGGGCACAGGACAAGAAGTAATGGATGGAAACTAGTCAAGGAAAGAAGCAACCTGGAACTGAGGAGAAACTTCCTGACAGTTAGAACAATTAACCAGTGGAACCACCTGCCTCCAGAAGCTGTGAATGCTCCAACACTGGAGGTTTTTAAGAAGAGACTGGACAGCCATTTGTCTGAAATGGTATAGGGTTTCCTGCCTGAGCAGGGGGTTGGACTCGATGACCTCCAAGGTCCCTTCCAACTTTATTATTAGTATATTCCATAGCTGAATAGAGTGATGCTTTGTTTTGGTGTCAGGTCATCCCACCTGGGTCAAACTAATATTTTGAACATCTCGGCTAATAGCCATTGTATCCTTGTGGAACCAGATCCGAGGCCCCAAACCCGACGCAGATAATAAAAGGATATTCTCCCCGCACAGGTTAACGCAGAGACTGTGAGATACTCTATCTGCGTCTCAAAGCTTAGAGTGAAGCCTGGGGATGTGGTGGTCCACGGGGAAGCGGTGGTCTGTATTACTCCCAGGGAGAACAGCAAGAGCTCCATGTATTATGTCTTGCAATCCCTCAAAGAAGATCTCCCAAAGGTGAGAATTTTTTTATTTCATTGCCATTGGTGGCAAAGTGAAATTGTTCAATTTTTTTTATTTTTTTGAAAAGGATCTCCTTCAAAATCTTCCAAACTGGGAGGGGGGAGGGGGGGACACAAAATTCTTGATATCGCTGCAACTTTTGTTATGGCTTTTTTGCACGTTCAGCCAGATGTTGACATTGGATTTGGCGTTGAGTCCTTCCCAAGGAGCTGGGATAGGCAGGGATGGATGTTTGATGGCGTTAAGGGTACCTTCGCAGGACATAAGCTGTTTCGACCGAAGCTGCCTTTCGCAATTGACCGATGGTGATTTTGTCAATTTCAACGGTGTTCAAGTGATGTTCCAGATGTCCCAAAGATGCTTTTTGAAGAGGCAACTGGACTTTCTTTGTTTTTCTTTGAAGACATTTCGCTTCTCATCTAAGGAGCTTCTTCCGCTCTGACTGGATGGTGGGGAATGGAAGGATTTATACTCCTTGCAGACAGCTGGTCATTTGCCTTCTTTTAGAGAGTCATTGAGGCCACCAGGATCACCTGAATGGTGCAAATGGGTGTGGAGCCTTCTTGGAACTGCTGAAAGGACTTGTGTTGTAGACTAAAGATAGATGACGTCGTATCCCTTCCCTGCTATTGAGAAGAGGCTCTTTAAAAGACAAAGGCCACTCTCTTGAAGAAAGCAAAGTCCACATTTTGGACAGAGAGGACCGCTGGTTTGAAAGAGGGATCAAAGAGGGGGAGGGATACGACCTCATCTATCTCCAGTCTACAACACAAATCCTGTCAGCAGTCCCAAAAAGGCTGCACACCCATTTGCACCACTCAGGTGACCCGAGGACAGATAAACCTCCAACTGCCCTCAATGACTCTCTAAGAGAAGGCAAATGACCAGCTGTCTGCAAGGAGTATAAATCCTTCCATTCCCCACCATCCAGTCAGAGCTGAAGAAGCTTTTTGGATGGGAAGCGAAACGTCTTCAAAGAAAAACGAGAAAGTCCAGTTGCCTCCTGAAAAAGCACCTTTGAGACAACCAGGACCGGGATGATGGAGAATCTCCATAGACATTGATGTTCCAGATGTTTTGGGATTGAACCCAAGCCAGCTGTGACTATCAATACTGTCTTCTTGATCCTTCTCCAAGACATCCCCAGCTTGATAGTAATCCAGACTGGTGTTTATCAAATCATGGACTGTTCAAGCTTCAGTGGAATCTCGTGCACTCCGACCTGATTAAAAAAGCAAATTTTGATCGCACAGAAAGCATTTATTTGTAAGATTTATGAAGCATCATCACACTCCAGGGCCTGCCGATGATGTAGAGAACCCAAAATTATCATATTTAAATAATCATAAGCAATAATAAATGGCAATCATACGATTTTTCTTTGGCTGCTTAATCACCCAAGAATCTCTCTCGAGATTCTTCTTCATTCATATTCTACCCATTTTCCTTCGGGGAGAACATTCAGATCAGCTCCCAAACCTTAGTAAAAACTGTGAAGGAAGCTTGTCGTTTTACTAATCCTGTGTTTCCTGAGAAAAAAGCAAATGTTTCTGCTTTTGGTCGCTTCCCTTTCAACCTCCAGGTGGTGGTGCAAGGTATCCCAGAGGTATCTCGTGCTGTCATCCATATTGATGAACAGAGTGGGAAGGAAAAGTACAAATTGTTGGTGGAAGGTGACAACTTGAGAGCTGTCATGGCCACCCATGGAGTCAAAGGAACCAGAACGACATCGAACAACACCTATGAGGTAACCAAGGAGAGGGAATAAATTGATGGAACAAAGCAGTTAAGGGGTCCTAAGCACGCGACATTATTCCTTGGTTCAAATCTTGCTTCTTCCGTGAACTGACTTAAGTACGAAAGCAGGGGTCTTCAAACTTGACCCTTTTATGACTGGTGGACTTCAACTCCCAGAATTCCTCAGCCAGGCACACGTGCCTGGCTGAGGAATTCTGGGAGTTGAAGTCCACCAGTCATAAAAGGGCCAAGTTTGAAGACCCCTGTACTAAAGTGAGGCCTTCACTTAAGCTTGGTGCCTTGTCTGCAATATGGGCCTAATGCACATTTTGTAGGGTCTGTGTATAAGGATTGTAGTAAAATCATAATGGGAATGGTTCTGGACTTAATGATGGGGAAAAGCAAGGTGTCACTTTTTTGTACAAAGGCATAAAAAATCATATAGAGAGAGCCAGTTTGGTCTAATCGTAGTTAAGGCACCAAGCTAGAAACTGGGAGACAGTGAGTTCTAGTCCCACTTTTAGCCAATTGGGGGACTTTGGGCCAGTCACACTCTCTCAGCCCAACCGACTTTACAGGGATGTGATTGTGGGGAAAATAGGACGAGGAAGGTATGTTGGATATGTCAACCACCAGGAGATGGGTGGGTGGGTGGATGGGTGGATAGAGAGACAGACAGACAGACAAAATAGGTAGGTAGGTAGTATGACAGACAGACACAGGATAGATAGATAGATAGATAGATAGATAGATTAGATAGATTAGATAGATAGATAGATAGATAGATAGATAGATAGATAGATAGATAGATAGATAGATAGATAGATAGATAGATGGATAGGATAGGATAGGATAGGATAGGATAGGATAGGATAGGATAGGATAGGATAGGATAGGATAGACCAGGGGTAGGCAACCTTGGCTCTTTTATGACTCGTGGACTTCAACTCCCAGAATTCCTGAGCCAGCATGGCTCAGCCTGGAAACCTCTCCCTTTCCCCTCAGCATGGCTGGCTCAGGAATTCTGGGAGTTGAAGTCCACAAGTCATAAAAGAGCCAAGGCTGCCTACCCCTGGCATAGACAGACAAGGTAGACAGACAGACAGACAGACACAGACAGACAGACAGACAGACAAGATAGATAGGTAGGTAGGTAGGTAGGTAGGTAGATAGATAGATAGATAGATAGATAGATAGATAGATAGACAGATAGACAGATAGACAGATAGACAGATAGACAGATAGACAGATGATAGATGATAGATAGATGATAGGCAGATATTTTTTTACGCATTCCTATGGCCTATCTATCAGAGATGCCATAGAAATCCTTAAAGCAGTGAATATAATTGGGTTGGAGAACAGAGAAAATTGAATAAGGATTTTTCCATTTCATGAAAGCAACATAAATTAATCTTCCAGGTTGAGAAAACCCTGGGCATTGAGGCTGCACGAACCACTATTATCAGTGAAATCCAATATACGATGGTCAACCACGGAATGAGTATCGATCGGAGGCATGTCATGTTGTTGTCGGACCTAATGACCTACAAGGTTTGCAATTTCCCCCCCACCCCCATTATTGTATAAAATTGCTCATTCTTTCGCCTCTGAAAAAAAAATAAAAATAAAGAAAATGCTAAGAAAAGTTTAGCAATAATACCAGCCTGGAATTTGGGCAAGGGCCCTTCTCCTTTAGATATAGGAAAATGCCTTCCATTGAGGACCTTGTACAGTGCACAAACCAGGAAGAGGGCTGATAAAATAACCACAGACCCCTCACATCCTGGACATGAATCTGTTTCCACTCCTCCCTTCAGGACGCGGCTACAGGGCATTGCACGCCAAAACAATTAGACACAAAGGTAGTTTTTTTTTTTCTCCCGTGCCATCACTCTGCTGAACGCCTAATTCGCACAGCCCTGTCTTAGGCCTAGAGGTATTTTTACCCACATAGTTAGGGCTATTGCTATTATCCTTCTCGTCTTTCCTACTACCTTCCCCTGTGATTTATCACTTGTTCTTTTTAATCTTATGATTAATGATTGTAACTATGATCTATGATCTGTCACTTTGTAGTTTGCATGTACACTGAGAGCTTCTGCACCAGAGACAAGTTCCTTGTGTGTTCAATCGCACTTGGCCAATAAAGAATTCTATTCTGTTCTGTTCTATTCTATTCTATTTTCTACTCTTCTATTCTATTCTATTCTATTCTATTCTATTCTATTCTATTCTATTCTATTCTGTTATTCTATTCTATTCTGTTCTGTTCTGTTCTGTTCTATTCCATATTCTGTTCTGTTCTGTTCTATTCTATTCCATATTCTATTCTATTCCATATTTTATTCCATATTCTACTCCATATTCTGTTCTGTTCTGTTCTGTTCTATTCCATTCCATTCCATATTCTGTTCTATTCCATATTCTGTTCTATTCTATTCCATTCCATATTCTATTCTATTCCATATTCTATTCTATTCTATTCTATTCTATTCTATTCTATTCTATTCTATTCTATTCTATTCTATTCTATTCTATTCCATATTCTACTCCATATTCTATTCTATTCTATTCTATTCTATTCTATTCTATTCTATATTCTATTCTATTCTATTCTATTCCATTCCATTCCATTCCATTCTTTATTATCCTTTTCTATTCTTTTTATATTTATACTCCCGTCCCTTGTTCTTTGTTGTTGGGCTGTATTCTGTGTATGCTTTATTAAAGACTTGGGTAGCTAATTTCACAGCGAGTCACGTCCTGCAACGGGGTAGGTGTCTTTTTTTTTTTCCAAAGAGGACAATTGTATTTATTAATCCTTCTTTCAACTGATGAGAAATCAAGTAACCCCCGTTGGTTCTATCTGCTTTTCATCCCAGTTTTTTGTTTTTAAATGGTCTCTTGTGTTATCGCTTGTAGTATGAAATTTGGAACGAAGCATATATTTTTTTTCCGGTCTGCCCGTTTGGCAACTCTGTAGTAACGATGATGGTTTTTGCTCTTCCACTCCCCCCCCCCTCTTTTTTGTTTGGGTGGGTGGATTAGGGTGAAGTTCTGGGGATTACTAGATTTGGACTAGCAAAAATGAAAGAGAGCGTCTTGATGCTTGCGTCGTTCGAAAAGACGGCAGACCACCTCTTCGATGCCGCCTACTTTGGACAGAAGGATTCCGTGTGTGGTAAGTAGGGTAGGATCCTTTCCGCTTCAGTCACGATGTCTCCTAGCCATTCGGTACATCTCTATGAACCGGGTGTGTCCTTTATGTAAAATCAGTTGAGTTCTGAGGGCAGAGTGAAAAAATATATATAAGAAGGCCTTTTCCGCTCAGTTCCCCCCTCCCCCCTCCCCTATATATTAAGTTCTTTCTCCTGACTTTCAAATGTGGTACAATAAGGTAATGACTATGGAGATTCTCAGCCATCCAAGTCATAGTTATCCCAAAGGTGCTTTTTCATGAGGCAAAAGAAAGGGAGGGAGGGAGGGAGGGAGGGGGAGGGAGGGAGGGAGGGAGGGAAGGAAAGAAGGAAGGAAAGAAAGAAAGAAAGAAAGAAAAAGAAAGAAAGAGAAAGAAAGAAAGAAAGAAAAAGAAAGACAGGAAGGAAGGAAGGAAAGAAAGAGAAAAAGATAGATAGATAGATAGATAGATAGATAGATAGATAGATAGATAGATAGATAGATAGATAGATAGATGGATGGATGGATGGATGGATGGAAGGAAGGAAAGGAAGGAAGAAAGAAGGAAGGAAAAGAGAAAAAAGACAGGAAGGAAGGAAAGAAAAAAAATAGATAGATGGAAGGAAGGAAGGAAGGAAAAAAAGACAGGAAGGAAAGGAAGGTAGTAAGGGGAAAAAAAGATCTGGAAGGAAGGAAAGAAAAAGAAGACAGGAAGGAAAGAATGAAAGGAAGGAAGGAAAGAGAAGAAAGAAAGAAAGTCCAGTTGCCTCGTGAAAAAGCACTTTTGGGATAATAAGATAATGAGGTGTTTTTTTTAAAGAAATACCTTGGTACTCATTGTTTTTGGTCCCGGGAGGCGCAGTGTGTAATAAAAACGATGAGTAGCAAACAATTTTTTCCCCATAAGGAACAATGTACTGAGTCACACAACGCAGCCCACATCGACAAGTTCTACTAGCTTGTGCGTTGAGTACTAAACGAACGACGAGTACCGGGACAAAAAACATTGAAACACTGCCATCGTGTCCCCGCTGGTCCTTCTTTTCTCTAAACTGGCCATACCCAAATCTAACCCAAAGACGTTAGATTACTCTCTTCCAAGACTCCAAGATGTAGTTGTGACAGTCCCCCTAATGGCTACTTTACAGTTTGTTGACAGTGGAATTGATTTACAGATAAATCACTACATGGAATTAGAAGGCCCCTGGTTTCTTAAAGCAGGCAGCTTTCGTCCATTTTGTAAGGACACTGTGTGTGATGTCCAGCGGCCGGGTCGATCTGTTTAATAAGTAAAATAAATCATGCAGGTGGAGAATGCGAAAAGCTGGGGAAGGGTGAAACGTGTCTCTTCTTCTCTTTTCTTGGTGTCCCACAGGCGTTTCCGAATGCATTATTATGGGTATCCCAATGAACATCGGAACAGGACTGTTCAAGCTGCTCCATAAAGCCGACAAGGAGGCTGTTTCAGCCAGACGGCCTTTGATTTTTGATAACCCCGATTTCCACACCTCCCTTCCATCATAGCAGCAGCTGGCCGGCACCAGAGAATAACTTGGTAGTGTGTATATATATATATAAATCTTTATCTTTTTTAACTGAAACGTAAATTGGTGTGTGCTCCTTATATGGTTTATGTTGTAAATGGGTTATAAGCAAATGTCTATTTAAGAGTCAAAGGTAGGCAGGGAAACTCAACCCAGAAGCACGTGTGTTTGTGTGTGTGTGTGTGTGTATTCCCCACCCAAAAAATGTAAAAAGGAAATCTTAAGATTCCAACGCTGTGAATAAAGCGACATTTTTCCCCCCACAATGAAATGGAGGAGGGAGAGATGCATTTTACTGGATAAACGTTTTATATTCTTTTATGAAGTTATTTATTGTGAAGTTATGTACTAGAAGACTGTAGACACACACACACACACACACACATACATATACACCCTTACAGCAGCGATGACAAGCTAAAGTAACCTAAAAATTGGTAATTAGAAAGGAAGAAAAACTTGGGAAAATTATAAGCAGAACAGCGTTCCCGAATTTTGACTACACTGCTCTGCAGATTCCTTCCTTGTTTCTGCCAGCATTCGAACTAATTTAATTTTCTACAAATATATACCACGATTCCACTGCTGCAAGTCCTATATACATTCCTTCTAGTACTGCATAAACATTTTAACCAATTCCTAAACCTGAAAACAAAAACATACAATTCTTAATATCTTGGTAGATTCCAAATGCGGGTGCGTGTGCCCGCCGCTCGCACAAATGGAGCTGTGTGTGCTCACACGCACCCGCCTGCCACTCGCAGGAAACTACACACACACACACACCGCTGGGCCACCAGGCGAGAAAGATTGGGTACCGCTGGATTAAATCATGGGCTGTAAGTAGAAAAATCTCAAAATAAATGAATGGTGAAGGTGAGCAACCTTTAGAAGTGGCAGGGACCCAATAATATATTTTTTTTTAAATCCCACAAAATCTCTTTTTTTAAGAGACTAGAATAATCTAAATGCAATTCTCCATAGTCTTATCTTGGTAATCCTTCTATTAATCCTTTGAGGTAATCCATATAATTAAAGTAACGGAGGTAAGGAAAAGGACCGAGGCTGTGTAAGTTTCCAAAAAACACAAGCCTTAATTGAGAAGTGTTTCAAATGTTTGTCAAGGCTGCCAGCTTCTTTTACATTAGGGTCCTTCAACCTTCTGGATGGACATTCTCATAAAATGACAGCCAGATTTACAAACAAGTCAAATTCCATTCCATTCCATTCTTTAAGTGAACTTTTCCACCTTCTGACTCCAAAGTTGCTCTCATGCTAAGAGACAACAATTCCCCATGGCACTTACATCAAACGGAGCGTGCCGGGGCTGACTTTAATTCAGCCGTACACTGAATTCAATTCCTTTAGGACAATCTGTCCTTGCGCTTGGAGGAAAATATACTCTGAATTGTGAGCTGGGATATGACAGCCATCACCACGATGACCTTGGACATTTGGGTAGAAACAGCCTCCTGCGGTGAGGAAATGAGAACTGGGCTTTGTGCTAGCACTTCTGGGTCCGTGGGATACAGTAGGTTGACTTATGTGGGGAAACGTGTGTGTGTGTGTGTGTGTGTTAAATAAGACAAATTGGCTAAGATTCACTGGTGGGACCACCATAAAGTGGTGGCTTGGCCATGCCCCTTTGCAGCCTTGGGGGTGGCCAGTCTAGAGAAAACAAGGACTAGGGGTGACATAATAGCAGCGTTCCAATATTTGAGGGGCTGCCACAAAGAAGAGGGAGGGGGTCAACTTTGTCAGTTGTTCAGGAATATCTGAATTAGGAAACAAAAGCTCTAGAAAAAGAGCCAACAATTATTTACATAGGCATGGGAGTCTGTCACTGAAGACAGCTACTTTAATAAAACCTGAATACGCACAAAAAAATGATGTATTGGGATCTGTGGGTGTACAAGTTATTGTTTGATGTCACCGTGCACAAAAAAAGTGCTCACCAGCTGTTCAATCCATAGAAGAAGAAGATTTTTTTAAATAGAAGGGGTCAAGCTATTCTCCAAAGCACCGGAAGGCAAGACAAGAAGCAATGGATGGAAACTAATCAAGGAGAGAAGCAACCTGGAATTAAGGAGAAACTTCCTAACAGTGAGGACAATCAACCAGAGAAACAGAAGTTGTCTTCAGAAGATGTGGGTGCTCCATCACTGGAGGTTTTTAAGAAGAGACTGGACAGCCATTTGTCTGAGATGTTACAGAGTTTCCTGCCTGAGCAGGGGGTTGGACTAGAAGATCTCCAAGGTCCCTTCCAGCTCTATTCTGATTGGATAGGATCTGGTGTGTGGACTTTCCTTGTTTATTTTCTTCATTGTCTTGATTTTGAGCCTGTTGCAACTCACTCCAATCCCTGGATCAAGCAGTAAGGAAAAGACAAGCAGAACCGGCGGTAGATTATTTTGAATGTATTAGCATGGCTTTGGGGCCTGGGTTCAAATTAATCTCTCGTCCCCAAGGTGTCGCTCGCATTGCCTTGCCTACAACCTTTGCAAATACCGTCTGTGCAAGATTTGAATGATTTTTCTTGCTTTTCAGATGACTTTCACGCTTAAATCATGTCAGCTTACTGCTCGGCACCAAAGTATCACTGGAAGAGGAGCAACGGCTTAATCCTTTCTCTAATTCTGCTCGCATTTATCTGCGTAGCTGTTGCCCTGAAGTTTTGTGGGGTTTTGTTTTGTTTTTTACGACGCAAGTAATTTATCAGCAAATGAAATGGCACTTTCCCAGAGAATTCTGAGAGAGGGGGGGAAAAAACAAAAAAAATTCTACTTGACCTTTACTGTGATGTTCTTAATGGTCCTAGGGCAGATACCAAAATCTGTCCTAAATTGAGTTTTGTTGCCAGCAGCTCAATTTCTAGTGGCTTTAGTGCAGGGGTCTTCAACCTTGGCAACTTTAAGACTTGTGGATTTCAACTCCCAGAATTCCTCAGCCAGCTTTGCTGAGTTGAAGTCCACAAGTCTTAAGTTGCCAAGGTTGAGGACCCCTGCTTTAGTGGGTAGCAAAGTCTAGACTAGAGTAAGATATGACACAATCCATTAAAGGCAATTCCTACAGTTTTAAAATTGGGATGAATAACAAGAGTCTACTTTAGAATTTTTTTCTAAGAAGCTCAGCAGTGGTTAATAGCTACAGCCACTTTGACTAATCAGCAAGATTCAAGTCTTTGCACTCTGATCATTTCTAAAATCAAAGTGGCTTTTTTTTTTTTTTTTTGCAAAGTCGTATAATAACACAGATTTTTTCAAAACAAAAACCAAACTTTTTTTTTAAAAAAAAATAAGTTCTTTCCTTTAATCAGTGATGTAACAAACTCGTATAACATTTATATGTTGGTCATATAGAACACTAGAACCTTTTTATGATTTTATTGAAAGTTTGAAAACAAAATAAAAACTACAAACTAATAGAGAGTAAGGAAGAAAAAAGAAAAAAAACAGAAGGCTAAAAGTGCAAGAAAGGAGAAAAAGTAGAAGAAAAATAGAAGGTGCAGTGGAAATATTTCAAGAAAACAGCCACGCCAAGTTCTTTATATATGATCCATTTACATGATTACATAAGTTATTTATGTAAGAGTCACTAGATCATTTCAAGGTAGTGTATATGAAGGAGGATGAGGCAGCTATCTTGAGTTTAAAATTGAGAGCTATAGTACCAGGATTTTCAAACATGTTCAACTGTGGAAACCTCTAGCTCAGTTGTTCTTGCTAATTTTCTAAGGGAAAGAAGAAAAAAAAGAAAGCTTATATCATGAAAGACAAACGGCATCACAAATGGACCTGCCTGCAAATGGAAATCCAGGTTACATGAAAAATTATACTGCACGTTAATATATACGGACACCAAAATATACTGTAAATCATCCCTATCTTGCAACTGTACTAAAAACTCCTTTAAGTTCAACTTGCTTTCCAGTGAATCCCAGCACGCAAGTTGTTGGCTGCCACAAAGAAGAGGGGGTCAAATTATTACCCAAAGCACCAGAAGGCAGGACAAGAAAAAATGGATGGAAACTGACCAAAGAGAGAAGCAACCTGGAATTAAGGAGAAATTTCCTAACAGTGAGGACAATTAACAAGAGGAACAGAAGTTGCCTTCAGAAATCGTGGGTGCTCCATCACTAGAGGCTTTTAAGAAGAGACTGGACAGTCACTTGTCTGAGATGGTATAGGGTCTCCTGCTTAAGCAGGGGACTGGACTAGAAGACCTCCAAGGTCCCTTCCAACTCTTGTTATTCCTGTTCTGTTCTGTTCTATTCTATTCTATTGTACTCCACTCTACTCTACTCTACTCTATAAAAAAATAATAAAATATTGAGAATTCCAGGCTGAAATTATAAGCTGGACTGGGAAGCTGGAGGGGAAAACAACATTCCAGAAGGTGGGAATTGTGAAATATTTCCAAATTCTTTTCTGTAAGAAAACTACACAGATGTTGACCGCATGTTATCAAGCGTTGAGCTTGACTTGACATAGTCTCTGAAGGGATAACCTGGAGACTACAGAGAAGGAAAAAACGTATATAAATAGGTTAGAAATATCTACATGCATTATTATGAAGAATGTTACTGAGATACTGTTTCATGACCTGCTTGCCTTCTTGTTTAAACCTGATCTTGCTCCTACCCAGATTTTTGAGCTAGATGGCTGGTTTCTTGTCCCGAGTTTGCAGTTACACCGTTCGTAAGGGCTGAGAATTTCAAGCAGTCTGTCATAGAGAAAATTAGTTCATGCCTCATATTAACAAATTCGAATGCCCCCGATATAGAAGATCATTGGGTTGTGTGTAATTCAGCAACGTGTAAAGCAATAGCAGTTGTGACTGCAAGTGGCATCAGTGGGGTAGCAGAAATGTTAAGTGAAATCCTGCATAAATAATTGGATTTATTGATATCAAGAATATGAGCAAGTGTTGTGCGAACAGCAATTAGATAGTAAAACGAGGCTGCTCTCCATATGAGCAGGGATGGCACCATTTCCAGCAGATGGCAATGCTTTATTTCCAGGTCTTGGACGTTGTCTCTTGCTGAATATCTGCCTCTCTCTTTTTCCCTTCATTAATACTCAACAAAACTTGCGAGAGACGTTTTGTTCCCTGGCCAGTATCAGCAAATTGTTGCAGTGGGCAAGAGTCGTAAAGTTTCCATGAGCATGGAAGCAATCTGGGTCGGTCACCTATACCAGAAGTTGAGTCTTCCAAGCTTTTCAGGGAGTGTCCGAAAGCAGAATGACCAACCCAGTGACCAATCCAAATTGGATCCTGCAACATTATCCTGGGACCACATGTATTGGTCTTCATTTGTGAAAATATGAAAAACTTTTTTCCCTCCCTAATTCTTCCCTTCCCTTGGATAACAATTTTCCAGAAACGTTGGAAAACTATCTCCCCTTTGTGCATGATTTTGCATTTTTGGCTCCCCTTTTTTGGAAATGTCAGCTTCTGTTGCCTCTTTGCCACCCACTGTGGCCACAGGTGCCAATAGGTCAGTGGGAACGCTCAGACACCCTACAAATAAGTTAAAACAGGTCGTTGTGACCCAGTATTTTCAAGCAACTGTCAAGACAGGGCCAAGGGAGGAAATGCAAATCCTGCCTCTGAGCGACAAGAAGTTGATGTTTCTAATTTTCCACAAAGCCTTAAGGTATGGTTGCGCTGAGGACATTTTAAGAACGTTTAAATTTGTCACCAGGACTCCAGAATAATTATCGTCGCTGATTCAAGATGGCATAGAGCAGGCGTCTTCAAACGTGGCCCTTTTATGACTTGTGGACTTCAACTCCCAGAATTCCTCCTCCAGGCCCGCTTCTGGGATGAGAAGCGAAACGCCTTCAAAGAAAAAACAAGAAAGTCCAGTTGCCTCCCTGAAAAAGCATCTTTGGAATAACTATGACCTGGGTGACTGAGAATCTCCATAGACATTTGACTCATCTACTTTCTTCGCATATTCAGCCTACGTATCCGTACTTAGATTAGAAGCTACCAAAGCTTAATCCCCAATTATAAGTGAGGCAGACAAAATTATACTTTGTCATCGGGATCCCTTTGAATGAAACTTAATTTTAGTGGAGAGATAAGAGATAAGAGATAGATAGATAGATAGATAGATAGATAGATAGATAGATAGATAGATAGATGGATGGATGGATGGATGGATGGATGGATGGATGGATGGATGGATGGATGGATGGATGGATGGATGGATGGATGGATGGATGGATGGATAGATAGATAGATAGATAGATAGATAGATAGATAGATAGATAGATAGATAGATAGATAGATAGATATAGTTATATTTAAAGGCATAATGTTGCTTTGAATGAAACTTAATTTTAGTGGAGAGATAAGAGATAGATAGATAGAGATAGATATAGTTATATTTAAAGGCATAATGTTGCTTTGAATGAAACTTAATTTTAGTGAGATAAGAGATAGAGATAGATAGATAGATATAGTTATATTTAAAGGCATAATGTTGCTTTGAATGAAACTTAATTTTAGTGGAGAGAAGAGATAGATATAGATATAGATAGATAGATAAGATAGATAGATAGATAGATAGATAGATAGATAGATAGATAGATAGATAGATAGATAGATAGATAGATAGATAGATAGATAGATAGATAGATAGATAGATAGATAGATAGATATTTAAAGGCATAATGTTGCTTTGAATGAAACTTAATTTTGATAAGATAGATATAGATATATATATATATTTAAAGTAAGGCATAATGTTGCTTATCCGGAAGGATATAGCATAATGGACTTAAATGAAAGTGACATATGGGGCCAGAATGAAAGTTAATGGTACTGATATATCATTCTATGTCTTATGAATTATATAGCATATAATGTATATAATATAGCATGCAACGTATAGTATATAAACATTCTAGCATGTAAATCCCTAAATATACAAGCTCTTCAAAGTTTGCGCAGGAACCCGCTTCACTAAAGCCAAATTTACCTTGGATTGGTGTGACGCAGATAGTCCTCGATTTACGACAACAATCGAGCTCAAAATTTCTGCCGTTGAGTGAGACATTTACTAAGTGAATTTTGCACCATGTTAATGACAATTCTTGCCACGGTTGCTAAGTGAATCCCTGAAGTTGTTAGTGACAATGTTGTTAAGTGAATCTGGCTTCCCCCGTTGACTTTGCTTGTCAGAAGGTCGCAAAAGGGGATCCCGTGACCCCCTGGGACGCTGCGACCGTCGTAAATGCGAGTCAGTTGCCAAGCGTCTGAATTTTGATCACGTGACCACGGGGATGCTGCCACGGTCTGTGTGAAAAACGGTCCTTATTATATTTTATCCTCCTTACCTTATGATGTTTTAACTTTTTCTTATATTGTTGTGTTTATTTTGATATGCCTCTTGGATCTGGACCAGCAATACAGCGGTTTTGAATTACTCCTTCTATGGGTTATTATTTTAGACCACTTCCCCATGATCAATTTATTGCAACTTCTAGAGTCTTCCCACCATCACTGTGCCAAAATAGCAGTCATGAGGACAGGCTTCTTAATGACTTTAAACAGTGACTGGATGACGCTATGAAGATGCTCCAAAGTTGTTAGTGGGGAGATGGCTTAAGTCAACCTGTTGCATTTTTCTAGTTGTGCTATGGCAGGGGTCCTCAACCTGGGCAACTTTTAGGACTTGTGGACTTCAACTCCCAGAATTCCTCAGCCAGCAAAGCCAAATTGCTATGGGATAGAGAGAGAAATATTTCATGTTATTAGGGGTAATTAACATTAAAGTCCACAAAACAGACAAAATAATAGAAAGTAGATAATCCTCGACTAGCAGTTCATTTAGTGACTCGTCAAAGTTACGGCACTGAAAAAAGTGACATGATAATTTTTCACACTTACAACCGTTGCAGCATCCTCACGATCACGTGATTTACATTCGGATGTTTTGCAACCAACTCATATTTATGACGGTCACCGTGTCCCGGGGGGTCAACGGGATCCCCTTTGGTGGCCTTCTGACAAGCAAAGACAGTGGGGAAGCCGGATTCACTTAACGACCGTGTTCGTAATTTAAGGACTGCAGTCAACTGCAAAACTCGCGTTAACACATTTCTCACTTAGCAGCATAAAATTCTGGGCTCCACTGTGGAGGACCAGCTGTAATAGATGCTTTGGGTTTGGGCACAATCCCAAAACATCTGGAGCCCCACTTGAAGCCCATCGGCATTGACAACTTCACCACGAGTCAATTGCGAAAGGCAGCTTTGCAAAGCGGGCATGGTTTGTGTGAAACAAAGCTTGGATCTTATGGTTGCCGTGGCCATCTATCACACCCATCAGCCTGGTCCTTCACATGGCTCAGCCCTTGTCCAAAGAACAGGCAGGCAGCACGCAACTCTTGAGGCAAGGATGCAACTGGCTAACTTTGTAGGTTGATGAGTTGCACAAAGGCAAGGTTTGTGTTGTTGACTCAGCTTCGCCTGCAGTTGGTGCCATCAAGCCGAGAACAAACCCTCAATCTGGGGACTGATTCTCTGGCCAGATCCGGGTGCTTTTCTTGGCAACTTCAGGGAGGGGCTTCACCCCAGAAAGGCAAGAAAGAACGGATGGAAACCAATCAAGGAGAGAGGCAACCTAGAACCAAGGAGGAATTTCGTAACAGTGAGGACAACTAATCCTTGGAACAGAAGTTGTGGGTGCTCCAACACTGGAGGCTTTTAGGAAGAGACTGGACAGCCACTTGTCTGGAATGGCGTAGGGCAGAGGTCCCCAATCTCGGCAGCCCAGCAGCGAGGGGGGAAGAGGGGAACCAGCCAGCTACTCGCACTGCCTAAATCCAATGGGCCACAGCCGGGCCGTGACCTGCGAGCTGGGAATTCTTGGTGTAGGGTCTTCTGCTTGAGCAGGGGGTGGGACTAGAAGACCTCAAGGTCCCTTTCAACTCTGTTATTTGGAGGAGCGGGAGGAGGAGGAGAGAAGGGTCTCTGGCTTGAGCAGGGGGTGGGACTAGAAGACCTCAAGGTCCCTTTCAACTGTTATTCGAAGGAGGAGGAGGAGGAGGAGAGAAGGGTCTCCTGCTTACATAGGGGGTTGGTCTAGAAGATCTCCACGTTCCCTTCCAACTCTGTTATTTGGAGGAGGGGGAGGAGGAGGAGAGAAGGGTCTCTGGCTTGAGCAGGGGGTGGGACTAGAAGACCTCAAGGTCCCTTTCAACTGTTATTCGAAGGAGGAGGAGGAGAGAAGGGTCTCCTGCTTACATAGGGGGTTGGTCTAGAAGATCTCCACGTTCCCTTCCAACTCTGTTATTTGGAGGAGGGGGAGGAGGAGGAGAGAAGGGTCTCTGGCTTGAGCAGGGGGTGGGACTAGAAGACCTCAAGGTCCCTTTCAACTGTTATTCGAAGGAGGAGGAGGAGAGAAGGGTCTCCTGCTTACATAGGGGGTCGGTCTAGAAGATCTCCACGTTCCCTTCCAACTCTGTTATTTGGAGAAGGGGGAGAAGGAGGAGAGAAGAGTCTCTGGCTTGAGCAGGGGGTTGGACTAGAAGACCTCCAAGGTCCCTTCTAACTCTTTATTATTCTGCGAGTCTCCAGCCCTGCAATTCCAGGGAGGCCTCCCCTCCAAGTCCCAACCAGGCCCGATCCTGCTTAGCTGCAGACACCCCCCAGAGAGGAGCCCGATTCTGCCAAAGGCCCAGCAAGACCCGGCTGGCCCTGGGACCAAAAAGCGCTTCGTCCCCTGGCTGGGGAAGGCCCAAGGCGGCCGCTTTCCTGCCCGCCCATCCCGACGAGTCGGGGCAGGGGGGCGAGAAAGTTTCAGCAGCCGGGCCGAGGCTCCTCCAGCGCTGGGGCGGGGGGGGCGGCCAGGCCAGCCCGGCGGCCCGCTCTCCTCCCCTCCGCGCAGGCCGAGAGAGGGAGGGAAGCCGGCCGGGCGGGGGGGAAGGCCGGGCGGGGGGGAAGGCCGGTCCTGCAGCCCAGCGCAGCGCAGCGGCGGCCCCCGCCCGAGGAGCCCAGCGGCAGCAGCAGCAGCGGCGGCGGCAGCAGCAAAGATGGCTGCGTGCGCCCGCCGCCCCCGCCGGAGCTGCTGAGGGCAGGCCGGGCCGGGAGGCGCCCCCGAAGCCGCCCCTTCCCCGGGGGCCGCGCCAGGCCGGGCCGCCCCGACGACGCAGCCTGGGAAGCGGCGGCGGCGGCAGCTCGGGGGAGGCGCGGGCTGCTTCTCCCCCCCCCCCTCAGCGAAGGGGGCGCGGAAGGCTCCGCCGGGCTTCTGCCTCCCGCCCCGCCGCGCCGACCGGCCTCTGGGCGGGCCAGAGCAACAGTTGCCACTGGCGGCGTAACTTTGTGCCGAGTCGCGGGAGGAAATCCGCCCTCGGGAGCAGGGAGCGAGGCCGGCGGGAGCGAGGGAGCGAGCGAGGGAAGGCCGGGCGCGCCCCTTCCCTTCCCTTCCCTTCGCTTCGCTGCCGGCCTGCCTGCCTGGCTGCCTCTGGCCGGGCGCGGGTGGGCGAGGGCGGCGTGGGAGTCCCGCGCGCGGCGCCCATTGTCTGAGGCCGAAAAGTTGCGGAGCTCCCTGGGCGAGTAGGAGGGGCCTCCTCCCTCCATCGGAGGAAGAAAGGAAGGGAGGGAGGGAGGGAGGGAAGGAAAGCAGGAAGGAGAGAGGGAAGGGAGGAAGGAAGGGGGAGAGAGAGAGAGGGAGGGAAGGAAGGAAGGACAGGAGGAAAGCAGGAAGGGAAGGAAGGGGGAGAGAGGGAGGGAAGGAAGGAAGGAAAGGAGGAAAGCAGGAAGGAGAAAAGGAAGGAGAGAGGGAGGGAAGGAAGGAAGAGGAAAGGAAGGCGGGAGAAAGGGAAAGAAGGAGGGAGGGAGAGAGGGAAGGAAGGAAGGAAGCAAAGAAAAGAGGAAAGAGGGAGGGAGGGAAGGAAGGAAGGAGAAAGAGGGAAGGAAGGAAAACAGGAAGGCAGGAAAGAAGGAGGGAGGGAGCGAAGGAAGGAAGCCGCCAGCCAGGACCTCCTCCTCCTCCTCGCCGCCGCCGCCATCGCGGGCCGGGCAGCCGCGGCGCTTCGGGCAGGGGAGTCGCCGGGGCCCCGGTTGCTGCTGCGGCGGCGGCGGCGGCCATGGAGCCCAAGCACAAAGAGCTGCTGGCCCGCTGTCAGCCGCGCCTGGCGGAGGCCATGAGCGAGGTGGAGCAGGTGATCGCGCTGCTGGAGGCGGCCGCCGTGCTGGGGCCCCGCGACCTGCTCCGCCTGCGGGAGGCCGGCCTGCCCACGGCCGCCGCCGGGCCGGGGGAAGGCGGCGAGGAAGGCGGCGGCGGGGCCGGGGAGCCGCTCCCAGCCAGCGTGGCCAAGGCCGAGCTGCTGCTCCAGCTGCTGCTGGCCAAGGAGCGCGACCACTTCCAGGACTTGCGGGTGGCGCTGGAGAAGACGCAGCCCCACCTGCTCTCCATCCTCTACCTGAACGCCCGCGAGGCGCGGCCGGAGGAGGCGGCAGGTGAGTCCCGGGACCCGCCGCCTTTGGGCTTACCTGCGGCGGGGGGGAGGCGGGGAGATGGGGGGGATGCCAAGGTCTCTGGGCCGGGCTGGGGGACGAGCAGGAGGGGGCTTCTGTGCAGGCACTCCTCGACTTACGGTAGAGGCCAAATTTCTGGCGTTAAGAGAGACGTTTGGGAAGTCGGTCTTTTGCCCCGGCTTAACGACCTTTCTTGCCGCAGCCGTTGTTAAGCAAATCGCGGCAGTGAGGAGGTTGGTGAAGTGAATCTGACTTTGGAAGGAACTTTCTTTCTTTCTTTCTTTCTTTCTTTCTTTCTTTCTTTCTTTCTTTCTTTTTCTTTCTTTCTTTCTTTCTCTCTCTCTCTCTCCCTCTCCCTCCCTCCTTCCTTCTTTCCTTCCTTCCCTCCCTCTCTTCCTTCCATCTATCCTTCCCTACCTCTCTCTCCCTCCTCCCTTCTTTCTTTCCTTCCTGCTTTCCTCCTTTCCTTCCTTCCCTGCCTCTCGCTCTCCTTCCTTCTTCCCTTCTTCCCTTCTCTTCCTCTCCTTCCTTCCTTCCTTCCTTCCCTCCCTCCCTCCCTTCCTTCCTTCCTTCCTTCCTTCCTCCTTGACTTTGCTTGTCAGAAGGTTGCAAAAGGGAATCACGTGGTCCTTGACTTATGGCTACAACTGAGCTCAGTATGTCTGTTGTTAAGGGAGACGGTTGTTAGGTGAGTTTTGCCCCACTTTACAACCTTTCTTGCCGTGGTGGTTAAGCGAAACACTGCAGTTGTTAAGACAGTCACATAGTTGTGAAATGAAATCTGGCTTCCCGGTTGATTTTGCTTGTCAGAAGGTCGCAAAAGGGGATCCCATGACTCGGGGGGGGGGGGAGAAATGGCAACCATCATAAATGTGAGTCAGTTGCCAAGTGTCTGAATTTAAAATAGAATAGACTGGAAGGGACCTTGGAGGTCTTCTAGTCCATCCCCCTGCTCAAACAGGAGAACCTATACCATCTCAGACAAATAGCTGTCTAGTCTCTTCTTAAAAACCTCCAGTGATGAAGAACTCACAGCATCTGGTGGCAAGTAGTTCCACTGGTTAATTGTCCTCCCTGTTAGGAAGTTTCTTCTTAATTCCAGGTTGCTTCTCTCCTTGATTAGTTTCCATCCGTTGTTTCTTGTCCTGCCTTCTAGTGCTTTGGAGAATAATTTGATCCCATTTTCTTCTTT
Organism: Azemiops feae; assembly: GCA_023970755.1. Taxonomy (NCBI): domain Eukaryota; kingdom Metazoa; phylum Chordata; class Lepidosauria; order Squamata; family Viperidae; genus Azemiops; species Azemiops feae. Next base: position 569,061 of record JALGBA010004135.1, on the reverse strand, counting down.
GTGGCAGCCCCTCAAATACTGAAACACTGCTATCATGTCCCCCCCCCTAGTCCTTCTTTTCTCCAGACTAGCCAAACCCAAGTCCCGCAGCCGTTCTTCGTATGTTTTAGTCTCCAGGCCTTGGATCATCTTAGTTGCTCTTCTCTGAACTTTTTCCAAAGTCTCAACATCTTTTTTTGTAGTGTGTAGTATTTTGATCACACGGCCGTGGGGATGCTTGCAACGAACGTCGGTGGAAAACACGGTCGTAAGTCACTTTTTTCCAGCGCCGTGGTAACTTTGAACGGTCACTAAACGAAGTGGTGTAAGTCGAGGAGTTACCTGCAATCCGGATTGAATGGCTTGCTGGGAAAAGTTTGAAGACGAGCAGAAGTTCCCTGCATGGGAACCCCCCCCCCAAAAAAAAGGCGACTGCAGGCGTGCAAAGCCAAACAGGGAACCTATCCAGAAAGAGTGGGAAAAGGAAAACGGCCTTGGCAGAAAAATTTTCACTGCAAACACGGTTCAAGCTCCTCTTTGCGCTTCGAGAAATATTGGGTGGAAAACGGGGCCAATGGGTAACGGTGTACAATCTGAAGCGTTGGTGGCACCAGAGGTTGCAAAGGTTGAGCTTCTTTGGGTGACACTAAGAGGGGTATGGATTTGTGCCATCCGGATTTGTGGCAGCCCTAGATAGGTGGAGAAATCCTTGCGGTTGTGGCCGTGCCAGTTTTTTTGATGGGAGGGGGGTCATCAAGTTTCCTTGGCTGATGGTTGGACAATCTTGAAGACTTCAGCTGGAAGGACTCTCTTTCGGTTTGGGCAAAGTTCATGTGAGAGGGAGGGACCTTGGAGTCCTAGTGGACGATCGCTTGACCATGAGCCAGCCGTGTGCAGCGGCAGCCAAAAAAGCCAATACAATCCTGGGTTGTGTAAACAGAGGCATAGAATCAAGGTCACAGTCTTAGTACCGCTTTATAAAACCCCAGTGAGGCCACACCTGGAATACTGCAGCCAGTTTTGGTCACCATGCTACAAAAAAGACGTTGAGACCTTGGAAAAAGTTCAGAGAAGAGCAACTAAGATGATCCAAGACCTGGAGATTAAAACATAGGAAGAACAGCTGCAGGACTTGGGTTTGGCTAGTCTAAAGAAAAGAAGAAATAGGGGAGACATGATAGCAGTATTCCAGTACCTGAGGGGCTGCCACAAAGAAGAAGGGGTCAACTTATTCTCCAAAGCACCAGAGGGCAGGACAAGAAACAATGGTTGGAAACTGACCAAAGAGAGAAGCAACCTGGAATTAAGGATAAGGTTGCTAACAGTGAGGACAATTAACCAGTGGAACAGAAGTTGCCTTCAGAAATCCTGGGCGCTCCATCACTGGAGGTTTTTAAGAAGAGACAAGACTCACTTGTCTGAAATGTATAGGTTCTCCTGCTTGAGCAGGGGGCTGGACTAGAAGACCTCCAAGTTCCCTTCCAGCTCCATTCCATTCCATTCCATTCCATTCCATTCCATTCTATTCTATTCTATTCTATTCTATTCTATTCTATTCTATTCTATTCTATTCTATTCTATTCTATTCTATTCTATTCTATTCTATTCTATTCCTATTCTATTCTATTCTATTCTATTCTATTCTATTCTATTCACGTGATAAAAAGTTCATTGATTTTGCTTGCCAGAAGGTTGCAAAAGGGAATCCCGTCACCCTGGGGGACATTGCGACCGTCATAAATGTGAGTCAGTTGCCCAAGCGTCTGAATTTTGATCACACGGCTGTGGGGATGCGGCAACGGTCATCGGTGTGAAACATGGTCCTAAGTCACATTTTTTCAGCGCCTTTGGGGGGTTTTTTATGCCTTTCGGGGGGGGGGCTCAAGTTGCCTTGGTTGATGGTTGCACAGACTTGAAGACTTCAGCTAGAAGGACTTCGTCTTTTGTCTCTTTGGGTTTGAGCAAAAGTATTTTTCTTTTTTTAAAAAAAATATGATGGTGGTGCTTCCTAACATGTTGAAATTTGCTAAGGGAGGAATTTTGGAGCTTGCACATGGCTTCACCGAAATTGAAGAATTTCTCCTGCTCAAAGAGGGTGATTCATCTCTGCTTACATTCTTTCCAGAAGCTTTCTTTCTGGCCTCAAGCCTTGCTTTCATTGTGACTTCCTCCCCCCCCCCCCCAATTTTCAGAGCAGTAATAATACCGATGTGCATTTCACATATCACAGTAACCTTTGCAAAAGTGCCTGAAGGTAGCTTGTATAAAGCCATAATGATGTCTGGAGACTCTCCGTAGACATAATTATGACTTCCAAGGATGAGATATCTCGCCTTGCCTTGCCTTGGACCATCCAATGAATCAATAGGAATAGGAATAGGAATAGGAATAGGAATAGGAATAGGAATAGAATAGAATAGAATAGAATAGAATAGAATAGAATAGAATAGAATAGAATAGAATAGAATAGAATAGAATAGAATAGAATAGAATTTGAGAATAGAATAGAATTTGAGAATAGAGTAGAGTAGAATAGAATAGAATAGAATAGAATAGAATTTGAGAATAGAGTAGAATAGAATAGAATAGAATAGAATAGAATAGAATAGAATAGAATTTGAGAATAGAGTAGAATAGAATAGAATAGAATAGAATAGAATAGAATAGAACTTTGTTGTCACTTTAAATGTACATAGAATAGAATAGAATAGAATTTGAGAATAGAATAGAATAGAATTTGAGAATAGAATAGAATAGAATAGAATAGAATAGAATAGAATAGAATAGAATAGAATAGAATAGAACTTTGTTGTCACTTTAAATGTACATAGAATAGAATAGAATAGAATAGAATAGAATAGAATAGAATAGAATAGAATAGAATAGAATAGAATAGAATAGAATAGAATAGGAAGGGACCTTGGAGGTCTTCTAGTCCAGCCCCCTGGTCAAGCAGGAGAACCTATACCCTTTCAGACAAGTGACTGTCTAGTCTCTTCTTAAAAACCTCCAGTGATGGAGCGCCCAGGATTTCTGGAGGCAAAAACTGTTCCACTGGTATGTGGTTTTGTGTGCTTCCTGCATCACGCAGATGGGGCCTTGTTTGTTTGTGCGGACCGGTTGCTGGCATGCTGTGGCCCGGTACCGGTCCACAGACTGGGGGTTGGGGACCCCTGCCCTCTAGCATTTCACACAAATGAGGGGTCCTTGGTGCTGTCTGAGCTGGCTGGTTTTCTTGCAGACCCAAACTAAGTAGCATCACCAGTGCTAGTAAGGAGTGCCATTTGTTCTCGGTTTATATCCTGGTGGCTTGCCCTGTCTGTGAAGTTGTTTGGTTGACCAGGAAGGCTAGCGAGTTGTTGTTGTTTTTCTTCTCTAGTAAGCTGGATTCCTTTAATAATGTTCTTCAGACAAGTGGCTGTCCAGTCTCTTTTTAAAAATCTCACGGCTTCTGAAGGCCACCCGTTCTATGGGTTAATTGTTCTCGCTGCTAGATCTTTCTTTGATAACTTTCCATCCGTTGCTTCTTGTCCTGCCTTCAGGTGTTTTGGAGAAGAGGTTGACCCCCCTCTTCTCTGGGGCTGCCCCTCAAGTATTGGGAGACGGCTATCACGTCACCCTCTAGTCTTTGTCTTCAATAAGACAGACATTCCCAGTTTCTGCAACCATTCATGAATATGTTTTAACGTATTGTCTGCTAAAAGTTTTGTGGTTCATCATGTTTGTTTGTTTATTAAATTTATATGCTGCCCATCTCACTATCCTAAAGAAACTTAAGTCATATTCTACCAAGCTTTTGAAGCTCAGCCAGGATTCGCTAAATATCATCCTTTCCTGAAACTCAGTTTGGAGAGATGTGCTTCTACCTGCTCTGGACATTCCTCTAAAAACAGTTTGCAGGTTTTGGTTCCTTATTTTTTTTCGTCTGCAGTTTTCTTTCTTTCTTTCTTTCTTTCTTTCTTTCTTTCTTTCTTTCTTTCTTTCTTTCTTTCTTTCTTTCCTTTTTTTTTCTTTCCTCCCTCCAATTCCCCTTCCTTCCTTCCTTCTCCATTTCTCCATCTTCCCTCCTTCCTTCCTTCCTTCCTTCCTTCCTTCCTTCCTTCCTTCCTTCCTTCTTCTTCATCTTCCTTCCTCCCTTCCTTCCTTCCTCCCTTCCTTCCTTCCTTCATTCATTCATTCTCCATCTTCTGTCCTCCCTCCTTTCCTGCCTCCTACTCCCCTTCCTTCCTTCCTTCCTTCCTTCCTTCCTTCCTTCCTTCCTTCCTTCCTTCCTTCCTTCCTTCCTTCCTTCTTTCTTTCTTTCTTTCTTTCTTTCTTTCTTTCTTTCTTTCTTTCTTTCTTTCTTTCTTTCTTTCTTTCTTTCTTTCTTTCTAGGAGAGGAGTTGCTTTTGTGTGATTACTACTTTTCTTGCCTAGTAACAGCAAGGAGGTAATCATAAATCATAACTACGGAAGTTTCTTTTCTGGAGAGAGAAATGTGGAATAGAAAAGGTTTTCCATCAATAGCTACCGGTGTGTCTTTTTTTTCAAAGACAAGCGTTGATGACGGGTGGAAGATAGATGCTTTCCTCCTTCGCTTTGTTCCTTGGGGTTTATAGTTGGGGGGGGGGAGAGATCAGGAGTTATCCTATTAGAGAAAAGGAGATATTCAGTGGAAGACATGTTGCCACTGCTATAAGATTTTGTTGGGGATCCCTGTCCCAAAGACGCTTTTTTCAGGAGGCAACTGGACTGTCTTGTTTTTCCTTTGAAGACGTTTCACTTCTCATCCAAGAAGCTTCTTCAGCTCTCGCTGGATGGTGGGGAAGGGAAGGATTTATACTCCTTGCAGACAGCTGGTCATTTGCATTCTTTTAGAGGGTCATTGAGGCCACCTGGAGGTTTCTCTGTGTCCTCAGGGTCACCTGAGTGGTGCAAGTGGGTGTGGAGCCTTCTTGGAACTGCTGAAAGGATTGTGTTGTTGGGGTGGTTTTCGTTGTTGTTGTTGTTGTTGCAGAATTGCAAATCAGTTGCAGATCAAGTTCAGACTAGTTTGTGAGAGATTGCAGAATATAAACCTTAGGATGTGGCTGGCTCCAAATCGGCCTGTTTGTTGACAGATCCGTTGGTTGAATACCAGACTTGGATGAATTCGCCTGCGTGCCGTGTGGTGGCATGGCCAATGATTTTTGTCCCATCCCAGTCGAATTGGGACCGCTCGGTGTCAACGTGGGTCGAGGTCAGGTGTGGAAGTGTCCTTAAGGTTTAATAGATTCCCTAAGCGTAGACAGATCCCTTTGTAATGCTACCCCTTTTCACCAATGGCGGTTGAATAGCCTAACCACAAGCAAGAACAAATGTTAGGCCTGTTGAAAGAAAATCAGGTCCAGTTCCAAGCTGGGAGCAAGAGACTGGAAATGAAATGGAGGCTGGCTGCTTAGGAAAGAAGGTTTAATGATGAGCAGAACCAGCAACAGCATGCAGTTCTGGGACAGCGGACAAAATGGCTGAGTGAGTGGATGGATCTTTATAGGGTTCTGATTGAGATGCTCCAGGGGGTTGTGCAATGTAGTGAGCCTTGTGTCTTTTGCTATTCTAATGGTGGTGGGTAGATCCTATTATGTCCTAAAGGTCATGTCCTGTCTTTAGTATTTGGATGGGGGGGGGGGAATGTAAATTCTTAATCCCATCCACTCCAGCCTTCTGTGGCTGGAGGCGTTTTGTTCATGGATAGGTTGGCCAAGTCTTCCTGAATAGATTAGAAAACCTGCATTCCTCAAGGCCAACCTCTTCAGCTTTCTTAGTCTGAAGCTGTTTTCCTGGGGCTGCTTTCTGCCTTTGTTAAGATGTCTTTTTCTCCATTTCTCCTTTGGGGAAATATAATATCCTGCCTCTTTTTGTTGTTGTTAGTTGCGAAGTCGTGTCCAACCCATCGCGACCCCATGGACAACATTCCTCCAGGCCTTCCTGTCCCCTCTTTAATATTAAGAATAAAGAATATTTTAATCTGGGGAGGGGATGTCTTCCTACCTGTCTATGAACCTTCCTTCCTTTTCTAGCAATGTATCTATTTTCTGAGCAATTTTAAATGCTAAACAGTCATTGCGTATGCATTGCGTTCCTTAGAGCAGCAGACCTAGGCCAGCTCCAGGTTCATTCCCACCCACTTCCCTGAGAGCGGCATTAAAATATGGGGAAACCAAATGTCTACCTTGCAGATGTTAGTCTTCTATCTGACGTTCTGTGGCGGCGCGTTAGGTTTAAGCCGTTCGAAACCCTTGGGGCGAAATTGTGCAGACTGAAGTTGCTTCTGTTCCGGAGTTGACTGAGCGGGAATGGCCTGATGGAATACGACAAGTTTATTCTGACAACTGGCCTTTTGAGGTAATAAATTTGAGCCTGAGAGATTATTCTGTGCAAGCCGGCCTTTCTCTATGCTGCAGATGTTCTTTCTTGAGACAGGAGAGTGATTAAGGATTACCTTGGATCTAGCTGACGGAGTGTTGGAAGGGCAAGACAGTGGGTGAGTGCCCGTTGATCAGGTTTCCTCTGTGAAAATAAAAACTGGAGAAGGACCTTGGTCAAAATGTCTCTGAGTCATCTTGGAAAGACATTGTTTTTTTTCAGTCCACTTCTATAGGACGTAGAATCACAGGGCTGGGAGGGACCTGGGAGAGCTTCTAGTCCAGGGGTGTCAAACTGCCGGCCCATGGGCCGGATGCGTCATGCCGAAACCGCGCCCACCCCATTGCCGGCAATGGAGAAAAAGTCGCGATAACGTCGTGACGCATTGCGTGACGTTGCGAGTTTGACACCCCTGTTCTAGTCCAACCCCTTGCTCAAGGCAGGGGACCTTATACCATCCTGTTCAAATGGTTGTCCAGACTATTCTTGAAAATCTCCAGTGATGCAGCAACCACAACCCGAGAAGGCAGGCTGTTCCACTGATTAATTGTTCTCCCTTTCAGGAATTCTCTCCTTAGTTCTAGGTTGGATAGAATGGAGTGGAGTGGAGTGGAATGGAGTGGAGTGGAAAGGAAAGGAATGGAATGGAATGGAATGGAATGGAATGGAATGGAATGGAATAGAATAGAATAGAATAGAATAGAATAGAATAGAATAGAATAGAATAGAATAGAATAGAATAGAATAGAATAGAATAGAATAGAATAGAATAATAACTTTATTGTCACTATGAATGTACACATTGACATACATTAAAATGAAATTTTAAAATGAAAATTCTATTGTATTCTATTCAGGTTCTCCTGCTTGAGCAGGGAACTGGACTAGAAGACCTCCAAGGTCCCTTCCAGCTCCTATTCTATTCTATTCTATTCTATTCTATTCTATTCTATTCTATTCTATTCTATTCTATTCTATTCTATTCTATATCCTTCCTTCCTTCCTTCCTTCCTTCCTTCCTTCCTTCCTTCCTTCCTTCCTTCCTTTCTTTCTTCCTTCCTTCCTTCCTTCCTTCCTTCCTTCCTTTCTTTCTTCCTTCCTTCCTTCCTTCCTTCCTTCCTTTCTTTCTTTGCCATTGGGAAATGAGAGTTCACGTGAGTGCATCTTGAGTTAAACGTGCTATTTGTGGTGTTTGATTTTGTAGCCTGGCCCCGGAAATCTGTGCCTGTGTGTGTGCACTGCTGAACTTTGCACATGTATTGCTAATCTGTGGAAGTTGTGTACATGCAAAGTTTATTAATATAACGTTGCCTTGTTTGTTAGGTTAAGCATCAGTGTGCATATGCATTGTGTCTGTATTTGGTTTTCTATTGAGTTTGATTTTCAGAGTGCAACCATTTTACATTGGCGTGTTTTCTTTCTTTCTTTCTTTCTTTCTTTCTTTCTATCTTTCTTTCTATCTTTCTTTCTTTCTATCTATCTTCCTTCCTTCCTTCCTTCCTTCCTTCCTTCCTTCCTTTCTTTCTTTCTTTCTTTCTTTCTTTCTTTCTTTCTTTCTTTCTTTCTTTCTTTCTTTCTTTCTTTCTTTCTCCCTCCCTCCCTCCCTCTCTCTCTCTCTCTCTCTCTCTCTTTCTTTCTTAAAAAGATCTTTGCCATTGGGAAATTCACGTGAGTGCATCTTGAGTTAAACGTGCTATTTGCGGTGCTTGATTTTGCAACCTGGCCCTGGAAACTGCTTGTGCGTGCGCACTGCTGAACTTTACACATCTTTGGCTAACCTGGGGAGGTTGTGTACATGCAAAGGTTACTAATATAGCGTTGCCTTGTTGGCCAGGTTAAGCATCAGTATGCATATGCATTGTGCCTGCATTTTGTTTCCCTCTTGAGTTTGATCTTCAGAGTGCAAACATTTTACATTGGCGTGGCCTGTTGTGAGCTTTGCGGCTGGTCGGCCAGCTCTGTAGGTGTGTGCTCCTATTTTTGCTACGGGAACATAAATGTTGTTTGTGCAATTAATTCACACCTGCAGCGTATTTCTCCCCAGTTAGCAACCATCTTTACCTGCAAACGTGCAGTTGTTTTGGTTAGGCTTTCAGCCTGCAAGCAAAGAAAGAGGTTAAAAACAAACAAACCACAATCCCAGATCTGTTACTTTATGGCTGATCAATGCCTACAGAAAAATTGCTAAAGAAGATCGTTCCTAAAAACAAACAAACACAAGAAGACATTAAGAAAACTCCCTGGAACTGATGTGTTAATTGAACAAATCTTTTTTAAAACAATCAACTGCTCCTTGTCCCGAAGCTGGCTGGCTGACAAACCCCACAAAAGTTTATTTGAAGGAACTAAAAACATATATCTACCTCCTGGGACAAGGGGAGTAGGAGAGAAAGTCTTGTTGATAGTAGCTTTTAATCTAAATCCTTCTTTTTCTCCCCAACGGCAAAAATAGAATTGTGCTCCCTGTGCTTTCTATAGGGATCTGTTTAAATTATAGGAATAGAATAGAATAGAATAGAATAGAATAGAATAGAATAGAATAGAATAGAATAGAATAGAAACATGGAGGTCTTCTAGTCCAGCCCCCTGCTCAAGCAGGAGAACCTATACCATCTCAGACAAGTGACTGTCTAGCACCCACAATTTCTGGGGGCAAGCTGTTCCACTGATTAATTGTCCTCACTGTCAATTGAGCCCAAAATTTCCGTTGCTAAACGAGACAGTTGCTAAGTGAGTTTTGCCCCATTTTACGACCTTTTTTTGCCGGCCTGGTTAAGTGAATCACTGCAGCTGTTAAACTGGTAACACGGTTGTTAAGTGAATCTGGCTTCCCCATTAACTTTGATTGTGAGAAGGTTGCAAAAGGGGACGACGTGATCCCGGGACACTGCGACCGCCATAAATACATGCTAAGCCTCCGAAGTTTGATCACGTGACCCCCGAGGATGCCTAAGTGTGAAAAACGGCCGCAAGCCACGTTTTTCAGTGCCGCTGTAACTTTGAATGGTCACTAAACGAACTATTGTAAGTCAGTGACCACCTGTGATGCGCCAAAACTGTTCACTTCCAACATAAGCTGATAGGATGCCACCCACCTAGTATCAGGGAGAGGGTCAACCAATTCAATAAATGAATAAAAAGTAAATTCCAAAACAACTTTGTAGCTAAATTTTCTGCTAGTTGGGCAGAAGGTAACTCTCAGCAAAGACTACCTGGAGTGAAAATGCAGAACGGCGGTTTGATGTTTCCAGAATATCCAAAATGGTTTCCTAACAGTTATAACGCGAAAACATCCCCTCTTTTGCTTTTTAGTGGTGTACAAAACACTCGAGATGTTTCCAGTTTATTTTTCCCAAGGCTGCTTCCTTCTGCGTTCTGTGATCCTCTCCGTTTCCTGCTCACCGCCCTTGTCAGTTTGCAGTTTATAGGAATGAGCAAAAGGCTTTTTTAATTTTGTTTTTTTTTTTGTTTTTTTTTTCCCTTTTAGGAAACTCCGTCCCATAAAAGTGTAGCAACATATCAAGCCCACGTTTGATGAATTTGGACCGACGTAGCTATGCCCTCTGGGTGGGATTATTAGCTAGCCGGAATGACGGTTTGTTTAGTTTTGTATTCTGAGATGAAAACTTAGTTGAGTAAATGGAAGGGCGCTGCTCTCATCACGTATTTTAAATGGGTTTAACTGACATAGCTTTTATTTTCTTTCTTTCTTGCAAAAAACCTCTAGGAGTTGTAATTAGATTACGGTATGTGAGGAGGCCCCTTAGGGTTTTCTGGCAATAAAACCATATTTAAGATTTTAGTTGAGGCCTGTCTGAACCTTGTTTTTCATGGACAACGTAATCTTTACTGGATGGCTCCGTCTGTGCTCTTTCACTGCAATTCCTAAACGTGCCTTTTTAAAGGCTAAATCCACAGCAAGCACTTCTCTTACATGCAGGTAAAGGAAACAAATAATTGCCCATGTATTTTTAAATGCTAAATACAAAGCAAGCAATTCTCTTAACATGTAAAGGAAATAAATTCTTGTCCATGTATTTTTAAATGCTAAATCCACAGCAAGCACTTCTCTTACACGCATGTAAAGGAAACAAATAATTGCCCATGTATTTTTAAATGCTAAATACAAAGCAAGCAATTCTCTTAACATGTAAAGGAAATAAATTCTTATCCATGTATTTTTAAATGCTAAACGCAAAGCAAGCACTTTTCTTAACATGTAATGGAAACCAATAGTTTCCCATGGATTTGGCCCATGCCATGTTTGGCCTTCTTAGGGCTGTTTCCCCCCCCCCCTGTTTCCCCAGCCGGCTCTGCCTTCCTTAGAATATAATTAATGAAGGAATTTAGGGCAAACACAATTAAATTACAGGCTTGTTCGGCGACAGCCAATGATCTGTTTGAATGGGGTTTGCTGGAGTTTCACATGATGAAAACAGTCTGCCGGGCCTTGAAGATGTCAGCAAGAACCAGAACGGTAAGGCTTTCTGGTCCGTTTTACGAGAAACCCCTAGGAGAAAGTTGAAGGGTGCCTTGTGTGGCTGGCTAGCTGGTTGTCTGATTGCTTAACTTGGTGAGAGGTGAATCAGGAACTAGCTACTTATAAGCCGACTTCCAAAACTCAGTGGGGATCCACTTGGAAAGATTTCTCCTGTAGACTTTAAGAAACGAGGAGAAGTCTTGGAAGCTCCTTCTTCAAACCCATCTTTGGGTCCTTCAAAAAGGGCTTGGTTCCAGCCCTGAGGTGCTATCTTGGTTTTGGTTTTGTTGTTGTTGTTTTTCCGGCAAACCGGAGAGCACCTAAGAATGGCAACTGGTTTGTGGGGTTGTGCGTGGCGTGGCATGTAGCTCACCAGAACCGTCTATCCTTGCTAAAAGTTGGGAAGGGAAATAGAACGAGGGCCTACAAATAAATATACAACTGGCAATTCAGCGTCTCCCGCCGCAGATGAAGAACTAGAAAAACAGATAGAAAAATGGTTAGAAAAATAAACCGTGCGCAAAACAGTTGCCCCAAATCTGCCTACAGGTAGTCTTCAATTTACAACACTTCATTTAGTGACCGTTTTGAAGTTACAACGGCAAGGGGGGGGAAAAAGCGAATTAGGACCGTTTTTCACACTTACGGCCGTTGCGGCATTCCCACGGTCAGGTGATCAGATTTCAGACACTCGGCATTCTGACTCGTATTTATGACGGCCGTGCAGGGCCCCTGGGGGTCACGTGATCCCCCTTTTGCGACCTTCCGACAAGCAAAGACAATGGGGAAGCCGGATTCACTTAACAACCGTGTCACTAACTTAACAACTGCAGCGATTCTGTGGCGAGAAAGGTCGTAAAACGGGGCAAGCCCCACTTAAGAAACGCCTCACTTAGCCACAGACGTTTTGGCTCTCGTGATCGTAAGCGGAGGATTACCTGTAATTTCAACTTTCTCTTTAAAATAAAAATTAAAAAAAATGACCGTCATATCAGAGGGGGAATATAATCAGGACCTTAAGGAAACAGACCTAGCAAAAAAAGACTTAAAATCTTGATCTCCTCTATGTTCATCTTCAGAAAGTTCTGTTTTGCGTAATGGGGCTTATTCTCCACTACTGAACGTAACCTTGTCTTAATCGATTTCACAGTTTTTTTTAATTACTAAGTTTAAAGTCTTGAGGCCTGCCAAGCGAATAAAATCATTTGGCACTAGGCGGAAAGCCACTGACCTGGAATGGGAAAAGCAAGTTTTAAAAATGGTTCAGAAGACCAGAAAGCTTAGCTATTTATTTTCCCGAGTCGTATCATTTGCGGAACTTGCGAGTCTACAGCTTTTATCAAATGACGATTCTCGGCGAGGAGCAGAACCGAAGTCGGTATCAGGAATTTTAACAGGCTATCCGCAAATGATGCATATTTAGAAATGCCAATTTAGCAGACCCACGAGCATCTCCAAAAGTTATCTGGCCATTGCCGAGGAGAAGAAGCTCTGAAGCAGAATTTTAAAACAATGCTAGTCTTTATAAGCCGGCATTCGGAGGCATATGGCGTCCAATATTACAGGCAATATATTGACCTTTGCCTCCAGGAGTAGGATAACAGAAGCTTTGTACAACAGTGGAGAATTCTGGAGTTTAATTGCAGAAGGATATCCTTTTCTCGTTTATAAATACCCCTCATTCAGCTTCAGTGAGCAATCTGCAGCTCTATAGTCTTAGGAGACAGCTGGCTATTTCCTTTCCTTGCACCAGGATTAATCTATAATTGTACAACCTCCCCTCACAATCCCCCTTCATCTCTTCCCCCGGCTTGTCTTAAATGCAAGTTCCTCTGGGCTCTTCTTGTCCAGATGTTTCTTAGATGTGCAGCTCATGTCACGATATGCTCAGGTTATCTATCTGTTTCTTTGCTTATATGAAAGGTTGGTATCTTATTTTCCACAGGAAAAAATCTTGAACAAAATCATAATTTTTTATTTTTTTTTGGCAATCTATTGAGTATAGTTGCGGGTTGTGATATGATAACAAGGATTATACACATAGACGCAGACTAACTGAAGTGGTACCTACCTATCTATCTATCTATCTATCTATCTATCTATCTATCTATCTATCTATCTATCTATCTATCTATCTATCTATCTATCTATCTATCTATCTATCATCTATCAATCATCTATCATCTCTGTCTGTCTATCTATTTATCTATCATCTATCTATCTATATCATCTATTTATCTCATCTATCTATAATCTATCATCTATCTCTATCAATCATCTCTCTATCCTATCTATCTATCTATCTATCTATCTATCTATCTATCTATCTATCTATCTATCTATCTATCTATCTATCTATCTATCTATCTATCTCTATCAATCATCTATCATCTCTATATCATCTATTTATCTATCATCTATCTATTTATCTAGTCTATCTAATAAATCTATCATCTATCAATCATCTCTATCATCTATCTATGTATCTTATCATCTATCTATATCATCTATTATCTGTCATCTATCTATCATCTATCATCTATTTATCTATCTTATCTATCTATCATCTCTATCATCTATCTATCTAGTCTATCTAGTCTGTCTATCTATCTATCTATCTATCTATCTATCTATCTATCTATCTATCTATCTATCTATCTATCTATCTATCTATCTATCTATCTATCTATCTATCTATCTATCTATCTATCTATCTATCTATCACGTGACCCCAGGACGCTGCAACCGTCATAAATACGAGTCAGTGGGCAAGGGTCTGAATTTTGATCACGTGACCACAGGGAAGCTGCAACGTTCGTAAGTGTGAAAAACGGTCACAAGTCACTTTTTTCAGGGCCGTTGTCACTGAATGAACTGTTGTAAATCGAGGACTAACTCTATTCCGTAATGCTTTCATTAATTCACCTGCAATAGGTAGCCTAGTAATTTCCTCAATCACTTTTTAAAAACTAATGTTTTTAAAAGCCAACGGCCGTTTTTTTTTAAAAAAAATGCACTAGATGTACCCTGGGATCCCACATTCTCGATGTCACAACCAGTTTGGCTTGGAAATCGTTTGGAAATAGTTGCAAGGTTGATTATCCTATTTTCCAGACACTTGGAAACAATTGGAACAAGGTTGTTGCTCATTGTTGCTTAATGTTGTTGTCTGAAATGATACATCCTCATTGCTTCTCCTTCTCAACAGGCTTGTCACTTAGTTAATTAAGAACTTAATTTCATTTATATTAAAAAAACACACGGCTTAAAAAAACATAAACAGCTTTATGACAAGAACGAACAGTCTTGAGGGCGCACAAGAACCAAACCGAATTAAAAGATGGAGAAAGGAGACCACTGAGCAAGGAATAATATTAAGGGAGGATATGGCTGAAGGCTGTGATCTCTGAGCTGGGTGGTTTTCTTGCAGACGTTTCATTACCCAACTAGGTGACATCATCAGTGCTAGAAGGGAGTGGGGTTTGTGGAGATGAGGAGGAGGAGGAGGAGGAGAATAAACAAGAGGATTTGAGTTAGTTTAACAGTTAAAACCTTACAAATTGAAAAAAAAAATATCTTTCTTGTGGAGAAAACGAAGCTTTTTATAGCTTGGGATTCACCTATAACAAGGCAACTGTAAACCTGATTGTTGGTTCTTAGTGTCTCCAAAAGAGCTGGCTCATAGCAGCTAGTATGTAAACAATCGGTCACAATCGCAGCAGACACCCAATACAATTTACCTTGTTTCAGTTGAAACTCAGGAAATAACGGCTGGTTTTGGTTCGAGCAGCGAACGATAAAACAGATTCAACAGGCAGGTTTACAACCTACACGGAGATAGATTGTTGACGTTGCTCAGCTGTTGGCACAGCAGTTTTGTGTGTTGAACCCAGAGCTTTTCAGAGAAGCTATCCATGCTGACCTCGCCAGTTGATTCCCTGATGTCTGAATGCTTCCATTTCCGTGGTTCAGTTCTGTGTACGTTGGACTTCCCATGTTTTGGTCCTGTCTGAAACTGCAGACTTGAAGACTGAAGTGAGCTATGGAATTCAACAGAATAACAGAGTTTGGAAGGGACCTTGGAGGTCTTCTAGACCAACCCCCTGCTCAGGCAAGAAACCCTATACCATTTCAGACAAACAGTTGTCCAATCTCTTCTTAAAAACCTCCAGTGATGGAGCATCCACAACTTCTGGCGGCAGGTCGTTCCATTGATTAATTGTTCTAACTGTCAGGAAATTCCTCCTTAGTTCCAGGTTGCTTCTCTCCTAGATTAGTTTCCATCTGTTGCTTCTTGTCCTTTGGAGAATAGGTTGACCCCCTCTTCTTTGTGGCAGCCCTTTTTAATTTGCATCCACCTTTATTATTTTTTACAAATAACCTGGGGTGGCGAACATTATCCAAAACACGTCTTTTCTCCTCTGTGAGGTGGGTTGAGCTGAGAGAGAGAGAGAGAGTGACTGGCCCAAAATCACTCAGCCGGGTTTTATGGCTAAGGCGGGATTTGAACTCGCTGTCTCCCACTTTCTAGCCTGGTGCCTTAACCACTAAAATAAACTAGCTCTTGCTTTTCTTCCGTGGAAATCTGGCTTAAGGCATCAAACGTTGCTTAGGCTTTTCTTTGCAACCTTAAGGGATGCATCTCTCAACTTTTTTGCTGGGAATAATTTAGCAATTCTGTACAAACGTCTACGTCCCAGGAAACTAATAAATAAACATTACACCAGATTCTCCCACTTCTTAGATAACGGTGGTTATGCTGTTAGTTGTAAACATTATGCTCTTAGTTGTAAACTATCATTGCCAAATCCTACAGGGTATATTTACTGTGTTAGTCATTAAGAGAAATAATAACTATAGTGATAAGCAGCTACAGCTTCGTGACATCCAGATAACCCGCAAATGAACTACAACTTTAAATTGTTGATGAGCTAATTAGCGCATAGGAGATAACAACAACTACTCCACAAATGTTTATATGATCAATAAAGCGGGCAGCGGCAAAATATGATGTTAGTAAATCCTTCCCTAACTCGGCACCTTCCCAATATATTAGATTAAAATTCTCATCTGTCTCCACTGGGATTCTGGGAGTTGTAACATCCCTCTGGTTCAGGGTTGCCAGACTTCATAGGAAGAACAAAATTCTGATTTGATACCTTCAAGTAATCTCAATGTTTTTTTTTTAAATTAGAGACTTTGTTAATTTATGAAATCCATGGTGAATAGAATAGAATGTGGAATGGAATGGAATGGAATAGAATAGAATAGACAGATTGTAGAATAGAATAGAATAGAATAGAATAGAATAGAATAGAATAGAATAGAATAGAATAGAATAGAATAGAATGTAGAATAGAATGTAGAATAGAATAGAATAATATGCAGAACAGAATAGAATAGAATAGAATAGAATAGAATAGAATAGAATAGAATAGAATAGAATAGAATAGAATAGAAAATGGAATGGAATGGAATGGAATGGAATATAGAATGGAAGTCATAAATGGACCTTAGTGCCGTTGTAACTTTGAACGGTCACTAAATGAACTGTAGTTTACTGTTGTTCCTCTATAGACAGAATCTTGCCAGGCTAAAGCAACTCTCTGCATAACTATAGATATACTTTATGAACTGCTAGGGAGGGGCCATCTTAGCCCTCTTCCTGCCTACCGACTGGGGAATTCTGGGAGTTGAAGTCCACCCGACTTATCGTTGCCATGGTTGAGGCGAAGTCTAGACAGTAGGGTTACTTCCAGCAGCCCATTTATCCGTTTTTAATAGTAAAGAACGGCCGCGAGGCTTAAACAAGCTCAGACTCATTCTTAAAATAAATATAACATACCCCAAGGGTGGCATTTTTTATTTGCTTTATTCGCTTTTAAAATTTGCGTGGCAGCCCAAGCCAGCAAAGCAAGTGGGAGGCATAGAACAAAGTTAAAACACAACGGCCCGCAAATAAACAACGATGATTATTTAAACATTTAAAAGTGTAAAATGCAGTGGGGGGGGGATCTGCCACAGTTCATTTAGTGACCGTTCAAAGTGACTTATGTCCATTTTTCACACTTATGACCCTCTCCCCCACGGTCACGTGATTTATATGCGGATGCCTGACAACTGACTCGTATTTATGACGGTCGCAGTGTCCCGGGGTCACGCAGGAAAAGTCGTAAAATGGGGCAAAACTCGTTGAACAAATTTCTCACTTGGCAACATACATTTTGGCCGTAACTGGAGAACTACCAGTAGGAGGGTCACTTTAGCAGGCAGGAATCTCT
Organism: Azemiops feae; assembly: GCA_023970755.1. Lineage (NCBI taxonomy): Eukaryota > Metazoa > Chordata > Lepidosauria > Squamata > Viperidae > Azemiops > Azemiops feae. Next base: position 551,937 of record JALGBA010004135.1, on the reverse strand, counting down.
GATCACCTGGTAAATACGTAAAGAGTTTCCTGAAGGTAACGTATTTGTAGGAACATGCTCCTGCATATGCAGGTATTCCTCGGCCACAATTGATCCCCAATTTTTTTGCTGCTAAGCGAAACATTTGTTAGGTGAGTTTTGCCCCCATTTTACGATTTTTCTCGCCACGGTTGTTAAGTGAATCATTGCGTTTGTTAACGTAGTCACCCGGTTGTTAAGTGAATCCGCCTTCCCCGTTGACTTGGCTTGTCGGAAGGTCGCAAAAGGGGACCGCGTGACCCTCCCCCCGGGACGCTGCGACCGTCATAAATACGAGTCGCTTGCCAAACGTCCGAACTTTGATCACGTGACCCTGGGGACGTTGCAACGGTCGTAAGTGTGAAAAACGGTCGCAAGTCACTTCTTGTAACTGTGAACGGTTGCTAAGTGGGCTGTGGTAAGTCGAGGGCTCCCTCTACTACAGTTTGTGTTCAATTCTGTTCTCATTTCGGATCACCTATGAGTAACTTTACTACACCGACCTTCCAATGACTTGCTAGTCACAGCAAGTTTTTCTTTCTCTTTCTCTTTTTTAAAACTTAGCTTTCCAGTCTGCGGCCAACTGGTTGCCTATGCGAGAGGAAAGATCTTTGTTCTGCGCTTGGATGTCCAAAGTACATTGTCAGCAGATTGCTCTGTTCAATTTTTTTTTTAAATTTAATTTTATTTTTAACCTCTCTCAGGATCTCCCTCCGGCTTAGTGTTCCGAACCTCGCACTGTTTACGGAGGGATAAATCGTCATAAACGAATCCATCCCAACCAGGCCTTTGGGTCTCGTTACACGAGAGGAGAGAAATATGTCTCCCTTTGCACAGAATCCCTCTGGATTATACTGTACTTTTGTGTCCACCGTGATCCAAGCCTCTTCCGTTTACTCTCGTGTCGTTCTTCCAAGCACAGTGGAGTATATTCTCCCTGTAAAAGCTGAGGCTTTGGGCTTTTCGGCACAGCCTGTGTTCTCCATTCTGTAAAAATCAAATAAAAAATAAAAAATAAAGCTAGCTTCAAAATCGGTTTCGAATAAGAGATGGGCAATTTATTTAAAATATCTCTGCCGTCTGAAGCCTGTGTAGGATATTTTGGATACCAGCTTTCACCAGCCCTGGCTAGCATTATAAATTCTCAAGAACGATGAGTTATACTCCGGGACTTGGGTTTGGCTAGTCTAAAGAAAAGAAGAAATAGGGGAGACATGATAGCAGTGTTTCAATATTTGAGGGGCTGCCCCAAAGAAGAAGGGGTCAGGTTGTTCACCAAAGCACCAGAGGGCAGGACGAGAAAAAATGGATGGAAACTGATCAAGGAGAGAAGCAACCTGGAATTAAGGAGAAACTTCCTGACAGTGAGGACAATTAACCAGTGGCAAAGCTTGCCTCCAGAAATCGTGGGTGCTCCATCACTGGAGGTTTTTAAGAAGCAGCTAGACAGTCACTTGTCTGAGATGGTATAGGTTCTCCTGCTTGAGCAGGGGGCTGGACTAGAAGACCTCCAAGGTCCCTTCCAGCTCCTATTCTATTCTAGTCTAGTCTAGTCTAGTCTAGTCTATTCTCAACTTCTATTCTCTTCTACTCTACTCTACTCTACTCTACTCTACTCTACTCTACTCTACTCTACTCTACTCTACTCTACTCTACTCTACTCTACTCTACTCTACTCTACTCTACTCCAGTGTGGCCTTGTTGTTACTTAGTCCCTTACTTCTGCTTTAGTGCATCCCTTAGGGTAATATCGTTTGTGCCCTTTTGTTCATCTAGAATAATTCCTTTTGAGATTAAAGAATAAGGTGTTCATGTTTATTTAAATATTTATAGGTATCTTTATAGTTCCATGCACCCGGAACAAGGGATTCAACCCTGAGCTATAAATATTCTCTTCTATCGATAGAATATTTACTTCCCTGAATCCTATTTTTTTTCCTTTTAGTGTTCATCTTATTTACAGTCAATTTTGAAAAAGCTAGTCCATAAAAGTGAGGTTTTCTACTAACATGTTATAAAAGGAATATGTGCTTCAGAAGTTTGAAAAATGATGATGTTGATTATTTAGTGGGTTAGTAGGCTACGTAAATTAATACGCCATCCATGCCAGTGGGCCTTCTACAAGAATATGTAAATGTTGTTTAAAATCCTAAAGAAACCATTAACCATGAGTTCCTTTAGTTGTCCACAGAAAAGCCATTTTTTTAAAAAAAAAAAACACGACAGAGTTGTTATTACATTGTCTTAGAAGGTGCACCAGTTCTGTGGAACTCACAGAAGTTATAATCCCATCCTTTTCATTTACATAGATTTTAAGAACACAGAATAACATGGTTGGAAGGGACCTTGGAGGTCTTCTAGTCCAGCCCCCTGTTCAAGCAGGAGACCCTATATCATTCTGGACAAATGGCTGTCCAGACTCTTGATGAAAAGTTCCAGTGATGGAGCACCCACAACTTCCTTCCTTCCTTCCTTCCTTCCTTCCTTCCTTCCTTCCTTCCTTCCTTCCTTCCTTCCTTCCTTCCTTCCTTCCTTCCTTCCTTCCTTCCTTCCTTCCTTCCTAGAACATAGAATAATAGCGTTGGAAAACCTCCAGTGATGGAGCACCCACAACCTCCTCCCTCTCCCTCTCTCCCTCTCCCCTAGCCTACCTACCTACCTACTTAGAAGCTAGAATAATAGAGTTGGAAGGGACCTTGGAGGTCTTCTAGTCCAACCCCCTGCTCAAGCAGGAGACCATAACATTCCAGACAAATGGCTGTCCAGATTCTTCTTGAAAACCTCCAGTGCTGGAGCACCCACAACTTCCTTCCTTCCTTCCTTCCTTCCTTCCTTCCTTCCTTCCTTCCTTCCTTCCTTCCTTCCTTCCTTCCTTCCTTCCTTCCTTCCTTCCTAGAACATAGAATAATAGTGTTGGAAAACCTCCAGTGATGGAGCACCCACAACTTCCTCCTCCCTCTCCCTCTCCCCTTATCTACCCACCTACCCACCTAAAACGTAGAATAACAGAGTTGGAAGGGACCTTAGAGGTCTTCTAGTCCAACCCAACTACTCAAGCAGGAGACCCTATAACCATTTCAAACAAATGGCTGTCCAGGCTCCTCTCGGAAACCTCCAGTGATGGAGCATTGTCTTATTTTCAAGTGAGAAAAAACTGACTTTCAAGTTGAGTCTGTAGCCCAGAGGCTGAGAACGCCCAACGAAGAGCATTCATCCAGAACATTTTGAGTTGAGCGGTTTGGTGCCAAGCTCATAAGCTTAAAAACAGTTCCTCTTTGGCCCATTTCCCTTGCGTTGCCCGTGAAAGGAGATACAGAGACAGGGATGTGGGTGTATATATATATACATGTGCACGCACATACATGCATGCCCCATCTCTATTATGTCTCTTTATATCCACACACAGAGATGTACATAGGTAAGCCGTGATCTTGTTTGATGTGGAAGGAGAGAAGATTAAAGAAGAGTGTTGACAGGAGAAGGGAACAACTCTGGTGACCAAACTTGAAATAGATACTGGGTGTGACTTAAGATATTCTCGATTGCATTAGAATCTTAAGATGGGATGTAGGTTCTTAATTAATACATGGGAAAATGTTGTTTTAATGTTGTTGTGAACTCCCGATCAGCTGTTTTGCAGCTGAAACTTAATCTCTGTTATTGTTTGTTTTTTTCTCTCTCAAGGATTGCCACTTTCAAGTCAGGGACAAAGTGTTCTGTAGATAGATTCCTCCCCAGATTTTTGATAACGATCTTTCTAATGCCAAGCCTGCGTTCAAAACTTGTTGCGTAGCAATTGTCCCGTTCCCGTGAAAGATCGTGGAGCATTGTGAGCAAAAAAGGTGACACGGCTCGACAAATAATCTACTCGGTGGGACCTCCCAAAGGTGCTTTTTCAAAAGGCAGCTGAACTTTCTTGGGTTTTATTTTTATTTTTTTTCCCTTGAAAGCATTTTGCTTTTCATCCAAGGAGCTTCTTCAGTTCTTTGAGAACTGAAGAAGCTGCCTGGATGAGAAGCGAAACGTCTTCAAGGAAAAATCAACAAAGTCCAGTTGCTTTTTTTTGAAAAAGCACCTTTGGAGGACTGAGAATCTCCATAGACCTTTACTCAGCTGAGTAATTGTAGGGCTCCCTGATATCGTGGGGACCAATTTTAGATCCTTCAGATCTGTCCTCAAAAGATGGCCTCTCTTTTGAGCTGCTTGGTGATGTATGTAAACCAAGAACATTTACAAAAATGCAGATTGACAGGCTTGCTCGTCCATAATGGGCAAATCGTTATTTTCCATAGTTATTTCTGTCAAAGATGAAAGCCGGGAAGTAGCATTTCCCTTTCATCCTTGAGTTTCCTTGTGCACTTTCCCTTGGAAATTCAGAGGCTGTACCGGTTTTCCTCAGGATTGCCAAAATCGGGTTGAAAAAGTGAAGATGCTTTTCGGAGGTCAAAACATTGTACCCGGTGTCAGCTTCTATGGCAACTGTAATTTTCTGTAGATTTACTGAATAACATTTAAGGCTTTGCGAGGAATTGGTCACAGTTAAATCTAATTTTGTGAGGCTATTAATGCGGACGGAAGTAAAGTTAGGAATGTGAAGCTAATTTGGCTTAATTTAACCAAACTGTCAGGATTAAAATGTATATAGAGAGAAAATGGGTAGATCTTTTTTAAATAACATGGCTGCTATACACTGCCTGCTGGCTGATATCTGTTTTTTTTAAATATATATATATATATATTTGCAATTAGTTTTGCAATTATAGTCCTTTATATATATATATATATATATAAAGGACTATAATTGCAAAAGTAAAAACTAATATAAATTTAAAAAGAGAAGGGAAGGGAAGAAGAAAAGGAGAAGAGAAAAGGAAAAAACAAGAAGAAAGGGCAAGGGGAGGAGTAAAGAAAAAGAAAGGAAAGGAGAAAAAGAAAGAGGGAAAAGGAGAAGAGGAAAGGAAAAGAAAAAGAAACAAGAAAAAATGGGAAGGGGATGAGGAACGGAAAGGAAGAAGAGAGAAGGAAAGGAAAGGAAAGGAGGAAGAGAGAAGGGAAGGAAAGGAAAGGAAAGGAAGAGAGAAGGGAAGAGAAGGAAAGGAAAAGAGGAAAGAGAAGGGAAGGAAAAGAAGAGAGAAGGGAAGGAAAGGAGGAAGAGAGAAGGGAAGGGAAGGAAGAGAGAAGGAAAGGAAAAGAAGGGAAAGGAAAGGAAAGATTTCCAACTTTCATCACAAGAAGTATAAACAATTTAAGCAACCTTCTCTTAATTTATAGCTAATGCTCTCTTCATCTCATGCCCCATCTCTATAAACCACAAAGCACCAACATTTCAATCCCAGTGTTGGCAAAAGCCATTAAGCATTGCCACAAAGAGCAACTTCTCTGTCTTAACCTTGATCAACTAAATCAACGTTATATTCCTTTCTTTTACTTCAAACAATCTTAATCTTTAGTCCATTCCAGTAATGCCACGTAATTTGATTTTTTTTCTCATTTCTTCTTTGATCTCTTCTCATAAGATTTGTCCAAGCTTTAACAAACTTTATGTAAATTCAGCAATAAAGAATTATCCAGATCATTCTCTCGGTTTACTTGTAATTTCCCTTTTGACTTTTAAAGCATCCGTCAGTTTCTTTCGCATATCCAATGGAACATTTTTACCCGTGTCATTCTTTCTAACTTGTCGTTTGTAGGTCCACTTTGAGCGTCAGATAAAACTTGTTCCATTTCTGCCAAAACCTTTTTTTTTGGACACAGTCTATCCAGAGAAGCAAATATCACAAGTGGCAATGTTGATATTAGTATCCGATTCCATTTTTTCCAAAAATATCCTTCGGTATTTCCAATTTTATCACATTTTGTACCATTCTGTAGCTTTTTATCCTATTTATGCATTCCTCTCCTTTCATTAAAATCTTTGGTTCCCTCTAGTGTCCACTTTTAAAAATTGTTTATGCTTTTATGCGTTAGGGGGAAAAAAATTAGGAACAAGTTGACTTTCCCACGGGAAGGATTCTTTCTAATTAATTCCAAAATCTCATTTAAAAATTCATCTGGAGCCTTAAATCTGTCGGTAGCTTTCTAAAAGCAAAGTCTTAATTGGCTCCCCCCCCCTTGTTTATTTCATTTTTTTAAAAAAGTTTTTTAAGATGGTACTTAACATTTTCTTTCATTTAGGAGGGAAGGCAGAGCTGCTGATCAAACGGTTTCTAGTAACTGAAAAGAAGTTAATAAGCAACCTCCGAAGGGGATTAGAAAAGGAAGTGCAGAGTGTCCTTGACTTACAGCCACAATTGAGTCCAAAATTTCTGTTGCTAAGCGAGACATTTGTGGAGTGAGTTTTGCCCCATTTTATGACATTTCTCGCCACAGATGTTAAGTGAATCGCTGCAGTTGTTAAGTTAGTAACCCGGTTGTTAAGGGAATCCGGCTTCTTTGCTTGTGGGAAGGTCACAAAAGGGGGATCACACGTGACACCCCCCCCCCCGGGACATAGTGCAACCATCATAACTACGAGTCGGTTGCCAAGGGCCTGAATTTTGATCACGTGACCACGGGGGATGTTGCAATGGTTGGTTGTAAGCATGAAAAACAATGATAAGTCACATTTTTCCACGCCGTTGCAACTTCAAAGAGTCACTAAATGAATGGCTGTGTGCCAAGGACAACCTGTGTGTGAACGGAGTATCCTTTTTTTTAAGGTTGCTGACCATAATTTGAGCAAGAAGCAACCTGGAATTAAGGAGAAAGTTCCTGACAATGAGGACAATTAACCAGTGGAACAGCTTACCACCTGAAATCGTGGGTGCTCCATCACTGGAGGTTTTTAAGAAGAGGCTAGACAGTCACTTATCTGAAATGATATAGATTCTCCTGCTTGAGCAGGGGGCTGGTCTAGAAGACCTCCAAGGTCTCTCCCAACTCTATAATTCTATTCTATTCTATTCTATTCTATTCTATTCTATTCTATTCTATTCTATTCTATTCTATTCTATTCTATTCTATTCTATTCTATTCTATTCTATTCTATTCTATTCCATGTTCTGTTCTATTCTATTCTATTCTATTCTATTCTATTCTATTCCTATTCTATTCTATTCTATTCTATTCTATTCTATTCTATTCTATTCTATTCTATTCTATTCTATTCTATTCTATTCTATTCTATTCTACATTCTGTTTTCTATTCTACTCCACTCTACTCTACTTCTGTTCTGTTCTGTTCTATTCATAGGCGTTTGAATAAAGATATCCTGGATCCATTTTTATTCAAATAATCATCGCAACCAGCGCTTTTTGGCTTTTTAAAATTAGGCGACCGCTTGAGGTTCATGACAGAACAACAGTCTTTCACTTAATTCCTTTCAGTTGAATATGTTAATGTCTTCCCTAAATTTCTGAGTCTTAATTTCTCTGCCACCTGTTAATGCTCCGTATGTTATTTTTCCGCCTTTGTTTGCCACCAGCTGCTTGTTTTCTAAGTTGCTCTGTGGCTGTTACTAGACATAATTAAGGGGAAAAGAGATCTCTTTTCTTAATACTTTTGGTATTTTGTGGAAAGTGGAAAGCTTTCAGAGAGGAAACCCATGGAGTAGAGCTGGACTGTTAACCAGTCAGTGGACTGGAGATGTGAAAATACATGAAAATTGGCCAGAGATTGCTATCACACCTATGAAGAAGGGGGTTGCAAACAAATCTGTATTTGGTTCAGTTTTCCTCCAAATGAAACTCAGCTAAACTATATAAATTTCATAAATAACTAAATAGGATGGGATGGGATGGGATGGGATGGGATGGGATGGGATAGGATAGAATAGAATAGAATAGAATAGAATAGAATAGAATAGAATAGAATAGAATAGAATAGAATAGAATAGAATAGAATAGAATAGAATAGAATAGAATAGATATTGGAATGGAATGGAATGGAATGGAATGGAATGGAATGGAATGGAATGGAATGGAATGGAATAGAATAGAATAGAATAGAATAGAATAGAATAGAATAGAATAGAATATGGACTAGAATAGAATATGGACTAGAATAGAATATGGACTAGAATAGAATAGAATAGAATAGAATAGGATAGGATAGGATAGGATAGGATAGGATAGGATAGGATAGAATAGATATTGGAATGGAATGGAATGGAATGGGATAGAATAGAATAGAATAGAATAGAATAGAATAGAATAGAATAGAATAGAATAGAATAGAATAGAATAGAATATGGACAAGAATAGAATATGGACTAGAATAGAATAGAATAGAATAGAATAGAATAGAATAGAATAGAATAGAATAGAATAGAATAGAATAGAATAGAATAGAATAGGATAGGATAGGATAGGATAGAATAGATATTGGAATGGAATGGAATAGGATAGAATAGAATAGAATAGAATAGAATAGAATAGAATATGGACTAGAATAGAATATGGACTAGAATAGAATATGGACTAGACTAGAATAGAATAGAATAGAATAGAATAGAATAGAATAGAATAGAATAGAATAGAATAGAATAGAATAGAATATGGAATAGAATATGGAATAGAATATGGAATGAAATAGAATAGAATAGTATATGGAATGAAATAGAATAGAATGGAATGGAATGGAATGGAATGGAATGGAATGGAATAGAATAGAATAGAATAGAATAGAATAGAATAGAATAGAATATGGAATGAAATAGAATAGAATAGAATTAATAGAATAGAATAGACTAGACTAGAATAGAATAGAATAGAATAGAATAGAATAGAATAGAATAGAATAGAATATGGAATAGAATATGGAATGAAATAGAATAGAATAGAATATGGAATGAAATAGAATAGAATAGAATGGAATGGAATGGAATGGAATGGAATGGAATAGAATAGAATAGAATAGAATAGAATATGGAATGAAATAGAATAGAATAGAATTAATAGAATAGAATAGAATAGAATAGAATAGAATAGAATAGAATAGAATAGAATAGAATAGAATAGAATAGAATAGAATAGAATAGAATAGAATAGAATAGAATAGCTAGGTCCTGTATCAATCAACTTCACGGCAATCGTTCAAATTCCTATTTGAAACTTATTCTTGCTCTTGATCAGCTTCCCTGCTTGGAGAAGCCGGTTGCTTTCATTGGGAACCTAACTACAAAATTACAGGGCAAATGGCTCAGGAAAACACGGAGACGGTATAGGAATCGGATGAGAGAGAAGTGCCGCACGCCAGAGTTAATAGCCCTTATATCTCCTTTTTTGTGTGTGTGTGTGTGTGTCTTTCCCCAGGATCGACATATAGCGTTCTTTCTATAATGCCTTCGGACTCTGAAAGCAGCAGTTCTCTCAGCAGTACGGGTAAGTAAAGATTTGCCTCTTCGGTTATTTGGTTTGGCTATTTGGGTTGAATATGTGAATGTTCTCACTCAAAATCTATGCTTAGAATGCGAACTTTAGGGTTTGTTCCTTGCTTTTCATTTGGACTAAAATCCTGTTTTGGTTGGCGACTCTTAAGCCAGTAAAGGAACTAGCTTGACCGCACATTTCCTTTTAACAAAAGTGCTTGGGCTTCATTTCTCCAAAAGTGCTTTTTTTCAGGAGGCAACTGGTCTTTCTTGTTTTTCTTTGATGATTTTTTTTTGCTTCTCATCCAAGAAGCTTCTTCAGCTCTCGCTGGATGGTGGGGAAGGGAAGGATTTATACTCCTTGCAGACAGCTGGTCATTTGCCGCCTTTTGGAGAGTCGTTGAGGCCACTTGGAGGTTTACCTGTGTCCTCAGGGTCACCTGAGTGGTGCAAATGGGTGTGGAGCCTTCTTGGCTGCAGGATGTGTCCCTTCCCTGTTGGAGACAGGCGCAGGCTGTTGGGGATGAGTCTGTGTTGTCTGCATCTCCAACTGAAGCGCAAATGGTTCCTGGAGTCTGCCATGTTTTCGGGAAATCCGTTCATACCCCCGCACCCTTCGAAGTGCATAGCAACAAAGATGATTAGGGGACTGGAAGCTAAAGCATATAAGGAACGGCTGCTGGAATTGGGTATGTCTAGTTTAATGAATATCTCAGGGGCTGCCCCAAAGAAGAGGGAGTCAAGCTATTCTCCAAAGCGCCTGAAGGCAGGACAAGAAGCAACGGATGGAAACTAACCAAGGAGAGAAGCAACCTGGAACTAAGGAGAAATTTCCTAGCAGTTAGAACAATTAACCAGTGGAACAACCTGCCTCCAGAAGCGGTGAATGCTCCAACACTGGAAGTTTTTAAGAAGAGACTGGACAGCCATTTGTTTGAAATGGTATAGGGTTTCCTGCCTGAGCAGGGGGTTGGAGTAGATGACCTCCAAGGTCCCTTCCAACTTTATTATTATTATTATTATTAAATGTCTAACTAAGGAGGTTCTCAACCATGACCTGGATGACTGAGAACTTCCTTAGACATTTAGGTTTCATTTACTCTAGACTATTTCATTAATTATAGAGTTTCCAGCAAGCTTTATGCAAGACAAGTGCTCTAAATAGTGCACAAAGCTTAGCCGTGCATGATTAAGTAGGTGCCCGCTTTTATTTTCGGAACGGAAAAAATTATGCGTCTGGGGCAAAGTCCGGAAACGGATCTGTCTGAGACCCTCGTGGGAGCGATTTTCAACGCAGCTGAGATCTTGCAGCTTGTCCGTGTTCAAAACGGGGAATCCTGGAGACCGTCCCTTCCCCACCACCAAAAAAAAAAAAAAAATCAAAGCACTTTCCCTTTAAATGTGGCGAATGAGAGCAGAAGCAGCATTTTGCACCCCTGGTTGCAATATAAATAAGAGATTGTGTTTTAATATGTAGCGGTCACTGGATGCTATTTAGCTTTTCTTGCAATAAACGAGCAGTTTTCAGGACTCTGGCCAGGCTGTTTTCCTGGTTGCAAGTCAGGCTTGTGGGAAAGCTGTTGTGTCTGCAAAAGAGACGGGCTTCAGTCAGTGAAATAATCTTTCAGTAAATGAAAACATTGGTTCCTCCTGAGCTTTTGATGAGCGGCTGGCATTTGTTTTGCACGGCAGGCCCATATGGTTTAAATCACGTTTCTGCGGGTCTTTTTAGCCCAGTAAGATGAACAGTTCCTTTAAAAAAATAAAAAAAAGAACTTCTGTTGTTTATTTACAAGTGAACTCCATGGAGGTTTAACTGTCATCATAACAGCCACTCTTCAAAGATCATTCTCTCTTTCTGCCAATCAAAAACCCTTCCTTCCTTCCTTCCTTCCTTCCTTCCTTCCTTCCTCCATCTTTCTTTCTTTCCTTGCTTCCTCCCATCCATCCATCATCCCATTCACATCCATCCTTCCTTCCTTCCTTCCTTCCTCCTCCTTCCTTCCTTCCTTCCTTCCTCCCTTCCTTCCTTCTCCTCTCCTCCCTCCCTCCCTCCTCCCTCCTCCCCCTTCCTCCCTCCCTCCCTCCCTCCCTTCCTTCCTTCCTCCTCCCTCCCTCCCATGCCAGTCCCCTCCCCCCTCCCTCCTCCCTCCCTCCCTCCCTCCCCCTTCCTTCCTTCTTCCTTCCTTCCTTCCAAAAATTTCCACAAACTGTACTGTAAAAAAAATATGTGGAATTGTCATAAGAATTTTTGCTCTCTCTCTCTCTCTCTCTTTTTTTTTTTTTGAAGAAAAAAGGTGTCCTTTGGCACTTCCCTGAAAAATACATGGCTGTTGTGCAGGAAACTGAGCTGTAAATGCAATCTGATTAATTATAATCAGAGGCACAAAGCAGGATCAGATCAGCAGAATAAATAACTAAAAGATTTCCTCTAAAGACTGTAGAGAGTCTGGGATTGACTCCCACTACCAGATTACCTTCTTCCGGGCTTGCTGTGCTGAATTTGTTCTGCATCATTTACTGCAAAAATGTTCTTAGCCTTTTGACATTTTTCTAGAACTTACCAGGATATTAAAACCGTTGGGTGTTCAGGATAGTCAGATAATCAGCCATTTTGAATTTTAGCAACAAGTTTTTGAAGAACACTCGGAGGGGAGTTATGGGATGGGTTGAATTGGGAATGGAGGCAGATATCCGAAAGCGTGAAATAATGACAGTTGTGTGTTTGGGTGAAAATAGAAATCCTTCAGCTGGTGAAACAGGTAGTCCTTGAGTTATGTTCCTTTGTGACTTATGACCGATTTTTACACTTACGACCATTCCAGCATCCCCATAGTCACATGATCGAAATTTGGATGCTTGGCAACTGTTTCATACGTACGACCGTTGCTGTGTCCCTAGGTCATGTGATCCTTGCAGTAAAGTCAGGTGAAATCCGAGAGCCCCACGCAAAGCTCAAAGCAATTCTTCCGTTTCCCCAAGCTTGTTTTGAGAACGCTGAGGTGCCAGGCAGATAACAGGGCACCCTCAGGGCACATTGGCCTTGAAGTCAGGCTGGAACCGGCTGGGAGAGAGTCTGCTCGGTCTCGGAAGACAGTCCCCCTTCCCTAATTCCCCAGCGGTTACAGCAAAAGCGAAAGCGTGTGAAGGAAATCAGCAAACATTCCTCCACACACACACCCCTCCCTTTCCACAGAATGGCAGGACATGCTGGTGGACCTGACCCTGGGTCCTCGTTTGACCGACCTCAGAAGGACGGAAGGCTAAGTTAACCTTGAGCCCCAGTTACGATCGAACTGCTGACAGTGGACAGAGTTGGCCTGCAATACTGCATTCTAACCACTGCGCCACCACAGCTCTACTAACTAATTGCACACACCCAGATCTACAAAAGAGCTTTCAACAGCTTCCCCCGTAATGCCTGGAGGGGGAAAGCCATATCCTGATGTTTTTTTCTGGGAATTCACCATGATTAGGAGTTGTCCATGTCTTCTGGTGGAACGGGAGAAACCACAGGTGTTATGGCTGACAACCAGGTAGTCCTCGACTTATGATGACGATAGAGTCCAACATTTCCATTGGTAGACAAGACGGTTGTTAAATGAGTTTCGCTCCATTTTACGACCTTCCTTGCCGTGGTTGTTAAGTGAATTGCTCCGGTTGTTAAGTTACCGCCCGGTTGTTAGTGAATCCAGCTTCCCCCATTGAGTTTGCTTGTCAGAAGGCTGCAAAAGGTGGATCTGGTGACGCTGCGACCGTCATAAATACGAGCCAGTTGCCAAGCGCCTGAATTTTGATCACGTGACCACGGGGAGGCTGCGACGGCCGTAAGTGTGGAAAACGGTCGTAAGCCACTTTTTTTCCCCACTGCTGTTGTAACTTTGGACGCTGACTAAGCCAGTGTTTGTAAACCGAGGACTGTCTGTGTCTTGAAAACGCTTCTTCTGACCCCCCATAATTCCGGTTTGTTTGTTTTTTTGCTTGGTCACAGGCACAACCGGCAAGGCATCGGCGTCGCCCCCTCCTGCCTCCGTGGAGGTGAGGCAGATGAACGAAAAAGTGGAGACCATCCTGTTTCAGCTTCGCCAGGTGACCCGCGAGCGGGATGACCTGCGCAAACGCCTCGCCCTGTCCTCCCCGGGGTCAACTTTCGATGATTGCAGGTGAGAAAGCAGAGATTTAGGTCAAGTCTGAAACTTTGCCGGCTTTGCAGAAGCTGTGAATGCTCCTACACCGGACGTTTTTAAGAAGAGACTGGACAGCCATTTGTCTGAAATGGTATAGGCTTTCCTGCCTGAGCAGGGGGCTGGACTAGATGACCTCCAAGGTCCCTTCCAACTTTATTATTATTGTTGTTGTTGTTGTTAAGTCACCCGTGGCAAGTTGGCTGTGGCGAGTTGTCATAGACCGGGGTAGGCAACCTTGGCTGTTTTATGACTCGTGGACTTCAACTCCCAGAATTCCTGAGCCAGCCACGCTGAGGGGAAAGGGAGAGGTTTCCAAGCTGAGCCATGCTGACTCAGGAATTCTGGGAGTTGAAGTCCACGAGTCATAACAGAGCCCAGGTTGCCTACCCCTGTCATAGACCCTCTCACCGACACTGACAGGGCAAGCCACTAGAATATAAACAGAGAGCAAACCCCACTTGCTTTTGGCACTGATGATGTTACTTAGTTGGGTCATGAAACGTCTGCAAGAAAAAAGCAAGCTCAGGGACCCCCTCATTTCAACCCTGAGCTACAAATATTCTCTTTGATTGGTTGTGGCCTAGAGATGATTTTTAAAAAAAAAAACTGGTGATAAATCCCTTGCATACTGTTGACCAAACTCTCCAAGGAGACTTCAGCTTACTCACATGACCATCTCTTTCTGGTAGGCCTAACCCCAAACCAAACCACGATTATGAAAGATTGAAGATACAGTGTATGAAGGCAATGTCAGATCTACAGTCACTACAGAACCAACACACCAAGACACTAATCAGATGTGAAGAAGCTGCTAAGGAAGCTGATTTCTACCAGTGAGTAAATTACACATCAGTACCCTTTTTTCTTTGCATTGAATAGATTTTCTTAGAGTTGGATATTCGGAGGTTTTTAATACTAACTTTCTTATACTCAGTCTGGATCATAATTTAGTCCAGAGAGTTGTTTTTCGTCTTCTTCTTCTTTCTTCTTTCTTCTTTCTTCTTTCTTCTTTCTTCTTTCTTCTTTCTTCTTCTTCTTCTTCTTCTTCTTCTTCTTCTTCTTCTTCTTCTTCTTCTTCTTCTTCTTCTTCTTCTTCTTCTTCTTCTTCTTCTTCTTCTTCTTCTTCTTCTTCTTCTTCTTCTTCTTCTTCTTCTTCCTTCTCTTCTTTCTTCTTCTTCTTCTTCTTCTTCTCTTCTTCCTCCTCCTCCTCCTCCTCCTCCTCTCCTCCTCCTCCTCCTCCTCCCTCCTCCTCCTCCTCCTCCTCCTCCTCCTCTTCTCAAAATTGCATTGGCCTGTCCATGAACAGTAAAAAAAAGCTGAGCTTGATTTAAAAATGTTACTCTTTGTAATGTCCAAATACTTGATGGCCCTTAGACCCTTCTGCCTGTATTTCAGCAGAGGGAGAAGGCCAGCCGTGGGAATTGCTTCTTCACGCTTTCCTTTAAAAGTCCCTTTTTTTTTTATTTCCAAGGAACGAAAGGCCAGGGAGCGTTTTTCCTCCGGCCTTACTTGCGTTGTCTTTCTCTCCTGCCTCAGCACGTTACACAGCCGCCTGCTGGGTGACCAGTCCCAGCTGAAGGACGACATGGACACCTTAAAGAGGAAGAACAGCCAGTTTGTGCGGGAGCACAATCACCTCCAGCAGTTGTGTGAGGAAATGAAGAGGCTTCACGAGGAGGATCAGAAGGAAATCACAAACTTACGCAGCCAACAACAGCAGGTATTCCTTTCCCTGATATATATATATATATATATATATATATATATATATAAACAAAAACTCACTGGGCTTTCCTGGGCTTAAAATGAGACTGAGACGTGTCTCGCCTTTGCCACAAAGCTTTGTTGAAAGTCTCTTGTTTCCTTCGTGTAGGTTATGAAGCAGAACGGGTCATCGGAGATCTTGAATAAGCTCTACGATACAGCCATGGATAAGCTAGAAGTTGTGAAGAAGGACTACGATGCACTAAGAAAGCGGTACAATGAAAAAATAGCCAGTCACAATAGTGATCTGAGCCGGTTGGAGCAGATCGAAGAAGAAAACAAATGTCTCCAGAAACAGATGGACATGTTGATGAAGCAGCGGGACACAGCCGTCCACTTCCAGCAGCAATGTTCCACTTCTCTGAGAAGGTAAATATCCGCTTCCCCAACGGGGGTCTTCTAGATCAGGGCTTCTTCAGCAGAAGCATCTTAACTCGATTCTCTCTTTCAACTCCCTTGGTGGTGCTCACCGTCTCCCAGGACCAAAGTAGACGTAACGGAACCAACCTCATTGGTATCTAAGGGAGGTTCTCCATCATCCAGGTCCTGGTTGTCCCAAAGATGCTTTTTTTTCAGGAGGCAACTGGACTTCCTGTTTTTTTTTTTCTTTGAAGGCGTTTCGCTTCTCATCCAAGAATCTTCTTCAAGCTCTGACTGGATGGTGGGGAAGGGAAGGATTTATGCTCCTGGCAGACCGCTGGTCATTTGCCTTCTTTTAGAGAGGCGTTGAGGCCACCTGGAGGAAGGCAATGAATTCTAAAAGAAGGCAAATGACCAGCTGTCTGCAAGGAGTATAAATCTTTCCATTCCCCACCATCCAGTTGGAGCTGAAGAAGCTTCTTGAATGAGAAGCGAAACGTCTTCAAAGAAAAACAAGAAAGTCCCGTTGCCTCCTGAAAAAAAGCACCTTTGGGACAACTCCGTTGGTTTTCCGCCCGTTTGTGAGTTGACATTTGAAGTGTGAGTCTGTGTGTATATGGACACAGGTTTTGAGGTGAAAAGCCCACAAAGGTGGACTGTCCTTACTTCCGTGGTGTCTCTACTCTTTCCCAGTCTGCCTCTGAAGAGCTGGAAGGGAGGTAGATTCGACAAAGGAAAGGCACTTTGAAAGATAAACTAAAACACAGCCCAGCTCTTTACATCCGCTCACCTTTTATTGGGGTTAAAGTTTAACTCTGCTTTACTAATCGTGTGGGCCACGTTGCTTCCACTGTGACTGTTTTAAAACAGTTTGTGTCCTGGCTCTAACTGGAAAAGGGATTTTTAAAACCCCCCTTTTTCCTTTCCTGCAAACGGTCACCCCTCGCTGTTTGCTTCTAGGTTTGAGACCATACAGCAGGAGTTGAGCAAAGCAACAGCCCAGAACAAGGAGCTGCAGAGAGAGATGGAACGGCTGCAGTCGGAAGCCACGAGGTACAAAACGGTGCAGCTCAAGGCCGCCAAGGATGCGGAGAAGTACAAGGAGGAACGGGACTCGGTCTTCAGCGAGTATCGCCTCATCATGAGCGAGAGGGATCAGGTGATCAAAGAAGTGGACAAACTTCAGACGGAGCTGGAGGTGGCAGAATCCAAGCTGAAAAACACGTCCTCAGAGAAGAAGGTGGCCAGTGAGGAAATGGAAGCTTTAAGACAGGTAGGGAGTATCTATGGAGGTTCTCCGTTCATCCAAGGTCCTGGTTGTCTCAAAGGTGCTTTTTTTTCAGGAGGCAACTGGACTTCCTTGTTTTTCTTTGAAGACGTTTCGCTTCTCATCCAAGAAGCTTCTTCAGCTCTGACTGGATGGTGGGGAAGGGAAGGATTTATACTCCTTGCAGACTGCTGGTCATTTGCCTTCTTTTTAGAGAGTCGTTGAGGCCACTTGGAGGTTTACCTGTGTCCTCAGGGTCATTCCTTCATAATACCATCAGTTGTCTTTCTTTCTTTCTTTCTTTCTTTCTTTCTTTCTTTCTTTCTTTCTTTCTTTCTTTCTTTCTTTCTTTCTTTCTTTCTTCCTTCCTTCCTTCCTTCCTTCCTTCCTTCCTTCCTTCCTTCCTTCTCTCCTTTCTTTCTTTCTTTTCCTTCCTTCCTTCCTTCTTTCCCTCATTTTCTTTCTTTCTTTCTTTCTTTCTTTCTTTCTTTCTTTCTTTCTTTCCTTTCTTTCCTTTCTTCCTTCCTTCCTTCCTTCCTTCCTTCTCTCCTTTCTTTCTTTCTTTTTTTCTTTCTTTCTTTCTTTTTCTCTCTTTTCCTTCCTTCCTTCCTTCCTTCTTTCCCTCCTTTTCTTTCTTTCTTTCTTTCTTTCTTTCTTTTTCTTTCTTTCCTTCCTTCCTTCCTTCCTTCTTTCCTTCCTTCCTTCCTTCCTTCCTTCCTTCTTTCCTTCCTTCCCTCCTTCCTTCCTTCCTTCCTTCCTTCCTTCCTTCCTTCCTTCCTTCCTTCCTTCCAAGAAGCTTCTTCAGCAAGCAACATAAATCCTTCCACTCCCCACCATCCGGTCAGAGCTGAAGAAGCTTCTTGGGCGAGAAGCGAAACGTCTTCGAAAGAAAGACAAGAAAGTCCAGTTGCCTCCTGAAAAAAAAGCACCTCTGGGTCCCACACAAGTTGTGCGCGGAAAACTACTTCAATTTAAGTTACTAGTTAACGACCTCTAATACACGCCCGGCGATTAGAGTTTCTTTTTGGTCAACACCAGGAGCTTTGAACGGGTCCAACCTCTGCTCACTGCATGAGAAGTTTCTTCCAGCAGTTGACGGACCTACCACGGGTTGCTTCCATTTCAGGAGCTGAATTCCGCTCTGGTGGAGCGGGACCGAGCCATTTGCGAAAGGAACGAGCTTCTGGAAAAATATTGCCATGAAGTGAAGGACAAGGCTGAGGCCCAGAAGGAGCTGGACCAGGCATGTAAGGATATTGAGACCGTGAAAGAAGAGAGGGATGTAGCCAGGAAGGAGAGGACGGAAGCCATTATCCAGAGGGACCACCTACTACGAGAATACTACCAAGCGCGCCAGGTAATACTGTGACACTCTTTAAACAAAAAGATTACGGAGTAGGATGCTGTTTTCTTGGAAGTCCTTTTTTTCTTTTTCTTTCTTTTTTTTAAATTTTATTTTATTAGATTATAGAATAAAATACCCAAACACAAAAGCAAATAGAAGGACACAGTGGGGAGAGAAAGAGGAAAGAAAAGAAAAGAAAAAAGAAAAGAAAAGAAAAGGCATTTTATTAGATTATAGAATAAAATACTCAAACACAAAAGCAAATAGAAGGACACAGTGGGGAGAGAAAGAGGAAAGAAAAAAGGAAAGAAAAAAAGAAAAGAAAAGGCATTTTATTATAGAATAAAATACCAAAACACAAAAGCAAATAGAAGGACACAGTGGGGAGAGAAAGAGGAAAGAAAAGAAAAGAAAAGGCATTTTATTAGATTATAGAATAAAATACTCAAACACAAAAGCAAGTAGTAGGACACAGTGGGGAGAGAAAGAGGCATTTTTCTGTTTTTTTGTTTTATTTCTTATCATGGCCAAATTCGTTGAACTTGCTTGGTAATTTTTCAATTTCTCTGCTTTTTTTTTTTTTTTTTTTTTAAAGCAACTTCACTTAATCGTTGTACATAAATTACATAAATTAAACAATTGCATAAGAATAAAAGTGAGTTCTTCAGAGGATCACATGAACAACCGAGATTTAATCTGATTGCAGAAGACAGGCTCACTAATTAAGAGGGTGGGGGAAATGAAATCCTTGCCCATCATAATAATAATAATAAAAATTGCAAATTGTACCTATGCTGAGCGCAAATTATGTTTTTTTTTGTTGTTGTTTTTTTTTTAAAAAAAACCTGATGTAAAATGCATTAGCAATCGAAGCGAAGTCTACGGAAGTAACCCCAGAACGGATGATAGATCATTGGGGTTTCTATTGAAATAAACCCAGGGCTTCCAATATTTTCAAACCACGTTGTCAGAATGTTTTCATTTCTTTTTTCTTTTCTTTTCTTTTCTTTTTCCCCCCCCCCCTTTTAAATCTGGCTTTGGCTTCTCCCCTCCACAACTCTTGAGCGCCCGCTTTCGTGTCATCTGGCGTTGCTTCTGATTCCGTGATCTGCTTTTTCGCAGATACAAGATTCAGCCACGCTGGATGTAGAAAGAGCGAACAAAGAAATAGAAATCCTTCGGAAGCAGTACGAGGCCATGTCGCAGGAGTTAAGGGAAGCGACTCAAGAAGCGGAAGTTGCCAAATGTAGACGGGACTGGGCTTTCCAGGAGCGGGACAAGATCGTTGCCGAACGGGAGAGCATACGGTAAAACGATCCTTTCTAGGGAATTGCACTATCCAGGACTGTATACGTAGTCCCTTACGACTTACAACAGCAACAATAACAACAACAGCACTAATAATAATAATAATAATAATAAAGTTGGAAGGGACCTTGGAGGTCTTCTAGTCCAAGCCCCTGCTCAGGCAGGAAACCCTATACCACTCCAGACAAATGGCTGTCCAATCTCTTCTTAAAAACGTCCAGTTTTGGCCACAGAGAGTTGGCCGTGACAAGATGGCCACAGAAAACTTTTATCTTTCTTCAACTCGGGGATTAAAGTCTTTCTGCTTTTTTGAATAGGAGCAAAGGTACCAGTTGCAGGTCTGCAACCATACTAAAGATTATAATTGATTAAAGGAATCTGCACCTTAGGAAAAAAAAAAACAGTTGAGCTTGATCAAATGATCACCGGGGATGCTGGGGAGGTTGTAAGTGCGAAAAGCGGCCGTAAGTCCCTTTTTTCCAGCGCTGTTGCCACTTTGAATGGTCTCTAAACGAATCATTTGTAAGTCGAGGACTATCTGCACTTATGTACCCCGTGCTCCCAATATAAATTGCGTGTAATAGAGTGAAAGAGGAGGCGGAGATTTCCCATCTGAAAACTTCCAACGGGTCTACTAATCCTGTTTACCTTAGCTAAGAAAAAGGTTGTCCACGTAGAACCATCGGTCCTTCTATCACAACAAAGGTTATTTTATTTACTGATCTAGTTGCGCTCGTTGGACTGCCTGTGTTCTGTCCCAGAGAAGGGGGCACGGAGGCCGTGTGGGGACTCTTGTTGTGGCACCGCAGCAGCCCTCTGACCTTGTGTTTCCATTTCTTTGAAGAACTTTGTGCGATAACCTGAGACGGGAAAGGGACCGGGCCGTGAGCGACTTGGCGGAGGCCCTGCGCAACCTGGACGACATGAGAAAGCAAAAGAACGACGCCGGGCGCGAATTGAAGGAACTGAAGTGGGTGATACAAAACTCTTTGCATGCTCTGTGTCAGGTCTTTCTTTCCAGGCACAACCCTTGGGGGGTGGGGGGACAGGATATTTATGGCACGAAAGCACAGGTAGTCTTTGACTTACGAGCACAATTAGCCCAACATTTCTCTTGCTAAATGAGACAGTTGTTAAATGTGAGTTTTGCCCTGTTTTACAATGTTTCTTGCCACAGTTGTGTAGCGGTTAAGGAGGTCACACGGTGGTTAAGTCAGTCTGGCTTCCCCGTTGTCTTTGCTTGTCAGTAGTTGGCCAGCAAGGGTACAAATAGCAATAGCAAAAGCACCTAGACTTATATACCGCTTCGCAGTTCTTTTACAGCCCTCATGAAGTGGTTTACAGAGTCAGCCTATTTGCCCTCGACCATCTGGCTCCTCGTTTTACCGACTTTGGAAAGAAGGACGGAAGGTTGAGTCAACGTTGAGCCGGTTAGGATCGAACTCCTGGCTGTTGCCGGTGTTAGTCTGCGATACTGCATTCTAAGCACTGTGCCACCAAGGAAGGAAGGAAGGAAGGAAGGAAGGAAGGAAGGAAGGAAGGAAGGAAGGCAGGCAGGAATGGGAAGGAAGGAAGGAAGGAAGGAAGGAAGGAAGGAAGGAAGGAAGGAAGGAAGGAAGGAAGGAAGGAGAGGGTGGGTCGAAGCGGTCCCTTCGTCCTGATTGTGATGTTCGGTTTTCCGCAGAGAGAAGATGGAGAATCAGTTGGAGAAAGAGGCACGGTTTCGGCAGCTGATGGCTCACAGTTCCCACGATTCCGCCATTGACACAGATTCAATGGAGTGGGAAACGGAAGTAGTAGAGTTTGAGAAAGACAGGGTAAGTGGAAGACCGGGCTTCCAGGTCAGCAATAAAGAGCTCCGTGGCTTGAAAGTTCCCAGCAAACGGAGATAGGAGGTAAAGCAATACCTCGCATGTGCTCGCGTGTCCTTAGTAAGAAATTACTACAGGCGCAGAATGTGTGTCGCGTTCATATCTTTTAGGAAGACATGGATTTGAAGGCTCTCGGTTTCGATGTGGCCGAAGGAGTGAACGAACCGTATCTTCCTGGAGACTGCGGGATATTTGTTACCAAAGTCGATAAAGGAAGCATTGCAGACGGCCGATTAAGGTATCCTGTGGGTAGTTTGTCCAAACACTTGAGTTGAGTTGAATCGAACAGCTAAATGTCTGTGGAGATGCTCAGTCATCCCAGGTCCTGGTTGACCCAAAGGTGCTTTTTTCAGGAGGCAACTGGACTTCCTTGTTTTTCTTTGAAGACGTTTCGCTTCTCATCCAAGAAGCTTCTTCAGCTCTGTGCTATTACAGAATTGGGTAGTCCCGCTAGGAATCAATTAATTATATTCTAATTGATTTCTAATTTCTAATTAATCAGGGTGAACGACTGGCTGCTGAAGATAAACGACGTGGATCTTACCAACAAGGACAAAAAGCAAGTCATAAAAGCGGTCCTTAACGGCGGAGGAGTTATCAATATGGTGGTCCGGCGAAGGAAGTCCTTGGGAGGGAAGATTGTAACCCCGTTACACATCAGCCTTTTGGGCCATAAAGGTGAGGTCCTCATGGCGCTTCAGAGTCAGGCTGGCAAATATGCAGGGATCCAGCCAGTATTTCCACTGCCGCCTTCATGGATTCGCTCACAGAGTGAATAAGTAGATTCCCTGGTCTGTGTTCCTGGATTTGCTAACGAAGCGAATAAGTACAATTGATAGGCTTCCTTGGTCTGTGCTCCTATAAGACTGGAATGCCTGTTATGGAAGATGTTTTCTATTTTGTATTAATGATTCATTTTTTTTTTTTTGCAACGGCTGTGGTTGTATCGCTATGTCCAGTAGCTCTTAGGATACCGACTTTCCTAAGTTAGAAGTCTCCCGTAAGTCAACCTCAGTTCTTTCATGGACTTCACCATATACCATGTTTTTCTTGGCAGTAATAGGTCATCATTCTGGATGACTTTTTAAACAAAAACCAAAAAACTTCCCAATTTAGCCTAATCCCTGACATTTCTGGGAGTTTTCCCATCCAAAATCCTGACCAAACCAGGCTTTGCTTAAGTTTCCAAAGTCACCTAGCTGCTGCCGGATGCCGAGAACTCAGAACAAAATTGAATGCTTGGCTTTGGTCTCCTCCATTTCAGATAGCGGAATTGGTTTAGAAAACGGCGTCTTCGTGGCCACCATCATGACGGGCAGTCCAGCGGCCAAGGATGGGTCCCTCACTGTGGGAGACAGGATCATTGCGGTAAATTATTTTCCAGTCTGCTTTAGCCCATAGAGGAGATTTACAATAGAAATTCAAATCAGGTGAGACGGGAAGCCTCTTTGGCGGGAAGCCGAGATATTTCTTCTCAAGTTACATGCTAACTGTAAGTGGTTGGTAAGCAACCATCGTAAAACATGATCGCTGGATGCCGCGAACAGCTGTAAATGTGGCCAGATTGCCACAGGGCCACGGAAGGGGCCTAACCCATCAACATTTCTGATCCAGGTGGTAAGTCCTATTTTTCGGGTCAGTCGTAATTTCTAATGATGGCTAAATGACTGGTTTTAAATCAACTGGCATGTACTTATGGCAGTTGCAGCGTCCCTTTCGCCACCTTCAGACAATGGGGAAAGCCGGATTCTTGACAGTTGCATGCTTGATACGTCTCCATTTTCCTGCAGATAAATGGAATTGCACTCGATAATAAATCACTGACGGAATGTGAAGCTTTGCTGCGAAATTGCCGGGAGTCTCTTACGCTTTCGTTGATGAAGGTGAGCGGGAATAAAGAGTGCGTAGTTTTTATCGGTGAATAATATTTATTTAATAGGAGAGGATTGTATCAACCACTTTTGCGGTTGTCTTCTTCTTCTGATATTTCGCCGTGCATAATCCCCCTTTCTTCCTGTGAAGAAGATCATGACATACCAGAAGATTAAGCAAAATGACTCGTTGTAGAATCTTTTCGGGTGGAGAAACCAGCCCCTTAAAGCAGAGTTCCCCAACCTTTCTGGTTTGCTGGCCTGGTGGGAAAGGGAGGGGCAGGCAGTTTTACACATGCATGTGCACATGTGAACGGGGATGCTGCCTGGCCCTCATCTTCTAAGTACTTGATAGGCTGGGGGTAAATCAGCATTTTTGTCGACTGATCAGGGGCCCATTTCCCAGGCTTCAATCACTTCCCTGGCTGTTTTTGTACCTGCTCGTCCAACAATCTTAGTAGCTGCAAAATTGAATATTGGAGTCCAAAAGCTTGGCAGACAAAACCGACCCAGATTGGATCCTGCAACTTACTTAACTGTCATGTCTTTCTCCTTGCATCTGTTATTTGCAGGATGCTCCCTTCACTTCAGGGAGCAAGTGGGAGCATGTCATTTCCAACCGGAACATGACAAAGGAGTCTTAAGTTACCGATAGCTTTTATTAGGCCTGTTCTGCTGAATTTATCCAATCCTCTAAAGCTATCGAAATTTTGGCCATTCATAGATCTTAGCGTAGCGAATTCCACTTCTCTGTGTTTGTTTTAAATGTATGCACTCTATGGGATTGTACAAGTTTTAGCCCAACATTTCTAGAAGGCTTAGGGGGAGGAAACTATGTTAGAGTTTTTCCCTCCGTCCCATAATTAATTAAAAAAAACCAATAATATAAATTACAGAATAAATTCCCAAAGAAATCAATGTATTTTACATGATTTTTAGCATTCAGCTTTTCTTGTAACAGTGTAAGGGTACAAAATATTAGTGTATTTCAGTGCAGCCTAGCGCTAAACATTGGTAGATTAATATATAAGTTTGGGACTGCTCTATTGCAAGCAGCGGCTTGCTAATTTCCAGCTGATGTTGTTTCTCCTCATCCTAGGTTTATCCTCAGAACTCGTGTTCATCTTGGAGTGGCCAAAACATATTTGAAAACCTTAAGGATTCGGAGAAGATCTCCAACGGCAGGACTCACCCGTCAGACGTCCAGGTTCAAAATAAAAGGAACTTAAAACACAACAGTTCAACCCAAACCGATATTTTCAGCCCGGACATAATGGATGTCAAGAAGGATCAGAGCGATCGAGAGAACGGCTTGTATTGCAGTCTGAAAACGTTTCCCAGTAGCGTTTTACATACTGACTCCCACCGGAACACAGTCCACGAGTGCCAGAGTAATTCGGAACACAGCCTCGGGTCCTTCGGTCCCGATGGGTACGGAGAGCCAAGTTACGGGATGGTGAACCTGGACAATCAGAGGCTCTCCTTTGAACCCACAGTGGCAGATTGCCTTGTGCTTGAGAGCGCCTTACACAAAGGACCGGGCGGGAAACACAGTGGTGGCACCTGGCCCAAAGTGCTGGTCAACTTAGGTCCGGCAGAAACGGAAAAATTCTCCGTGTACAAAAAGCCCAAACAAAGGAAATCCATCTTTGACCCGGACACTTTCAAAAGACCCTTGACGCCTCCCAAGATGGACTATCTGTCTCCCAATCCGATGTTGGGACCGTCGGCCCAGCCTTCCAAAGCAGAAGCCGTCTCCACTCCGCCCACACCTCCAACTAGAAGCGATTCTATTAAATTTAAACACAAACAGCAGGCCAGCTCTACCTCGGAGTGTACCGTGACGACGGGATCCCCCCCTCCTAGTCCAGCGACAGTCCAGCCCCCGCTTTCCATTGAACAGAAGCCGGACTCCTGTGTTCTCAAGGCGCGAGGTAGACCCTCAGGACAATACTACAGGGAGGAGATGGGAGACCCTGGACACTTGCCTTCAAGAAAACCCTGTGAAGAGGACCTTGGCTTTCAAAGAGTGGAAGAACCTGAAATTAAAAGACCGAGGCCCAAATCTGCTCCTGCCTTCAGGCATAAACTAAACCCCGTGCCCATCCCTAATCCATCTCAGCAGGTAGATATGGGATCTTGGAGAAAAGGATGCTGGCCAGTCCTTTCCTCAATGAATTCAGGGCTTAAATTATCTTTCCGACGTCAAAGGGGGTTGCATTGCAGAAAGGTTGGCTTGTTGTTCAAGGTGTGCCAGGATGCTTCTTGAACAGGGTCTAGGACAGCGTGTCGTGGCCAACTCACCGCGGCTAAGTTGACACGTGTCGTGGCCAACTCGCTGCAGCCAAGATGCCGTGGGACAACTCGCCGCAGGACAAGAGTTACAGCAATATCGAAGAACTGGTGGAACAGAATCGTTAAATAAAAGACGGGACAAAAGGAAGTGTGAAAGACAAAACTTAAAATAATATTTTTTAAAATTATTTTAAAGAATTAAATTGAATTGTTGAATTGTCCCACAGCACGTTGGCCACCGGTGAGTTGTCCCACGTGTAAGTTGGCCAAGACAAGTTGGCCACAAAGAGTTGGCCATGGCAAGTTGGCCACAGAGAGTGTATGTTTTAGTCTCCAGGCCTTGGATCATCTTAGTTGCTCTTCTCTGAATTTCCAAACTCTCAACATCTTTTTTGTGATAGGGTGGCCAAAATTGGCTGCAGTATTCCAGGTGTGGCCTCCCTAAGGCTTTATAAAGCGGTACTAAGACTTCGCGTGATCTTGATTCTGTGCCTCTGTTTACACAACCCAGGATTGTATTAGCTTTTTTTGGCGGCGGCTGCACACGGCTGGCTCATAAGAGGCAGAACATTTGACAATTTTCATGCCAGGTCTGATTATAGGCACTTTTAAAAAAAAATCTACTTCCCTCAATTAAGCCAGGAAATGTATGGTGGAAAATCAGCCCAAAATTCCACTAAAAAAAAAAAGGGGGGGGGGAAAGTGTGATCAAGCGGTAACAAAAGGGATACGTAACATTTTTATGTCACATCGTACTAGTTGTATGCGAGTAGAAATTGTACAAAGGTATGTTAATTGAATTGGGTATGTCTAGTTTAATGAAAAGAAGGACTAGGGGTGACATGATAGCAGTATTCCAATATCTCAGGGGTTGCCACAAAGAAGAGGGAGTCAAGCTGTTCTCCAAAGCCCCTGAAGGCAGGACAAGAAGTAATGGATAGAAACTAATCAAGGAGAGAAGCAACCTGGAACTGAGGAGAAACTTCCTGACAGTTAGAACAATTAACCAGTGGAACAACCTGCCTCCAGAAGCGGTGAATGCTCCAACACTGGAAGTTTTTAAGAAGAAACTGGACAGCCATTTGTCTGAAATGGTATAGGGTTTCCTGCCTGAGCAGGGGGTTGGACTCGATGACCTCCAAGGTCCCTTCCAACTTTATTATTATTATTATTATTATTATTATTATTATTAAGTATTATATCTAACCTGGAATGTTCGTTATGAGAGTAGATCAAAGACCCTGTTGGGAGGTTATTTTGTTTGGAAAGATGTCCTAATTTGCTGTGAAACGCAACAGACCTTTATAAATAGAGATTTTTTGGCAGTGGCTAATGGTGCCTTTGGGCTTCTGTTGGAAATATGACCCATAACATAGGAAGATGCTTTGGATTTTCTTGCCCAGGTACAGAAATACATTCCAGCAAGTGAAGAGTTCCTGTCTCCGGAGGCGCAAGAATGGCCGACATATTCACCCAAACGGGCGAGTCGACATAGCGATGGCTTCGTGTCGGCCTGTTTATACTCCGGAAGCTTGTCAGGAGGTTAGTACCAATGATTTGCACGGTCAATTCAGACTTTCTTCTGTTGCATGATATCTGCCCAACTGCGGATACTCCTCGACTTAACAGCAGTTTGTAACCAAAGTTACAACGGAACTGGGGGAAAAAATTGACTTACGACCGGTTTTCACCCTTACCGTGTACCGTTGCAGCATCCCCTATGGCAGGGGTCTTCAAACTTGGCCCTTTGATGACTTGTGGACTTCAGCTCCCAGAATTCCTCAGCCAGCATGTCAACTGGCAGAGCCAGGCCCTTACGAAAAGATAGGAGGGTTAGGGCCAACCTCACATTGGGGAAGGGGGCAAGATGTTCCAGAGGGCAGGAGCCACAGCAGAGAAGCCCCCTCCCTGGACCCCACCAGCTGGAATAATCAGGCTGACGGGACCTGCAGCACGCCTCCTCTGCTGGCATCAGTGGGACAGGCCAATCCCAGTGGGGGTGAGACGGTCCCTCAGGTAACGTGGACCCATGCCATGAAGGGCATACAAAGTGATCACCAACACCTTGAATTGCACAGGAAGTTGAAGGCTGCCTGTATCTTTGGGGCATTTTTTCTGCAGCAATCAGTTGTCTATTGTGGCCGAGCTACACTACTGCAGAGGTTACTCTATATAACGTCTCTTTGCTCTGTAGGTACAGTCCCAAGAAACATTGCGCCATGTTCTGCTGTGACAGCAGTGATGAGAAATCCTATTTACACAGCCTGGAGCCATAGAATTGCCACCACCAACTGCTCATCTGCAACCAATCAATACTGCCACCAACACCTGCATCCCAGGTACTCAGATAAGGAGAATCTTGAACGAAAGTCAAATGACTTGGGTTGTAGCATTCTTCTTCCAATTATGGTCAGGCAAAAGGTTCAGAGAAGCCTTCAAGGAGGCATCAGGTGTGCTGTTCTGCCCCCCCCCACAGACATAACTGTGGTTCAGTGGGTTTATTAATATCCCCCCACAACTCCCTTCACCAAAAACCCAGAACTGTCCCAATTAAGTCCAGCCAAAAGCAGACCGATGCTAGTCCAGAGAGCAATGGCCAGTGAGTCCACAAGGCACTTGAAAGTTTCCCAAACCCACCAGGCAAAATTAAATCCACAATACAGAGTTTACAAGGCATGATCCAAGTCAAGGCACAGGGTCAATCCAAAGCAAGGCAAGAATCAGAACAACCAAGAAACACACGGCTAGGAAATAAACACATTATTCCCAGCATCGCCTCCACCAGGCTGCTGTGCTAAATAGCCAGTTTCTGGTGAAGCCCATCAAAAAGGGCGAGGCTGTCTCTTCTTGAGTAATCTGGCTGACCTTCTCTGCTCCTGCCTTTTCTCTGCCCTACGTGTTCTCGGATAAGGTGCAGAAGGCAGTTCCTCTTCCTTATCACTGACCAGCTGCAGCTGCCCGCTTTCCCCTGGAGCCATTGACCAACTGCCCTCCAGATGTGTCTGGAACTGGTTCATCCTCCTCTGAACTGACATCTGGAGAGGCATCTGGGAAAGCATCTGGAGGAGTCATCACAATCAAGCCAACTCATTAGGGCTGTGCAGAAATCTGGATCCAGAATGAACACGAGGGAGGGTGTAGCTTAGGTCAAGAATTCTTTAAAGCAGCCGGGTCCTTTCCTTGACTTAGACAGCTGCCCCCCACAGCTGACCTACAAATATAGATTTGATTGAAAATTTGGTCTGAGATTGTGCCCTTATGAACAAGGGGTTAGCAAAACAACAACTCGTGTCCTAATCTATTGTACCTTCTGTAAGGACTTACAGATCCATCTCATAACACCTCACCTGATAAAATACTTGGGAAATTCCAATCTTTTTTTATGTACAATTGGTATTGGACCAGTCAGATGATTTGAATATAACTAAAAAAAATTATACAGTCTGCAAACTTAGGCAGACTTTGACTGCCCTCTGGCAATCCACCACCAATTGTTAAATATTATATTGTCTTTTTTGTCTTGTTTTGTTTTTAATCATGCTTTTTATTGGTAACTCTGGCCTGTAATTGTAATAAAAACACCACAATTTAAGATTTGATCCCAGACCAGAGCATCACACATTGTTCTATGGTTCTGCCTCTCTGCACAGCTCTGTATTTTTTTTTTTTTTCAGCCAGAAATTGATTACTCGGAGATGGGACTGGTGAATCCCTCCATTCTATTATTTTTAAAAAACATATTTCAGATCGTATTTATGGGACAGAGATGCGTCTTATGTCCATTTATGCTACTTGATGTTGCTGTTGGGTGCATGTGACCCAACATCCAATTTTATTTGTCTTGCAGTGCTCAGCACCAGGGACATCTGAGTTTGGATCTGAGTCACAAGCACTCCAGTGAGTGTTCTGAAAACACACGCTCAAGGTCGTCCCACGGTTCAAATTCATTGCCTTCCAGCGCAAGACTGGGTAAGACGTCTGAAAGAAGAAATGATCTTTGTTTTTGTAGTCTAAGTGTATGGTGGATGTGGGTTTCCCTTCGCAGAGGGACATTGTTGGACAGGAGAGCTCTGGAATGTTCTAGAGAAGGTCTTTTTGGGACTGGTGAGGCCACCACCCTCCCACCCTCTGTCCTTTCAAAAACCTCAATAAAAATCCTTTTTTTATCACCCTGTAATCCCTTAATTCGGAGTAGAGTCAGGGTGACTGGATGGAGCCAAGAGTTTACTGACCGGATGCCCTTCCTGGAGCCTACACAGAGTTCACAGCAAATATTTTTTTCTTTGCACCCTAAGAGAAATATCTGCCACTACCTAGGATTGAACTCTCAACTTTCTGAGGGGGACGCAAGCATCTTTACCACGAGGCCACCACACTCCTCTCTCACAAACCTCAATATGACCCACAAATGTTATGTGTTGATTTGATTGATTGGCGTTAAAATCCAATTTATTTTGATTGATCAGCATTGCATCTATAGACTGTTTAGCATTATATCTTTGTGATAATACACTGGCATCAACGTACTGATGTACATTTTCCACTTCCAAACAGGTTCCTCCAGCAATTTACAGTATAGAACAGAACGAATAAAAATACCTTTGACGCCAAGGTACCCAAGGTCCATCATTGGTTCTGACAGAGGTAAGTAATGTCCGTACTTTTCTTCTTTTCCAGCTCTCAAAGGGTAACCACCTCCAATATACACTGCAGAAAGGTGACAAAAAATAAATTAAGTAAAATAAATGATGCATATACCCACAGACACACACACAACGTGGCCCAGAGAAACAACACAGTCTAGTTCGGACGTATACATATACATGGCGAGAAAAACAAATATTGCGAGTTTACCAGACATTTCTCTCGCCATGTATGTATATACATCCGAACTAGACTGGGTTGTTTCCCTGGGCCACGTTGTGTGTGTATGTGCATGATTTTTTGAGAGATAGAAATGCTTTTGGTGGAAACCCAGTCCAAAACGCTTGGAGATAACCCCGTAGAGAATGTGTGAGCTACTTGCTATGTTCATGAAATGAAAGTTTGCACTAGATCAGGGGTAGGCAACCTTGGCTCTTTTATGACTTGTGGACTTCAATTCCCAGAATTCCTGAGCCAGCCATGCTGAGGGGAAAGGGAGAGGTTTCCAAGCTGAGTCATGCTGGCTCAGGAATTCTGGGAGTTGAAGTCCACGAGTCATAAAAGAGCCAAGGTTGCCTACCCCTGCACTAGATCAACATGGATATTTGTCTGTTGTTTATTGCAGGTTCCTTGTCTCATTCCGAATGTAGCAGCCCCAGCTTGGTAACCCCACCCCAGTCGCCGCTTAACTTGGAGACCTCATCTTTTGCGAGTAGCCAATCGCAAAATTCTCTTTCCACCTTGCCCAGGATTTCAGTGAGCCCGGTCTCTATGGGGCAACGTCGAAAAGACAAGTAAGTTGTAGTTGTGGTTATGCCAATGCTTTACCCTCCGAGGGAAAGAACTTCGCTTGATCAAGCTCCGTTCCTGGTGGCCTCAAATCCATGCAGTTTTCTGGACAACGATGTGGAAATGGTCTTCCGTTGCCTTCTTTGGGGAAGTTTATTTCGGCCAGAAAGTTTTGGCAACTCTGTCCTATAGTACTGGGTTTACTCTCAATTAGAGTTGTCCCATCTGTTTCTTGTTTCTTGTCTCTACTTCATGCCATTTCCATAGTGCCGTGGTTGCCTTCTTTGATCTGTGTCACATTTTCCTCCTGTGCTTAGTCTGCCCTGGTTTATCAACAGCCAGAGTATTGCTGTCCTGCTTAGTATCGTGGTTTTGTGGCTTTTGCTGCATTTTTGGCCAGGAAACCAAACAAGGGATGAGTAGATGACTATGAATACGGCGTCTCCTTTCTTAGCAACAGACTGTTAAGGAGGGCACGGCAATCCGTTGTTTGTTACTTAGCAAGAACGACTCCTTTCAATAGCAGAGCAGTAAAGTAAAGCAGGAGTCCCCAATCCCCAGGCCGTGGCCTGTTTGGAACCGGGCTGCGCAAACGGCTGGCCGGCTCACATACGTGTACAGCTCAACGTGTGTGAAAAGCAGACCGGCGTGCGTGCACGCACACCTCAACTTGCCTGAGTGGCGGACCGGCTCACCTCTTCTCCTTCTTACCTGTCCGGGTTTCCAAGCTGTAAAGGTTGGGGGCCACTGAACTAAGGGATGCTTGGGTCTTTTCTTACTGCATGTATGGAAGGCATGGAAGGTGCTAGCTCTGTCTGGAATTTTTCATGCTCGGTGAAAGAGTCTATATAGCACTCTGTACCAACGGAAGGGAATATTCGTAGCTCAGGGTGGAAACAGGGGGTGCTCTCTGAGCTTGCTTGTTTTCTTGCAGACGTTTCATTACCCAACTGGGTAACATCATCAGTGCTAGAAAGGAATGGGGTTTGTGGACCAAAGGAAGGAGAGGAGGAGGAGGACGACGACGACGACAACAACAACGACTGTGGGATCCTTGGTGCTCTCTAAGTTTGGTTGTCTCCTTGCAGACGTTTCATGACCCAAGTACATGAATCATCAGTGCTGGAAGGGAGGGGGGTTTGATCTGAGTTTATATACAACTGGCTTGGCCAGTCAGTTTTGGTGGGGGTGTTCTTGGTGGTTGCTGGACTAACAGCCCAATCAGCATGATTAGCATAATCAATCATGTCTAATGGCCAGCGTGATCAGTCGTGCCTAATTAGCCTGATCAATCATGCCTTATCAGCACGATCAGTCTAGTCAACAGCCCAGTGAAGGAGCCACGAAGAACGCTCCCACCAGCAGTGACAGTACAAGCCACATAGAGAGAGCAAACCCCGCCCCCTTCTAGCCCTGATGATGTTACCTAGTTTGGGTCATGAAACGTCTGCAAGAAAACAAGCCAGCTCAGAGAGCACCAAGGACCCCACAGTCCTCCTCCTCCTCCTCCTCCTCTTCCTCCTCCTCCTCCTCCATGCAAACCCCACTCCCTTCTAGCCCTGATGATGTTACCTAGTTTGGGTCATGAAACGTCTGCAAGAAAACAAGCCAGCTCAGAGAGCACCAAGGACCCCACAGTCCTCCTCCTCCTCCTCCTCTTCCTCCTCCTCCTCGCAAACCCCACTCCCTTCTAGCCCTGATGATGTTACCTAGTTTGGGTCATGAAACGTCTGCAAGAAAACAAGCCAGCTCAGAGAGCTCCAAGGACCCCACAGTCCTCCTCCTCCCTCCTCCTCCTCCTCCTCCTCCTCCTCCTCCATGCAAACCCCACTCCCTTCTAGCCCTGATGATGTTACCTAGTTGGTTAATGAAACATCTGCAAGAAAACAAGCAAGCTCAGAGGACACCCCTCAATCTTTGTCTTCCCTCCTCTCCTCCTCCTCCTCCTCCTCCTCTCCCTCACTCCCTCCTAGCCCTGATGACATTACCTAGTGGGGTAAAGAAACGTCATCCAGAAAACAACCAAGCTCAGAGAGCACCAAGGACCCCACAGGACTCTGTACTCCAGATGACTGAGGCCTACCTTTAACATTTTCTATAATACAGGTAGTCCTCGGCTTAACCACAGTTCATTTACTGACCATTCAAAGTTACAATGGCACTGAAAAATGTGACTTACGACCATTTTTCACCCTTACGACCGTTGCAGCATCCCCAGGGTCACGTGATCCAAATCCAGACGCTTGGCAACTGGCTCATATTTATGACCATCCCGGGGTCACGTGATTCCCCTTTTGCGACCTTCTGACAAGCAATGGGGGAACCCGGATTCACTTAACGTGTGTTCCTAACGCAACGACTGCAGTGCTTCACTTAACAACGGTGTCAAGCGAGGTCATAAAATGGGGCAAAACTCATTTAAAAAAGGTCTCACTTAGCGACATAAATTTGGGGCCCAGTTGAACCAGAATTCAGCGGCTACAGACCGGCACTAAGGGCATATTTCAATGTGTAGTATAGCTTTGGCTACTATATCTTTCTCTAAGGCCTTTTTTCTTTTCTTTTTTTCTTCCTTCCTTTCTTTCTTCATCCCTCTTCACCTTTCAGATATTTGTTCCGTAATAGGTCTTTTCTGAGAATTCCTGTGGCTCCTACGCCAAAGTTCTGTTCCCTCAGGAGTTTGAGGTTGGCTTGATATACAGGTTGTCCTTGAGCAGTTATTCGTGTGCTATTTACATGTTTGGATAAACCCTCCCCAAGGGGGGAAAAAAACACTGCATGGGTAATTGCGTTGCTCCCATGCAAGCCGCCATCGTGAATTAACGGCTTGAGTTTGCTTTAGAGCTGCTTAATTTCCATCGACTAACCTTGCATCTTACTTGCGTAGAAGTACAAAACGAGCGGAGTTGAGCTTTCCCTCCTTCATCTTGTGATTCACCCCCATGAGCTATATTAACTATATTTCTATAGTTATATAGAAATGCACTCTAAAGCAGGGGTCCCCAACCCCTGGGCCGCAGCCCACTCACCGGGCTGCGGCCTATTCGAAACCGGGCCATGCAAGAGGAGAGCCGGCATACGCACGCATACGCAAATCAACTCGCGCGAGCAGCAGGCCGGCGCGTGCACGCGCACGTACGCACATGCAACTTGACTTGCAGTTGAGTTGTGTGTGCGCGTGCGCGCCGGCCCGCCGCTTGCACAGCCCAGTTCCCCTCTCCCTGCCTCCAGCCGGGCCGCCATGCCACAAAGGTTGGGGATCGCTGCTCTAAAGGGTCCAAAAATGGCTATAAATTGACGTCAGGCTTTTTTTTTCCTTCCTAGAATGCATTCCGAAATTGCATATTATATATATATGCTTATTGACCTATATATAATATGGGCAAAGATACGTTTTATTTCCGGAGTTTTCCACCGTAATTCAGTTTATAATTTAGTTTGCCATTCCATGCCCTTTACGTTAGCACCGATGCTGTTCCGTGGAAGAACCATCTGACCCCGGCTTTTATCCCTCGCATGCGGAAAGGAATGTTGCCGTTTTAAGTCGACATTTTAAAGTGGCCGCTGTTCCACTTTTTGAAGGGGGTGGTGGGCATTGTGCATGCCCTCCATGTAATTATTATTATTATTTTTCCCCCGTCTTCCTATGCTCGCTCAAGAGGTGTTCCTGTGCTCTCTTTTTTCTCTCTCAAAGACTCTACATGGAAGAACCGCGTCACGTCAAAGTGCAAAAGGGCGCCGAACCTCTGGGGATCTCCATTGTCTGCGGGGAAAATGGTGGAATATTCGTGTCGAAAGTAACCGGTGGCAGCATCGCCCATCAGGCCGGGCTTGAATATGGCGATCAGTTGTTAGAGGTAAAGCTTTTCCGTAGAGGTGGGCGATGAGTTGATCACGACGATGCTGCTTTTCAGTTGTCTGGGTAGTAGGGATCGTCCTTTTCTTACAACAGTTCGTTTAGTGACCGTTCAAAGTTACGATGGCACTGAGAAAAGGGACTTAGGACCTTTTTCCACGCAGCATCCCCCCACAATCAGGTGATCAAAATTCAGCTGCTTGGCAACTGGCACGTACTTTCGACGGTTGCAATGTCTCGTGTGATCCTCTTTTGTGACCTCCTGACAAACAAAGCCAATGGGGAAGCCGGATTCACTTAACAACCGGGTTACTAACTAATCATCTGAACAATGGTAGCAGGAAAAGTCGTAAAATGGGGCAAAACTCACTTAGCAAACGTCTTGGTTAACGACTCGATTGTCGTAAGTCATAAGTCAAGGACTACCTTTATAAAAAGCTGTTCAGATGCTTTCAAATACCCGGATTTATTGGCATTTTAATAGTTTTTGTTGACATGCTCTACTGCAGAGGTCCCCAACCTTTTGGGCACCAGGGACCGGTTCCGTGGAGAGAGGTTTTCCCGTGGACCGGAGGGAGCGTGGTTTCATGTACTGCCTGCATCCCGCAGATGGGACTTTGCTTGTTTGCACGGACCAGTTGCTGGCATGCCGTGGCCCGGTTCCGGTCCATGAACCGTGGGTTGGGGACCCCTGCTCTACTGCATACCCTTGTTTCTAAGGATGGCTGGTTTAACAGGCTGTTGGTAAACAGGGATGAATCCAAATACATCTCCCTTGTCCTTTATGCGTGTCTCCCTTGTGGGTTCACACATGTCCATGTTTTTTTGCAGTGTGTTACATTCCTATTTATTTTTCCCAAGAAAAACACTAGCATCCTCTTTATTTCCAAGAATGCTTTGGGCTTTGTAGAGAATAAAAACGGCAAAAGAGTTTTGTTTGGAAGTAGGCCTATCTGCCCAAAGGTAACCCAAAAGAAAATTGAGAGATCTCATAACAAAGAAGTGGTGGAGCTGGTTATTTTTACTAATGTCCTTTCAGGAATTTTCTTTCCCTCCCTGGCTAATGCCTTCATCCTGACAACCATTATGTAGGTGTAGGTAGTCCTCAACTTAACGTTCAGTGACCAAAGCTGCAACAACACTCAAAAAAGTGGCTGATGACCATTTTTCACACTTACAACCATTGCTTATGTGATCAAAATTCAGATGCTGGGCCACTGGCTTGTACTTACGACAGTTTTACTGTCCCAGGGTCATGTGATCACCATTTATAACCTGCCCAGCCAGCTTCTGACAGGCAAAGTCAGTGGGGCGAAGCCAGATTCACTTAACAACCGGGTTACTAACTTACTAACTGCAGCGATCCACTTAGCAGCTGTGGCAAGAAAGGGTGTAAAATGGAGCAAGATTCATTTAACAACCGTCTTGCTTAGCCAGAGAAATTTTGGACTCAATTCTGCTCGTAAGTCGAGAGAACTACCTATGTAGGCATGGCATTTTCCTCAAAACTCAAAAGGCTTCTTTCTCCCAAAGGGGTCATTAAGAACTACAAAACCAAGCTCTGAACTTGCACGCACGCACGCTCATGCACACACACAAACACACAACTTAATGCAAGAGAAAGTTGGAAAAAATCTTAGAGCAACATACTCCATCAGTTGGGGAAATCAAATTTCGGGCGAGCAAGGTTAGTAGCGTTCAACGCAGAAGTGTTTTGTGAATGAATCTCTGTGTGGTTCCTGTCTTCTCCCAGTTTAATGGAATCAACTTGCGAAACGCTACGGAACAACAAGCTCGGCTGATCATTGGGCAGCAGTGCGACACCATAACTATTTTGGCACAGTACAATCCCCACATGTTCCAGCTGGGCAATCATTCACGATCAAGGTAAGATTAGACCACCTCTGTATCCTGCGAAGATCTTTTTTCTCCAGGGGTAGGTTTGAACCAGAGACCAAGACTCTGTGTTACCGTGAAGCACCATTGATTGGCAGATTATAGCAGATTTCCCCAATCTTTTTGGCTTTTCGGCCTGGCCAGGGGGGTGGGGAGAAGAGGGTATGGTTCCCTGTGAGTCCCACCACTCACACAAAGGAAGTGCACGCACTCGCCCGCTGCTCACACAAGTGGGGATGCGCATGTGTGCATGCGTGCTCGCCTGCCGCTTCTGCAGCCCGGTAGCTGGATTACAGTAACAGAGGCAGGATGAGAAAGCCGAAAAGAGAGATGGAGTCACAAGCCCACTTGATAGACCTCTGCAAAAGATCCTTTTAATTTTATTGGTTTACAAAATAGTTAAACTAAACAAGGTTACTCACTTTGGAACATCGTTTTCCAGGGGTATATGTTTGAACTGGAGACCAGAAAAAAATGGGATACATTTGAACTTAACTGAGAAAAAGCAAGGGTTTTTCTGTTGTTGTTGTTTTTTAAATAGCAAGTTGTAGCATCTGTTGATCAGCTTGAAGCTGTAGGGAACGGAGGCAGAGTTAAAAGTGTGCAAAAATGTGTTTAATTCTCACTTTGTGAGTGAGGTTTTTCCTTCTTTGGAGAAGTCTGGCTTGAAATGGAAAGAAATTGGCTTCCTTAGTCTTTTTCCAAGAAACCCATGGTGGACTTAAACTACAGTTTCATGTAAAATTCAAAGGCATTCAGTCAATCGGAATAGAGCTGGAAGGGACCTTGGAGGTCTTCTAGTCCAACCCCTGCTTAAGCAGAAGACCCTATACCACAAGTGGCTGCCTAGTCTCTTCTTAAAGACCTCCAGTGTTGGAGCATTCACAACTTCTGGAGGAAAGTCGTTCCACTGGTTAATTGTCCTCACTCTTAGGAAGTTTCTCCTTAATTCCAGGTTGCTTCTCTCCTTGATTAGTTCCCATCCGTTGTTTCTTCCCTTGCCTTCTGGTGCGTTGGAAAATACGTTGACCCCCTCCTCTTCTTTGTGGCAGCCCCTCAAATAAATTCAGTGTCCCCCAACCTTGGCAACTTGGAAGCCTCTGGACTTCGACTCCCAGAATCCCCCAGCCTGCATGAGGCAGAAGAAGACAAACGTCTGGTCTAGACCCCGAGAATTTGTGCTGTCCTTGAAAGATGTCGCATTTTAATCGCCTTTAATTCACTTCTGCTGTGGCTCCCTTCTTTCCTTTAAAGCTCCCGCCTGGAACCAGTGAGTAGTCATCCCTCTCCACAAGGCAGTGGAGGCCCAACTCCGGACAGCCATTCCATAATTGATACTGTGAGCGAACAAGATGAAGGGACCATGACCCCGCCCTCCAAGGAGACCACGCCCACCACCAGTCCCCGCAATTCAGTTAGGTAAGCTACCTTCCCAGCCCGAGAACAGACGGCGCTTATTTCAGTAGGAACCCTTTGTGATCTAGCAGAGGCTTCCCCAGTGGTAGATCCATCCCGTGTTTGAGACCTGTCATCTCTGACGGGGTTCTTGATGCTCTCTAAGCCTGGTTGTTTCCTTGCAGGCGTTTCATGACCTAAGCTAGGTAACATCATCAAGGTACTCTCTCTCTCTCTCCCCTTCTCTCTCTCTGTCCTTCTCTCTCCTCTCTCTCTCCCCTTCTCTCTCTCTCCTCTCTCCTCTCTATCTGTCTCTCTCCTTTCTCTCTCTCCTCTCTCCTTTCTCTCTCTCTCTCTCTCCTTCTCTCTTTTTCCTTCTCTTTCTCTCTTCTCCCTCTCCTCTCTCTCTCCCCTTGTCTCTCTCTCCTCTCTCTCCCTCTCCTTTCTCTCTCTCCTCTCTCCTTTCTCTCTCTCTCTCTCGCCTTCTGTCTCTCTCCTCTGTATCTTTTTCTCTCTCCTTTCTCTCTCTCCTTCTCTCTCTCCTCTCTCCTTTCTCTCTCTCTCTCTTTCTCCTTCTCTATCTCTCCTCTCTGTCCTTCTCTCTCTGTGTCCTTCTCTCTCCTCTCTCTCTCCCCTTCTTTCTCTCTCCTCTCTATCTGTTTCTCTCTTTCTCTCCTCTCTCCTTTCTCTCTCTTTCTCTATCTCTCCTCTCTTTTTCCTTCTCTTTCTCTCTTCTCTCTCTCCTCTCTCTCTTGCCTTCTTTTTCTCTCCTCTCTCCTCTCTCTCTCTCCTTCTGTCTCTCTCCTCTGTATCTTTCTCTCTCTCCTTTCTCTCTCTCCTTCTCTCTCTCCTCTCTCTTTCCTTTCTCTCTCTCCTTCTCTATCTCTCCTTTCTCTCTGTCCTTCTCTCTCTCTTCTTTTCTCTCTCTCTGTCCTTCTCTCTCCTCTCTCTCTCCTCTCTCCTCTCTGTCTCTCTCTTTCTCTCCTTTCTCTCTCTCCTCTCTCTCTCCTCTCTCCTTTCTCTCTCTCTCTCCTCTATGTCTTCTTCTCTCTTTTTCCTTCTCTTTCTCTCTTCTCTCTCTCCTCTCTCTCTTGCCTTCTTTTTCTCTCCTCTCCTCTCTCTCCCTCTCCTCTCTCTCTCCCCTTCTGTCTCTCTCTCCTCTCTCCTCTGTCTCTCTCTTTCTCTCTCTCCTTCTCTCTCTCTCTCCTGTCTCTCTTTTCTCTCTCTCTCTCTCTCTCCTTCTCTCTCTCTTCTTCTTCTCTCTCTGTCCTTCTCTCTCCTCTCTCTCTTAAAGGATGCTTGAATTTTTTGAAATTTCTGGGCAAGGGACAATGAGTTGAGTTTCCACGTGGATCCTGGCATCCAAATGTTGAGTGGGGAACATTTTCATTCCTGTCCCGAGGCTCCCAAAGTCCACCGCTGGAGCACCCTTTTACCTTTATCCCTCTCCTCCCAGGAAAGCTTAGGGGAGCAGCAGCCACGGAGGGGCCTTCACTCTTGTCTCTTGTTCAAAGGAGTTCTGCTGACACAATTAAAAGGACTCCTGAGCCCAGAACGGTGAACATCAAGAAACCTCAGGCGGAGGTCGGAATCCAAATCGGTGGTGGGAACATGCACGGAATATTTGTCTCTGATCTAGAAGATGACAGCCCAGCCAAAGGACCCGAAGGCCTGATGCCAGGAGATCTAATAGTGGAGGTACGCTGTCCATATTAGAAGAAGAGGCACCAAGAAGTTCCAGATACCATGAAAAAGAGGGTGATGGTGTGAACTAGGTCACACAGAACAAATTTGGGGGTCGTCGTATTTTTATCCCCCAGTTTTAGACTATTTCTGAGTATCTCAAAAGTTTAAATCAGGGCAGCCGGACCAAAATTTACCGGGGATCCCGGGGAAAAGTTAAGGAAACATTATGGATCCTCTCTAGAACTTTGTCGATCATAATTCTTAGCCACACTGACAAGAGAGATGGGATTTGGATATATCTGAAAAGGTTAAAATCACGGCAACGGGACCAAAGTTTATTAAAACTGAGACGTTTTGTTAACTCATCCAAATAAACTGGATGACTGAACCTTCATTTGCAAGTTGCTTTTTATTTGGGGGACAAAACCCCCTGCAGTCTGTAGGGCAAAAGTTGGTTCTTCCCAATGGCTCTCAGCCTGCCCCAAATTTTTCATTTTTTTACTGAAAACATTATTTGGATGAGTAACCTCGGTGAACACACTTGAGGTACATTTGGAGGTGAGACTTGGTGACATTTTATTTATTTTTTAAAAACTTTTTATTAATCTTCCAATGTTACAATTATATCTTTGAAAAGCAACGTGGTGTCTGAGTTACTGTAATTCCATTACATACAAATATTATTAATACAAATCTCCAACTATTACAGCCAATATTTCCTCTTTTTTCCCTTAATACATACTGTCTCTTGTTTAAATTAGTATACTTCTTATTCTATCCATTAGCTACTTAATAGCTTTCTTACATTTATCAATAATTTTAGGTGTCTTATTTATTTTAACGTTCCATCTTTTGGACCATCAATAACCTTATGAATTTTCCCAGCTTTAATTTTGCGTCGATATTTAAATTAAACGTTTAGTATTTATCATTTTCAAATGACCCCAATTCCCTTTGTCACAATTTCCCCCCCAACATCTAGTGTTCCGGATATATATCTTATCCATCTCACTTCTATATCAACAGATTAGTAATACAATATAACATTCTTATTTTCATTATAATTTCCAAATATTATAGATTCAATAACCAAAATTTCTCCCATTTCAGCATTCTTCCTTATGTCCACTTTCTCATATTTAAGCTTATGATTTGTACTCTTATCACTACATCAAAACATGTTAGTTACGTTACATCACTCTTAACATATATATATATATGTCTTAATCACCTTTGTCTAACCTTTATAAACAACTCAATAAATGGTGACATTTTAGATCACTTGAAAAGATTAGAGTTAATTACCAATTCTGGCTGGCAATGAAGTTCATCAGCAACACTTAAAACACATGGCATTTTTTTTTATTGTTTTGTGTCTTTGGAACAGTATGGATCCGTTGACATGCGAAATAAAACAGCAGAGGAAGCTTACCTTGAAATGCTCAAACCGGGTGACACTATCAGAATAAAAGCTCAGTACAGAATTGAAGAATTCAACAGGATCAAAGATTTACCTGGAGATGGTTTCTATGTCAGGTACTTAAAAATTCCGTCTAGTGTTTCCATCAGCTATTACGGGCTGTTTACGCACGCACGCTTTTCTTCCTGGTTTAGTGGAGAAAACTCAGCCACGTTGCTACGACAACTTCCTAGCAATATTTGCGCGTGTAAAGAACTTTGTGCAGTAATAGGAAGGTGACTTAAGGACCGACTTAAATAATGTTAAATATTTGAGATGATTAAACCAAACTGCATTGGTGGTATATATGGCCGTCTGTCTCCCTCTCCTTGCAGGGCCCTCTATGACCGACTAGCAGAAGTCAAGCAGGACTTGAGTTTCAAAAAAGATGACATTTTGTATGTTGATGACACTCTGCCCCAAGGGAACTTCGGCTCTTGGATGGCTTGGCAGCTGGATGAAAACGCCCAGAAGCTGGGAAGAGGACAGATCCCCAGCAAATACATGTAATTCCACCCTGGCGATTTCAACGGGATTTAAGGCGTTGCCCGAATGAAGCTATTT
Source organism: Azemiops feae (assembly GCA_023970755.1). NCBI lineage: Eukaryota > Metazoa > Chordata > Lepidosauria > Squamata > Viperidae > Azemiops > Azemiops feae. The sequence goes on along the minus strand of JALGBA010004135.1, from coordinate 510,015 downwards.
GAAGGAAGTAAAAATAAATTCAAGCTTCATGACTGGGTTGGGACAGGCCATCTCCAGTTTCCCACCACGGCTGGGAGAAAGAGGTGGAAGCCGGTCACGCTGGTGGCGTTGGCAATTTCTCCCCACCTAAAAACGGAACGGACTTTGTTTTCTGATCTCTAGACTAAAAGCCAAACCGGCATCTCCCCTGATCATGTCGTGGCATGTTCTCTCCGAGGCTGTGGCATCTGAGCTTAATTTGGATCCTTGGGTTGGGACACCGACCTTCTTTAATCCACTAAATTAATGTTGGGTTTGTTGTTGTTTTTTCAAAGATCAGGAATTTTGAGAGCGAGGGGTGAAGGGGTCAGGTGGCTTCAATTAAAAGACTGACTCCGTGGCATTTAAATCAGCTCCCAGCCTGTCTTATTCTAGGCTGCCAAATTTACCCTTTTTGCTCTTCATCTTTCCTTGGAGGACCCACCCATTGCAGTCCTGCAACTGGGCCTTTTTTTTTTATGATTCTGGGAATTACTAGATCGAGGATGCCACATAATCAGTGTCCTTAAAAAAAAAAAAAACAGGAATTGTTGCAGAATTAGATGGGAGTGTGCTGCGTTTGGTCCTGTCTGGATGAAAATGTCCTCAGGTGGAAGAGAAAAATCTACAGGTAGTCAGTCATCGACATAACGGCTACAACGGAGGCCAACATTTATTTTCCTAAGTGAGACATTTGTTAAGGGACGTTTGCCCCGTTTTACGATCTCCCTTGCCGCGGTTGTTAAGTGAATCCAGCTTCCCCAGTGACTTGGCTTGTCGGGAAGTCACAAAAGGGGATCACGTGACCCCCAGGACACTAGGACCGTCATAAAGGTGAGTCAGTTGCCAAGTGTTCCAATTTTGATCGGGCAAACGTCACTTAACAAATGTACCCCTTTGGAAAATAAACGTTGGGCTCAATTGTGGCTGTAAGCCAGGGACTACCTTTCTCTTACAACCAACTCTTTTCTTGAGGAATTTTCTCGGTGGCCTTTCTTCCACCAACTGCCTGACCCTTCCCTGACCCTTTCCTTGCAGAATGGAGCAGGAATTCTACCGGAGACACAGCATGTCTGAGGCCAAAGACGAGAGCAGTTCCTCAAAGACCTCGTCGGCTGCGGCTCGCAGGTCCTTCTTCAGAAGGAAACACAAACACAAGCGCAGCGGGTCCAAAGACGGCAAAGACCTGCTGGCCCTCGACACCATCAGCAATGACTCCATTCCTTTCCTGGATGGCAAGTGACCGTTGCGTTCGATTGAAACAGGGCAGAACCGTCCGTAGGACTTGTCTACTCAAAGCTTTGTGCGTTGCAAACGCAGGAGGAGGCTGTACAATCGAAAACGCATGGCTACCGTTCTGGAGGGGCTTTTTAACCTGTCCAGTTAGGGGCCCATAACTGAATTTCGTTCTTAAAAAGAAGTTAACTTTGTAAATAGCAGGTTTGTGTAGGCCTAGTGACTTTATCCTAGTGACTTTCCTACGAGTGGTCTTACTTTTTGCACTTTTCCTAACACGTTCAGTTGCTTCCGTATGCCGTAGTCCAGTGGTGGCGGACCTATGGCATGGGTGCCAGAGGCGGCACTCAGAGCCCTCTCTGTGGGCATGCGCGCCGTCGCCCCAGTCCTAGGCCTTCAGCTGGGTTTTATAAAACCTTTTCGCTTTAGGCCTCCGCCGCCGTGTGCAAAAAAAAAAAGGTTCAATCAGTCAATTTCAACTTCTCACGGGAAAAAAAAAAGATCTTGCAAAGTTGGAATTGATTGATTGAACTTTTTAGGCCCACCCTGTCTGCCGTTACCACCGCAGCCACGCCCACCCAATGGGCCACGCCCACCCAATGGGCCACACCCACCTGGCACTCGACGATGAATAAGTGGGTTTTGGGTTGCAGTTTGGGCACTCAGTCTCTAAAAGATTCGCCATCACTGCCGTAGTCTCTGCGAAACAGCTTAAATTTGACTTAGCAAAGAAAGTACTTGGTGTCTTAGAAATAACAGGATTCGTTTCACGTCCGCAAGGCATTTCGCCTCGCCTGATGGTTGCTTTTAATCTCCGGTTGTTGCAAATGCTGAAAGAGATTTTTCTGCTCAAGTTCTGTGGATTGCATACGCAGAAGGAGAAGGGAGAAGGGAAATCAGGTGAAGTAAGATGATACGAGAGCTTTGTTTCGTGCTAAGAATACACGGCTTTGTGCAGCAAAGTTTGAAAGGGATGTTTTGCCCTCGTTCCAGACCGAGCAGGACTGTAGTGGAAAGATGACACCAAACACTTGTGTGTTTTGGATTCAAAGTAGAACAGTAGCTTAAGTCTCCGTTGGCAGTCTTCAATTTTCTTGATGTTTTGCAACCAGGTTATTGATTGAAATCTGTTTGAGTATTAGTAGCTCGGGTTGGTAGTTGGGCTGTTGGGTTGATCTCCGAGCTTGGCAGTTTGGTTGCAAACGTTTCGTCACCATTCGGGGAGGACGTCGTCAGTGCGCTTTGAATTGTACTCGTCTGTCAGAGCACTGGCCTTTAAATACCTTTGTATGCGATGCAAATTGGTACGAATGTTATCTGGATATTTCTGAGTCGTGCTCTGATTTCGGACTGCTTGATTGGTTGGTTGTTGTTGTTGCTGGGCCATAGTCTTTGGTGTTAAGTACCATCTGTGTGATGCAAGTTAGCATTAGTGTTGTTTGTTCGGGTGCCAAAAAGATATTTAAAGGCCAGTGCTTTGACAGATGAGCACAGTTCAAAGCGCACGGACGACGTCGCCTCGAATGGTGTCAAAACGTTTGCAACCCAGTTGCCAAGCTTGGAGGTCAGACCAGGTTATTGATGTCAGACTTCCTAGTCACTGTGTTTATAGCAAATGCTGCCAATAAGACGAATGTTAAGTCTTCACGGTTTGTGGTTCCATGATGTTCTTCAAGAGAGATCAGTCAACACATAAACACAACTTCCAGTCTGCTTCCTTTGTGCACTTGGCAAATTAGAAGGACAAAGCACAGTACCTTCCCACCATGTTTTGGTAATTTGAACTATATAATAATTACCTTCATGTATTAGTACTTCAAGTTCACCCTGTTTGTTCCCTAAACTATGAGCATTTGTTGGGCGGAGGCATTTGAGTCTTTTATGGTTGACCCTAGTTATGCTTCCTATGTCTCCTACATTACGTCTGAGTTTTTCTTCCATCCCATCACTTTCTGTCTCATTGTTTGATTGGTTGTCTTGGGGTTTGTGCTTGGAATTAAGTCTTAAAGATTGGTTACCCTCCCCCCTCTTTTTTTAATTTAAAACCCTTCTAATGAGTTGAGCCAGTCATTTTCCGAATATATTTTTCCCGGGTCTTGTGAGGTGCAGCCCAGCCTTCGCCGTTCATTTCCTCCTAGCCATTTGTGTTTGTGTGCGTTTCTTTTGCTGTATGAGCAGTTTCTTGAGTGTTTCTTCCTGAGTGGGTAGAACAGTGGAGGGACTGGGCACCTGACCCAGACTTGGCACCAAACAGACTTGTGACCACCTTCTGGGAAGAGGACCTCAGAATGAGTTCTTGTTTTTCCTGTTGTGGTGCTTTTGAGTATGACACGACCAGGAGAAACATAGGACAAAACGCAAGTGGTGTCTTCTTTCTTTGCAGATGCTGTAAGCCTGGGATATCAACGAGTCCAAAAGGTAGACTGCACATCTCCTAGACCGGTGCTTATCCTTGGGCCGTTACTTGATGCTGTGAAAGATATGTTGGTCAAAGAATCACCAGGGAAATTTTGCAGATGTCCCCTTGGTAAGCCCATTGCTTGGGGAGGGTCTCCTAAGAAAGATGATGTAGGAGAAGAGCAGGCAGAGCTGGGGGGGGGGGCGCGGAATTAAATGTGTCATAAGCATAGAGTCTTTACATTGCCAGAAACAATCCAAGTTCAGTTCCTATTGAATTCCATTGCGCAGCAATTTAGTGCTGAGCTTTAGTTGATCAGATTCTTGTGTATAAGCTTGAATCTATCTTCTGTAACTTAATGTATAGTCCTGGTCTCCTTTGCACCTCCACATAACATCTGTTTATGGAAGGAGCTTCCTAAAATATTCGAAAAGTACTTCCACTAAAGCAATTAATATCTATTTATGTGACTTGGATGCCAGCTGCTTCTTTTGATGATTTGCTGGATGTCCCATTATCCAAACCTTCAAACTAGGAAGCGGAAAAAACGAGTGGACATCCATCCTAGCAACTGGTCCTTCTTCAGGGTTGACTACTTAGTCATCTCTTGAAGGACTTCCTGGAATTTCTGAAATAAAATAGAAAAGATTCTTCGGCGTGACATGTTTTCTCCATTCACTCTTGCTTTTCCTCTTTTGCTCTTAACTCCCGTCTCTCTGAAATTGTTGACTTCGTCTATAAAAAAAAAGAGTTACAGACTTGGGCAAGGCACAAAGGAAAGCAGGTGGGAAGCCAGCCTCCTCCAGGGTTCAGCTTTTGGAAACCTAGTCTGCCCGTGCAACAACAGGGCATTTCACTCTGAGGACTGTTTATCTATGAGAGAGCAGTGTGGTGGCCTGGAAGTAGTGCTCTCGCCTCACAATCAGGAGGCGGTTGAGTTCGAACCTACGTAGCAGCAGATGTTTCTCTCTTCCAGGGCGCAAAGAGAAAACGTTTGCTGTGAGCGTCACGTAGGCATCAGGAAGGGGATCTGGTCAGTAAATGCTCAGCTCCATTCAGTTGCCCCAACTCCACTCTGATGCAAGCAATTACAGAGTCTTTAAAAGGAAAGAAATTTTTTTGCAGATGCAGGATGTATTCCCTGATGATCTCAAACAGCCTTTTTCCAGATCCAGGCCACCCAATAATTGCGCCCATGAAACCTGGGTCAGGAAAAAAACAAACAAACCCATGTGTTTCCCTGAGATCAACCTATTTTGGCTAAAACCGAACAAACCGTTGTTTGTTTTTTTGTTTTCCAAACAGAGGTGATGAAAGCTTCGCAACAAGCCATTGAACGGGGCGTGAAAGACTTTCTGTTCATAGATTATAAACGGAGGAGTGGACATTTTGACGTGACAACCGTCGCTTCCATAAAGGAGATAACTGAGAAGGTGCTTTTCTTTCCCCCAAGTTTTATCCTCTTGATAGAAAAAAAGGAACACAGTGGTAGATTTTTTTCAGGTGGTTTTAACCCTGTGGGCTTCTCGAATAAGAGACTGGGAAAATTGTCCCAAACGTTTTGAAGTAGGATGGGATCGGAAGCTTCTAGCAATCCGAGAAAAGCAGTTCCTTCTCAGCTATGTCAAAACGCCGGTGTTTAAATAAACAGACACATTGGACTAAAGCTCTGCTGGTTTTAATCATGGTTTCTTGAACAAGCCAGAATCAACCAGTCTTGCAGGGGAACCAAGGAACAATGGTATATTTGATCACTTCTGGGCTGATTTATTCTCCTTCCTTATTTTAGAACGTGTTGACTTCACATCGATAAAAATAGTTGTAGACTTGGGCAAGGCACAAGGCAGGAAAACCGCAGCCCGTGCATTTTCCTTCTCTAATTGTGCTAACCACCGGAGAATTGTGGCTTCAGTTTGTGAAAGCAAACCATTGATGTGGTCGTTGACTTTTGCTTGCACAACATGTTCAACTAGGAACAGCCCTCACCAGAGGACACTTGAGCACTGTGTGGTACCGATAGATTCATTTCTATTATTAGAGCAACGTAGAGGCTGAGAAGTCAAGCCGATGAGTTGTACATGAATCAAAACTCAGATTTTTTAAAAAAGAAAAACCACTTGTAATAAATAGGCAATGTGCGCAGAACAAAATAAGAGAGGTAAACATCTTCAAGAATTCAATAGCAATAGCACTTAGAGTTATAGACGGCTTCACGATGCTTTAGAGCCCTCTCTAAGCGATTTACAGAGTCAGCCTATTTGCCCCCAGCAATCTGATTCCTCGTTTTACCAACCTCGGAAGGATGCAAGGCTGAGTCAACTGAGTTGGTCAGGATCGAACTGCTGGCAGTAGGCAGAATTAGCCTGCAATACTGTATTCTAACTACTGCGCTACCATGGCCCTCCCTCCCTCCCTCCCTCCCTCCCTCCCTCCCTCCCTTCCTTCCTTCCTTCCTTCCTTCCTTCCTTCCTTCCTTCCTTCCTTCCTTCCAACATAGCAATAGCACTTAAGACTTATATACCGCTTCACAGTGCTTTACAGCCCTCTCTAAGCGGTTTACAGAGCCAGCTCTTGCCCCCCAACAATCTGGGTCCTCATTTTACCGACCTCAGAAGGACGGAAGGCAGCGTCAACCTTGAGCCGGCGAGAATCGAACTGCTGAACTGCAGGCAGCCGGCAGCCAGCAGAAGTAGCCGGCAGTACCGCATTCTAACCACCGTACTACCACGGCTCAAGAAAAGACTGGGCAGCCATTTTCCCCCGGAATGAGAACAGGGTTTTCTGCTTGAGCAGAGGGTTGAACTAAAGGACTTCCAAGGTCCCTCCCAACTCTTTTATTCTGCGTTTCATGTTCTATCTTGATGGAATGGCTACATCAGCTCAGAGGTGGTCCAATCACAACTTAGGTTATTGGTGAATCTGTCTCTTTAGATTAAGTTCTGGGATCCAGGAGTAGGAAAGCAAAGAAGAGAGGAGAGGAAGAGGAAGGGAGAAAGGAGAGGAGGGGAGGGGAAAGGAGAGGAGAGGGGAAAGGAGAGAGGGAGAGGAGAGGAGAGGAGGGAAGAGGAGAGGACAGAGAAAGGAGAGGGGGAGGGAAAGAGGAGGAGGGGAGAGGGAGATAGCTTGGTTTTGGATTTACTTGAGACCAAAAGGCGAGCTCCTGTTTACTCAACCCTTTGCTACAATATAGGACTGAGTATACTGATCAGCCTTGCAGAATTCCTTGTTAAGAACTGTTGAATGAGCATCATCCTAGTGTTTTGAATGACCAACCAGAGGTCTGTCTTCCTTCCTTCCTTCCTTCCTTAGGACTGTCACTGCCTCCTGGACATCGCACCTCACGCCATTGAGCGACTGCACAGCATTCACATCTACCCAATAGTCATCTTCGTTCGCTACAAAAATGCCAAGCAGATCAAGTAAGTGTGAAGTCATAGAGTTTGGACGGGGGAGGGGTATCTTTCTCCTCCTCCTCACCCGTCCTGAGTTAAGGTTTGCATTCGCGTGCAGTGTGTGGGGTTGTTCCTAACAATTCCCTCTGGTAAGCTGCACTGGAAGCCAACTGAATTAAGCGGAGCATTCATGTGCGTTGTCTACGACATGTAATGAGAAACGTGCCTGATCAGCCACAAACCTTTGCCAGAATGGGAGACATTCCAGGTGCCCATTTGGACCTGTAATTCTTGACATGAACCTGGTTAAGATAAAGCATTTGCCCATAAAGAATAAGGGTCTTCCTAGCGTTGACCTTGACTTTGTCCAACGTCATGGGTGTATCCATGTGGGATTTGGGAGCACAATGCGTAAGCGGCTTGCTGTTGTCTTTGGGGAGACCTTTTTGCAAATTCTCAGTCAAGGCTACAGCCATGGGGATTTCTTGGTCGTCTCCCATCCATGGACACCAGAGAAGAATTTCAAAAGAAGGAAGGAGAAATCAAGCCAAAAGCTCCACTGCTTTAGCATTTATAAGAGGTGAACGAAAAAGATGATGGCTATATGAAAGGGTGGTAAAAGAGAACACTTCCAATGGCAAATATTTCCAGTTCTTAGTCCTTCAGAAAGACCTCCGAGCTGATCCATGGCCATCCTTTTTGACATCGACCTCAAAAGGCTTAGAAGGCAGTGAGCCAGTCAATTCCATGTGTCCAGAGCTGGTTTAATGTCAACTGTCCAGTTGGCATTTCCAGAAAAAGAAAGTCCTGGGACATGATTTTACCAAGGGCAATAATACTTTACTGAAAATCCTTCCGTAGCTTGCCTTTGGTTCTGGATAATTCTTGGCGGAGTGTGGCTGTGGTTTTGTGGGCTATTGTGGTTTTTACTTGTGTGTAGTGTGCACTGTTGACAGCAGTTAATTTTGTTGTGGGATACACAATGACAATAAAGATATACTACTTTATGCTATTCTATTCTATTCTTTCTATATATTCTATATTCTATTCTATTCTATATATTCTATTCTATATATTCTCTATTCTATTCTATTCTATTCTATTCTATATTCCATTCTATTCTATTCTATTCTATTCTATTCTATTCTATTCTATTCTATTCTATTCTATTCTATTCTATTCTATTCTGCATTCTATTCTATTCTATTCTATTCTATTCTATTCTATTCTATATTCTATTCCATTCTGCTTCTATTCTATTCTATTCTATTCTATTCTATTCTGCATATTCTATTCTATTCTATTCTATTCTGCATATTATTCTATTCTATTCTATTCTATTCTGCATATTATTCTATTCTATTCTATTCTATTCTATTCTATATTCTATTCCATTCTGCTTCAATTCTATTCTATTCTATTCTATTCTATTCTATTCTATTCTATTCTATTCTATTCTATTCTGCATATTATTCTATTCTATTCTATTCTGCATATTATTCTATTCTATTCTATTCTGCATATTATTCTATTCTATTCTATTTTATTCTATTCTATTCTATTCTATTCCTATTCTATTCTATTCTGCATATTATTCTATTCTATTCTATTCTGCATATTATTCTATTCTATTCTATTCTATTCTGCATATTATTCTATTCTATTCTATTCTATTCTATTCTATTCTATTCTATTCTATTCTATTCTATTCTATTCTATTCTATTCTATTCTATTCTATTCTATTCCTATTCTATTGAGAGCAGAGATTGCTTTGGAGATTGTGATTGATGAAAGTCTTGCTGTTCCTTCCGTGGGCACTAGATGGCGCTCTCCTCTCACATCCTCATGTCAGCTTTTGCTGTAAATCCCTTCGGTCTTTCCTGGATCCCCCAAAGAAGTCCAAGCATTTAATAAGATCGAGATTGATATGTACATCTATTTGTGTCTTCCAGGGAGCAAAAAGATCCTGTCTTCTTGAAAGACAAGGTGACCCAGAAACATTCCAAAGAACAATTTGAGACGGCTCAGAAGATAGAACAGGAATACAGCAAGTATTTCACAGGTTGGTATTTAAGAAAACAGACGCTGCTACCGAGATGAAGCAGGATGTTCTCTTCCCCCTTGGTGGTAGGAACTAGAGGCTTTCCAGGGAGCTGCCCCTCACTTCATTGCTCCCCTTTGAAAATTTACAATGACATCAGCAGGAGAGACCAACCCCTTCTCTCCCGGGTAGCAGCTTTGCGTATATTCACGTCGATGGAGATTCTTGGTCACCCAGGTCGTAGTTGTCTTAAAGGTGCTTTAAAAATATATATATATGAGGATAGCCTTTGGAAATAGCCTATCTAAAATGTTTCCTTAACTTTTCCCGGGTGTCTCTTTGTGCAACAAAAACGCCTGTCCAAAATGACATCAGATAAACATACTTCGTCAAGGGAGCTGCTGATGTATTTGATTTTATTATAATTTTACTATATAGAGATATAGATATATATACACACTCGGTATATCGATTAACGGTGTTTGGTTGCTACACCCCGTCCTCCCTGTTTATTGCTCCCTTCCTCCCTTGCTAAATTGAGGGTTTTGCTTTTCTGTAACCGCATCCTTCTAACCCTATTTAAATTTAATGTGCAAATTTTATCACTCGCGGTGGCTCAAAATAGCTCCCAGGAAGACCTCAGTGAGAAGAAGAAGAAAAAAGTTGTCTTAGGAGGGAGTCTTCATTGTGGAATTTGGTTGTTGTTGTTGTCGTTATTCATCGCACAGTCAGCCAAATGCTCGGACTGAGTTCGGCATTTTTGTCTACCTATCGAGTCCTTACCAAGGACCTGGGATAGGCAGATCTGGATGTTTCATGATATTACAGATCTCGTCGGAGGATGGAAGCTGTTTCCGGTAAGGCTGCCTTTTGCAATTGACTGATGGCGAATTTGTCAATGCCAATGGTGTTCAAGGAGTGCTCCAGATATATTGTAATTGCACCCAAGGCGCCTTTTACTCTGGCTACTACCTTTGCTTTCTTTTGCCACAGTCGTTCTATTTCTATTTGTAGGTCTTTGTACAGTATTTTGTTATCTTCTCCAATTCTTTCTCCTCTATTCTGCTGTCTCCAGGCACTGCCACATCCACTATCCAGACTTTTTTTGTCTTTCTTATCGACAGTTGTTAAGTCCAGGGTGTTATGTGGCAGATGCTTTGTCTGTTTGAATTCTAAAGGCCCAGAGCAATTTAACATTTTCATTGTCTATGACTTTCTCTATTTTATGGTCTCACCAGTTCTTGCTTGCAGGCAAATGGTATTCCTTGCAGATCTTCCAATGCACCAGTGTTGCTACTTTGTCATGCCGCTGCAATAACAACAACAACAATAACAATGATAATAGTAACGATAATAATGATGATGATGATAATAACAATAACAACAACAATAATAATTGTTTTTATTTTGCTTGCGCTAATTATTTCTTTAAATTTGGCCATCCCCAATTTATCTCTTTTTTCCCATTTTAATTTGCCTGCCTATTTTTTCTCCTGCCATGTTTTGATCTCTGGGAGAGCTAATTAAGCCATTCAGAGGACTTTTAAAAATAAGGTCGCGGAGGGATGCTTAGGAAATGTTCTATTAAAAACCCAGGAGTCAGAGTGGCTGTTATAAGACTGCTGATGAGGTGCTGAGAATATGATGCTGTGTTAAACACTCACATACGCGGAATTAAAGTGTTGCATAAGACATTCTCGCCCAATCCGATTTTAGCTGATTGATTCATATATTTTTTTTAATTTTCATTTTTCATTTTTCCAATTTACAAAACGATAAACAATTTTTTTTAAACAGTACTGTGTCATGTATCTCTTGCAGTTATTTACATTTATTACTATACATTTTTGTTTCTCTGTTCTAACCAATTATACCACTTATCCCACACCTCATAAAATTCTGTTTCTTCCTTGCCTTTCATTTCTAGCGTAAGCTTATACATCTCGGCACATTCAAATAATGGTTATGGATAATCATATCATTAGCTGGTATATTTTCTAGTTTACAGCATTGAGCATAGACAATACGTGCTGCTGTTACTATGTGTACAATAATATATTGGAGTTGCTTCTTTATCTTTTGATTAATTATTCTTTTCAAGGCAGTGGACAGCAAATCTGCGTTTTGAGTGCTGCTTCTGGATAGGTAGTTTACCGATTGATTAGTCGTAACGATCATATGAAAACTATAAAACAAAAATGTCCCAAAGATGCTTTTTCAGGAGACAACTGGACTTTTCTTGTTTTTCTTTGAAGACGTTTTGCTTCTCATTCAAGAAGCTTCTTCAGCTCTGACCGGATGGTGGGGAATGGAAGGATTTATACTCCTTGCAGACAGCTGGTCATTTGCATTCTTTTAGAGGGTCGTTGAGGCCACCTGGAGGTTTGTCTGTGTCTTCAGGGTCACCTGAGTGGTGCAATTGTGTGTGGAGCCTTCTTGGAACTGCTGAAAGGATTGTGTTGTTCCAAGAAGGCTCCACACGCATTTGCATTACTCAGGTGACCCTGAAGACACAGGTAAACCTCCAAGTGGCCTCAACGAGTCTCTAAAAGGAGGCAAATGACCAGCTGTCTGCAAGGAGTATAAATCCTTCCATTCCCCACCGTCCAGTCAGAGCTGAAGAAGCTTCTTGGATGAGAAGCGAAACGTCTTCAAAGAAAAACAAGGAAGTCGAGTTGCCTCCTGAAAAAAGCACCTTTGGGACAACCAGGACCTGGATGACGGAGAATCTCCATAAACCTACCAGCCAGTTCTTCATCTCTTGAGTGGCACTTCTCCCAAGCCTATTGAAAAAAAAAGAAAGAAAAATAATAACCTCAAACTTGCAGGACAAGAAACAACCCAACCTGAGTAAATGGCCTAGACCAGGGGTAGGCAACCTTGGCTCTTTTATGACTTGTGGACTTCAACTCCCAGAATTCCTGAGCCAGCCATGCTGAGGGGAAAGGGAGAGGTTTCCAAGCTGAGCCGTGCTGGCTCAGGAATTCTGGGAGTTGAAGTCCACGAGTCATAAAAGAGCCAAGGTGGCCTACCCCCGGCCTAGAATCTCTACTACTTTTTAAAACTTAATGTGGGTTCTCGAAGCTACAGATAGTCCTCGACTTACAAGAGTTCGTTTAGTGACTGTTCAAAGTTACAACGGCATTGAAAAAAGCGAGTTATGACCGTTTTTCACGCTTGCGGCCTTTGTAGTGGCCCCATGGTCATGGAATCAGAATTCAGAGGCTTGGCAACGGACTCATACTTACGACCGTTGCTGTGTCCCAAGGTCATGGGAATCCCCTTTTACGACCTTCCGACAAGCAAAGTCAAAGGGGAAGCCAGATTCACTTAACAACCGTGTTACTAAATTAACAGCTGCAATGATTCACGTCACAACGGTGGCAAGGAAGGTCGTAAAATGGGGGCAAAGCTCACTGAACCGATGTCTCACTTAGCAACAGAAAGTTCGGGCTCAATTGCGGTCGTTAAGTCCAGGACTGCCTGTACTGAACGGGAAATCATTTCCCCTCCCAAACCAACGAGTTACTCAGATTTGCAAGGCTTCCTCCCTGCCAAAAATTTCGGCCTCCATTGTGGTTGTAAGTCAAGAACAGCCTGTACTTCATTGATGCGGTTCTCCTGGTTTGCAAATAAAGCTGGAGGCTGGTTGTAAACTGGCCTCCAGAAGTTGTGGGTGCCCCAACACTGGAGGCTTTTAAGAAGAGACTGCACAGCCATTGGTCTCAAATGGTGTATAGGGTCTCCTGCTTGAGCAGGGGGCTGGACTAGAAGACCTCCAAGGTCCTTTCCAGCTCTATTCTGATTGATTAACACTGGAAAGAGGCCGTCATGATAGATGCCTTGCTCAACAGACTGAGGCATTGATGCTTCGTGCAACTTTTAATGGCTACGCCGCACATCACTGCAGGCTTTACAATACTGCTAAAGGTAAAACAGCTCCAACACTGGAAGTTTTTAAGAAGAGACTGGGGAACCATTGGTCTGAAATGGTGTAGGATCTCCTGCCTAAGCAGGGGGTTGGACTAGATGACCTCCAAGGTCCCTTCCAACTCTTGTCATTGTGTTCTTTTCTATTCTATTCTACTCTACTCTACTCTACTCTACTCTACTCTACTCTACTCTACTCTACTCCTACTCTACTCTACTCTACTCTATTCTATTTTATTTCTTATTCTATTCTATTCCATTCCATTCCATTCCATTCCATTCCATTCTCTATTCTATTCTATTCTATTCTATTCTATTCTATTCTATTCTATTCTATTCTATTCTATTCTATTCTATTCTATTCTATTCTATTCCATTCCATTCCATTCCATTCCATATTCTATTCTATTCTATTCTATTCTATTCTATTCTATTCTATTCTATTCTATTCTATTCTATTCTATTCTATTCTATTCTATTCTATTCTATTCTATTCTATTCTACTCTACTCTATTCTACTCTACCCTACTCTACTCTACTCTACTCTACTCTACTCTACTCTACTCTACTCTACTCTACTCTACTCTATTCTACTCTATACTCTATTCTATTCTATTCTTGTTTCCCCAGGCATTGTCCAAGGAGGACCACTTCCAGCCATTTGCACTCAAATCCTGACCACGGTGGATCAAGAGCAGAACAAAGTCCTGTGGATTCCTGCTGGCCCCTAATAAATGGACGCTGTGAAAAATGAAATACTGTTAACTGCAACAGATTCTACGTGAACAGCTGATGGGGGTATCTGTGTGGTAGGTTGCAAAGCATCTCACGCCACGTTATCTGCGACCTGTGTTTGGAAGGCAAGCGATCCGTTGCCGACAGCAGAATTTTTCCGATGTTTCTCTCGCCGCGGACGATCAAATCCCGTTCTTTTTTTCAGAAAAAAACCCCCACAAAACTTCGCAAAGCTGCAAGAAGAAAAAGAAGAAGAAATCCTTTAGGTTACGTTTACAAAACCTTTGCCCTGCTCCCCAATATTTTGGGTTTGTGTTTACTTGAATTTTTTTAAACAACAAGAAGCGATCGTTTTTTGAGCTTCTCCTCGGCTGCCCACCCCCACACACACAACCTGTGACAACGGTGTGCGAAGGAACTCTCTTTCTTGAAGTGTGCAGCCGTTTTAGGCCAGGATTGCATGCATGAATTTTGAGGAGTGGGCTTCCCCTACAGGTACTTGACGGGGAAAAAGAAATTCCCCCATGGGTCAGGCCACTGTGTGTGTGCGCGCGTGTATGTGTGTGTGTGTATGTGTCCAGTGTTCTTTGTCCAAAGTTACTGGTTTATTTTATGCATGACTTTTTGGTATTTAAATCTCATGCTATGTGCTCCTTGTCTCTTTAAGAATTGGGTTTGGACTTTGTGTCAAACCATAAATCAAAAAAAGGGGTTATAAGTTAGGCCTAGGCTGTTTATGTTAACCATGTGTAGTTAGTTTACACAACGTTGGTGAAAGTTGGTCCTTGGAGTAAAATAGCCATAGGGATTTTTTATTTAATTAGGAGCAAGTTCAGTTTTAGGGGACCTGACAGCTTCTAGTGTGATCTATAACTGTTAGTTTTACCACTGTTGGGAAAATGAAACAACAGCAACATGTGTACGCTTTTGTTTTTTTTAAATTTGTTAGAATTTGTAATTCCTGCCTGTATCAATCTCCACTGTATATTGCTTCCCCCCCCCCTTCTCTTGCTTTTTTATTTTTATTTTTTTTTAAAAAAATAGGGCTTTTTTTCCTTCCCCCCCCCAGCCGTCATTTTATTATATTTTTCCTTCGTAAAATAATTGCATGTCGTGTTTTGTAGGTGCCGTACCTTGATTGCTAAAAAGTTTTGTTTAGAGCTGCGTTTGTGGCTTAACATGTTCCTAACATTTCATTAGATAGATTTTTGTTCTGTGGGCTTGCCTTCCAGTTTTGAGGGGGGGGGGTTCCCTTTTTTTTTATTTGCATTAATTTAAAAAAAAAAAAAGGGATTTTTCTTGCACAATGACTCAAAAGCAGCACTTGGTTAGAAATTATATCTTCTGTTTTACAGATACTATTTTGTAGTACTGAATACCACAGAGAAAGGAAAAAAAACGTAGAAAGGTTATAATACACGCAGAGTGAAAATGTTGTTTATAAGTTGAGGGACAGCAGTTCTATTTTTTTTTTCTTTTTTAAAAGGAAAGAGGCTTGGGGTGGACGATGGTACGACTGAAAGAAACCAATACTGTTCCAACAGTAAATTTTCTGTACTAAAAATGTCACTTTATATCAAAACAAAAATAAAAGAAACTTAAGTATTGTGTTAAATAAAGGTCAATTTCTATAATTTGAAGGGTATGAAAATTTGTTGCTCGCTTACAGTCGAGTCTGTTTTTTTAAATTTTATTTCGATTCATTTATTAAATTTATGTGCTGCTCATCTTACTATTACTGTTACTATATTATTAAATGCTTGTTTAAATGATTTAGGTAGCCACGAATCTCCGAATAAAGTGAGCGCCACACAGATGACGAACAAGGTTCTCAAGCGAAACACAACATATGTAATAAGCAGAAAAACCATTTGTTTCAGAGGAAGCAAAATAGAAAGTTCTGGAATCTGTTTGAGATGAGGAAAAGTTGACGTGGTGGAGTTTTCCTTCATACTTACTTGGCTCAAGTAGGAAAAATGTTTTCCTAAATTTCGAGGAATCTTAGAACAACAAAACTTGAGTTTTAAAAAAAGGACCAGATAAGTTGATTTTCAGGCGGGAAAAATCAGGACGACACATTGTAAGCTCCAGTTAAGCTGATTTATTGCTCATGCCTGTACAAAAGAATCTAGTCAACTAATGGTCAGCACTAAATTGGTACTAGATAAGAGTCAACAGAATTCAAGAGGGTTCTGTCAAAGTGGTGCGAACCAGCTGAATCCCACCACTGTATCTCTTTCTTTCTTTCTTTCTTTCTTTCTTTCTTTCTTTCTTTCTTTCTTTCTTTCTTTCTTTCTTTCTTTCTTTCTTTCTTTCTTTCTTTCTTTCTTTCTTATCTATCCATCCAGTGGTGGGATTCAAATATGGGAACAGCCGGTTCTCTGTATGGATGCCGCTTCCGGAAGTCCATTCTGGGCCTGGGCAACAAAAAATTAGCTACCGGTTCTGCCGAAGTGGTGCGAACCGGCTGAATCCCACCACTGGTTAGGGTTGAGCATGGCTGGCTCAGGAATTCTGGGAGTTGAAGTCCACCAGTCTTAAAAGGGCCATCGTTCCCCACCCCTGGTCTAAAGGCTTGCTTCTTTGGTAACAGACTTTTGTTCACCCTCCCAGATGCCGAGAATCCCAAATTTCCTTTAGATTGGAGTCCGATGCCTGCGTGAAAATACGAAGATTGGATATGATCGTACGGACAGCAACAGGGAAGGAGAGGAGAAAGCACAAGCTCCATTAACCCAAAACAAAAGGAATCCCACACGATGGGCAAATCGACAACATGATGCTTCAGCACAAGGAATGCATGTCATGGCCAGCAACAGTGATAAAGACAACGATTGTACCATGAAGACTCTGCAGAGAAGGGCATCTGAACGGAACGGAGTTTCCCAGCATGAATGCCAAGGAGACTCAAGCAGAGATATTGTCAAGTTCCGGCTGAGAAGCCCAACGAAGCAAAACACCACAGACGTTGTGTTCTCTAACGTAAACTTTATTAGGCATTAGGAAAGTGGTAAGATAGAAAGGAAACTAGCTCTGAGAATATGGCAGGAAGAAGATAATTAAAAGAGTGAAACTTTCCCTCCCCTCTCTCTGACAGTTCAGGTCACATTGTCCAAGATATCTTCCAGTAATTGTTACGCTATCAGAAGAAACTTCAGTTCGCCAAAACAATTTTTTCAACGGCTTCGGCTCTCACGTTGATAAGGAACACCTGTGGATCCAAAACTCTCCCCTTTTCTCCCTCCCTTGTACTGTAGACAAACTAGAAGCACAACAGCAGTCCTAAACACGCAAGGTTTCATAGCTTGACAAATATTTGCTGGGGGGGGGAGCTTACTTAAGCCTCTCTTGTTTTCTTGCAGATGGAAGAAGCCCCCCCCCTCTTCTAATGCACCGAGTGGCTTAATTATGATTGGACACCCAGGAAGTTTTGAGAAACAAGAATGTGCCACAAGGAAAGGAAAGAGGGGATCCCAGGGTTTAGCTAGCAGCCCGAAACCAAAACGAAATTGCGGTGACCAAACTAGGTTGCGTTGTGGAAAGCTTTTCTAATGATAGCAATTAGGTTCCGAGGCTGTGAAGCATCACTAAGTGTGTGCAGGAAGTGCAGCCATCACACATTTCAGGGGGAAATTAACGAACGAGGGGTGGGGGGGGGAGAAAGCTGAGATAAAATATAAAGACACGAGCAGCTTTGAGTTTTGGGCTAGGCACACATCTTTAATTAGAAGCTGGCAGCTGGGTACACAAAATGTAGCAGAGCTTTCTAAGGCCCAGCATGAACAGCTCAAGTGTAGCCAGAAGAATGAAAGTGTCCAAATGACACCCAGTTGTGATTTCCTAGCCTTGAGTTATTACGTTAATGTCATGGGGATCCTTGTCCTGTGACCGATGTTAAACATTTGAGGAAATGGCAAGGACTGGGTTCTGAGGCTCGAGAGGGGAATGATGGCGACGGTGAGGGTGATGCTGTCCATTCAGTTGTGTCCAACTCTTGGCGATTCTTTGGGTCAGATCTCCCCACTTCTTCCGATCTTGCGCTACTTCTTTTGAGTTTTTCTATGCTCTGGTTGCTGTGGGATAGAATCAAGATCCCATGAAGTGTTAATACCACTTTACAAGGCCTTGGTAAGACCACACTTGAATTATTGCATCCAGTTTTGGTCACCACGATGTAAAAAAGACGTTGAGACTCTAGAAAGAGGGCAGAGAAGAGCAACAAAGATGATTAGGGGACTGGAGGCTAAAACATACAAAGAAGAGTTGCTGGAATTGGGTATGTTTAGTTTAATGAAGAGAAGGACCAGGGGGGACATGATAACAGTCTTCCAATATTTGAGGGGCTGCCAACAAAGATGAGGGAGTCAAGCTGTTCTCCAAAGCCCCTGAAGGCAGGACAAGAAGCAATGGATGGAAACTAATCAAGGAAAGAAGCAACCTAGAACCAAGGAGGAACAGTGAGAACAATTAACCAGTGGAACGGAAGTTGCCTTCAGAAGTTGTGGGTGCTTCATCACTCAAGGTTTTTAAGACTAGACAGTCACTTGTCTGAAATGGTATAGGTTCTCCTGCTTGAGCAGGGGGCTGGACTAAAAGATCTCCAAGGTCCCTTCCAGCTCTATTCTATTCTAATCAAGGAGAGAAGCCATTTAGAACTAAGAAGAAGTTTTCTGACAGTTAGAACAGTTAATCAGTGGAACAACTTGCCTCCAGAAGTGGTTTTTAAGAACAGACTGGACAACCATTTGTCTGAAATGGTATAGGGCTTCCTGCCTGAACAAGGGTTGGACTAGAAGATCTTCAAGATCCCTCCCAACTCTTGTTATTATAGGTGTTTGATGGTATCCGACACCATGTTCTTTGATGGCCTCGTTTCCTTTTACCGCTAATCTTCCCAACATAATTGCCTTCTCCAGTGAATTCCCCTGCACAACGTGGCTAGTTTTGAGAGACAGTTTCGTGATTTTGTTCTCCAGTGACACGTCTGGTGTTATCAGAACTTGCTTGCTGGTCATCTTTGCTGTCCCAAGGAGTACGCAGGAGCTTTCTCCAACGCCACGGCTCAAACAAGCCCACTTTCTACCTGTCTTGCTTTTTTAAGGTCCAACTTTCACAATCATAGGCAGCTACGGGGAATATAATAGAGCTGGCTGTCCACAGAGTAGGAGACACAGAATCGTGGCCTTAAATCGGCTTTCAAATATTCGGAGGAGGAACCTACATTACTGAAATCTCTAATCCTGCTCCTGACCTGCAGGGCCATTAAGGTGAAATTTGAAAAAATAAGCAAGTCAGTAAAAAGCTGGAACTTTGTGATTTATGCTGACAGCGGCGAGAATGCTCTCTGTGGCAAAAATGGAAAGACGGCACTAATTCCTCCAATGGAAAGACTGGCTGAAAAAACTGATGGAGCTGACAGGGCCAAATTAACGGCTTTATTCAAAGGAAAGAATCCATCCAATTTCGTTGCTACTTGGAAACCTCTTCTAGCTTTTGTGCTCCAGACAGAACAAAATGAAGCCACTTGACTCTGGGGTTTGCTGATTAGATAGGTCTGTTGGCATAGAAGTGGCTGGTGTATATACTACATTTGCAAAAGTAAAAAAGTTGAGGCTGTCGTGTTATTTACTTTTATGCTACTGCACTGAAAATACTAGACGGTAGCCGGAGGAAATCTCAGCTTACTTCTGTTCTGTAAGCTGAGGATTCGTAGTCCAGCTGTTTTTGATGCCTACAAGCTCGCTACCATCAAAAACAAGCTTTCCTCAAAGATTCCTTTAACAAGATTTCACATCTGAGTTAAAAATGTCAGTTACTGGGTCATTACCAGTTTGAAACTTATCTTCAACTAGTTGAGGCAGAAATCTTTTTTCCTTTCCTTTCCTTTCCTTTCCTTTCCTTTCCTTTCCTTTCCTTTCCTTTCCTTTCCTTTCCTTTCCTTTCCTTTCCTTTCCCTTCCTTCCTTTCCTTTCTTTTCCTTTCCTTTCCCTTCCCTTCCCTTCCCTCCCTTCCCTTCTTCTTTTCTTTCTTGAATGAGGAATAAGCTGCTAACCAGGATCTCTCTCCTGGACTTTTAATATTTATTACACTGGGGAAATCATGATGCCAGATCAAAGCCCTTTGAATATTTCATTATCTCATTCATATTAGCCATTATCATTACACTATGAATGGCTTAATTGGCAGTTTTCTAGAATCTTCTGGGGAATCTAGCAAGCTTTCTAGAGCCTTCACCTTAAATATTCCTTCCTGTAGGAAAAAAAGTTTATTCAGTGGTATAGCTGTCAGTTGTGGCACGGAAAGACAATCGCTTGACTTTAGAAAACCCAATCTGCTTATCTTTTATGCTAAAGAAAATATACGTTTCTATGAATCTGCCTTTATCTTCCTCATATAAATATAAATAAATAAACGGGAGCTTTATCTTGGGCTTCCCCAGCGTGTGTCCCAGAAGAAACAAACCAGTCCCATCTTCAGACAAGAAATCTGGTACGGTTTCTGAAATCATTCATTGTCTGGGTTAATACATGGGCTGCAATTCAGCCAAGGGTTTCTTCTCTTCTTCTTGTGCCATATCCGTTATCGGACGTTGGCGATCATGTTGGCGATCCTGTTTTTATCAGCAGCCGCACGAAAAAGTGCGGGAGATTCTTAGCACCCCTGCCCCATTTAAGGGGCGCCCGTACTCGGGGCCATTGTTAGGTTTTGCCGCCATTAACATGATTTTCCTGGGAAATATATAGTGTAGTAGTCTTCCCTTTGCTTTCTACACCGCTGTGCACATGCTGTTCAAGTGGCTGCCACCACACCGTGTGCTGTTCTTCTGAATCCGTTCCAACCAATATGGTCTCCGCCTTCAGTTGATACTGGGGAGCCAGCTGCCACTCACCAGGCCTGTTGGTCCACGGGAGGTATTTGATTCCCTCCAGCCCGCCATTACAGTATAAAAGCCATAATGGGTAGGGCCCCCCAATCCGCCACCCGGGGACGCGCTCTGTGGGGGTTCCAGGCTCCCCCTAAGAGCAAGGGTTTCAGAAGTGGCTTAAATCACACGAAAATTCTAATTCGGTTAAATTCTATCCAAGATCACCCTAACTGTGAATCTAACCGGTAGGCCTCTCTACCTGGTCTGGCTAAGAGTGCTACGTGAATGCTAGCTTTGAGTGAGACCTATGAACTCTTTAAAAATAGGATCCAAGCAACGTCCCAAAACTGCTTTTTCAAAAGGCAACTGGACTTTGTTTTTGCTTGAAAATTTTTTGCTTCTCATCCAAGGAGCTTCTTCAGTTCTGACGGATTGGTGGAGGATGGAATTCCTTCCATCTTCCACCATCCAGTCAGAGCTGAAGAAGCTCCTTGGATGAGAAGTGAAACGTCTTCAAGGAAAAACCCAGGGAATATAAATCCTTCCGTTCCCCACCAAACAGTCAGAACTGAAGAAGCTTCTTGGATGAGAAGCAAAACATCTTCAAGGAAAACCGGAAAGTCCAGTTGCCTTTTGAAAAAGCACCTTTGGGACAGCCATGACTTGTATGACCGATCAAAGACAGATCGAAGCAACGTTAGATGGCTGCAAATTCCTTTTGAGTCCTCTAAATATTCACTTTAAAAGAAGCTAGCTAATACCAAAAAAAAAAAAAAAAAGCAGATTTGTTAACACCTGTTAAGCAATTGAGCTTCCATCTTATTAACTTCTGAATTCTAGCTTTTAAGGGCAAACAGGCAGGGAAAAGTTGCTATTTTTATGTCTTGATGTGTGAATCATCCTAACATATAGACCCGGCCACAGCTGGAGACAAAACCATTGATTTAAAATATAAGCTTTACGTGGACGCGTTGTTAAATTCAGTAGGTTTCGGAAGGGCGAGCAAGATTTCTCCTCCGTTCCCCCATAATTTCTCTCTTGATCAGGAAAAGTATAAAGTTGGCGCTATTCATTTTTTTTAGCTGGCTATCTCTCTGTGGTTCTTGGCTCGCTCATAAATTAATAACTGCAGAAACGTATTTGGAAAGAATTTAGTGTTGTCCAAAGCCTAGGCAACAGTACACTAGTCCTCTGCGGTGCATCTCTTTGACTGGTGCTTTGTGATGGAAAAACCTCCTGACTAATATGAGCTAATATGACAGACTTTGTCACTGAATTCTTTCCTTTTACAGTCATACCTTTAGGAAGATAAACTTGAGTTCCAGCCAGTTTTTGGGTGGTGATCTTGTGAATTTCCAGCATACTTTAATAACGGCATACTTTGATTTTGCTGAGCTCTCTGGCAGCTTTTTTTTCTTTCGCCATTTAAGGAATAGTTCCCTCTCCTTTTCATTCCCTTAAATGTCTTCAGTTTCAAAACAGTCCATTTCTGGGCCCCACGGTGACTTGCTGCATTTGATCACCCTTAAAGCAGTGCTCAAGATTTTGCCTTGCCTATACACACACACAGACACACACACACAAACAGGGATGGTGCAAAGGACATATCTTTGAAGCCTCTTCATCCACCATTTCTAAAATCAAGAGAAACAACTGTTGTTGTTGTTTTATTTTTCTTCTGCCTTGCCTCTCTTCGGAAGCTGAAGGATGCTTTCTGCAGGTGTACAGCCCAACATTGGGAGGCAATGCTCTCCTCCAAGGGAAGTGAAGAAAAACTGCACTGCCTCTTTGCCCTGGCACACTAAATTACATCGCCTGCCCAGTGGAAAATTCCTCAAGGCAAATGTTAAGTGGCTTTGCACTGGCATATAATAAACTGCAGCTGGAAAGATGTGGAAGACACATCTTTCGCTGTTGTGTAATTCTCTTGAGTTAAGTCAGAGCCCTTTAAAGATCCGATTGTCTATGGAGAATCATTGCATCCTTTTGTAAACGTCCAGAGCGGAGTTAAGGAAGAAGCTGACCCAGGGGGAAATGTAGGAATTAAGATGTACCCCCCAAAAGACCCCCCAATTCCAGTATCTTGCTGTTTTTATACTCCATTAAACGTGTTTACATGTGTCCTTCCATCTTTCCAGGCCTTTCCTGTCTTTTAGAGAGGGCAGTTCAACTGCAAATGTCACGGCCAAGTCAGTCGGGGTTGTCTTTTTGAAATTCCACCATTATCGTATTTTTAGCCATGGTGACATTCATCAGCTCACCTTGCAGCTTCTCGTGTTGCAGCTAATTAGCGCTGCAATGATTAAGTCTCTGTGTGTGTGTGTGGTGGAGAAGAACTTGTATTTTGGGAAGAAGGTTGAGTATCTAGGCTCTAGGCTGCCTCCTCATATCCCTGGCAGTTGGGCGCCATTCTCCAGCTGAGGTCTTCAGGGCTTCCCAACTGCTTGGTTTCTTCTAACTTTCGTTCTGCATCCAGAACATTCCTTCTAACTCTTGTTCAAAGTCAAATCACCAAAGTCAGGGAGCAAGATCATATGAATCAAGCTGCTGCTTTAACTTTGGGTCCAGAGTCTATAACGTTAAGAGTTCCTGCCTATCAACCTGTAGTTCCAAATTCCCCTTTCACAATTTCTGGAGGACAGTCTCCGGTCTGCTGTAGATCATATAAAAATACAGATATTCAGCAACACGGAATATTCGTTGGGTTACCAGTTTGGTCTGGTGGTTAAGGCGCCAGGCTAGTGGATGATGCTATAGTAAGCAAACTCTGTATTAAATTCTGCTAGGCGTGTTTAAACTCATGCACAAACACACCCCAAAAGCTTTAAGGAAGCTGGAGAACAGCTCCCCTATGCTTACCCAGTGTGATCAGTACAGACCCCGGAGGCTGAGATTTCAAGAACTAAATAAATACATTTGTAAACAGATGTCCTGCCTCTTGCTGTGCGACAGTCAGTTTTTCCTGAATGAAGGCAATGTCTTCCATGCAGTAACCTTTAACTATTATTTTTGTTTGTCCCTCAAAGATCCTGTAGTGGAGAATCAAAAGATAAAAATTTCCCTGTCCAATCATGTCTGACTCTTCTCTGTTTCTTGGTCAAGGGAGCGAGCATTGTCCAGAGACATTTCTGGGGTCAAGTGGCCAGCATGGCTATACACCAAAAGCACACAGAACACTGTTTAACTTCCCACTGAAGTGGTACCTATTGATCTACTTGCATTTGCATGCTTTCAAACTGCTAGGTGGGCAGGAGCTGAGGCAAGGAACGGGAGCTCACCCGTCACGCAGTGCTGGATCTCAAACCCGGCTTGTCAGCTCTCCAGCTGACAAGCTCGGTGTCTTTAACCGCTGAACCACCATGCCTAAAAGTTTCTTCTATCCTCAAGACTCTGCTCTCACTTACTTTTTCTATTCTACTTAGTGTCAGCTTCCCCCCCCCCCCTGCGGCTAGTAACAAACCCTAGAAAACCTTGGTTGATCCCCAGAATACCTGGATCGTACTTAGATCAAAGACCTGCAGGAAGCTTCTGAGCTGCAGGATAGATTCAGAAGTTTAGAAAGAGATTTCTGAAGAAAGCAGGGCTCCGGGAGGTCCACACAGTTGTCAAGGAAACAAGAACATATTCTTGAAGTCACCAGGAATAAAGTCAGAACGTGGATTCTTCATCTTTCTGTTCTCAGCTTTCTTGAGATAGGATATCATTCGTGTCCCATTTTCCCCCCAGAAATCTTGCTCTGCACCGCTGTTTCCCTGCTGCAGGCTGATCAGTTGGGCCACAGCAAAATTTGGGGGGTGTCCAGAGAGGTGGGGCTATTCACACCTGCCATAGAAATTGAGTAATGCTGGCAAAGAGGTAGCCAGTCCCAGTGATTGCATGCACACATCTGTGCCTATAGGAGACGACCAGGCTGAGCCTGAGGGAGGGGTCAAATGTGTCATCAGTCTCGAGTCCCTCCCACAAGAGAACTAAGTCCCGCCCACCTTGAATTCCGTTGACTCTTTATCTACCGCCAATTTGCCTTGACCATTAGTAGCTCAGATTCTTGTAGAGATTCTTGCAATAAACCTGTATTTATTTAAACCACCCGGGCTCCTGCTTTCCTGTGCTTGACAGTGCCTTTTTCTCAGAAGCAATAAGAAAACTATTTATTTATTAAACTTATATGCTGCCCATCTCCATGCCGAGTGACTCTTGAGTTACCCAGAGTTTACCACCGACATCCGGGATTTTTTTCAAAACTTCGCAACTTAGTCTACTCTTTCTTGAGATTTCATCATCCAATTTGTAATTAAGTCGGATCAAGGCAAACTTCCCTTTTGGGTTGACCAGCGCAAAGTAGACTTGTTGATCTACCTTACGTAGTGTTTTTAAAAAACTCCTTAAAGTCTTTTTTTGGGGGGGATGAGGTTGGCATCTCTCAATCTTCCTCATAAAGAAGAGCGAATACATAATTAATTTCGGTCAAGTGTAATTTTATCCAACCCAACAAGCTGCGACGGTTTCCCATCCTAACCGAAAACATTTAATTTTCTCTTAAACCTCCGGCAGATATCTGGGTGGTTCAGGTTAGTCTTCTGGAACAAAAGAGAGCAAATATACACCTGTTTAATTTACGACGATGACCTTTTTTTTTGGGTGTCCTACTTTAGCCTACATGCCACCTAAAGAACCACGAACTTCTAACCTTAGGCACAATCAGCCAGGTTCCGTTACTTTCAGAGACCACGATACTAAGCTAACGCAATTGCATTGCTCCTAGTGATTTTTAAATCATTCAAAGGTCCGGCTTTCACCCTGGCGGTAATTATTAGGAGTTTAGAGTTTCTTTGAATTTATTAGAAGCTGACATTTTCACAAAATTGGAAATAGCATCCTCGGATGATTTGTTGAAGCGGAATAGAACTCCAAAATGCCTTCTCCAACCAAAGGGACTGATGTTTTAGATGACTGAGCTAAATAAATTGGCTAATGAAGTCACCCTGATGCATAAAGGGAATGTTTTCTAGCCTTCAGAATAATTACTTAAATTGCCGCATCTGCCCCTAGTAAAGGAAAAATTGTCTGATGCAATGTCTCCTCTCTCCCTCCCTTTCTAATCAAATAAACTGTGTTTTCTAACTAGGACAAATAGAGGTTTTTAAGAGGAGATTGGGACGGCCGTTTGTCCAGAAGGTATATAGGGTCTCCTGCTTGAGGAGGGGGTTGGACTAGAAGACCTCCGAGGTCCCTTTCCAACTCTGTTATTCCATTGGTATAGTTGCAGCATTAACCTGAAATAAAACCGTAACCAAAATGGATAAAGTAACCTTTCATCTCATTAAATGAAAATCAACTACGAAAAGGAAGGACCCTTTTCAAGAAGCGCCAGAGACGTGACGCTGATATGGTTTGTTTGCTTGCAAGAAATTCACATAAAACAAGAGCGTGTCAGTTTGGTATAAGAAGAAGAAGTTAGGGGAAGAATACAAAGCAGCGAAAACAAAGAAAAATGGAATTGTAATTTATTTTACTTCCCCCCCCAAAGTTTTTTATTAATTTTCCAATATTACATTTACATATTTGAAAAGTAGCGTGGCGGCTGGGCACAGTAATTCCATTACATTTGAATATCATCCGTACAAATCTCAAAGGATTACAACAACTAATTCACTCTCTTTCCCCCATAATATCTACTGTCTCATATTCGGACCAACACAGTTCTTATTCTATCAATCAAACAGAAAATACCTTTCTAGTATTCATCAATAAATCTTCAGTCTATACATATCTTAATTGATTTGACATTCCATCTTTTAGACAATAACCTAGTAAGTTTTTCTTAACTTTGATTTCCCATTGATATTTAAATGTAACGTTTAATCTTTATCATTTCCAAATTTTAAATGACCCCAATTTCTAAGTCTCCTATCTCGTATTTGGGGCTAATAATATATTTTTTTTATTCTTTCTATTTCCTTTTAAATCACCTTCCTGGGAAAAGCTAGATGATAAGGAAGAATTCTAATCCTAAAACTAAAAAAAAGAAGGCACCAGAACCCATCCAGGCCCCAAACTGACGCAAGGAACAATTCTATGAAAATACCTTCTTGTATGCTAATAGAAATTGATGGATTAATATGTGCTGCCTTAAGGCTTTCATGCCATTTATTAAGACGTCTAGATCTGTACAAGGAGATATGCAGACCACAATTCAATTCTCATAGCGTGGTTTTAATAGCAATAGCACTTAGAAATATATACTGCTTCATAGAATAGAATAGAATAGAATAGAGTAGAGTAGAGTAGAGTAGAGTAGAGTAGAGTAGAGTAGAGTAGAGTAGAGTAGAGTAGAGTAGAATAGAATAGAATAGAATAGAATAGAATAGACGCAGGATGGAATAGAATATAGAATAGAGTAGAGTAGAGTAGAGTAGAGTAGAGTAGAGTAGAGTAGAGTAGAGTAGAGTAGAGTATAGAATAGAATAGAATAGAATAGAATAGAATAGAATAGAATAGAATAGAATAGACGCAGGATGGAATAGAATATAGAATAGAATAGAATAGAATAGAATAGAATAGAATAGAATAGAATAGAATAGAATAGAATAGAATAGAATAGAATAGAATAGAATAGAATAGAGCTGGAAGGGATCTTGGAGGTCTTCTAGTCCAACCCCCTGCTCAGGCAGGAAACCCTATACCATTTCAGACACATGGCTGTACAGTTTCTTCTTAAAAACCTCCAGTGATGAACCACCCACAACTTCTGGAGGTAGGTTGTTCCACGGATTAATTGTCCTCGCTGTCAGGAAATTTCTCCTTAGTGCCAGGTTGCTTCTCTCCTCAATTAGTTTCCATCTGTTGCTTCTTGTCCTGCCTTCAGGGGGTTTGGAGAATAGCTTGACTCCCTCTTCTTTGGGGCAGCCCCTGAGATATTGGAAGACTGCTATCATGTCCCCCCTCGTCCTTCTCTTTGTTAAACTAGACATACCCAATTCCAGCAACCGTTCCTTATATGTTTTAGCCTCCAGTATCCTGATCATCTTTGTTGCTCTTCTCTGCACTCTTTCCAGAATCTCAAGATCTTTTTTATAATATGGTGATCAAAACTGGATGCAGGATTCCAAGTGTGGCCTTACTAAGGCTTTATAAAGTGGTACTAATACTTCATTGATCTTGATTCTATCCCACTGTTAATGTAATTATTTCCCCATCTAGATCATTTATGAAAATATTGAAGAGCACTGGGCCTAAAACAGAACCTTGGGGCACCCCAATATAATTTACTTTTATTCATTAAATGTATTAAATTGTTTAATATAATTTATTACATAATTTGCAATATAATTTATTCTAAGCTATAATTTAAGGGAAAATTGATATGTTCTACAGGTGATACATAACTCCATCAACAACAATAACTGACAAAGCATACTTTATAACAACAAAGATGGAACATTTTATCACATATGGTATTATGGTTTTTTTTTTTTAAAAAAAAACATACACACACACACCACAAAGTACTGGAAAGAAATTCATAAAAATATTAAAAAAGCAATCCTAAAAATAAAATTTTGAACTGAAACTGCAGATATTTTTATTAGCTAGGATTCCAGAAAACATAACCCACAAATATATTCCAAGTTTGCTCTTGCAGCTGTCAACATATTTCTTAATAAATCGTGACAGCTGCAAGAAGAAAGTTGGAATAGCAGAGGAAAAGAAAAACCTTGCCAACGAAGTTAGACTGAGAAATTAAAATGCAAGGACAGGCCGCAATGGCAAAATGGACGGGATATATCCTCAATAGTGGTTGAGCCAAATTCACTCAGGTTACTGTATCCACAACTGCAAAGCAAATTTAGACACATTGAATATGGTTTCTACAGCTTAAGCAGAAACCAGCAACAACCGTATACCATTTTTCTGAAATGGTATAGGGTTTCCTGCCTGAGCAGGGGGTTGGACTAGAAGACCTCCAAGGTCCCTCCCAACTAATGAAGAGAAGGACTAGGAGTGACATGGTAGCAGTCTTCCAATATCTTAGGGGTTGCCCCAAAGAAGAGGGAGTCAAGCTATTCTCCAAAGCACCTGAGGGCAGGTCAAGAGGCAACGGATGGAAACTCATCAACGAGAGAAGCAACCTAGAACTAAGGAGAAACTTCATGACAGTGAGAACAATTAACCAGTGGAACTCTTTGCCTCCAGAAGTTGTGAATGCTCCAACATTGGAAGTTTTTAAGAAGAGATTGGATAATCATTTGTCTGAAATGTTATAGGGTTTCCTTCCTGAGCAGGGGGTTGGACTAGAAGACCTCCAAGGTCCCTTCCAACTCTATTATTATTATTATTATTATTATTATTATTATTATTATTATTATTATTATTATTATTATTATTATTATTATTATTATTATTATTATTATTATTATTATTATTATTATTATTATTATTATTATTATTATTATTATTATTATTATTATTATTATCCTCCTTTCTCCAGCTTCAACACTTCATGCACTTCCTGAAGCAAACTGGAGCCGATGTAATTCCATTTCTCACTGTGTTAACAGGCCTGTTCTCTTTTTCTAGCGAATTTTTGCTTTTAAATAGCTATCTTGCCAAAAAGTGTGACTGTGTGATTCACCAACTAAATGTAGGGACTTCCAGATGGCTCACGTTGCTTTCAGCCGAAAGACGCTTACAGCAATTCTCTCCTCGACACTACGCAACAGGTTTTTGATGGCAATCAAAGAGAGAGAAAAGAGGGGGGGCTTGTAAGCATTTGCTGGGTGCTCTTTTCTATAAAATCTAAAAACGGAGCAGCGATTTGTACAACCCGTTGCTTAGGCTTCCTTCTCCATCCTGCTCATAATTCTTGGGATATATGATGAATTTGACACTTCACAATTCATAAATCTCCATCTCAGAAGGTGAAGCAGCTTTTTTCTCTGACTGTCCCAGAGATGCTTTTCCACAAAGCCACTGGACTTCCTTGTTTTTCCTTTGAAGACGTTTCGCTTCTCATCCAAGAAGCTTCTTCAGCTCTGACTGGACGGTCCTTCCCTTCCCCGCCATCCAGTCAGAGCTGAAGAAGCTTCTGGGATGAGAAGCAAAATGTCTTCAAGGAAAAACAAGGAAGTCCAGTTGCCTCCTGAAAAAGCATCTTTGGGATAACCATGACTGTCCTGGATGACTGAGAATCTCCATAGACATTTTCTTTGACTGGTTTCTTCACTTAGATCATTCTCTCTCTCTCTCTCTCTCTCTCTCTCTCTCTCTCTCTCTCTCTCTCTCTCTCTCTCTCTCTCTCTCTCTCTCCCCCCTTTTCTCTCTTTCTCTCTCTGTCCTTTTCTCTCTCTCTCTCTCTGTCCCTTTCTCTCTCTCTCTCTCTCTTTCAGTCCTTTTCTCTCCTTCTCGCTGTCTCTTTTTTCCCTTCTTTGTTTATATTTTTAAATTTTCTATTAAACTTCAGATTTAAGGATTGCTTGGTTTTATTGTGATGATGGCTTTAGGTAATGATAGAATCAGGACTCCTGCCCTGGGTAAGGGGCTGGACTAGAAGACCTCCAAAGTCCCTTCCCCCCCCTCCATGATTCTAAGATACTTTGGGCATCTCTGGAAAGAGATGCAGCACAGGAATAAATCAACAAACGCGTTGTGATAACAGTGTAGGAAATAAATAATGGTGTGTAAAGAAGAGTTCGGTTTATCACTTGATGGACTGTGCAAGTTAACATAATTTTATTTTATTTTATTTAGGTAACAACAATGGAATGCAA
Source organism: Azemiops feae (assembly GCA_023970755.1). Lineage (NCBI taxonomy): Eukaryota > Metazoa > Chordata > Lepidosauria > Squamata > Viperidae > Azemiops > Azemiops feae. The sequence goes on along the minus strand of JALGBA010004135.1, from coordinate 479,632 downwards.
ATGTCTCCCAGAGGGGACAGTGTATTTCATTAATTATCATTATGTCTGCTTTTGGGAGCCCTCGAAATAAGTATCTGGCCAATTAATAGGCCAAAATGGCTCTTCCTACAGCAATATAGTAAAACTTGATAACGTTACACTTGGAAGCAAATTCAACGTTTATGCCAGTATAACGTGATTAACTGGTGATTTGGAACTTCACTTACGGTGATTTTTAGTTCTCTTTAGATACCATACACGAGAGAACCACTTTGCTACACAATGGTTCTCTTGCATTAATTTTATAAAGGAATGGCTAACCCTATCACACCCTATAGAGCTGTATGTGTCCTTCCATATTATTGTTGCATAATGATCTGGACCTACTATATCAGAAGACAGTGGAACAATCTGCCTCCAGGAGTTGTGAATGCTCCAACACTGGAAGTTTTAAAAAAGAGACTGGACAACCATTTGTCTGAAATGGTATAGGGTTTCCTGCCTGAGAAGGGGTTTGGACTAGAACACTAGATGACCTCCAAGGTCCCTTCCAACTCTGTTTATTCTATTCTATTCTATTCTATTCTATTCTATTCTATTCTATTCTATTCTATTCTATTCTATTCTTATTTTGCTTCTCGTCCAAGAAGCTTCTTCAGTTCTAATTTCTTGGATGAGAAGCAAAACCTTTTCAAAGAAACAAAATCAAGAATGTCCAATTGCCTTTTGGAAAAATAAGCACCTTTAGGACGATCATGATCTGGATGATTGAGAATCTCCATAGACATTTGCTAATACTATTGTTCCTCATGTATTAGAGAACTTCAAAGAAAATAAAAGCCTGAACTTATGTTGATTTTTTTTAAGACTAGTAGGTTAGTCAAGGCAATCGATGTTATTGAATAGTTCTTCCTCACCTTCTTTCTATGGACATCCTCATCCTCATGAACAACAACATGGCTTATCTGCCTGCCTCACCACAATTCCTTTGTCACTTATCTTAAATGTGAAATTAAAGGCCTGGCCCTTCTTCCTGTGTGAAGGATCAAGAAATGCTCACTGAAATTACCAAATGGATTCCCAGAACATTGAGTGTCTTCGCACTTTTCCATAACCCGTTTTTGTGATTAATTAAGTAAAACGACTTTTCTTGTCAACATTCCCATATCCCTAATAGCATTTTGCTGATGATTGTTTGCCTAGTGACTCAGTGAAGCTGGTCAAAATAACCATTTGTGCGTTAGGCAGATCCGTTCCTTTCCCCATGAGCTCAGCAAGTAATATCGCCAGAGAGGAAATTTTGAGCTCTCAAATTTTTCTATTTGATGGATGGTTCTTTTCCTGTAACTTTGCAAGCTCACACTGACCAGGGCTTCTCTGAATGGATCCATAACATTCACCTACAGTGGATGGCAAGACGTGTTGGTGACTATCAAGCTCAAAACACAAACAGGGATAAGAAAATCTTTGCAATATATTTAAGGGCCTAGTATCATATTTAAGGCAGAGGTCCCCAACCTTTTAGGCACCAGGGACTGGTTCCGTGGAGAAAGGTTTTTCCACAGACCGGAGAGTGCGTGGTTTTGTGTGCTGCCAGCATCCCACGGATGGGGCTTTGCTTGTTTGTGTGGACTGGTTGCTGGCATGCCGTGGCCCGGTACCGGTCCACGGACCAGGGGTTGGGGACCACTGATTTAAGGGCCTAGTATTTTGAAAGCTAGGGTTGATATACAGGCACAATGCCCCTGAAGGAATAATTTAGCCTGACACAATTTGGGCTGTCAAATAAATATAAATTCTTTCAACAGCAACCAGTCTTTTTTTTTAAAATCCTTCTTATTTTAATTCCTGTCCCTAAGCCAATGCTATCCGACCTCAACTCCACTTGCTTTGCTGTCCAGTCGGTCCTACTGAATGTCTGTTTGTGTTACTGTCGTCTTCAAATCGCCCCTTGAACTTGACACTTTCTTTTTGGTAACTGCCAGAAAAGTCAGGAAGATGGGCATTGGAGATGAATGTGCCTGGAGGTCACGCCATGTACACAAAGCACAGTAGGGTTGTCTCACACCATGAGATTTTTTTTGGGGGGGAGCATCCTACTAAAAAGGGGGGGATCTTGATATGGGAGGGCTTAGTCATTCCTAGGGCTAAGTCATTCCTAGGAGATTCAGAGATTTATCTGCCTCCATGATTGCACTTTTCCAGGACAAAGAGGATCCAAGCAACTGTACTCAAGAAAACACAAAAGCAGCAGTGGTACTACTAACGCACATAAGTTGTGCTGGACACAAACCCTATAAGAGAGAATTCCAGAAAGCAGGAATCTAGCTTGAGCCTGGAGTAGTGAAACAGGTTTACAATTTTGAGAGAGAGATTTGTTGAAGGCGATACTTAGTGAGGTATCTGAAGAAAAGATGCCCAGCCATTAAGAAAAGAAGTACTTTACTCCACAAAAGCAGGAAAGGGTGAGGAAAAAACTCAAGATTGCCCCACATTGATTCTCTTTTTATATATATATGGTTTTATATATATATATTTATATAGGTTTTTTTTAAATAACATTCTTAATATTTAGCATAACAGCATGTTGTCTGGGTTCATATATTTAAAAACAATGAGTAATAATTAATTTCTATATTATCATTAATCAATATATTAGTTAGTTGCTCAATGGTCTTCTTACTAATATATATTCAATGTTACATAGTACATATTACGTTCCTTTCTCTCTAACTCGTTTTTCTAGCCATTGGTAAAAATTATCCCGTGTTCTAAAGTAAACTGAGTCTTCTTTCTCTTTTATCCGTAATGTCAATTTGTCCATTTCTGCACAATCTAAAATTTTCTTAATTAGTTCTTCTCCCGTTGATAAGTTTTCATTTTTTCCAATATTGGGCAAATACAATCTTACTGCAGTTAATACATGTAAAATTAAGTACATACAATCTTTCTCATAGTTCCCTCCTATTATGCCTAACAGAAACAGTTCTGGATTAAAATCTATATGTTTTTTAGTCATTTTCTCTAACCATATGTGTATGGTTAGTCTTTTAGCTTTAGGGCATGTCCTCCCAATTCTCTTTGATGTAAGAAGGAGAGAAGTAGAAACACTGTGAAGCTTTCAAGAGTCTATAACTGTGGTGGAACGTAGTCTAGAATCCCAGGGGGACAGACTTCCTTCCAGAGTGCAAAGAAGCTGCAAAACCTGGCGTGTCTGGGAGGCAGGAAGAGGGCAAAGCCACGCGTGCCTGGCTGAGGAATTCTGGGAGTTGAAGTCCACAAGTCATAAAAGGGCCAAGTTTGAAGACCCCTGCACTATAGCAAGGGCATCTGTAGAAGGAGCCCAAAAAAGTCAAGATGGCAGGCACTACTCTATGATCAAAGACTCATCCCTTTTGGAGGTGGTGCATGTCAAAAAAAAATGGTTTTTATCCCATGGTTGAACTTGACATTTTGACTATTTCTTTTTTTTTTTTTTTTTACTTTTCTCCTCCCTTTGTGACTAGCTCCACCCCACGGCATGTTTTCCTTTCATTTTCAAAAGATTATAGTTAGGGAAATAGTGTTTCAGGATGTCTATAGTTATAGATATTCATATTTAGCAGCATCAGCATCTGTTGTAGACCTGCTGATTCTCCAGTAAAGGGAATAAGTCATTCTACCTGCCCGGCAGTGGCACAGCCAGATCTGTCACCGAACCTCAAGGCCCAAAGAAAGCACAAAGTTCAATTTTTTAAATTTACAACGGAAAAAAAAATCTTCACTGAATCCATGGTTACAATGAGCCTCTGTGTCCTACTATTTACAAACCTCTATCAACCTCTTAATATGCCCCACAAATTACAAATGGAATTGAGCTCTGAATAACTGTGCATGTGCAATCTTAACGATCTTGTAAATAAACGTTTGAACTACGTTTCATCTGTGAAATATATATATATAAAGCACACACGTAAGGAAACACTTGTGCCTGTTTTTTTTGTGGCATGCTGTACCAATCCCCTACGAAAGCAGGGGAAATAAAACAGCTCAATTTACTTTCAGTCAGTCAATAGTATCTCTTCGCTGAAGTGATAAGATAGATCTCTCTAGCTGCGTTATTATTTTGCACCGTAATTCTGCGTACGATTGTCAAGGGACGCACGCATAATAGCGAAATTTTATCTCTTGACTATTAGACATTTCACTCTGTCACACGTCTGCCTTAGTCAGACTGTCTCCTTCTCTTGAGCTACCACGGAAGCATGGTAAGCTTCCTCTAAAAGGCATAGATTCATAGAGCTGGAAGGGACCTTGGAGATCTTCTAGTCAAACCCCTTTCCCAAAGCAGGAGTCCTTATTCCATCCTGGACAAATGGCTCTCCAATCACTTCTTGAAAATCTCCAGTGATGGAGCACCCACAACTCCAGGAGGCAAATTGTTCCATTGTTTTCCTTGTTTGGAAATTCCTCCTTATTTCCAAGTTGGCTCTTCCTCTGAGGAGCTTCCACCCATTGCTTCTTGTCCTGCTCTCAGGTGCTATGTAGCAGCCCTTCAAGAATTGGAAGTTGCTATCGTGTCACCCCTAAGCCTTCTCTTTGTTAGGCTATCATACCTATTTCCCTTAACCTTTCATCGTATGGTTGATTGGTTGCTAGAATAGAATAGAATAGAATAGAATAGAATAGAATAGAATAGAATAGAATAGAATAGAATAGAATAGAATAGAATAGAATAGAATAGAATAGAATAGAATAGAATAGAATAGAATAGAATAGAATAGAATAGAATAGAATAGAATAGAATAGAATAGAATAGAAATAGAATAGAATAGAATAGAATAGAATAGAATAGAATAAAGATAGAATAGAATAAAGATAGAATAGAATAGAATAGAATAGAATAGAATAGAATAGAATAGAATAGAATAGAATAGAATAGAATAGAATAGAATAGAATAGAATAGAATAGAATAGAATAGAATAGAATAGAATAGAATAGAATAGAATAGAATAGAATAGAATAGAATAGAATAGAATAGAATAGAATAGAATAGAATAGAATAGAATAAGATAGAATAGAATAAAGATAGAATAGAATAGAATAGAATAGAATAGAATAGAATAGAATAGAATAGAATAGAATAGAATAGAATAGAATAGAATAGAATAGAATAGCAGAGTTGGAAGGGACCTAGTAGGTCATCTAGTCCAACCTCCCTGCCCAAGCAGCAGTCCCTACACCATTTCTGACAGATGGCTGTCCAGTCGTTTCTTGAAAGCCTCCAGTGATGAAGCTCCCACAACTTCTGAAGGTAATCTATTCCATTGATTGATTGTCCTGTCAGGAAATTTCTCCTTATTTCTAGGTTGAATCTCTCCTTGATCAGTTTCCATCCGTTGTTCCTTGTCTGGCCTTCGGGTGCTTTGGAAAATAGGTTGTCCCCCTCCTCTCTGTGACAGCCCCTCAAATATTGGAACCCAGCTATCATGTCTCTCCTCTTCACTAGACTAGCCTTGCCCAGCTCCTGCAACCGTTCTTCGTATGTTTTAGCCTCCAGTCCCCTAATCCTCTTTGTTGCCCTTGTAGTTGGGAAAAAGAACAGAAGGTGTCCTGATCTGGACTGGAAACACTGAAGCATCATCATAACACACTTTCTTACATGCACACACACACACACACACACACCATTTTCCATGAATCGCATAAGGTCTAATCTCAACGGGCCCCTTGTGGCGGGTGAATTTTTTTCCAAAGAACTTCGGAAAAGCAGGATGCTAATCCCACTTTTATTTTTAAGAAAGAGATCTCTTTCTTCCTGATTCATTGCTGCACAATGTCTGCGTGGCACTGAAGGAGGGGCGACAGGAAAAGGGGACCATAAAGCTCTGGTGCAAATTCCTGTCAATGCTTATGGCAACGCTTGGCACCCCAGGATACTTCGGCCTAGCTATGAAGGTGGTTCACGGGCTGTTCCAGAGTTAATTGTTACACATCTATTCATTTCACGCTGCTCAACGCTCAGCAGCAGAGACAATTTCCCTCCGAAAGTTAATACCTCCAATAAGTTTTTTTTTCCCTCCCTCTTTTAAAACCCATTTATTAAGACAACCTAATGATGACAAACAGTCTTGGTTACCTGCCCGCCTTTTAGTTCTGCTAAAAACTAAATCACCTTGTGAATGCTGGCGAATTGTTTTCCTCTCCCTAATCACGGCTTAATTATTTTCGGTGGAAATTGGGATTTAATTGGAGATACGTTCCTTGGCGTTTCCCAGCCTAGTATGTCAATGAATAAGAGAACCTGGAAGGGATTTTGGAGGTCTTCTAGTCCAACCCCCTGCTCAGGCAGGAAACCCTATAGTACCATTTCAGACAAATGGCTGACCAGTCTCTTCTTAAAAACTTCCAGTGTCGGAGCATTCACAACTTCTGGAGGCAGGTTGTTCCACTGGTTAATTAACAGAATAACAGAGTTGGAAGGGACCTTGGAGGTCTTCTAGTCCAACCCCCTGCTTAGGCAAGAAACCCTGTACCATTTCAGACAAATGGTTGTCCAGTCTTTTCCTGAAAACCTCCAATGATGGAGCACCCACAACACTGGGAGAAATGCTGTTCCAGAACGATCGACTACAATTCTCCCACGATAATATAGGAAGCAAGCAGGAGTAATGTTTTATTGCTACTGCTCATTTTCAGATATAATTCTACACGCTTCAGAACAAATTCGTTTTTAATCACAACTCCATCATCATCTGGGCTGTTTACATGAAGCCATAATGTGATTTTGGCTTAGTGTGCTGTATAAAACCAACCGATTCTGGCTTGATCAACCAATCATGATTATAAAGGCTTTAGTTTTTAAGGCAATGTGTTAAACTCAGCCTTCGTGTTTTGAAGAAGAAGGATATGTCCAGTTTTATTCTTCAATTACATTCATATTGCTTTTTTCCGGCTTTTATTTTGGCAGGTAATGGAATTATAGCTTGTAAAGTCTTCCAGGAGGACAGATACTCTATTTGGTGTAGAATTTTCCTGGAGATGTTCCAAGATCGGAATTCTCCTGTTGAAAAGCTTTGTGAGCAATATCAGAAGAATGAAAATGATTTAGGCCTCCTAAGCCAAAAAGAAAAGGAACACAAGAATAATAATACAAAGAAATACAAGGGGTGAGATGATTCCAATATTTGAGGGGCTGCCCCAAAGAAGAGGGGGTCAAGCTATTCTCCAGAGCACCTGAAGGCAGGACAAGAAGCAACGGATGGAAACTCATCAAGGAGAGAAGCAACCTAGAACTAAGGAGGAATTTCCTGAGGTTAGGACAATTAATCAGTGGAATAACTTGCTTTCAGAAGTTGTGGGTGCTCCATCACTCGAGGTTTTTAAGAAGAGATTGGACCGCCATTTGTCTGAAATAGGGTCTCCTGCCTAAGCAGGGGGTTGGACTAGCAGACCTCCAAGGTCCCTTCCAACTCTGTTATTCTGTTAATTCACTACACTGTGTCGAAGAGCAGATAGTACAAATCTGCACACCCTAGTGTGCAAATTTCACAGACGTCTTCAACAAGTAAAATCTAATACATGGTCTCAGTCCAAAACGTGTTGATTGTGTCATTCTGGAATGCCATTATTTTCAATCCAGTATTTACAAGTGACACCTGAGAGTTTTTTGTTTTTTTGTTTTTGCTGAGTCAATGTAGTCTCAGATGCATTGGCAAGACACACTAATGAGATTCTACTCTACAGGAAAAAAAATGTGGACACACTTAGACAACATCAGCTACCCATTTAATTTATTGAATTTGGTTTCCCGCCAAGCTTTGGCTCTGGAAGGGCTGATGAAACAAATATTGTGAGAGGAGGCTAATGGAAAAGCATCCTGTGGAATATTGGCTTTTAATCTCATGCCCTATTCCACCTATCCAATACATTGACTTGAGTGCAATCACCACAAGGTGGAGCTGGGCAACAATCCCATCACATGACAATTCTTCTTCTTCTGCCATATCCGTTATCGGACGTTGGCGATCCTGTTGGCGATCCTGTTTTTATCAGCAGCCGCACGAAAAAGTGCTGCTGAGTTTTGTCCAAACGAGTCCCTTAGATTTTGAAGCCATGATGTTCTTCTTCTGCCTGGACCTCGTTTGCCTTCAATCTTTCCCTGGAGGATTAAATGGAGTATGCCGTATTTTTCTGGGTGTCGCATCACATGTCCAAAATATTCTAGCTTTCGTTTTTTAATTGTTTTGATGATTTCCCTTGGCTTTCCCAGGTGGCTTATCACCTCCTCATTTCTGATTTTGTCAACCCAGCTTATACGTAACAGCCGCCTGTAAATCCACATTTCAAATGCTTCTAGTCTCTTCAGGTGGCCTTCTGTCAGAGACCAACTCTCTACTCCATAGAGCAGGATAGAAAAAATATAGCATCTGACAAGCCTGATTTTCAGTCAATTATGTAGAGCTAACCCATGTAGACCGCCAAGTTCTATATGATCACCAGGAGGTCGGATAAAGTCAAAGCTGTTTCTAAGTTGGTACTATTGGTGATCCGGATATTTTGCACTCAAGATATGTAAGTCCTAAATTTTGTTGGAACTGGCAGTGCCATATCTGGAAATACTAGCATGTTCCAGATATGTTCCTTGATGACTCCTCATTCTCCTTCTCCTTCTCCTTCTCCTCCTCCTTCCTTCCTTCCATCCATCCATCCATCCATCCATCCATCTTTTCTTCCTTTAAAAACAAATCTTTTAAATCAGCCACTCAGTACGTTGGTATGCTTCAAAATAGCCTCCTAACCAGTAGCAGCATCTCATTTGTAGCCAAGAAAAGTGGGAGAGGACCATCTTTTGAAGCTAATCTCCTTTCTGGAAAATGGATCATTTTGATTGGTCATGCCCCGTGTGGTTATTGTGGCATTTTATGGGAATCATTTTGTGAAAGGACTTGAGATAGGCTCCCAAAATTCTATATTCTGTGGTTTTCAGCTACAAAAGATAAACTTCCCTACCAGAATGAATGGCTGAATTATTCAGATATTTGCAACTTTGGTCTCACGTTGAGTTTATTTGGAATGGGATGGTACTTCCAACTCCAGGAGCAGATGTTAGATCCAGTCTGCTCCTTTCAAATACTTTATGGCTTCATGACATGAGTAATTTGACCACAGCTGTTCCAGGACAAGGGAGTGCCATTAAAACACTCCCATTAAAGTAAACTAAAATTATTTCCAGGACATTGAGCAAGGTCTATGAGCTTGTCCAGAGAGCCATTAGAGAGAAAAGATTCTCCATTTCTGATTCTTGTAAACTTTGTCCTTAAGTTTGCAGAGGGAGCTGAAATAATACCTATTTTACAGTGTGACGTGAATACTTCACTATTTCAGCCCTGCCTTTCATGGTTCTAATTCTATCACAACTGGGTAAATATTTAGACCTGTATCTAGATCAGCATTTTAGCAGTCTGTCAGTTCAATAAACTAAGTGTGTTTTACCATCATACCACACAGTTTTTCCCTGCTATAAATTGGTGCTATCCATCTGTCTTTGAGTTATTGCACAGCAACGTCCACATAACAATCGCCATCTCCGTTGCCACCCTGTCACTCTTGGGCTTGTTCCAAAGAGTGGCTAATCCTGTTGCCCTGATTGGAAAGTAAAGCCATACCTGGAATTAAGGAGAAACTTCCTAACAGTGAGGACAATTAACCAGTGGAACAGCTTGCCACCAGAAGTTGTGGGTGCTCCAACACTGGAGGTTTTTAAGAAGAGGCTAGACAGTCACTTGTCTGAAATGGTATAAGTTCTTCTGCTTCAGCAGGGGGCTGGACTAGAAGACCTCCAAGGTCCCTTCCAGCTTCTATTCTATTATTCTATTCTATTCTATTCTATTCTATTCTATTCTGCATTCTGCATTCTGCATTCTGCATTCTGCATTCTGCATTCTGCATTCTGCATTCTATTCTATTCTATTCTATTCTATTCTATTCTATTCTATTCTATTCTATTCTATTCTATTCTATTCTATTCTATTCTATTCTATTCCAAAATAAAATACTAGCCTTGCAATAGTTAGGCTTATCTGCAGCTGAGCTAGAAATAAATCAGCTCTGCTATGCAGCATTGATAACACCGTGGCATCACAGAGATTAAGAGCTGCAGAAATCTGGTGCAAACTCCTTTGTTGTTTGGTACTCATCCTGCGTGGAGGAAATATTCCAGAATCGTGAAGATTAACTCATTTATTATGGCCTGTAGCTTTGGTGGATGGGAGTTTATGCCCATGAAGGGAGTGCTATCAAACTGGCAGATGAGGCAAGGATTTCTTTTTGAGGCATTTCAAGAGTGAAGTTTTATGAAATGATCCCTTTCAAGAGGGAAACAGCTGCCTCAAATGCAAAAATGGGTTATTCTGAGCATTTTAGAAGCACAGAACAAAGCCTTGAAAGCTCTCCCAGGGCTTACAGGATGCACAACAGCCCGTTTTACACACAAGACAATGGTTTTGCACCCGGTGGCACATTACAAGACATTTCACAGGACAATTGTTTCAAAAGGAGGTCTTTTAATTGCGTCTTAGAGCTCAGTTCTGGAAGAGGTCAGTGTTGGAAGCAGGTTCAGGCTCCTATGGCAGGACTAGGCCAGTGGCCGGCCTGTGAACCAGGAACCTAGGACAAAGAAGTAACGCAGTAGATAAAACCCTGCTGACTAAGTAAACCTTAAGCTGCTGACTAAGTAAACCTTAAGCTGCTGACTAAGTAAATCTTAAACTGGCAATGAGGAAATGACAAGATGGGAGAAGAGAAAAACATGACCATAATAGGATATATGCTTGGAAAAGGTTTTAACCAATAACAATAGCACATGATAACATTATGCTGAATATAATCAATAATAAGTTACCAGACTTGTTGCCTGTATTACCATATGCCTTCTAAATAAAAGGGTCGCTCAGAACACGCCCTGGGCGGACTCATCCCGAGGAAAACCTGTGTGTTGTCTATACTTGCATGCCAAGATTCATGAGTAGCCCACCCTGATGTGGCAAAGCAAAAGCCACATTCTGGTGACCCCGACGTGATCACTAATAAAGTGATACGTTCCTTCGACCTCCTACTACTCATCGCCCGGACGAGGCTTAGTGCACTTCAGATATCGTTGGTAAAGACGGCTATCTTTTCGTGAGTAATGGGGGGAAAATTTTCTAAGACGCAGGCCGTGCATCTGCAAGAACTTAGAGAATTAACGAAGTCTACTAATTTTATTCTCAAAAACAGCAGTAAATTATTGCCTGTTTTGAGTAAATCTGATTTGGTTAATTTATTATGTTATATTTGGGAAAAATATCCGGCATATCTGGAAAAGGGCTCACTTAAAGTGACTACATGGAGTAAATTGGGTATTTCTTTCCATGAGCACCCCAGAGCTCCTGCAAAAATGCTATCATCATGGCGAATTGTTCTGGAATGCCTCAAAGTCCATGAACAAGGACTCACGGAGACATTGGGCTCTGTGACCCCCCCACCGCCTTACAAGAAACAAATTTCACAAGGCAATGAGGCATTTCCTCTTATCTCCCACTCCTCACCATCTGCTCCTCCATCCCTCCCCCCCTCAGTTCCTCTTTCTGCTGATCTTTCTATTGTTCCTCCTGCAGCTCCTCCAATGAGTGCTGTTGCTACTACCATGGCTGAAGCTCGAAGTCAGGGTTTGCTTAATGTTGATGAATTGTTTGAGTGTTCTGCATTTCCTGTCTCTTTTGTTCAAAATGCTGTGGGCGCTATAAAGGTCTTTTTGGTGCCCTAGTTGGTTCTTTCCTTCTCACTTCCCCCCTGCCTGGTTACGATCAGATAAAAATTGTCATTCCTAAATCATCTCCAGTTGGACCTTCAGCTCTTCTTTAGAGGAACAATTGGGCTGCTTTAAAACTTCAAGTGGCTGTTAAGTTTAACCCTGTCAGACAATGTCTGGTGGTGCTTTGTGTTGATGTGTGTTTTGTTTTATATATGTTTTAACTCCTAGAATGTTACGCTTGGACTTGGAATGGTGAGAAAAATAGGAGATGGTTAAAGGGCCCTATAAAAACCACATGTTTGGTTGGAATCATCTCATGATTTTTCTCGCTTCTTGCAGGACAAGCCATATGTCTAAATAAATGTTGTTTTAATGGTATTTGTGTATATATGTCTGTCTGTGTTGTTCTGTGTTATTTCCAAGACTTGGAAAAGGGTCAAAACCCTCTTTGATAACAACAAACAAAAAGGCCTTAATTAAAAATAAGTGTGCTTGGAAAACGTATGAAATGATATATTTGTATGTGAAATGGTGTAAGCAAACAGAATGGAAGTGAATGCGTTAATTTGCTGGTGTAAATGTGTGTGTGTTAGCCCTCACCCCTCCACCCATCCCATGCTGTGAAAGGAACAGTAAAACTGTAGTTTTTATTGTAGTAAAATGGGAACGCAATAGCAAGAGTTTCCATGAGAAAAGTTTTATGGAAGATCTGTGAAAGAATTTATAGAAAATGCATATGAATTTTTTTAGTGGTGAGATTTTTGTAAAATTTCTTTTTCTCCCCCCCCCTCCTGACTCTTTTGTTTTTCGCTGGCTGTATTGCTTTAAGAGCGAAGGACAGGCAGACAGAGGAGGGGGGGCAGCTGTTCGTTTTAACTATTTTTTTTACTCGAAAGAGGTGACAGTAATTGTTGGGCAATTCTTTTGCAAAATTTTGAGTTTTAAATTTTTTAGTTAGACATATACATCCATCAACCAAAAGAAATGACTCTGAATTGTTTTGCTTAGATTTGTAAATGTTTTCCCTATTTCATGGAAATTTGTTTCATCTGAATGGAATTTGATTAAATTGGAACCCCAAAAATACAATCTAATTGGCTTTTTGTAATACAAAATGATTCCAGTATCTATGGATTGCAAGCTGCCTTGGAAAAGATACAGTTACACTTTATCTTTATTTAGGGCATAAAATGTTGCAATCTTATTCTGTTCCAGTTTTTGTTATAAACAAGTAATCTGGCACATGGATGTTACACAATATGCCCCATTTGCCCCATGGAAATATCTTCATGTTTCCATAGACACCTTCTCTGGCTTCATCATTGCAACCCTTCAACGGGGTGAAGCCACTAAGCATGTCATTAATCATTGTATTCGTTCATTTGCAACGTTGGGATGCCCAAAAGAACTTAAAACAGACAATGGTCCTGCTTACACAGGAGCAGCTTTTGCTGCCTTTTGTAATCAGTGGTTAATTGTTCACAAATTTGGAATACCTTACAATTCCCAGGGCCAAGCTCTGGTTGAACGTGCCAACCAGACGTTAAAACATGCGCTGGAAAAATATAATCAGACACAGGGGAAAACTCCCCCTAGCCTCCCAGCTTTGCAACACAGGCTTAACCTGTGTTTATACACCATTAACTTCCTGAACCTGACGGGCACTCCTCCATCATCCGCTGCAACTCGTCACTTCTCTGCTTCTCCTGCTGCAGCAACTTCCAAACCACTGGTGTACTTCAAACGACTTCCTGACCCCACCTGGAAAGGCCCTGCTGAACTCATTACCTGGGGACGAGGTTATGCCGCCATCCAAACCAACGGTGAGACTTTGTGGGTCCCTGGTCGACACATCCGTCCCTATCATTCCAAAACAAAAGCAGAGGACCTTTCCCCATCTGACGTTAACAACTTGGGTTAACTGGTGAAACCATACCATGGCAAAACGAGTGATGTGCCTGGGTCTAGGACTGACACTGATAATGAAAGCCCTGATGTATAAGATGGATCTGAATCAAGGAATTCCTGAGCAGGGAGCATGGCAAGATAACACCTACATAAAAGACATTGGTCAACTGGCTGTGGCAATGAACAAGACAAACTGCTGGATGTGTATGCACATCCCACTACAAGGAAAACAAGGTTTGATGGTGCAAATAGTCCCTTTGATTAACACCAGCTGGCTAACCTATGACAACACCACACAGCCCATTAAACAATTATCAAACAAGAAAGGGATGGTTCTAGCGATTGGTCATAGGTTGCAGGAAACGGCAGAGATTTGTTTTGAATACAAACCCGGTGATAGTACAAACAGCATCAAATTAGGGGTTTATCCTTTTTGTAATAAAGTCATACAGATTACTTCCCAAATGACTCGTAACGGGACTAACCCCAATGGAACAGTAAAATATTAAAGGAACAAATGATAGCTGAGAATCCTTTAAGTAATGAGAGTGGAGAAGATATTTGGTCTATGTTGACGTCCTGGCTACCTAATGGAACATGGATAAGAAAAGTACTTATCGTAATATTTGCAATTGTTGCCTTGCTTGTTGCCTTGTGCTGTTGTATTCAATGTGTGCCTGCATTATTTGCGTTGTTGAAATCTTGTATGGTCAAAATTTGGAAACAAAGTCATGGCCTCAGAGATCGATCTTTGAAAAAAGACACTGTTTTACTGGCTGAAAAGCTTCCGCTATATAATCTTCCTGACAATGAAAAATAAATAAAAACAGAGGAGATGTTGGAAGCAGGTTCAGGCTCCTATGGCAGGACTAGGCCAGTGGCCGGCCTGTGAACCAGGAACCTAGGACAAAGAAGTAACGCAGTAGATAAAACCCTGCTGACTAAGTAAACCTTAAGCTGCTGACTAAGTAAACCTTAAGCTGCTGACTAAGTAAATCTTAAACTGGCAATGAGGAAATGACAAGATGGGAGAAGAGAAAAACATGACCATAATAGGATATATGCTTGGAAAAGGTTTTAACCAATAACAATAGCACATGATAACATTATGCTGAATATAATCAATAATAAGTTACCAGACTTGTTGCCTGTATTACCATATGCCTTCTAAATAAAAGGGTCGCTCAGAACACGCCCTGGGCGGACTCATCCCGAGGAAAACCTGTGTGTTGTCTATACTTGCATGCCAAGATTCATGAGTAGCCCACCCTGATGTGGCAAAGCAAAAGCCACAGGTCAGTTTCAAAAGGTGTAGTTTAGACCGGTTACATTACACAAGTAGTCCTTGACTTACAACAGTGCATTTAATGACCGTTCAAAGTTACAATGGCACTGAAAAAAGTGACTTATGACCCAAAGGTGTTTTTCCACGAGGCAACTGGATTTCCTTGTTTTTCTTTGAAGACGTTTGGAAGGAGTTATACTCCTTGCAGACAGCTGGTCATTTGCCTTCTTTTAGATATAAATATAAATCTTTCCATTCTCCACCATCCAGTCAGAGCTGAAGAAGCTCCTTGGATGAGAAGCGAAATGTCTTCAGAGAGAAAAAAAGGAAGTCCAGTTGCCTCATGAAAAAAAAGCACCTTTGGGACAACCAGGACCTGGATGACGGAGAACCTCCAGAGATGTGACTTACGACCATTTTTCACAGTTATAACCTTTGTAGCATCACCTGATCAAAATCCAGACCCTTGGCAACTAGTTCACACTTATGACCGTCGCCGTGTCTCCAGGGGTCACGCGATCTCCTTTTGTGACCTTCCGACAAGCAAAGCCAATGGGGGAAAGCCAGATTTACTTAACAACCGGGTTACTAAGTTAACGGCTGCAGCGATTCGCTTAACAACAACTGTGGCAAGAAAGATCGCAAAATGGGGCAAAACCAATGTCTCACTGAACAACAGAAATTTTAGGCTCCGTTGTGGTCGTACGTTGAGGACTATCTGAGTGTCAGGTGCGAAAGACCAGGTCCAAACGTGAAGGTCCGATTAAACTGATTTATCACTTAACAGACTATGCCCAGGAATCTTCTCAACTAATGGTTAGTATTTGCTTGGAATTCGATAATGGTCAGTGGAATTCAAGGCAGCTTAGACTTCGTTCACTTGTGGCTACGTAGGGATTCTAGGCTGATTCCTCTTTTAACTCCACTTGAGGATTACCTGTAGCTTAAAAATATGAAGTTTGAAGTTATGTTGGCACGGAAAGAAAGGGACTTATTACCAGTCCTTGCACTTACGACCATTGAAAGTATGTGGTCATGTTGATCAAAATGTGGACAGTTTACGGACAGTTGCAATGTTGCAGGTTGACGTGATTGACATTTGCAGGGGCCTTCTGACCAGCAAAGTCATCGGGGGAAGTGAGATTCGCTTAGTAGCACTATTTTCTCTCCTTGTATCTACAATGTCACTCTTAACTTGTCCCCAGACCCTGAATGAACCATCCTCAAGTCTTCCTTTGATATACCTGTATAAATATAGCATGTCCTCTCCCCTCCTTTATTCTCATACCACTCAAGGTGACCAAGATTAGGCAGACAAATTTAGAGGAAACACATCAAGAGTTGAAATCAAGTCCACTCCATTCCTGTTGTACTGTTCTGATTGGTGGATGGCAGTGAAGCCAGCAGAATCAATCAATCAATCAATTAATCAATTAATCAATCAATCAATCAGAATGGAGCTGGAAGGGTCCTTGGAGGTCTTCTAGTCCAACCCCCTACTCAAGCAGGAGACCCTATACCATTTCAGACAAGTGGCTGTCCAGTCTCTTCTTAAAAACTTCCAGTGATGGAGCACCCACAACTTCTGGTGGCAAGCTGGTTAATTGTCCTCACTGTTAGGAAGTTTCTCCTTAATTCCAGGTATGGCTTTACTTTCCAATCAGGACAACAGGATTAGCCACTCTTTGGAACAAGCCCAAGAGTGACAGGGTGGCAACGGAGATAGCGATTGTTATGTGGACGTTGCTGTGCAATAACTCAAAGACAGATGGATAGCACCAATTTACAGTGGGGAAAAGCTGTGTGGTATGATGGTAAACGTGTAGAAAAGCACACTTAGTTTATTAGTTTAACTGACAGACTGCTAAAATGCTGATCTAGATACAGGTCTAAATATTTACCCAGTTGTGATAGAATTAGAACCATGAAAGGCAGGGCTGAAATTGTGAAGTATTCGCGTCACACTCTAAAATAAGTATTATTTCAACTCCCTCTGCAAACTTAAAAGGCAAAGTTTACAAGAATCAGAAATGCTTTCGAGAGGCTTAGCACTGTGTTTAAGGGCGATAAAGTCAATAAAAGTTCTGGCACTTTTGGGGGGGGAGGTATGATTTACAGGCTACGGAGAGGCACAGCAGAAGAAATCCATATTCTATTTTTATTTTAATTTCTGAACGTGCAATTCTTTTTAGAGTGTTTGTCAAAACTAGGACAAGCTATAAAATGCCTTCTGTTTAGATCAATGGTAGCTGATTTCTCTCTCTCTCTCTCTCTCTCTCTCTGTCTCTCTCTCTCTCTCTCTCTCCCTCTCCCTCTCCCTCCCCCTCCCTCTCTCTCTCTGTTATTTATCTATCAATTGTGAATCTATCAATGGTGAAACTTACCAATAGAACCAACTTTACTTTTCCACAGCTTGTTTAATTTATTTATCTATTTTTAAAGTTACGAGGCCACCCCACTCCATCAAGAGTCTGCGCAACATACAGTAAAAAATTAAAATAATATTAATAAAATAATATTAATTAACAAAGTTCTCCATGCCAAAAAAAAAAAAATCCCATGAATAGAGGAAAAGAATTAAAAAATTAAAAAAAAATGTTGGCATCCTCATCATCTCTCTCTCTTTCCCATGAAATACAATGCTTCACCACCTTTCTCGCCTTGATTGCTTAAGTGAATCGCTGAAGTTGTTAAGTTAGTAACCTGGTCGTAAAGGGAAGTCCAGTTGCCTTTTGAAAAAGCACCTTTGGGTTGGAAATTGATAGTTTGTTGAATATAGCAGTGGTCCCCAACCTTTTGGGCACCAGGGACCGGTTCCGTGGAGTTTTTCCGTGCGTGGTTTTGTGTGTTGCCTGCATCCCGCGGATGGGGCTTTGCTTGTTTGTGCAGACTGGTTGCTGGTGTGCCGTGGCCCGGTACTGGTCCATGGACCGGGGGTTGGGGACTCCTGGAATATAGTATTCTGGGCCAAATTTTGCCTTTTTGTGGCGTTTTAGATTCCAACACTGAGGAGAGAACTTTTTTTAACTGTTTGGAACCATCTTTTTTCAACTTGAGAAAGCCTTGGCTAAAATTCCATGATCTGACTCTGACAGGTAAGGAAGATACGTGGAGGAAGAGACCTGGAGGCTCAAACCGGTGAAATATTGGCCTGTTTGTCATTCTTCATAAATAACCAGGTTTTTCTTTGCAGCCAGACTTTTCAGAAAATTCATGGCTGGTTCATTTATTTTCTTAATGTTATTAATCATTCAAGAAAAGAGGGCTTGGGATAGAGGAATGACGCGGTCCTCTCCAAATCGATCCATATCTTGCCATTTATTAAAAAGAGCCGTCCGTGCAGATAACACTTCCTGGCCTAACCACGGGAAAACCCCATCCTGCA
This sequence comes from Azemiops feae, assembly GCA_023970755.1. Lineage (NCBI taxonomy): Eukaryota > Metazoa > Chordata > Lepidosauria > Squamata > Viperidae > Azemiops > Azemiops feae. Next base: position 461,301 of record JALGBA010004135.1, on the reverse strand, counting down.
CAATTAAATCTAAAATAAGAGCAAGAGTATAAGAAGGGGAAAATAGAAGCAAATGTGAAAGAATATGCATTCAGTTCAGCTACACAGGCTGAGGTTCAATTTTGGCAAAGGAGGAAGATTTTAAATGTCTGTCCCGGGAGTCAGCATCACGTAGGTGTTTTCTGGACTAAATTCCAGATATATGAGGCAGCGGGCAAAAAAATACCAAAACAAAAAATCTAAACCAGAACCCTGAAAGAGAAGATGGCATTCAGATGTACCCACACAAATATGTAGAGCAGGTGTGAGTAGGTTGAGGTCTATCGCTATCCCTGCCTTCAGTTATCCCATGATTTCACGTGGTATGGAGGGTGGGCCACTAAGGGTGACATTAGCCTTTTTCCACCTGAAGATGGATCTTCACTGCCAGGTGGTGTCACAACACCGGGAACCAAGCGTACAAATTCTGCATTCTTTTCTTGGCTGCTGCAAATCTTAGGGACGCCAATTTTCTTCCCTGTCAACCACAATTCTTAGGGCTCTCTCCTGACTTCATGCTTGGAAAGTAGCAGCAGTTGTAGCAATAGTAGTAGTGAAAAGTAGTAGTAGTATTAGTAATAGCAGTAGTAATTCTCCCAGAGTAGTTTGTTTATTTTTTTAAAAAAATATTTATGCCGAAGAAATTAAGAGTCAGGCATGTCCAGCTTATCAAAGAGAAGGCTTAGGGCTGACAGGATAGCAGTCTTCCACTATTTCAGGGGCTTTTTGATGATCAAAGGCCTGGAGATTAAAACATATGAAGAACGGTTGCAGGAATTGGGGATGGCCAGTCTAGAGAAAAGAAGGACTAGAGGGGACATGATAGCAGGATTCCAGTATTTGAGGGGTTGCCACAAAGAAGAGGGAGGTCAACCTATTCTCCAAAGCACCAGAAGGCAAGATGAGAAACAATGGATGGGAAGTAATCAAGGAGAGAAGCAACCTGGAACTAAGGAGAAACTTCCTAACAGTGAGAACAATTAACCAGCGGAACAGCTTGCCTCTAGAAGTTGTGAATGCTCCAACACTGGAGGCTTTTAAGAATAGACTGGACAGTCATTTGTCTGAAATGGTATAGGGTCTTCCCTCCATCTCTGCTGCTATCCTCCCTCCATCTCTGTTCCTCTTAGCTACCAAGTTCTCCTCTGGTGGTCCTCCTTCCCTTGCCCATCTCTGCTGCTATCCTCCCTCCATCTCTGTTCCTCTTAGCTACCAAGTTCTCTTCTGGTGGTCCTCCTTCCCTTGCTCATCTCTGCTGCTATCCTCCCTCCATCTCTGTTCCTCTTAGCTACCAAGTTCTCCTCTGGTGGTCCTCCTTCCCTTGCCCATCTCTGCTGCTATCCTCTCTCCATCTCTGTTCCTCTTAGCTACCAAGTTCTCTTCTGGTGGTCCTCCTTCCCTTGCTCATCTCTGCTGCTATCCTCCCTCCATCTCTGTTCCTCTTAGCTACCAAGTTCTCCTCTGGTGGTCCTCCTTCCCTTGCCCATCTCTGCTGCTATCCTCCCTCCATCTCTGTTCCTCTTAGCTACCAAGTTCTCTTCTGGTGGTCCTCCTTCCCTTGCTCATCTCTGCTGCTATCCTCCCTCCATCTCTGTTCCTCTTAGCTACCAAGTTCTCCTCTGGTGGTCCTCCTTCCCTTGCCCATCTCTGCTGCTATCCTCCCTCCATCTCTGTTCCTCTTAGCTACCAAGTTCTCCAAGAACACCAGACAGCAGTTCCTAGGAGAAACAGTACACCTTCATCTTCATCCATAATTTGTTCCCGATTAAAAGCTCATTCCTTCCCAGTGAGCAGACCTATCTCTTCTGCCTTCCTCCGTCTTTCTCTATTATTTCCTCCCCTTCCAGTTCCCCATTTGGGTTTCAACCCAGTCTGGGTTAGGGGGATCTGGAGACAGGACCCACCCTTCTTTCTCTGTCTAACATTTGAGATACAAGTTTGACACAGTTCACTGTTGAGCAACCACATGGCATAACTTTCCTTTTCAATTCATTCTACCTCCCTTCTTGCTTTTCTGTTCAATTTTCCTTTGAAAAAGAGTCCCCCCCCCTTCTGTTGTGCCAAAGGCCAGGAGATTCTCCATTGATATATAATGTTGCTTGGAGTGATTCTCGTTGATTGTACGTTTCCACAACTAGAGTGGAAAAATTCTAAGAGTGGTTTTCCATAGGATGATCACCGTTGGCTGTTTGTGGCTGATCAAAATGCAACTCAGTCTTTTGCTGAATGTCTCTTAGCTTGTGGTGTCAGTGTAACAGAATCTAGCCGCTTCCATCTTTAATCCTACATGGGTATTCAGGCTTTCCTGGAAAAGCGAACAGCCCCGTAAGCATTTTTTTTAAACGATCCAGTAGCAAAGGAACTATTATTCAAGCAGCTGTTTACTTGAGCGACGTGCATAGAATTTCAGCAATGCACAAAGAGATCTGAGGTTTGTCCTGTTGTAGTGACGGCCCAGTTTAGAAACAAATATAGCGTGGTCTGCTTCTTGTGATGTACCAAGATAATCAAGCCCCAGTAAATCATCCTGTTCACTAAATGATCTCAAACTCTGTTAGGAGAGCCTTCCGGAAGATCGTTGAATTTTTAGTGAACTTCTACGATAACCGATGGTGTTGTCGTGTTGATCTGAATCGTTAGCAATCCCAAAAACAGATCTGCGAGATGATTTGGTCTAGGGTTTCCTGCCTGAGCAGGGGGTTGGACTAGAAGACCTTCAAGGTCTCTTCCGACTCTGTTATTCTGCGTTCTCTATCTGTCCCCAGCCTGCAAGGTTTCCTGCCTGAGCAGGGGATTGGACTAGAACAGGGGTTTTCAAACTTGGCCCTTTTATGACTTGTGGACTTCAACTCCTAGAATTCCTCAGCCAGCATGGGGAAACTATGGCCCCTTCATGACTTGTGGACTTCAACTCCCAGAATTCCTTAGCCAGCGTGCCTGGCTGAGGAATTCTGGGAGTTGAAGTCCACAAGTCATAAAAGGGCCAAGTTTGAAGACCCCTGGACTAGAAGATCTCCAAGGTCCCTTCTCTCTCTCTCTCTCTCTCTCTCTCTCTCTCTCTCTCTCTCTCTCTCTCTCTCTCTCTCTCTCTTTCTGCGTGTGTGTGTGTGTGAAATATAAATATATAAATACAAATGCAAATTTATATGAAATATAATCAAACAAATAAATAAAAGTGTTTAGCCATTGTCTTCCTAGATATTTTCCTATTAAGTAGTATAAAGTAAAATCCTGTGATGCTCTCCCATCCCACCCAAATTCTAACCAGCCTGGCTTTTGAGCCTAAACTAAACCATTATTGTCACCTGCAGAAACAACAAAGAAGAAACTCATATTTATTTGGCTTCAGTTTAGTGGGAGACGGACTTATTACTGAGCCCATTTGGAAATGAAAAACCTATTTGGGATAAATTTTAATCATTTTGCCACCGCCCTCTCTCTCATGCAGATTTGCATCGGGCAAAATATTATGAATGCTTTGAAACCACGTCGATGGAAAAAAAACAATAATTTCCCTGTAACCTTAGAACCCGTGTTTGAAAGGGGTTAATGAAGTACTGTATGGTTGAAAGTCACTGTAATTGCTTTCCTTTTTTTTTTTCTATTAGAAACATTTCAGTGCAATGCTTCATGCAGTTCATTTTTGAGTGGTTTGGCAAAAATGAAGAATCCTGATGGAAGTTTTGACCTTGCAACCTAAATGGCTTTGAGAAACCGGGTAAGATTGAGAAAGTCATCAGAAGCGCTTAAAGAAATGGCAAATTGGAAAGCCTGGATGGTTGATAACATGTTATGTTCCACAGCTCAAATCCTTTTAAAACACAATCTAATGCTAGCCTACACATCATCTTTTTTTAAAATCAAGGAAAACTTTTCTTAGTACTGATTCCAAGTGTGGGGCACTGATCTTGGAGCTAAATTAAGCCGTGGTTCTATCTAGAATGTAAAATTCTGAATGGGGTGGCCTGGCTTTCTTAATGGGTATAAAATATCCACTTCTAAAGACTTCAGGCTTCTGCTTCAGGCTATTTTTCCTAAAACAGGAAGACTGCGGCTGCCTTTTGCCTTTAAGGACATGTTTCTCCTCTTGTCCTTTAGGGGAAGTATAATATTATTCTGCCTCTTTTAATACCCCCAAAATATTTCATTCTCTGGGGTGGGGGGCTTCCCACACCAGGCATGTTAGAATCATGGAGCTGCAAAAAGTTAAAGTCAGACATGAACTCTGTCCACAGGTGCCAGGACGTGTAACCAGCCTCTCCTTTGCTAAATGTTAGATGTTTGTACTGATGAAGATTTTTCAGTCCAAGCCGGGAATAAACAACATGGTGACTGCTTTAGAAAGAAGGTTGTCATTTATTCCTGGCTTGGACTGGACCCTGATGAAGATTTTTCCTTCAACAGTACAGAATAGTTTAAAATAGAATAAACTATTCTAACAGAAAAGGATAGGGCAGGACAGAATAGAACAAAACAGCTCACGCAGAGTTGCTTTGTAGAGAGATGGATGACATGCAGATTTAATAAACAAGCAGTTTGTGAGCTGCCCAGAGATGTTTAACATGGGTGGCTGAACACATCTCTAAAATAAAATATAAAATAAATAAAATAAAATAAAATAAAATAAAAAAATAAAACAAAACAAAACAATAGTAAAACAGTAGTAAAATAATACTAAAATAAAATAGAGTTAATAAAATAAAATAAAATAAAATAAATAGATAGAATAAAAGTAAAACTAGTAATAAAACAAAATAATACTAAAATAAAATAAAATAATAAAACTAATAAATAATTAAACTAATAATAAAACAAAATAAAATAATAAATAAAATAAAATAAATAAATGAAATGAAATGAAATGAAATAATAAATAAAATAAATAAAATAAATAAAATAAATAAAATAAATAAAATAAATAAAATAAAATAAAATAAAATAAAATAAAAAAATAAAATAAAATAAAATAAATAATAAAATAAAATAAAATAATAAAATAAAATAAAATAAAATAAAATAAAATAAAATATAAAATAAATAAAATAAATAAAATAAAATAAAATAAAATAAAATAAAATAAAATAAAATAAAATAAAATAATAAAATAAAATAAAATAAATAATAAATAAAATAAATAAAATAAATAATAAAATAAATAAAATAAATAAAATAAAATAAAATAAATAATAAAATAAAAAAATAAAATAAAATAAAGTAAATAAAAAATAAATAAAATAAATAAAATAAATAAAATAATAAAATAAATAAAAAATAAATAATAAAATAAATAAAATAAAATAAAATAAAAAATAAAATAAAATAAAATAAAATAAAATAAAATAAAAAATAAAATAAAATAAAATAAAATAGGAAATAAATAATGGCTTTGTTTGGATATGCTTCCATGTTCAAAATCCTGCCCTTGGGGAGAAGAAATGCCCAAACATGTGACGAACTCTTCTTGCAGGACGTGTTCTGCATATGTCGGTAATTTTCCTGAGGGTCTGTCTCTGCTCAGTTATATACCTGCAGCTAAACCTTTGCACGTGGGAGTTTAAAGTATTTTACTACCTTTATTTTCAACCACAAAGACACAAAATAGGCTATGTGGCTATGTTGGTTTGTTTTTCTCATGTTTAAGGGGCGAGCTGGAGAGGGTTTGTGGCTGTGTGTCTCTGTGTGTGGGTGCACAGTCCTCAGTTTAAACTTTGCAACAACAGGTGTCTTTTAACATTCAGACAGGTGAGCTGCAGCTTAAAAAGTTATGATGCCTGCGTTTGAGGTGCTGATTTTAAAACGAAACCTTACTGGGGATTTTTCTGTATTGGTGAAGTTAGGGTTTGCTTCAAAATGGAGCTTTTTGATGCAGACAAGCCCTAGGTTACCAGAGGTCAATGCAGTCAAGTGGAGGGTGACATTAATCATTAATGTCAGGACTGGTATGCAACCATCTCTCTGGTATCAGGTAACCATCATATCTGGCTGGGAATCCATGAGCTGCAACATCTTTTCTGGTGGCATTAGGTAACATCTCATATCCGACCGAGTTCATGATCTGAGGATGTCTACATTATTTAGGTTGTTACTCTTTCCTCTGATGGTGCAACTGATTAAAATGACTTACAAGCTCTCATTTTTAGTTAGCATACACTGTAACTACTAATATCTCAAAAAGTTCTGCAAAACATCTAACCTGCTGCCCCAGAACTTTACATTCAAATAGTTTGTTCCAAATCTTGATGGGGTAGAAACCATATTACTAGTAGATGACAAATGACTATTAATGATCCCCTGATTTTTTGTTTGGGATAGCATAGCCTTTTATTATTATTTATTAGCAATAGCACTTAGACTTATATACCGCTTCACGGTGCTTTACAGCCCTCTCTAAGCGGTTTGCAGAGTCAGCTTATCTCCCCCCAACAGTCCTCATTTTACCGACCTCGGAAGGACGGGAGGCTGAGTCAACCTTCAGCCAGTCAGGATCGAACTGCTGACTGTGGGCAGAGTTAGCCTGCAATACTGCATTCCAACCACTGCGCCACCACAGCTCCTAAATATTAAATTTATATGCCACCTGTCTCATCAACTCTTGGGGCAAACTGTTTATTCTGTTTATTTCGTTTGTTTTTCATCTAGCGGACCATTTTTTTTCCATCAAGGGTTCAGAAAAGAGCAAAGGGATATTGATCTGTGCTTTTCTGGATTATTTGTTAGTTTCTGTGTATTTGTCAACTTCAGCAAGGCTTTCCCAAGTCCTAAATAGTCAGTTTCAGGTTTTTAGGCCTGACTAGTTGTAGAGTCTAGGCAGGGTCTACTTCCTTCTCTCCGTTTCTTGACATTTCCCTAGCCAATTCTTGTTAGTTCAGGCACTACCAGTATAAACCGAGGTCTAATTAGGATTATTTTGCCCCGATAGGCCTCCATTTTTTCATTGCCACCAACAAGTGTAATGACCATTTTTAAAAAACGTAATCTATTTCCATCCTATTTATCCAGCATATTTTTTTTTTACTTTGAAAGTATCCTTCTGAAGTTCTTCTATTGTTTCTTCCATCTGCCTGTACTGAATTGCTGATACCAAGTACTGTAACATTGTTCTTTTATGGTGTATCTCTTTCCCATTTTTTTTTTTTTACTGTGCTGCTCTCCTTTAAGCAACTTACAACCTATGAGTAACTTACAGTCTGCTTGCAGGAATATCATGCTAGCCAAAAGGAAGAGTAAGCACCCCATGAAACTGTCAAGCTATTTTCCAAAGCGCCTGAAGGCAGGACAAGAAACAACGGATGGAAACTAACCAAAGACAGAAGCAACCTAGAAGTAAGGAGAAACTTCCTGACAGTAAGAACAATTAACCAGTGGAACAACCTGCCTCCAGAAGCGGTGAATGCTCCAACACTGGAAGTTTTTAAGAAAAGACTGGACAACCATTTGTCTGAAATGGTATAGGGTTTCCTGTCTGAGCAGGGGGTTGGACTAGATGACCTCCAAAATCCCTTCCAACTTTATTATTATTATTATTATTATTATTATTATTATTATTATTATTATTATTATTATTATTATTATTATTATTATTATTATTATTATTATTATTATTATTATTATTATTATTATTATTATTTAATTATTTAATTATTTAATTATTTAATTATTTAATTATTACATATAAAATTCTCCCACAGCTTCTAAATCTTCACCAAACACATTCCAGAAAAACTGGGTCTTTAAGATCGATTGAAACAGTAGATCTTTTACAATTTGTTTTTTAAATTGTGGCACTAAAGATTCTCAAGGAATATAATAGTGTAACAGTGCTATACATATATTATTTACCTCCAGTTCCTTTTTCCCCTTCAAATTCAAGTAGGTATGTCTCTATTATCCGACATCTCGTGACCACATTGAGTGCAATCGTTATTAAACGGGATTAGAATTATTAAAATGCCAAAGTACAACTGAGGGATGGCTTAAACCGAAAGCCTAATACATATATTAAACTATAAAACCGTATTTTCTAGCTCAGTGGCTAACTGCTGCAATTTAGAGCTGAAAGTAGCTATTACAGAGAAAACTAATTCTGCTGATAAGTTATTGGTTCATACTTTATCTCCCTGCATTCCTCTTTTATTGACTCTCGCTTCTAATAAAGTAGGCCATTAACGGGGATGATGAATGGAGACCATCACAAAAGTTCTGAACAGTTTGGCTGGCGCTCCCTGTCTCAGAGTTGGGTAATGTTTAATTAAGAGTTGGAATCCTATGGGTATTTAAAACATTGTTAGGATATATATATATATATCCTTGGAACAGAATTCTGTGCATTTACTGCAAAATAAATTGTAGTGTGATGAACTGGGCTTATCCCTGCAAAGATGGCAGGAGCCAGTTGGTGGTTAAGGCACCAGATTAGAAAGTGGGAGATGGTGAGTTCTAGTCCAGTTTTAGTCATGAAGGCCAACTGGGTGACTTTGGGCCAATCACCAGAAGGCGGTGAGTTCAAGTCCCACCGTAGCCGTGAAAGCTGGCTGGGTGACTTTGGGTCAATCACCAGGAGGTGGTGAGTTCTAGTGTGGTTCTAGTATGGGCTTAGTCATGAAATCCAGCTGGGTGTCTTTGGGCCAATCGCCAGAAGATGGTGAGTTCAAATCCCATCATGAAAGCCAGCCGAGTGACTTTGGGCCAGTCCCTCTCTCTCAGCCCACTCCACCGCACAGGGTTGTTGTTATGGGCAAAATAAGAGGAGGAGGAGGATGTGTTGGATATGTTTGTTGCCTTGTGTTATTTGTAAAAAAACAAAAACAAAACAATAAAGGCGGGATACAAATAAATAAATGAAATAAAATAAAGAAGGACGATGTCCCAAAGTTTGAAAACAACTATAATCCATGCTGAGCCTTTTGGAATGAACCATTTTAAATGAAGCATCTAATTTTTTTAAAAAAAGGGTGAAGAAAAAAAAAAGATAACACATATCTCAATGGTTGAGAAACTTGTCAGTTTTTCTTAAGGCTTTAAAGATCTGGATATTCCCTCCAGGCACTGGGCTTGGATTAAAGGAGCCGAGTGTTTTGTTATTATCTTAAGTGGTTGAAGAGCATGTTTTTTTCCATGCAGATGATACAATTTGCTAAAATAAATAAATAACAATCTGATTTTACGGTTTCCGTTGTTAACTTTTCGCTTTTTTATGCTGCTTGAGATCCACCTTGGTGAGATAGACAGACAGAAAAATTCTTTTATTTTTTTTAATTTTTTTTTATTCTTAAACAAATAAACAAACGGCCCTCGCTGTGCTTCTTTCTACAGTCTTTGGATATCTCACCCGTTACTTAAATGAAAAACAATGGAACTGGAATCTCTGTCACGTCATATTTTTTCTAAGTCTCAATTGTCAGTTAGACGGGGAAACCCTCATTTTGTGTTTGAGCATCAGGGCTGGCTGGAAAAGGCAGGCCTCACCTGCCTGGAGCCATAAGCTTATGCTTTGGATGGGGTTGCTCCTAAAAAGACCCCGGTTACAAGAACTGTCGAACGGTTAATACTAAAGGTTTGGTTTGTCTTTCTCAACTTTTCAGTTTGTCTTTCCAGTATTTGAGGGGCTGCCATAAAGAAGAGGGGGGGGGTGTCAACTTATTTTCCAAAGCATGAGAAGGTCAGACAAGAAACAATGGATGGAAAGTGATCAAGGAGAGAAGCAACCTGGAATTAAGGAGAAACTTCCAGACAGTGAGGACAATTAACCAGTGGAATGATTTGCCTCCAGACATTGTAGGTGATCCATCACTGGAGGTTTTTAAGAAGAGACTGGACAACCATTTGTCTGGAATGGTGTAGGGTCTCCTGCTTGAGGAGGGGGCTGGACTAGAAGATCTACAAGGTCCCTTCTGGCTCCGATTCTGATTCAGCTTCTCCTGTCTATGCTGCTTTTCACAGGCTGTCCTCTCTTTGCTGATTCCCAGTCTTCCAGCGAACGATGTCAGACTCAAGCTTCACTCTGAGTTGATTTCATAAATATCTCATCCCCGTCCTTTTCCTGGCCAAAAAAAGAAACGAGGCTTAACCGAAACAGAGAACTAAGAAACTATGCTGGAAAACTGGGTTAGGGTCTCCGATAGGACTGGATTTCTGGATTTGGGTCTCTCTGGGTTGCTTGTGGACATGGTGGGGATTGTGAGGCGGGTCTTGAGTTCAACGTGTCCCCGTTTCCTTGCACTTTTGCCTCCAGTTGTTGGATATTTTTTTATTGAACGGAAACCTTTCAGAAACCGGTGGCAACAGCCAACTGGAACCTCCTTGTGTCGTGGGTTAAGCTGGAAGAGAGCAGGACGAGCGGAAAAGACGACAAAGAGCTTCTGCGCAGGCTTTTGGCATCCAGCCCCCTCTTTGAGGCCGGGGGAAAATGTATCCCAGGATAAATGTGGGCTTCCCTAAATTATGAGGCTGAAACTCCCCCGTGGCTTTCACCTGCTTCGCTTCCTTTCTCCAACCCCCCCCCCCGCCTTTCTGTTTCGTTCCCAATCAGCGCCAGGGAGAGGATTAAGGGATTCTCTCTCTCCCTTCCCCTCCCCCGCCGGTTTCTTCCAATTCGGTGCCAGTTCTGGAGCTGGGCGACCCACTCATCCGAACCGCTTCCTGGTGGGGGATCCGCTGGGAAGGGGAAAAACACTGCCCGCCTGCCCGCTTTCGCCTCCTCCCTCCCTCCTCCTCCTCCTCCTCCGCGGCCCGCGAAGCACCTGTTTCTGCAACTCAGCGCTGCCAATTGCTGGCTGGCTCGCCCTCGCTCCCTTTTGCCCGGAAAAACAACACGGGCCGTGGGCTCCGCGTGGAGACTTCAGGATGGATCAGGAGGAGGAGGGAAGAGGAAGAGGGGGAGGAGGAAGAGGGGGAAGAGGGGGAGGAAGAGGGGGAGGAGAAGAGACGAAGAGGAAGAGGGGAGGAGGAAGGAAGGGAGGGAGGAAGAGGGGGAGGAGGAGGAGGAAGACGAAGAGGGGAGGGGGAGGAGGAAGAGGAAGAGGAAGAAGAAGAGAAAGAGGGGGAGGGAGAGGAAGGAGAGGAGGAAGAGGGGGAGCAGGAGGAGGAGGAAGAGGGGGAGCAGGAGGAGGAGGAAAGAGAAGCAGGCACAGCCCAGCGCTAAAAAGCCCTACCGCTTCCCCCCCCCCCCATCCCCTCCCGGTGTCCGCTCGTATCCCCGGGCTGGCCGCTCCGATCCCAGGCGACGCGCAGCGCGCGGGCGGGCGAGCCCCAGATCCACGCACACAGAGCGAGGCCCGGCCTGAGTGACAGCCCGTGCGTCACGCCGTCCGCCAACCGGCAGACCCGCGCGGGGTTCTGAGCCCGCCCCCTGCCTGCTCTGCGCGGCTCCCCCCGCTACCCCCCACGGCCCGAACGCTCCCCCGAGCCTCAGCCGGGCGGGCGGAGGGCGCGCAACCCCGCCGGAGCCTTTGCTTCGCCCGCGTCCTGCGCCCAGAGCCCGGCCGGCCTTTCTCCTCCTCCTCCCGCCGCCGGGGCCACCTGCGCAAGCGGCGCGGGCGGCTGACGGACCCTCCCGCTGGCAGCCTCAGCCCGGCGGCGGCGCGTCCGTCTCCGTCTCCGTCTCCCCCTCCTCCGCCTCCCCGAAGGGAAACGAGGCAGCCGAGCCGAGGCGCGGCAAGCGCGGAGCACGAGCGGCGCCGGAGCCCCCTCGAGGCGGGGCCGGCGGCTGCCTTAGGCGAAGCGGCGGCGAGCAACGCGGGCGCAGCCCCCCCCCCTCGCCCCTTCCTTGACTGACGGGCTGACCAGAAGAGTCCGGCTGGGGAGGGGAACCTGCGGGGGGGGGCGCGCTTTTTGGGCCCCCTCCCCGCTTCTCTCGGGTGGGAGGGGGAGAGGCAGGACGCCCCGGCGCGCCTTTTGCCTCCACCTCCTCCTCCTCCCGCCGGGGCCACCTGCGCAAGCGGCGCGTGCGGCCGACGGAGCCTCCCGCCCTCAGCCCTGGACAGGCAGCCCGGCCGGCGCGTCCGTCTCCTCCGTCTCCTCCTCCTCCGCCTTCCCGAAGGGGAAAATCATCATCATAATCATAACAATAACAATAAGGCAGTCTTAGGCGAAGCGGACGCCCGCCCTCCTCGCCCACTGACTGACTGACTGACTGACTGACTGACAGACGAGAGTCCGGCTTTTTTTTTTTGGCTGCGGGGGGGGGGGCGGATATATATATATATATATATAAACGGGATATATTGGCTGAGGGGGGAGGGCGGCGGGCGCGCTTTTGGGGCCCCTCCCCATTTCTCTCGGGCGGGAGGGGCCGCTCGCGGGGAGAGAGCGCGTAGGGGAGGGGGGGTCGAAGGAGAGGCAGTGACGCCCGGGCGGTGGCGGTGGCGGCGGCTGCCTCAGGCGAAGCGGCGGAGCGCAACCTCCTCGCCCGCTGACCGACTGGACTGGACTGACTGACTGACAAAAGACTCCGGCCGAGGAGAAGCGGCGGGGGGGAGGGGGAACAGTCGCTCTTCTGGCCCCTCCCCGCTTCTCTCAGGTGGGCGGGGGGAGCCGAGGCAGGAGACTCTCCCCGGCGGCGGCTGCTTTAGGCGAAGCGGCGGAGAGCAGCGCGCGCGCCGGTCCATCCTCGCCCGCGGACTGGACTGGACTGGAGTGACTGACTGAGGCGAGACCCGCTATGCGGGCCGGCTGAGGCGGGGAGGGGGAGGCGGGCGCGCTTCCTCGGCCCCTCCCCGTGTCTCTGGGGCGGGAGGGGGCGAGGCAGGACGCCTCAGCGGCGGCGGCGGCGGCGGCTGCCCTGGGCTGAGCGGCACCATGGCCGGGGACGGGCTGCGGGGCAGGGGCCGGCGGCGGCGGCGGCACCAGCGGCACCAGCGGCAGCGGCTTCTCCCCCCTGCTCGCTGCTAGCCATGGCCAATGGCAGCGGCGGCGGCGGCGGTGGCGGCGGCGGCGGCTCCTCCAGCTATTACGCGGGCGGCAGCGGCAGCCTTAGGATGAGCAGCCCGGCCGGCGGCGGCGGCGGCGGCGGCGGCAGCAGCCTGAACGCGGCTTCGTCCTCGGCGCCCGCCCGCGCCTCCAACGCGCTCATCATCCCGCTCACCATGGAGGTGCCCTGCGACAGCGGGCAGCGCATGTGGTGGGCCTTCCTGGCTTCCTCCATGGTCACCTTCTTCGGGGGTCTCTTCATCATCCTGCTCTGGAGGACCCTCAAGTACCTGTGGACCGTCTGCTGCCACTGCGGGGCCAAGGAGAAGGTAAGGGCCCGCCGGGCGCCCCCTCCCCCCCTCTGCCCGCCGCCCGGGCTTCCCCCCCCCCGTCGCCTTCGTCAGTCCGTGGCCTTTGCCCTCACGGCTCCCTCTGAGCGAGACCCTAACCCAAAAAAGTTAAAATCCAACCTTAAAACCAAAGACACATGCGGGGGGGGGAAGGGGGCAGGGGGGATCCGTTATTCCTCGATCAAGCAGCTCCCAAATATTTGACCACCGGTTGGAGTTACTAAGGGACTTAGTTAAAGCAAGCTGATGCGCTTCACAGTATTATTATTATTATTATTATTATTATTATTATTATTATTATTATTATTATTATTATTATTATTATTATTATTATTATTATTATTATTATTATTATTGTTATTGTTATTGTTATTATTATTATTATTATTATTATTATTATTATCATTATCATTATCATTATCATTATCATTATTATCATTATCATTATTATCATTATCATTATTATCATCATTATCATTATCATTATCATCATCCTTATTATCATTATCATCATTATCATTATCATCATTATCATCATCATCATCATTATCATCATCATTATTATTATCATTACCATCATTATCATCATCATCATCATTATTATCATCATTATCATCGTCATTATCATTATTATTATTATTATTATTATTATTATTATTATTATTATTATTATTATTATTATTATTATTATTATTATTATTATTATTATTATTATTATTATTAGTTTGTTCCCCATCACATTTCATGGTATAGAGCTGAAGCATCTTGGAAATAGTTCATTTTTCGGAGCCAGGAATCTATTTTAGTTAAAAAAAAAAAAAGTAATGTTGATACTTCAAAATGGAAAGAAAAGCATGTTACTGATCATTGTTTTTTTTTTTAAAGTCGTTTGTTTGTTTGTTTTAAATCACAATTGCTGTAAACCTTTTTAATTGCAACATGCTATCCGGGGAAAGCAGACAAAAGTTTTAGAAGGAAAAGTGAGGTGGCTTGGTTCCCCCGGCCAGCTCTCCGGTCTCCTTGACAAACTATTGGAGAATAACCAATCAGAGTTACTAAGGGATTTCTACCCATTAATTAAACCAACCAACACACTTATGTTTTTCTATAACGTTTCATGATACAGAAAAATAGAAGAGTTTAAGCATCTCGGAAATAGTTCACTTCCGGAGCCAGAAATCAAAAGGGAAACAAAGGCATGTTACTGCTAATCGTTTTTGTTTTGTTTTTAAAATCACAATTGCTATAAACCTTTTAATTGCAACATGCTATCCTGGAAAGTAGACAGAAGTTTTAGAAAGTGAGGTGGCTTGGTTCCCCCCCCCGGCCAGCTCTCCAGTTCCCTTCACAAACTATTGGTGAATAACCAATCAGAGTTACTAATGGATTTCTTATACATTCCGCTTCTAGTGCCTTTATATTTTCTTTGGGCATCTTCCTGGGGGATTCTCTCCCCTCTTTTTAGGCAGAGTATAGTCCTGTGAGATAGGCTGGGCTGAGTGCCTCATAATTCTGCGCTTTGCTGGTGGAGAAGGATGGGGCAGAATTTGAAAGTGGGGTCACCAAACGGCAAGACCGAGCCTGTTTCCCTTTTGCAGACAGGTGAGAAACTTGGAGATGTGACATACGTCCCAGCTTGTCACTTGGGATGACCCTGAATGCAGTTCAGCTTGGAAGGAAACATGGGTACAGGGGCAGTTGCGTAGTTGATCCAGAACATGCTAATATTTGGTCAGAAATAAGCTGGACCGAGTGGGAGGCTTGGGTCATCTCCATGTACATTTGGGCGTTGATTGTTTGAAGGATTCAACATGCCATATCATCCAAAGTCAAAATCCTACTGAGTTCTGTGAGGTTTAGAATTACAGCCTTAGTCCCCAATAAAATCCACTGGACTGAGACAAAGTTTTCTTCTTGCTGGTCATTTTTTTCAGCTCCCCCCCCCCCCAAAAAAAAATTGCTGTGGTTCATCTCTTTCTCCCTTCCATCGGATATACCGTTCTTCTTTTACTAGAAAAGTTTAAGCATTCTTTGGCACTGTATTAAGGAACAAATTTGTCTGCCTGAATTAAGCTGACTGTAGGTGAGTCCCTGAAAGGAGCCTTACAACCATCTGTTCAATCACTCTTTTCCTTTCCTTGTTTGTCGCTGCCAATTTAAGGACACTGAGATCTTGAAAAGCCAGATTCCAAGGGAAGTTGTGTAAAATGGCAGTTGTGTAAGGACGTACATGGAGGCTTCCTTGCAATGAAATGTGGGGAGTGAGGAATAAATACACGATTGGGAGCGAATCTTCTCTCTTGTCCAACAGTGCCTTCCCCCATCTGCTAAAAACCCACAAACAGAAAGAAATACAGCTTCTAATAAATAATAGGACTCCCCAATTAATTTTTTTTTTTTTTTTTGCTTTTACCATGCCAAATCTTTCTTGTCCATGTCTGGCAAAGTTTAAAATTTTGACCTGTCCGTGTCAGGTTTTACTTGATTTAGCCATCGCCTGCAACAGGTGAATGAATAACAAACTAATAATAAAATAAATAAACAAATACTCTCAGCAGAACCCCAATCAATACAGACCCCAAATAAGGGTTTTCTAGTTCACTTAGACCACCATAGAATTAAAAGGGTTGAATATACTTTGGAAGGAAAAGGAGAAGTCCAAATGGTAACATTTGCAACAGTTTCTATGGTATGTGCGAAAGAGATACTTGAAAGATACAACATACAAAAACAATCCCAGCTAGTATTTCAAACAGGGCCTGAGATTTCTCTCTCTTAATATTTGGCTGTCCTTCAGGTGTAAAATTCAACTTGGTTCACTTTTCGCAGAAATGGTGAATTCTTCAGTTGATGAATTCATCTCCCTCATTCTGATCCAGTTCCTTTTTCATTCCAAAGAAGAATAAAAAAAAAACCTTATTTTAGTTGATCAAGACTTCAGATTTGAAGCATTCGGAGAGATCTCTCTTTCCTGCCTGTAATCAGCTCTAGTTGAGACTTTGATTGTGGAAAGTTTTCAAAAGTGTTGGGAAAGCAAGCAGTGTTTAGGTTGACCAAAGTGTTGCGTTGATAAGTTTTGTTCCAGATGCCTGTTGAAAAGTGACAGGGAAAAGAGAAAAGGAAATAGATCACCTACCATCGTGGAGGCCAACATTTTGAGCTTTTCAAGCCTCTTCTACGTTTCATCCACTCAATCCATAACCTTCATCTGGAATTGTAGTCTTCTGAAAATACTTCCTGGGCAGAATTAACATGAGGTGGCCTTCCAACAGAAGCCCCACGGAAGCAAACAGGAAGGGTGTTGAGGACTTCATTGGGATTTGGAACTTGAGCATGCTCATTGACTGACTTAAATTTTGAAGATGCTGACTCTTCGCATGCTTAATTTATCTGCCTGGTCATCACTTTCATTGGTGGTTATTATGGTGCATTTTATATCTGAAATACTGTCTGGTTCTTTCTTTCTTTCTTTCTTTCTTTCTTTCTTTCTTTCTTTCTTTCTTTCTTTCTTTCTTTCTTTCTTTCTTTCTTTCTTTCTTTCTTTCTTTCCTTCCTCCCTCCCTCCCTCCCTCCCTCCTTTCCTGCCTCCTACTCTCCTTCCTTCCTTCCTTCCTTCCTTCCTTCCTTCCTTCCTTCCTTCCTTCCTTCCTTCCTTCCTTCCTTCCTTCTTTCTTTCTTTCTTTCTTTCTTTCTTTCTTTCTTTCTTTCTTTCTTTCTTTCTTTCTTTCTTTCTTTCTTTCTTTCTTTCTTTCTTTCTTTCTTTCTTTCTTTCTTGCAATAATTTAAAAAGGAACCAGAAGAGTTAGGGAAGGATCAGGAAAATGCAGCTGGAATGATGACGGGGTTTGAAGTCTTTCGAACTAGAAAAGGCTGGAATGCCTGGGGCTCTTTAATTTTGAGAGGACAATTGAGAGAGGATATAATTGCAGGTATTTCTCGACTGACGACCACAATGGAAAGCCCAACATTTCTGTTGTTAAGTGAGACATTTGTTAAGCGAGTCTTGCCCCATTTTACAACCTTTCTTGCCTCAATTGTTTAAGTGAATCCCTGAAGTTGTGAAGTTAGTAATCTGGTTGTAAAGTGAGTCTGTCTTCCCCATTGACTTTGATTGTCAGAAAGTTGCCAAAGGGGAGCATGTGACCCCTCCCCCCCAGGACACTGCAAACTGTTATAAATATGAGCCAATAGCCAAGCCTCTGAATCTTGATCACGTGTCCATGGGGATGCTGCAACGGTCCTGAGAGTGAAAAATGGTCCTAAGTCCCTTTTTCAGGGCCGTTGAAACTTTGAACGGTCGCTAAGTGAACTGGTAAGTCGACTACCTGCAATGTTTATAAAATCATGTGTGCTGTGGGGAAAATGGTTAGGGATCGAGTTTTTCTGAAGACTAGGATCCCGTGAGGCTGGCTGGAGGGAGTTTAAAAGTTGTGGGGGGGAAAGGAAGTGCTTATTTATGTGGCACATAGGTAACTATATGGCATTCATTGCAAGGTGCGCCACTGGACATTACCTTGGATAGCTTTCTACTGGGATTAAATAAGTTGATGTAAACCAGGCCTTTCTAGAGTTCTTAGCGTTGAGAATCAGTGCTAGCTCTTGGTTAGAGTCACCGTGCCCCCAGATGGCAGGTGCAGGCAAACAGTGGTGGGACAGGCTCTATTGCCTTCTCTCGCCTTTGAGTACTCCAGAAGCTTCTGGTTGGCCCTTGTGAGAAACAAAGTATTGGACTAATAAGAGCCATCAATACACTATGGTTCGCTTACTGCCGATCTGGACAGTTGTGCTTATGAAGACAGAATGTCATTCTTGAGCCCTATTAAATGAATAACTCTAATCAACATGGAACGGAACGGAACGGAATGGAACAGAACGGAACAGAACAGGAAAGAATAGGAAAGAACAAGAGAATAAGAATGGAATGGAATAGAATAGAATAATAATAGAATAGGATAGGATAGGATAGGATAGGATAGGATAGGATAGGATAGGATAGGATAGGATAGAGAATAGAATGGAGAATAGAATAGAATAGAATAGGAATAGAAAATAGAATAGAATAGAATAGAATAGAATAGAATAGAATAGAATAGAATAGAATAGAAAATAGAATAGAATAGAATAGAATAGAGAAGAGAAGAGAAGAGAAGAGAATAAGAAATAATAGAATAGAATAGAATAGAATAGAATAGAATAGAATAGAAAATAGAATAGAATAGAAAATAGAATAGGATTGGATAGGATTGGATAGGATAGGGTAGGATAGAATAGAATAGAATAGAATAGAATAGAATAGAATAGAATAGAATAGAAAATAGAATAGAATAGAATAGAATAGAATAGAATAGAATAGAATAGAAAATAGAATAGAATAGAATAGAGAAGAGAAAAGAAGAGAATAAGAAATAATAGAATAGAATAGAATAGAATAGAATAGAAAATAGAATAGAATAGAATAGAGTAGAGTAGAGTAGAATAGAGTAGAGTAGAGTAGAGTAGAATAGAATAGAATAGAATAGAATAGAATAGAATAGAATAGAATAGAATATGGAATAGAATAGAATAGAATAGAATAGAATAGAATAGAATAGAATAGAATAGAATAGAATAGAATAGAATAGAATAGAATAACAGAGTTGGAAGGGACCTTGGAGGTCTTCTATCTAGTCCAACCCCCTCCTCAGGCAGGAAACCCTATACCATTTCAGACAAAATGTTGTCCAATTGCCTGTTTAATAAATTTCCATGAGATTGAAGGATAGCCGGGGAAATAATACAAAACGTCCTTACCTGTGAGTAAATGTTAATGAAAACACCATGGGACTTATTTCTGAATAGACATACAGAAGGTTGTTAATTTTTCCCGGATCAGAGTATTTGTTCACCAGCCTTTGTATGATCCTTACAAATGATCCCATTGATTTTGATAGGATTGAAGTGGTCTCATTCTGTGAACGATGTTCATTTCTCCCACAACACATAAAAAACTTTAGATTTCTTATTTCAATAAAGCAGGCCCACATTCTCCAACTGTGCTCAAGAGTTAAGTCGAGTTGAACTTGATTCCAGATTTCTTTTTTTTTTTTTGATATGATGTGGAAGTCTTTTGCCATTGTTGTCTTCTGGGACATTATTTTGACTTCTTTAGTCCAGCTTCAGCTTTAGAAATTCCCTTACTTGAAGCACTTAACCTTATCTTGTTTCCTACATAGGCAAGATCACCCAGAGCTGTCAATCACTTTTTTGTGTATAGAAGCAAAACACCACTGAATTGGAAGCAGTCAGCTTTCTACTAGAGTTGATGCCCCATGCTTCTCTTTTTCACTAGTTTTGGATTTCTGCTTCTCAAGCTACAGAGGCAAAAAAAAAACAAAAAACCCAAAAAAAACACCCAGCCACTAATCACACAAAACTACCTAGCCCAGGGGTAGGCAACCTTGGCTCTTTTATGACTCGTGGACTTCAACTCCCAGAATTCCTGAGCCAGCATGGCTCAGCTTGGAAACCTCTCCCTTTTCCCTCAGCGTGGCTGGCTCAGGAATTCTGGGAGTTGAAGTCCACGAGTCATAAAAGAGCCAAGGTTGCCTACCCCTGACCTAGGTCAATAGGGGAGGCGTGATGACTCAGCGGTTAAAGCCTCTGAGCTTCTCAGATGGAAAGCTGCTGGCCCGTGTTCGAGACCCCAGCATTGCGAGGCGGGGTGAGCTCCCATTCCTTGCTGCAGCTCCTGCCCACCGAGCACTTCCAAAGCATGCAAATGCAAGTAGATAAATAGGTACCATTTCGGTGGGAAGGTAATAGCATTCCGTGAGCCTTTGGCATATAGTCATGACGCTGGCTCCCTTGGGCCAAGAAACAGAGATGAGCACCACGCTCTGGAGTCAGCCGTGACTGGACGGGGAAACTTTTACCTTTACCTCCTAGTTCAATAAACTTCAGAAGTTGTGGGAGCTTCGTCACTGGAAGCTTTCAAAAAGAGGCTCAACTGCCATCTGTCAGAAATGGGCAGGGAGTTGGACTAGATGGCCTACAAGGTCCCTTCCAACTCTGTTATTCTATTCTATTCTATTCTATTCTATTCTATTCCATTCCATTCCATTCCATTCCATTCCATTCCATTCCATTCCATTCTATTCTATTCTATTCTATTCTATTCTATTCTATTCTATTCTATTCTATTCTATTCCATTCCAGTCTAGTCTATTCCAGTCTAGTCTAATCTAGTCTAGTCTAATCTAGTCTTCATTCATCTATTCTATTCTATTCTATTCTATTCTATTCTATTCTATTCTATTCTATTCTATTCTATTCTATTCTATTCTATTCTATTCTATTCTATTCTATTCTATTCTATTCTATTCTATTCTATTCTATTCTAGTCTATTCTATTCTATTCTATTCTATTCTATTCTATTCTATTCTATTCTATTCTATTCCATTCCATCTAGTCTATTCCAGTTAGTCTAATCTAGTTAGTCTATCTAGTCTTCATTCATCTATTCTATTCTATTCTATTCTATTCTATTCTATTCTATTCTATTCTATTCTATTCTATTCTATTCTATTCTATTCTATTCTATTCTATTCTATTCTATTCTATTCTATTCTATTCTATTCTATTCTATTCTATTCTATTCTATTCCATTCCATTCCAGTCTAGTCTATTCCAGTCTAGTCTAGTCTAGTCTAGTCTAGTCTTCATTCATTTATTCTATTCTATTCTATTCTATTCTATTCTATTCTATTCTATTCTGTTCTGTTCTGTTCTGTTCTGTTCTGTTCTGTTCTGTTCTGTTCTAAGTCTATCCTATCCTATCCTATCCTATCCTATCCTATCCTATCCTATCCTATCCTATCCTATCCTATCCTATCCTATCCTATCCTATTAACTTACAAATAGTTGAAACGTATCATATCTGGTTTAGTTAAAAAAAAAAGTATACAAACAAATGTATACAAAGATGTAACTGGGATGATCCTTGAAAAAGAAAGCATAACTTGTTTCTTAAGATACTCAGTTGCTGGGTTTCTGTTGGTTTTGCTGATCACGTTCCTTAGCCATTGACTGTACTCTTCGAATGGGTCCTGAATTCTGGCATCTATTTCACTTAGAGAGCAGGTGTGCAGGTGTAAGTTCGCTGCTTGGGGTGTGAAATGAACCTTTTGTTCATGACTGCCTGTTAAGGATTAACCTGGATGTGGCACTGCGGCTAAGGAGTACAGTTCCTCCTATGCTTTTCCTGTAGGTGGGGTGGAGTGCGGTGAAGAGGGACTGAGGACTCCATGTTCATTAACCTCCATTTCAGTCCTGGAACATGTTGGTTTAATCAAAGCACACCAAGAGATCAAAAAGACACACTGCAAGAAGAATTATCTGGTTCAGGCAGAGAAAACAGCTCAGCCCTTCTGGGAAGCCCTTATGTTTTAATACAACTCCTTTTATATTCTCTTCTTCGCATCTAACCTGATGAAACGTTCTAAGGAAGTTCAGCTGGGCCTTGCACAGAAGTGGCTTCTTTGTTCATTTTGGATCCTCAAGGAGGGCTGTGGGTGTCCCTGGCAATTTCCTCTCCCCTCAATGCTCCTGACTTGTTTAACGGTGCTACAAGTCTGTGGTCTGTCGGTTGTCATTGCTTGGCGCAGATTTGTCCACATTAGGAAGGGTAGGATTGTGGTTGACCGGCCATTCAGCTTTGCAGCCTTAGAAACGAGAGTGCTGAATACTTCGTTTATTTTTATTTTTTATTTGCAAGAATGCTTTTCTGGGAAAGCCAAACTGAGTGTTGAGGCTCTCCGTGATAGGCAACCAAGGACTCTTCAAAATAGGCCAGCTGCTGGATATTTTCCCTTTGCTTTTTTACATTTTCTAGATTGTGAATGGAAGGACCAGGTCTGTTCCAGCTATTCCTGGCACACAGGTACACATAAAACACACACCAGCCTTTTAAGTATATATGGTTGCTAGGCTGCTGTCAAGATATGACATTCAGCTATTGGATCCCCTGCTTCCCCGGGGACATCCATCACCTAGCTTACAATGTGGATTTTTTTTTTTTTTTTTAAATGGAAGTAAAAGGGAAAGATGATAGAAACAACACAGCAATGAAATATTATCCCCCAAATAACGAGACCTCTGAAGAAAGAACGCTAAGCCACATTGAAATAACTGGGCATCGTTTCATTTCAACTATACAGATTGCATTTGAGTATTTATATCCCATTCTCATTTTAGGGTGGCTAGCTGAGAGGAGGCCACAATTAACGTGGCATGCTTCTAGAGGCATTTTAAAGCAACGTTTCCCTTTGGGAAACTGGAAAGATAGCCGGCATAAATTGTGAAGAATTCTTCTGGGGGGGGGAATCCTTATTAAGTTCATATTTTTTCCTCTTCGCCAACAATAATACAAGGTGGTTGGGGTGATGTGCCAATCAAAGGGAGATTCTTAAGGTGATCTATACCAGGGGTCCTCAACCCCCGGTCCGTGGACCAGTACTGGGCCGCGGCATGCCAGCAACCGGTCCGCACGAACAAGCAAAGCCCCATCCACAGGATGCAGACAGCACACAAAACCACGCACCCTCCGGTCCACGGAAAAACCTCTCTCCACAGAACCGGTCCCTGGTGCCCAAAAGGTTGGGGACCTCTGATCTATACACTCCCATATTGTGGGAGAAGGACTGGCAGAGGGGTGGAGTCAAAAGAGGGATCAGCCTAGAATCCCTACATAGTCACGAACGAACTACATCCAACTTCCCTTGAGTGCTGTTGACCTTTCTCTGGCAACTCTCAGCAAGTACCCGTGCATAGACTTTTAGCAGCACATCCGCTTAATTGAACCTTTTTGCCTGTGGACCTGGTCTTTTGTGACTGACACCTATGCAGCTGAAACTCGGTTCCTGTGACAAAATGGCATGTGTCTCTTCATACGTTTACATTCGGGCCAGGCTGGGTATTCTACGGCAATCCTGAACTGGCTTAATCGGAAGGAAGTCTGAGAACAGACAGGGAGAAGTGAGATCGGATATAATTCTACCTGATGGAGCTGTAGTTCATTCATCTCTCTCTGGCCTGTCTGAGAACAATGTTCCTGATAGCTGTTCTAGACCCAGTTACCTTGGAGTTGGTCTGTGACTCAGGGCTTCTGCTGACCCAGCAGATGGAAGTTCTGGTTTGAGGGACCCTCCCCACATGACTACAATGGTTTGCCTATGGACTAGGAAGCCGTGGAAACAGTAACCCAGGCTGTGATCATTACAAGGCATGAGTAGTGCAATGCATTCTCCATACGGCGGCCTTTGAAGTAGAAGCTCTAATTCAGGGGTCCCCAACCTGTGGGCTGTGGCCCCCTACCAGGCTGTGGCCTGCTGGCCACCGGACCACGGGACAGGCTGGCCAGTTCATGCACACACATGCACGCACTCACTCCCACTCGTGCTAGCACCGCCGCTATGAAAGCAGGGCGCTGCACGGCGAAAACGGGGCACCACGTGGTGAAGATGGGGCGCCGTGTGGTGAAAACGGGACAGCACTAACACCCGCAGAGCAAAAACGGGGCAGTGCTAGTGAGTGTCATCTGGGCGCTAGTACCACCCCATTTGCATCGCGCGTGCTCACGGTCCCGTTTGGGTGTGCGTGCGCCCACGCACGTAAGATGCTTTCCCCTCCATTTCCCTCTGGTCCACCAACTGAGAAAGGTTGGAGACCTCTGCTCTGATTGGTCCAGAATATACTGACCAAGCTGTTGACTGGTGAAACTGGTCAATGAAGCATTACTGTTCTTTTGAGATCCGGCTGGCAATAGAGTGGTGTCAGTTGAGAGGGTGCTTAATATTCATCAAGCCCTCTGGCCATGCCCAGAGTACGTTAGGAGCTAGCTGGCAAAGGTGGAACTCCACTCGCTAGAACGCCTTTCTCTGGAGGATTGTTTGACCCTGCTGTTTCTTTCATGCTGACAGACCCCAAATAAACTCGTCGATGAGCCTTTGTCCCTTAGTAACACGGTGGGAAACCACTGAGCTTATTGTTGATTGTTACGTTCATGTTATTATGTTTGTGGTGTACCTCTCAGAGTCTACAAAGATTGGAGCGGTCTATAAAAAGGTAGAAACAACCAAATCTTTATCTATCCACCTATCTCAAAGGTTTCAATTTTGCTATGACTGTTTCTGGAGTGTGTCATAAATTATCTCTGAATAAATGTGAAGTGAAACATCCTGCCTATTCCATAATAAAGAACACAGATTTCATTTGATCAGTGTTGTAATACGTTAATGCCTTTGTCGGAGAAAACGTTCTGATCCAGAGAGTTATGTAGAACAGGAATTCCTGCTAGATATTTCCCAGATAGTATAAATGAAAACCGTATTCACACTAATTGGCTATGTTCCTAAGATGAATGTACCAGATTTGTGCACCAAAATCATAGTGCTGCTAAAGATGCTCAATTTAGGGATAACGTTGGTTGACCCGCCTGTTTTGGTAGCCTGCAATGTTGGCTAAACTCAGCTAGCTTGGCTTAGTTTATAATTCAGCGAAGCCCAGTTCATTCAGTAACTCAGTTATATGCATTGTAGAGATGTTGTTTACTTTTTTTTTGGTTTGCTTTCAACATAGCATGGACAGCAATTAAAGTGACCCCTTGGCTGGCTAGTTGCTTAACCATCATAGATCTGTTGTCACTGAACTGAGCCTTATTAATGCCTTTATTTTTTTTCTGCTGCTGAGCCATGCTAGTTTCTGACCTATGTCAAAATTGCTTAACATGTTTGATACACCATTTTTTCTCTCCTTCCTTCTTCCTCGTGGTCCCATCTGCTCTTTTTTTCTTGCTTTGATGTCATGAAAGAAGAAGAAGGAGGGGGGAGGGAGGGAGGGAGAAAATGGTGTATTTCCAGGAATGAATGGCACAAGGGGGAAATGACTAGATTCGTAGGGTCTCATTCCCTGCAGTATGTGGGAGGGATAACCAGTAGGTAACAAAGCACATCAGCTGATGTGCCTTGCCTTCAGCTCTTAACTTCTGCATGAAGGCTCTTCAGAGGAATGATGTTATGCAAACAAATTAAGCTCTAAGGCCAGGCAGGAAGAGACTATAACATGGAAGGTTGGATATTTATTTATTAAGAACACTCACGATGACTCCATGCGATTTGCAAAAATAAAATCCCAACACAAAGCCCAATAAATCCCCACTCTGCTGATGACAACAATCACACCAAGCATTTGATGGGCTCCATATCTCCTGGGGTTGTCAGAACCACGTATTCAAGACCCTGTGAAAGAGTGTCAACGTAGGGACTAATCTTATTACCGCAGGGATGATGCTGCACAGGGAGGGAGGCACTATGGAGAAGGCCCTTCTTCTTGATCCCATCAGAGGGACCTCCTTAAGAGGGGGGGGGAGCCATAATCTACTGTGCCTCCCCACCCTGGTGGGTTGGGTAGATATAACTGGGAAAAGACGGTACTTCAAATATTGTAGGAGAAGAGTTGGCAGAACCTGGGGGTGGAGTCAAAAGAGGGATCGGCCTAGAATCCCTACATAGCCACAAGCGAACTAAGTCCAATCTCCCTTGAATTCCCTTGACCCTTATCTAACTCCAAGCAGGGGCTAACTTAAGAATATTCCTGTGCATAGGCATTGAGTGCAATACATCAGTTTAATTTGACCTTCCTGTGTAGACTTTACGGGCTGTTTTTTTGATGCTGAAAGTTACCGTTTCATGGCACCACTTACTGATTTGGGATACACGAGAACCGGCGTGGAACTGACAGTACTTTTTCCTTGTTTCCTTTTAGATTGGGGCTCTTAAATTCGGAGTGTAAAGGTGTCAGGAGACCTGTAAACTTGGGCGGAGGAGAAATTAGGTTATTTTCACAGTTTGTTTGATGCATTGAAATACCTTTTTTTTTTTTTTCTGAGAAGGGATCTGTTGGTTTTACCAGATTCTCAAAGGAGCCTGTGGCCCAGAAAGCTTAAGGAACCCTTGCTACAGACAGCCAAGGTTAAAATCAATGATGCTGGCCATTTACCGACAATTGACATTTTCCTGCCACACCGCAGAGAGTGGGCTAAGCTGGAGAGAGCTCCTGGAATGACTCACACTTCACTTCTTCTGTTAGCTGTGCTGTATTTTGATGTGGGTTTAATAAGCCTCCAAGAAGAACACTGCAGACATGCATACTTTAGCAAATGGCTGTAGTAGCTCTCTATCGAAAAAGGGCTAGACTCATACGCAGAAACAGCCTGAGGGAGGAATGACTTGTCTCAGACAGCTACAACATCCCAGGGATCCACTCCCAAGTTGCCTGAGCCTGCTTTACCACCAATTTAAGGCATTCTGGGAGTGGAAGTCCACCAGTCTTTGAGTTTCTGGGTTTGGAGACCCCTGCATTAAAGCCCACAATTGGCGGCTGATTTTCCTTCCTGGATTGCTGGCTCGGTTATCCAGGCAGAAGAAAAGTCAGTTGTCGGAACCAGGCCACTCATACGCATGGCTTGCTTTTCTGCTGATTTGAGGAATGTATTTTAAGATAGCCACGGAGAAGGGCCTGGAGATATTTGCAGATGCAGAGATGCACAGGCATCCTCTAGATTTGCGTAAGGGGGTGCCCAGAGTCGCTCCTTATTCTTGGCAGAAGTTAATGATTGCTAGTTTCTGATGCCAGGCTGAAGTGTTTTCAGCTGCTCCTCTCCAAGAAAGAGAAAAACAGACAGCTTCATTTTTCCTGCAAATGAAAGAAGGTCTCTTGGAGACCACAGGTAAACCTATTAACACCAGAGGGAAGGCCGGAAACACAGGGGACACAAATGAGAATCCTGCATTAGAAGATGCTGTGATGCTAAACCCAAATTAACCACTATCCCAGATCAATTCAGGACCACCACAGGCAAATAAACAATATTCAACGCTCACAATGTTCTGCTTGATGCTTCTTCTACTGTTGACCTAAATGGGGGGGCGGGTGGCGGGGGGGAAGAAGAGATTGGATAGTCGTTTGTCCAAATGGTATGGGGTCTCCTGCTTGAGCTGTAGGTTAGACTAGAATGACCTCCAAGACCTCCCAACTCTATTATTCTGCTGTTCTCCTCTTCTGAAAATGTAAGTTTGACATAAAGAAGTGTTATCAAATGATAACGCCCGATAAAGTCAAGCAGAGGTCCAGAGGCAGCAGGTTAATGAAACTAATTAGAGACAAATCCATGAGGAAAAATGGCAGTGGGAATGTTTTCTGCCTCAATCTACCAAGTAAATATATTGGAATCAGCTGTGTTGTCCAAGATTGATCTGGATGGCATCTCAGAAGACTTTAAATCAGGCTGAGCTATAGTCAGATATGGCCTTTGATGTTCCTTTTTTGGGGACCAGAATGAATTGTTTATATTATTCACAAGCTATCCAGGCAGGCGGTAGCTTAATGTATTTTAGTGTAGGTTAAAATACCCACTTCATTCTTTGCATCAAGTTTTAAGTTGCATTCTTGTAATTTGAGTATAATTGCTGGATATATATATTTCTTGCTATCTTTTTGCCTGTTTCTGTTTCCGTATTTGAGTTTTTTTTTTTTTTTTTAGGAAATGCCATTCTTTGATTCTTTTGGCTGAACTATTGATAGCGTTGAACACATCTTAGAAAAGTAACACAAACGCTGTTCTTTTGTTTGCATTTTTAAATTGTTTTTTTTTGCACGCGTCCTAGAGTTGCGGTGGAGTTGGGTGGCCTTAAAAACCAATTAGTCAACCAGCTTCACTAAGTTATATGATTTCCGTAGAGTAGCTGACCATAATAATTAACTCAAACATCTGAAGAGTAGAGTTGCATTTATTCGATTTATACTCTGCAATTCTTTTCTGGCGAGCACTTAACAAAAATTAAAAAGAAAATCATAATAAAGGAATGAAAAGCACAGATTAAAATCGCCAACAAAATAATTACTAAAGGTCTTTTTCTTTTATTCTGTGCATGATGTACGATTCTAGGAGGCTGCATGGACAAGTCCCTGCAGTTTCCTTGGCAACTTCCAGGCGCGAATGTCCAGGTCCACACATGCACATCCTATTAAACCAATTTATTGCTAAAAGGTCTGTGCATAGGAATCTTCTCAACTAATGGTTAGCATCTGCTTGATAAGAATCAACAGAATTGAAAAAAAACATTGTTCACTTGTGGCTATGTAGGGATTCTAGGCTGATCCCTCTTTTAACTCCACCCCTGTCCTTCTCCTACAGCAAGTTTTTTTTTTCTTTTCCAGAGGTGGTTTGCCATTGCCTTCTTTCAAGGGCTCAGAGAACGTGACTGGCCCAAGATCACCCAGCTGTCTTTGTGTCCAAGGCAAAACTAGAATTCATGGTCTTCTGTTTTCCTAGCCTGATGCTTTAACCACAACTTCAAGCTGGCTTTAAAAGCATTTTACGAATGGATTATTAATCAGAACTGTTCACTCAGCCAGTTGTACAGCTCTTTCCTTTTTTGCACCCCTTAAAGAGGGATTCAGAGTTTGCAGATTTTTCTTTATGTCGCCATCCCTAAAAAGAAAAGAAATTTGCTTTTATCCACAAGACGAGAAAGACAGCTGGAAATTCAGATGGGGAGAGAGGCTAAAAATCACTCCTATTCAGAGTCTTACAGCAATTTGTCTCATAGGGCTCCAGAGTGGCTGAACATCAAACTTATCTCAGATTAAGCTGACATCTTCCACATTTACTAAACACAAGAGTTTAGACCAATTGCAGCTGCTTGGTTGAAAACAGATGTTTTGAGGAGTCAGCCTGACTTTTCCCCTTTGATCTAAATTACAGATAGACTTAGGCTGAAATGTTCCCAACCCAGAAATGCAGAGCCACTTCAGAAGAGTAAACTAACCTGTTTATTTAGTGGTAACTTTCAGCAAAGGGTCTGAATATTTTTAGGACATTTTTCCAGGATGATTAGGAGCTGCTTCCCAGGGGGCAGAACTAAATGAGAAGACATGTTAGTCTATGACGATATCCCATTAAAGGGACTTATATGGAGAACTGCTTGCATGGGCAAAACAGGAAAAAAATGGGCAATAGAATAAAGTAAAAGAATAAAAAAAAACCCGAATATGTATATAAGAGAAGCTTCATGTATGTAAATGTGTCAGGAAAGTATAGCAGTTAAAGCAACAGTCTAGAAAGTGGAGGCTGTAAGGTCTAGACCACGGGTGGGGAACCTTGGCTCTTTTATGACTTGTGGACTTCAACTCCCAGAATTCCTGAGCCAGCCATGCTGGGAATTCTGGGAGTTGAAGTCCACAAGTCATAAAAGAGCCAAGGTTCCCCACCCCATGTGGGATTGATTGGACCAAGACCCAAGTGATGGTACCAAAGGATCTTGGTATCCACCCTGCTAAGACAACTCCTTTAACTGCCATACAACAGTCTACTTCCCTTGCACCATCTGTGTGTGCTTGCGTCAAATTGTAGATTTTGCTGGCTCAGGAATTCTGGGAGTTGAAGTCCACAAGTCATAAAAGAGCCAAGGTTCCCCACCCCTGGTCTAGACTTAGTAGGAAGCCAGTGACCTTGGGCCAGTCATTCTCTCTCAGCCCTAGGAAGGAGGCAATGGCAAACCATTTAGAATAGAATAGAATAGAATAGAATAGAATAGAATAGAATAGAATAGAATAGAATAGAATAGAATAGAATAGAATAGAATAGAATAGAATAGAATAGAATAGAATAACAGAGTTGGAAGGGACCTTATAGGTCATCTAGTCCAACCCCCTGCTGAAGCAGGAGACCCAATATACCATACCTATGCATTTGTGGGTTGAAAGCACAAACCTCCAGCTAATTGGTGCCGCATGCACGTGTTTTGAGTGACTCTTTTTCTGTAGCCTGGCATAGATGCCAAGGATTGCTTCTGCTAAGAAAACAATCACATATTAGCTCACCTGGGTTGTTGATGTGGTATTTCCCTGGCATTTCCTCTGCAGCGGCACATTCACACTTTGAAGACGTCTGCTTGGCTTTGAGGTTTTTCAGCCCCAGGATTTATGAATGAATCATTCCATTGATCGCCTGTTAAGTAGATAGATCTGAAGGTCGTGCAAATCATGCATCAGGCGGGTGGGGCTCAGGCTGTGATGAATGGGGGATTTTCTTGGCGGGGGATTTGATGGCCTTTTGGGACTAGCAAAATATTTTTAAGGCTGAGTCGCTCGCTCCGAGTTGAAAGGCGATTGTTTTCCCTGGTGCTGTAATCCGATAATTGTCCTCCCATCTTTCAAGCGAGCGAGCGGCTCTGAGCAGCTGGTCGGCAAGGAACGGAAGCAGCTGCATTTGTGCTTCTCACTGCTGTCCGTTTGCAATTCTCAGGTGGTAGTCCTCGACTTACGATCACAACTCAGCCCGGAATTTATGTTGCTAAAAGGGAGAAATGTGTTCGGTGAGTTTCGTCCCATTGTATGACTTTTCTCGCCACCTTTGTAAAGCGAACCGCTGCAGTTGTTGAATTAGTAACTCGGTTGTTAAGTGAAGCTCGGCTTCCCCCCCCGGCTTTGCTTGCAAAAGGGGATCACATGACTTTGGGACACAGCAACGGTTGTAAGTATGAACCAGTTGCCAAGCGTCCGAATTTCGATCACGTGACCCTGGGAAATGCTGCAATGGCCGTAAGTGTGAAAAACAGTCGTAAGTCACTCTTTTCAGTGCCCTTGTAAGTTTGAACGGTCACTAAATGGACTGTTGTAAGTCGAGAACCACTTGTACAATTCTCTGCCTGGCTGTTATAATAATAATAATAATAAAGTTGGAAGGGACCTTGGGGGTCATCTAGTCCAGCCCCCTGCTCAGGCAGGAAACCCTATATCATTTCAGACAAATGGCTGTCCAGTCTCTTCTTAAAAACGTCCAGTGTTGGAGCATTCACCGCTTCTGGTGGCAGGTTGTTCCACTGGTTAATTGTTCTCACTGTCAGGAAGTTTCTCCTTAGCTCTAGGTTGCTTCTCTCATTGGTTAGTTTCCATCCGTTGCTTCTTGTCTCCTATTCATCTCCTGTTCATTTTCCCTTCCTCCTGACTCAAGGAGAATGAAGTCTGCCGACGGATTCTTCATTAAATTGCATCCAGGAAAGAGTATCTGAATTATATCCATGGCTCATGTTTGATTCTTCTTACTGCTGTTGAAGAATTATCCAGTTGTTAAGAGAGGTGAGAAAGGTTTGGGGGGGGGAGTTGTTATCTGAAGTAAAAACCACATCTTTGCAGGAAGAGATCAGAATCCTTAAAGCAGTGTCCTCCAACCTTTGGGGCACCAGGGACCTGTTTCGTGGAGAGAAGTTTTTCCCATGGACCGAAGGGGGGGGGCTGGTTTCATGTGCTGCCTGCATCCCACAGAGAGGGCTTTGCTTGTTTGCGTGGACCAGCTGCTGGCAGGCTGTGGACCAGGGGATTGGGGACCCCTGTTCTAATGTTTATATATTTTAGTGCGTTGCTGAACGTAGAATGAATCAGTGCTATTAACTATTTACTGCATTCTGTTCTCTTTCATTGGGAAATATGGATGATGTGTGTCTAGAGACATATATAAAGCAGCTTGTATCCATCTAGGCTTCCAAACTTTAATTAAAGTTTGCAATAGTGGCAAATATCTGTAGCTGGGGCGTAGGGTGCCTGCATCCTACGGATGGGCCTTCGTTTGTTTGCGTGGGTCCGTTTCTGCCATGCCACTGTCTGGTGCCGGTCCATGGACCGGGGGGGGGGGTTTGGGGACCCCTGCCCTAAAGGAAGGAGTTCATTTTGGAAACCGTGATTATCAACCTGCCTAGAAAGAAAAATAAAACAAAAGAGTAAAGCATAATTATTCAGGCAGTTAGGTCAATTTGACAAAACACACAAGGCCACAAAGTCAGGCTGCATTTTGTAAGAGGAAGCAATGGCAGACCTGAATGAAATATTAGAGGAAAACCTGTTTGATGTGAAAAGGGATAAATATCCCCAAAATGCAGTACAGTACGTTTTCTGCATGTATTATGTACAGTTCTGAAGAAGGACATGGCTGCTTTAATAAGGCAGAGACGGATGCTCTATTTTTGCACTCAACACAGATTTCTGTTGCAATCTATAAGTTGATTTGAGTATGATTTTGCTTACTATAATATGTGAAACCCAGCCTTTTAACCCATAGTTAAAATTACATTAAAATTATAAAATTATATTTTAGAACAAATGATGGCCTCAGTAAAGGAACCAAGAAACAAAATAAATTTTGCCTGACTTATCACTCTTTGCCAGAACAAGGATAATTTAAATAAGCATCTGGCAGTTAATCTGAACATGTACAAATAATGAATCATAATAATGAAAGATACTGGGTATTAATTGAGTGACAGTAGTTGATAGTGTTTCGCAGATTATGTGAAAGTTTTTGAAACTATGAAACAAATATTGAGATCCTTCCATCGCTGTTAAATGCCTGCTTATTAGTGTTCAACAGGAAAACATTTCAACAGGAGAAAACTTCTATAGCTTGGTGGGAAAACCTTCAACTGTAGAATTAAAGTCTGTTGCCTGGCTGTCAAGGACACAAAAAGAGATTTGTGGAGAAGGTGATGTCCTATTTTAATACAGAAGAAAGAGAAAATTAAAAACTGGGGTTTTTGCATCATTACAAGTTTTAATGACAAGATAAGATGCATCCATTGTCTTGCTGTTAATAGTATAGATCTGTTAATAAAATAAAACAAAATGCAAATTGTGGAGAAGCTAAAAAAAAGATAAAACTGGATCATATCCTAATAAGGTAAAATGTAAATATTTACATATAAACTAGAAATAAGTAAGTGAATTAGCCAATATAAATTGGGAGAAGTAGGTCCTTCAGGAAGCATAGATATTATGCAACATAATGTATGATATGATTTGCCTATCTCACAATTCACATAACTGGAAATGACATCATAGCATGCTGAACATCATATAAAAGTGGGATTTGTGTCTCTCATAATAATTACTTTCCCTTGACCTAGAATATTTAATATGGCGTGCATGGGTTTCTTTATGAAATGTCTTTAGAAATTTAGACTGGCCAAAAAAAGATGCATTTAACACGTCTGAAGGATCTCATGTTTCCCTTTCATTTACAATGTTTTGGTTTTGAGGGTTTCCTTTCCACAAGTGGTAACAAATTACAAAATATTGTATGATTTGGATCATGCTGGGGTTTTTTTTTGAACCAACTTTACTAAGTTTCAAAAAGAGGTAAAATACAAAATAACAAAAAAAGGGTTGGGAAGGGAGGCAATGAAAAGGAAAGAGAAATTCAAAAGTGGCAACAACAATAACAAAATAGAAAAAAAATGCAAAATTGTTTCTTCAGTACAGATACAGGTATATATAATAAAATAGCCAATTACACTAAGTTAAAACAAAAACCTAGCATAAAACAATGCCAATTAAACAAAGTTAAAACTACGATTATATTATAAAATGTCTTATTCTGAATTCTAAACCTATACAAATATAGGATACACCTATCTTGCAATAATACACGATGTCTTTATCATTATAACACATCTCATTATCAAATCTTAAAGTCAAATTTTCATTTTTATGTTTCTCAAGGTAGTCCTCACTTTACAACTACAAGTGAGCCCAAAATTTCTGTTGCTAAGCGAGACAGTTCTTAAGTGATCTTTATTCCATTTTATGATCTTTCTTGCCACAGTTGTTAAGTTGTTCCGTTAGTAACACGGTTGTTAAGTGAATCTGGCTTCCCCATTGATCTTTGCTTGTCAGAAGGTTGCAAGAGGGGATCACGTGATCCCGGGACGCTACGACCGTCATACATATGAGTCAGTTGCCAAGCATCTGAATTTTGATCACGTGACCACAAGGATGCTGCAACGGTCGTAAGTGTGAAGAACGGTCATAAGTTACTTTTTTCAGTGCTGTTGTAACTTTGAATGGTCACTAAATGAACTGTGGTGCCTGTATTCCCACAACTGGCAGGAATAGCCAACACTCCAGAAGACAGGCTTAGGATACAGGAGGACCTGGACAGACTTGAACACTGGGCACTATCTAACAAAATGAAATTCAATGGTGAAAAAAGTAAGGTTCTACATTTAGGCAAGAAAAACCAAATGTACAGGTATAGTATAGGGGTACCTTGCTCAATAGTAGTAACTGTGAGAGGGATCTCGGAGTCCTAGTGGACAATCACTTAAATAGGAGCCAGCTGTGTGCTGCAGCTGCCAAAAAGGCCAACACAGTGCTGGGCTGCATTAACAGAGGGATAGAATCAAAATCACGTGAAGTATTAATACCACTTTACAATGCCTTGGTAAGGCCACACTTGGAATACTGCATCCAGTTTTGGTCACCACGATGTAAAAAAGATGCTGAGACTCTAGAAAGAGTACAGAGAAGAGCAACAAAGATGATTAGGGGACTGGAGGCTAAAACATATAAGGAACGGTTGCTGGAATTGGGTATGTCTAGTTTAATGAAGAGAAGGACGAGGGGGGACGTGATAGCCGTGTTCCAATATCTCAGGGGCTGCCACAAAGAAGAGGGAGTCAAGCTATTCTCCAAAGCTCCTTGAGGCAGGACAAGGAGGAACGGATGGAAACTAGTCAAGGAGAGAAGCAACCTGGAACGAAGGAGAAACTTCCTGACAGTTAGAACAATTAACCAGTGGAACAACCTGCCTCCAGGAGCGGTGAATGCTCCAACGCTGGAAGTTTTTAAGAAGAGACTGGACAGCCACATGTCCAAAATGGTATAGGGTTTCCTGCCTGAGCAGGGGGTTGGACTAGATGACCTCCAAGGTCCCTTCCAACTTTATTATTATTATTATTATTATTATTATTATTATTATTATTATTATTATTATTATTATTATTATTATTATTATTATTATTATTATTATTATTATTATTATTATTATTATTATTATTATTATTATTATTATTATTATTATTATTATTTCCCGCAGAGGGATGCAGGCGTATAAATAAGTTAGATTTTAGAAGCCTGACTTGTAGAACAAACATTAGAAAACTTAAGACTAAGCTGGCATTAAGAGTTCCAGGCTGATCAGCTAAGATTTTGTGAGCTGAGCTATTCTTAGCTTGTTTGAGCTTCCTCCAGCTCTCCTTGTGAACGCGGTATTGTGTTCTTAAAAGGAAAATCTTTTTTAGTGTCGGCTTAGCTCTCTTGTCGTAACCAAGAAAGGCAAGCGGCAGGAGGAGCGGATTTGAGTCTGTGACCGTTAATCAAAATGAATAATTTGTTAAGATGCATCTTTTACCTGGGGCTTTGGGTCCAGGCTAGATGCTTCAGGCATAGATGGGTGAGAGAGAACAGGTGTGGTATGGGGAGCCAAAGTAAACACTAAATCTGTTGGTTTTCCTTAAATGTACTTACGTGACAGATGGTGGATCGTTTTTGTTAAGCGTGTCTGAGCAACATCCATAAAGGCAAACAAGCTTGCTTACACAGACTCTCCGAAGGCATTTGGCCCGGCTGTTGATATTCTCCTAAAGTTTGTACTTAATCAAAGGAAACATAGACAAGGATGAAAAGATACCCCTGGCTTTCCCCCCCCCCCCCTTGGCAATCAGCCCTTTCTCTTTGGCATAAAGTTGGAGTAAGATACGGATGTGAACACATGATCATTTTAGGGTCCATGTCTGCAGTTTTACGTGTTGCATAAGGAAACCTGATCATGGAGCAACGAAGGATTAGGGCAGCAAAGCTGATGCTGAGTTAGGGCTTCTACCATGTATAAAGGCACAGAGAATTTAGGCCAGCCATCCTCAACTTGCATTGCCCTCAAAGTAGAAAAACGGCATTTGAGACCCTATATTTTAGTGTCGGCTCTTGTTGGTGTAAGCTGCTGGGAAGCTCAAGCAGGTGACTTACAACATCAGTAGCAAATGTGAAGCCCAACAGCTTACAAGAAATACCTAGCTAGGTTAGGTGAAATCTTAGTTTAATATTGCCCCCCAACAATCTGGGTCCTCATTTTACCAACTTCGGAAGGATGGAAGGCTGAGTCAACCTGGAGCCGGTCAGGATCGAACTCCTGGCAGTTGGCAGAATTAGCCCGCAATACTGCATTCTAACCCCTGCGCCACCACCGTTCTTAATTTATTTCTTATAAAGAACTATTTTTTGCTTTAATCTGGAGATGTTTACCATCCTTGTCTGCTGGAAACCAACCTTCATGACCACAGAATTCCAGAAGAGGTAGTGTTCATTGATGAGTCAATGGATTGCATCAGTAACCTTATTTTGCAATCATTCCATCATGAATAAAGTATTATGTCTGAATGCACAGACATAACTCTGGTGGATTATGGAGTTGTTTTATGCCAATGTCATTTCTAGCGGCTCATTCGGATTCTCGCTAGACTTTCCTCTTAGGAATTTTCCAGGGTTTATCTGTTGAAATAGCTGTTACAACAACATCTGCATGTGCACAAATTATGCTAACTGAATTAGGGACCCCAGGGATGTCTACTGCTCCTTTTCAGGATTGTAACGCAAGCAAGGTAAGCATGATGTAGAACAGAGAATTAGCTGGGATGCAGTGCTAGAAAGAGGATGTTGATTTTAATGTAATCAGAACAGGATTAGAACTTGAATATCTCAAAACACATCCATTGTGTACCTATCACAACCCTCTCTTGCTCCCTTCCATCTGCGCGTTGACTTTGGATTTAGCTCTTTGCTTCCATCCCTCTTCAGCTCCCGAGCTATTCCACACAATGACAGCTTACTCTTTGAACTGAACATTTTTGTTCCACAAACACAATGAGCTGGAGACAATAAAGCTGTGTTTCTGCTCCCAGAGAAATGACTCGGGTTGAAAAGGAATTCAATTATTATTCTTTTATCGCTGATGCAAATGGAACGTGCAACAGATCATTGCATTAAGCGAAGCCATAATCCAGCCTGCAAATGTACTTGGCATAAACATCTGCCATCATTCCCTAGAGAGCATAACCAGGGGGCGATTTGGGGCCTGATTCCCCTAAAACAGAGATTATGATAGCTGGTTGGGAAAAGACAGCCTGACTGTTCTTCCAGCCCTGGATTCATTGACGCCTGCCAATGTTCTGAAACTTCTTCAAGATCATCTGAAGAATTTCCCGCGTATGAAATTATTCCTATGCACTGTTTCGAACCAAATAAGCTTCCTCTTTCTGGGATTATTTCACACAAACCGCAGCCCCAGATCTATTGCTAATGTTGTATCTACATCGGCTTCTCTGCAGAATAAGAGAAGTGTTCTGGGATTTTAAATGACACAAGGCGGCAAACGTGTCCAATTCTCCTCCTATTTTCCCCACAAGAACAACGACCCTGTGAGGTGGGTTGGGCTGAAAGAGTTGTGCCTGATTTTCAAAGTCACCCAGCTGGCTTTCGTGACTTAAGGCAGGACTAGAACTCGCTTTCCAGCCTGGTGCCTTCTGTAAATAGCATTACACATCTGTAAATAACATCTGTAAATAGCATTACAGATGTCCAGAAAGACATCTTCCTTCTTTGAGAAAGAAACGACAGTTGGTTTCTTGGAAGAGAAAGATGGAGAAGCACATTCCTCCCACCTTTATTGCGTTATGAGTTGTAATGTGTTGCCATTACTCGTGAGTAAGACTGTAACGAGTGGATAAAAGCAACAACTTGTGTATAGCAGACGTGGTTCCCTACGTCCCTTGATGTAACCTGCAAGCTATCGGTAAAAGCTGCCTACATATTACATTGTCTTTTAAAATATTTCCTACGTTTGATGGAGTAACAAACATAATATATAGCATTACATACAGTGGTAGGATTCAAATAAGTGAATAACCGGTTCTCTGTGTGGATGCTGCTTCTGGAAGTCCATTCTGGGCCTGGGCAACAAAATATTAGCTACCGGTTCTGCCAAACTGGTATGAACTGGGGGAATCCCACCACTGGTAACGTAGAAGTATTGTCCAGTGGGGAGTTGGGATTCTCTATTGCCTGGCCTGAATATTTTGCAAACTGATTCCCAAGTGGGTCAATTTGAAAATGATCCTATCTGTCCAGGATGATGCAACAACAACAACAACAACAACAACAACAACAAAAGTAGCTTAGGGGTATGATGTCCTCCATCAGAAGAAATTTAGCTGTATGGCCAGAAGATCTAACTTGTCATTAGTTAATTTCCATCAAAAATGATTGCCTGGTCAGGATTTGTTTCTAACAGCCTGAAGTATTGAATCAGTTATACAACATCTTAAAAATAATCAAGCTTTGGTTGACTAGGAGCCACTTTTGAGGTGACCCTTTTGGTGGATAGATAGATGGCTTGGACTTTATATACTTAATCCCATTTATTTAACCAATCTGTGTTGTGTAGCTGATGAACTCTGATCTGGCAAAGCAAGCAAAATAACAAACTGACAAATTACGTGCAAACCCGTAACCTTTAACAAAGATTTGGGCTTGGTGTAAGTGCGGGGAAAGTGTTGTCTGAGATGGGCTGATGCTATTACAGCTTACGATCAAAACTGAGCCCAAAATTTAGGTTGTTAAGTGACTTTTGTCCCATTTGATGACCTTTCTTCCCACAAGTTCTTAAGTGAATCACTGCCGTTGTTAAAATAACAAATACGGTTGCTAAGTGAATTTAACTTCCCCATTGACTTTGATTGTCAGAAGGTGGCAAAAGGGGATCCCAGGATCCCAGGACACTGCAACAGTCATAAGTACATGCCAGTTGCCAAGCGTCTGGATTTTGATCACGTGAGCTGCAACGGTTGTTAAGTATGAAAAATAGTCATAAGTCACTTTTTTCAGTGCTGCTGTAACTTTGAACGGTCACTAAACGGTCACTGTTTTAAGTCAAGAACTACCTGTATTATGGCTTGTGACAGAGTCAGCCAGATGTTCAGACTGGATGTAGCCTTTTTGTCTACCTGTTGAGTCCTTCCCAAGGACCTGGAATAGGCAGGTATGGATGTTTGATGGCGTTATAGGTACCGTATTTCCTCCAAAATAAGACCCAACTGGAAAATATGCCTAGCGTGATTTTTTCAGGACGCTCCTAATATAAGCCCCACCCCAGAAATAAGCCCCAGTTAAGATCTGTCAGCCAGATGGATACATTGAGTACCATATTTCCTCGAATATAAGCCCTAACCAGAAAATAAGCCCTAATTTTTGGAGCAAAAATTAATATAAAACCCTGCCTTATTTTTGGGGAAACACGAGTATCATCACAGGATGTAAGCTGCTGTGATCCAAGCTGCCTTTTGCAATTGACTGGTGGTGATTTTGTCAATGCCGATGGTGTTCAAGTGGTGCTCCAGTTGTTTCTGTTATTATTATCATCATCAAATTTATTTACCACCCATCTTGTGGTTTGAGGTGAC
Organism: Azemiops feae; assembly: GCA_023970755.1. Classification (NCBI taxonomy): domain Eukaryota; kingdom Metazoa; phylum Chordata; class Lepidosauria; order Squamata; family Viperidae; genus Azemiops; species Azemiops feae. The sequence goes on along the minus strand of JALGBA010004135.1, from coordinate 421,648 downwards.
TCTGATGCTATGTTAATGTCCCAATAACCGCTATCCAGCCCTGTCTTGCATATCCTTTTTCACAGCATGGCTCTTAGATATTAACAATGGAACGTGCTGTCAGGACTGGTATAAATTTTCCCCACTATATCTGTTCCAGCTATTAGAACAGAATAGAGCTGGAAGGGATCTTTGAGGTCTTCTAGTCCAGCCCCCTGCTCGAGCAGGAGATCCTATACCCTTTCAGATAAGTGACTGTCTAGTCTCTTCTTAAAAACCTCCAGTGATGGAGCGCCCACCATTTCTGGAGGCAACTTCTGTTCCACTGGTTGATTGTCCTCACTGTCAGGAAGTTTCTCCTTAATTCTAGGTTGCTTCTCTCTTTGGTCAGTTTTCTTAGGATGATTGTACAAGCGGTTTGTGGGGTTGTGTTATTTGGCAGCTTGTCTTAATGAAGGAGCAAATAGCCCGTTTTGTACTGCTTCCTTGCTTTGTCATTGATTCTGGCTGACTTATTTCAACTTAGCCTTCCTCCACAACGGCTCTTTTCAGACGAAGTTATATTTTAATGTGTCATTGTTTTTCGAGACGGATTCAGGAAACGAACATCATGAATGGGCATTGATTTTAAATTTAAAGCGTAATCTTAGCAATGTGAATGGTTTCCCATTGTGGGACTCAGGAAAGGTAGCACCGAGTTCAGCTCATAAAATCCTTTGCTTTCTCCACTCAGAGTCACAGTGTTAAATCCTTGGCTTTTTCAAAGGGACGTGTAAAGGTGGTCCTCGGCTTACAACAGTTCGCTTAGCGACTGTTCAAAGTTAAAAAAAGTGACTTATGACTGTTTTTCACACTTACGACCGCGGCAGCGTCCCCAGGGTCACGTGATCGAAATTCGGACGCTTGGCAACTGACCCATATTTACGACGGCTGCCGTGTCCTGGGGGTCATCTGATCCCCTTTTGCGACCGTCTTACAAGCAAAGTCCATGGGGAAGCCGGATTCACTTAACAACCGAGTTGCTAACTTAACTGCAGTGATTCTGTTGACAGCTGTGACAAAAAAAAAGTCATGAAATGGGGCAAAACTCCCTTAACGTCTTGTTTAACACTGGGAGGCTGCAATGGCTGTAAGTGTGAGAAGTGTAAGTCACTTTTTTCCATGCCGTTGTAATTTTGAATGGTCACTAAATGAACTGTTGTAAGTGGAGGACTTACCTGTACTTTGTGAGAGGCCACTGATGGTTTTTAAACCAGGCCTCTCATCACACAAAAGCTGCCCTCAGGCCTCCATTCATGTTAAAAGAGGACCACTTGTGACACACCTTGATGCTGTCATGATCTCTTCCATGCATGACGCATGACCTAACACAGAGGTCCCCAAGCTTTTGGGCACCAGGGACCGGTTCCGTGGAGAGAGGTTTTTCTGTGGACTGGAGGGTGCGTGGTTTTGTGTGCTGCCTATATCTTGTGGATGGGGCTTTGCTTGTTTGTGCGGACCGGTTGCTGACATGCCGCAGCCCGGTACCGGTCCATGGACCGGGGGTTGGAGACCCCTGATCTAACATCCAAAAATCTCTGAACCTATCATGAGGGCAAGCTGTGCAACATGGGGAATGATCCAGGAAGGCTCTCCTAGACTCGAACTTAGAACAGGGGTCTTCAAACCTGGCCCTTTGATGACTTGTGGACTTCAACTCCCAGAATTCCTCAGCCAGGCACGCGTGCCTGGCTGAGGAATTCTGGGAGTTGAAGTCCACAAGTCATCAAAGGGCCAAGTTTGAAGACCCCTGGCTTAGAATCACAAAGCTGGCTTGTCTTCCCAGGCCTTGGGCTCATCTGAAAGGAATCCCCATCATGGCGAAAGGCAGTTTCAGAACAGACTGGATGTTAATACGCTAGTCAGCAGAACAAGACCCAGAGAGCTGAACCTGAACTGGAAGATAAAAACACACACAATGTTTCTTTTTCACAAGAAGATAACCCGAAAAGGCTAAATGTGACTTTCTGTCTTTTCCTAGCCAGAATGTTCCTAAGGCACCTCAGACAAGTACAGTTGCAATGAGTCATACATTAACAGCAGCCCAGCATTGGCTCATATAAAATACTCCATGCTAAATCAAGTCAGTTGAGAGTTGAAGGGTTCCTTGCTTTCTGCTCTTCTTTGTTCTGGCTGATTGCCCTTGGAAGAATCAAGAGATCTTATCTTAAGAGAGAGCTTCCTTACCCTGCACTGGGTTTACTATTAGTTTATCTTGCGTAAGGTTATTACCCAGCAGAGATAGGTTCATATACTAGGCCAGATTTACTATTAGTTTATCTTGCACACCGTTGTTACCCAGCAGAGATGGCTTCATACACTAGGCCTGGTGATAACCTGATTTGACTACCATCTTTTATAACATAACAGCACAACCCTTGCAGTTAGGATATCATGGTATATAGTGCAATGATAAGTGCACCAATGTGGTCAGTTTAATTAGCAAGCCGTGATCAAGCAGTGTGATGTCTGAGCCCAGCAGAATATCTGCAAGATTTCACACAAGGATATCTGCACCCCTCACTGGTGTGTGTGCGTGCGGTGGCGGGATTCAGTCGGTTCGCACCACTTCGGCAGAACTGGTAGCTAATTTTTTGTTGCCCAGGCCCAGAACGGACTTCCGGAAGCGGCATCTACACAGAGAACCGGTTGTTCACATATTTGAATCCCACCAATGTGTGTGTGTGTGTGTGTGTGTGTGTGTGTGTGAGAGAGAGAGAGAGAGAGAGAGAGAGAGAGAGAGAGAGAGAGAGAGATATTCTACGGTTCTTGAAATTCATTTTCTTTCATTAATCTACATTCACTGCTCCATAAGGACAAAGTGAAAACAGAATTTTAGAAATGTCTGTAAATTCATTAAAAAGAAAAAAAAAACCCAGAAATTATCACATTAGCATAGGTATTCAGACCCTGAATACCCTCAGTACCACCTTTGGTAGCAATTACAGTCTCTTTTGGGGTATGACACAACAAGCTTTGCATACCTGGATGGGGTTTTTTTTTCTGCCCTCCTTCCTTGCAAATCCTCTCAAGTCAGGTTTGGATGTCAACCGTTGGTGGACAGCCATTTTCAAGTCCCTCCAGAGATGTTCAACAGGGCTCAAGTCAGGGCTCTGGCTGGGCCACACTAAGGCAGGGGTCCCCAACCCCTGGTCTGTGGACCGGTAGTGGGCTGCGGCATGCCAGCAACCAGTCCGCACAAACAAGCAAAGCCCCATCCGCGGGATGCAGGCAGCACACAAAACCACGCACCCTCCAGTCTGTGGAAAAACCTCTCTCCATGGAACCGGTCCCTGGTGCCCAAAAGGTTGAGGACCTTTTCTCTAAGGCATTCACAGAGTTGTCCCTAAGCCACTCCTGTGTTGTCTTGGCTATGTGCTTAGGATCGTTGTCATGTTGGGAAGGGAACCTTCAGCCCAGCCTGAGGTCCTGAGCGCTGTGGGTTCTTGTGTTGTTATCATACTGGTGGTGGGTTACCGCTTTTGGTATTGTTCTGTGGTATTGATTGGGCTTTCATCCTTGTAAACTGCCCAGTGTCCCTGAGGGTGAGTTGTACAAATTTTCTTAAATAAATGATCTGGTGACAAAGCTCAAAGAAGGTGTTTTCTGCCGATGAAATGAAGAGGGTTCCCCTTTGAACCTTTAGGGCAGGGCTCTTCAAACGTGGCCCTTTTATGACTTGTGGACTTCAACTCCCAGAATTCCTCAGCCAGGCACGTGTGCCTGGCTGAGGAATTCTGGGAGTTGAAGTCCACAAGTCATAAAAGGGCCACGTTTGAAGAGCCCTGCTTTAACGTTTCCCCGCGGTCCTCTTAACTTGAATAGAAGCAGTGCCCCCTCTTCCTCTTCACGCTCCCTTAGGAACGGACAGCCTTAATACTAACGTCTGGAAGCAATGGATAATTTTTATGCAAGCTATTTATATAGGCTGCGCAGCCAAAGATTCAAAAATCATGTGGCAAGCAGCAAATATTCTGTTCAGCTGCCTGCTGGCGAGGATGCGTTTGCTTGGAAGAGCAGAAACGTGTAGGAAGATAGAAAGCTGTCATTTTCCATTGTCTTGTTGTGTGTTGTTCTATTTAACACTGTCTTTTATGTAACTCTTATCTCCCTTGCTTTGTTGTTAGAATTCGACGCCGTGCGGTGAATTAACAGAATAACAGAGTTGGAAGGGACCTTGGAGGTCTTCTAGTCCAACCCCCTGCTCAAGCAGGAGACCCTAGACCATTTCAGACAGGTGGCTGTCCAGTCTTTTCTTAAAAACCTCCAGTGTTGAAGCACCCACCACCTCTGGAGGCAAGGAGTTCCGCTGGTTAATTGTTCTCCCTGACAGGAAATTTCTCCTTTTCTCTAGGTTGGTTTTCTCCTTTCGTTTCTATTCATTGCTGCTTGTCCTGCCTTCTGGTGCTTAAAAAACAACACAAAACCAGTTTGAGACCCATGATGATGATGATTGAAAGGTTCCTTTGCTGCATTTGTAGCATGCTTGAGGATGTTGTTTTTAGGATAGTGTTGATATAATTTGCACCTGTTTTTTTGGATCTAGATAAGGCTTATTTGAGAGGTATATTTTAAAGCCTAATGCTGTAAACATATGGCTTTAGGTAAAAATACTTACCGGCTTTGTTTCTAAAAATGAGTTTTTCACTTTATGACATCTGTACTAGCTGTATTTTTATATAGAGAGTGTGGCCTTTTTGTGTTATTGTTTTGTTTTGTTTTTAATTCAGGGTGCTTCTGTTTTTTAAAGTAAAGTGCTTCCATTAGAAAACATATCGCATGGAGTTCTTTAATGCACGAGTGCCGTTAAAAAGCAGTGGGAATCAGGCAGATAAAAACTCAACTCTGCTTTCAGTGTGCGGGGTAGAAAAAGGGGGGAGGGTGGTCATTTTAGCCAAGGCTGAAAGGCTTGCTGGCCAGGCATAACAAGCTGAAGCTTGCTAACTTAGATGTAAGGTCAACTGAATTGGTGAAGCTTACTTCTGAATAATTGTAGTTGGGGCTGAGCTTAAATGTTAGCATCAGTAGATAACTTAGTGCTGGTTTTCCCATTAGATGGAATGGGAATAGGAATAGGAATAGGAATAGGAATAGGAATAGGAATAGGAATAGGAATAGGAATAGGAATAGGAATGGGAATGGAACAGGATGGAACAGAACGGAATGGAACAGAACAGAACAGAAATAAGATTAGGAAAGAATAAGAATAGAGTAGAGTAGAGTAGAGTAGAGTAGAGTAGAGGAGAGGAGAGGAGAGGAGAGGAGAGGAGAGGAGAGGAGAGTTGAGTTGAGTTGAGATCTAGAGGCAGGCTGTTCCACTGGTTAATTGTCCTCCCTGTTAGGAAGTTTCTCCTCAGTTCTAGGTTGCTTCTCTCCTTGATTAGTTTCCATCCGTTGCTTCTTGTCCTGCCTTCAGGCGCTTTGGAGAATAGCTTGACTCCCTCTTCTTTGGGGCAACCCCTGAGATACTGGAAGACTGCTATCATGTCCCCCCTCGTCCTTCTCTTTGTTAGACTAGACACAACTAACTGTTCTTTATATGTCATCTTTGTTGCTGTTCTCTGCACTCTTTCTAGAGTCTCAACATCTTTTTTATACCGTGGTGACCAAAACTGGATGCAGGATTCCATGTGAAAAATTTAACTGTTAAGAATCAACAGTAGATTTTCATCATCGTTTTAAGGCTTGGGGAAGTGAGTTGGTTTTTGCTGACTTTTTTCTTTCCTCATCAGACATTTCTATCACAGATGGCTGGAGATCTTAAAGCTGCACACAACAAAACTATTGAAAGAGTTGGAGATGCCACAGAGAGCTTCCTAAACCTTTACAAAAGGACGCGGGATTTTCAACAAGATACTTATCTCATTTTAATCTTGGCTGGGCTACCCATTCTCTGTATGAGTCTGTCTTCTCTGTGTATTTAAAACAGATGAAAGTTGAGTAGTCAACTGCATTGCAAACAGCGTGCTTAGACAAAATTATTTCGGAAACAGAATGTTTATAGGGAGAAAATCTGTAGCCATGGGGGATATATTTATCATGGATTTGTGCGTGGTTTATCACGATGCCTTAATCTAAACATAGTGTTTCTAAACAAAGGCTAAGCACTCTATGTAGCACTGGCCATCTCCGCTTGGCAAACATTTGACCCTCAGTATTCAAAGCATCCCTATTTTGGAGTTGTTTGCTGCTCTGTCTTTGCTCCAGAGTCTTTGCGCTGAAGCCCACGTGTCCTCCTTTATTCGTAAAACCATCCTTCTTTGTTCCATCCAACTAAAGAACAACAGATGCTCCTATCTGTGAAACACCGGGCTGCAGAGCTGTCAGAAATGGGTCAAAGAGACTCCGATCCCATCAGGAACATACTTTGCATTTAAGGTCCACCTCTTGTTACTGATATAGGTTACCAAAAGCCCTGTTACATTCTGGCTTCCAGCCATTGTTCCAAGCACAAACTCAGATCTCCCCCATTCTAAGTCTTGTATTACAGCGAGTTTCCAGAACAGGGGGATCATCTTGTATTCCGCCAAGAGTTGCATGCCTCATAACAACAGGGAAAAGAGGTTTAATAATTTCCTTTTTGGGATTGGACACCCCCCCCCACCTCCTCTTTCAAAAGCAGAGATGTAGGTGAAAAGCTCCTCGTGTTAGCAGCAAGAAAATTGAGGAATCATATTCCCTCAATTAAACATTTAGAGAGGAAAAACATCACAATACAGGAATTGACACATGCTTTGAAAAGGCCGGCCTGCTCCAGATTACTGCGAAAACGTACCGTTTTATTTTTAGAGACCGAAGGAACCTGGAGGGCAGCAAGAAGCATTATAGGATGTTAGCCTTCTGCTTTTTTAATTCAGCATCTTGGAGTTAACCCTTTGTATGCATGCCTACTCATTACAGTACTGGAACGAGAATGATTTCTGCTATCGTGTCACGTTGTGGACCACAAATTCCTGTGGCCATGAGGGTTTGGAGGGGGGTGGCCACAAAATAGCCAGCAACAGTATTTGGGATCTCCAGGTTTGCAATTTCCTGGCCTGGAAATTTTGGAGTGGGAGGCAGGAGAAGGTTAATTTAAACGTAGGGTTTGATTTCCAGAGCAAAAGCATCAGAAGGAAGTCAATGAATGTATTATTAGAGAAACCAATTTGGAGGCACCGTTGACCATCAACGTAGTAGTCACTTGAATAATTATTTCTTTGCGAGTAGGCAGGCAAATCACGAGGCTGTGACCACCCAGCATTTTATGGTCCATAAATAAAATACAGGGGCTCAGAGGCATTGCTATAAACGTAGGTTATGCTTGAGGCTGGTGCTTAGCTTTATGGGATTATAACTTCTCCAAAGTGTAGATGAGGCAGGGACTAGTTATTTGCATATTTCAAGGTACTAGGTATGTTTAGCTTAACAAGGGAAGATGTGATCTCCATCTTCCAATACTTGAAAGGTTGTCCCAGGGAAGACAGAATTATTCTCCAGAGTACAAAAAACAAGGAGTGGAAAAATGTCAGAGGGAGTTCCAACATGGAACCAAGGAGAAATTTCCTGACAGTGAGAACAGGGAATCAGTGGAGCAGAAGTTGCCTCCAGAAGTTATGGCTGCTCCATCACTGGAGACTTTCAAGAAGAGAGTGGACAACTCTTTGTCTAGGATTGTTGCTGCCTTGGGCAGAGAGATTGGACTAGAAGAGTCCCTTCCGGCCCTATGATTCTACGATTTTATTTTCTTATATTGATTGGGGCCGTAGTTCAGTTTTCATCCTGGATGGTAGGAAAGAATTATGTTTGGGCTTGGAGATATACCTTGGTGGGGAGATCAGGGGAAGATGAGGGCCATTGGCTTTTGAATCCTTACTCTAAAACGGGTCTTCAAACTTGGCCCTTCTAGGACTTGTGGACTTCAACTCCCAGCAAGGCTGGCTGAGGAATTCTGGGAGTTGAAGTCCACAAGTCCTAGAAGGGCCAAGTTTGAAGACCCCTGCTATAAAAGAATATGGATTTTCAGTCTTTTCTCATGGAAGATTACAGATTCCTTATTTTGGAAAGAAAAAGCTGGCCACATTAGCATAGCATCCCAACATTCCTTCCAGACAGGAACACCGTTTAGCCACTGGCCTTCTTTAAGCCTGTTCTTGTGCTAAGGTTATACTTAGGCAGAACCCGCCATGAATGGTGTTGCGAACTCAATGGCTTCATGCCATTCGTTGTCACGCCTCACCTGATCAGCCATTGCAATCTCTCCTGGACCTAGATTTTTTTATCCAAAAGAGAATCCAAAACTCCTTCCAGGAAATGGGCATTTCTGTAGGTGTCTCAAATTCGAAGGGCGTTTACTGCCTTGAAAATTATTTTGGTTAAAAAATGTTGAGCTCATTCCTCAGTTGACTAAATCCTCTTCCTTGTAGGAAAATTCCATTCTGCCGAACCAGCCAGGTACAAAGAACAGCATTCTAAGAAGAAATGTTTGGGTGAAATGTTCTGCTCAGATGACTTGAGTCTCTTCCAGTAAAGATAATCCTTGTTTGCAAGAAGCCCAACTAAGAGCTAGGGCTTTTTTCAAGCAGAGAAAAATCCTCGTTTGTTCCTGAAAATCACCACCTATCTTCCCCCAGGACTAAATGCGTGAAAAGTCTTTTGATTCACCCGTCCATTCCCTTGTAGCTTTGCTTGCTCCATTCTCATAAGCATTGATCTTTGTTTTGAAGTAAACAATCTATCCCCCAGTTTGACCAGGGGACTTAAAGTAACCCATTTTTTATTTTTTTTAAAAAATAATTGGTTGTCAGGCTATATGGTTTATCTCTTTACCTTTGTGGCACTCAGTAGTTTGCAGAATGCATAGGGAGGTTGACGGAGTTTAAGGAACAAAATAAACACCGTAAGTCTTGCGTGTATCTTAACGAGTTCAACACTTACATGCTGGAAGGAGTCCATTTTAAAGGAATTTTTTTTTTTATTATAACAAGTTTTATTGAATGTTTTTTGTTTTACAACCAAGTGCTTAAGACTCATCGTGAAGATAGGGCACTCCATAAAACAAAGTAAGAAATATAATCATACATGAACAATTTAAATTACTTCTTTAAAGGTTTCCTCTCTATTTTATCAATCAGGAAAAAGAAACAAAAAACAAAAACTATCAATAATATTTCAGCCTGTTTTCAGGCTTAACTAACTTACAATTAACATATTCCAATTTAGCCTTACATAAACATATGATATACAGTTCGGGTATCCAATTTCCCTTATAATATAAATTGTTTCTAACATATACATATTATTCCAATTATTCTATTTATACTTCTCAATTAAATTCTATCTCTTATTCTATTCTATTTCACATACATATTTTATAAATGAACATGACTTTTAAGTATTTTAAAACCATTTTACATTTTAGCCTAAAATAATAAAACAATAATTATTTCTAAAATAAACAAATAGTATAACTATTATATTTTAATATTTCTCAAGTATATTCTATTTCCTGTACTCTATCAAATATAAGTAAAAATATCAGTAATATTTCACCAATCTCAATCCAACTCCTTTAATTTTAAATTTTCCAATTTTCCATATTGCCATTCCAGACCATAATCAAATCAATAATTTACATCAATATTGACTCAGACCAAAATCTTAGACCTTAGAAATCTCAAAAGTATTAATTTAGTCAAAGTCTCTAAAAGCCATTTTTACCCGTCAGATAAAGTTTTAACTCTCATTTTAAAACCTAATTCTAGCTTTTAAAGGAATTTTTAACATCAGAAATGTACTACTGTAAGCTCAGTGTTGCATTGATGGGGAGTTTGGAATTGCAACAACAGCAGCTTAAGCTCCTTAAGGGAGACCTTCAACCGTCTCTCGTAACCTTCGGAACCAGAAATGCAAGGACATCTTCTCATTCCCATTCTGCTCCAACCACTCTTGAGAAATTACCAACAGCTAGAGTTGCAAAGGGGATCAAAGTCCTCTACTTGGCAATGAAACCATCAGCAGGATTCAGGCGAAGGAGGGTCACACTTATCCCCATAAATAGCGTGCAAGCAATGTCAACATTAAATCTGATAGACCGTCTGTGCTCTGTCTTGCTTTCATCGCTCTCAATATATCAGCTGATGATCTTGGACCGTTCTGGAAAAAAGATGGTCCTGTCAATAATGCTCCAGGCGCTGAGAATATTGTACATTGTGAATACAAATAGGTGGAGCCTTTATGATAAAAGTTTTAAAGTGGCATTCCACTCTTTCATAGAGCTCAGGAAGCAGAGCTGATTAGTGGGGCACAATAAACACATGCATTGGTTTAGATCAGGGGTCCCCAACCCCTGGTCCATGGACCGGCATCGGGCCGTGGCATACCAGCAACTGGGCCGCGCAAACAAGTGAAGCCCCGTCCATGGGATGCAGGCAGCACACAAAACCACAACCCCTCTGGTCCGTGGAAAACTCTTTCTCCACAGAACCGGTCCCTGGTGCCTAAAAGGTTGGGAGCCTCTGGTTGAGATGACTTCTTATGTCTGAGACTTTCAGGAACTGAGTGAGTTCTTGAAAGTTTTATGGATTATATTATTATACTGAGGGGAAGATGATATTGTAGATATCAAATCACTGCGGATGGGGAAAGCCATAACATTGTCTCATGGGTAAGAATGATTGGACTAGATGTGGCCAAAACATTTCAGATCAAAATATTCTAATCCAGAAGAGTCCATTTCAACTGTACACAGATGTCTTCTGATGATGTTTCAGTTTTACTGAAGTATTCTGACCTCAAATATGAACCATTCCAGTTATGGATTGGAAGTTGTACGTACGTATGTATGTGTGCGGGGTGAAGATACTTCTTAAAGATACTTTTTCTGATATTATTGTTGAGGATGAAACTTTGGCAGCTACGTGCCTCTGTGTTTCATCTTGCCTTTAGATTAAGGGGGGGGGAGATGTTACTTTCAAGTGGAGAAACGGAGAAATGGAGAAACGAAATCTCTTCGATTCAGCTGAAGACCGTGAGAGCCTGAAGCCTAGTCAAGGACACCAGAATGGGTGTGGATTTGAAGCAGACGGTTCCCATAACAAAGTGAACTTGTTGATATGAATTGCGTAAGACGTTGGGGTTTTGGCTGGTAAAATTATTGTTTAAGTCTACAAATTGGTGTTGGGACCTCAGAATTAGTTTTGCTTCGACAAAACCTTGCTGTGTATTCAATAAACAGTAAGATTTTTGGAAATGGAATGAACCTGGAGTTTTATTTGGATTCTCAAGCTGGATGTTGACAATTACTTCTTACTTCACTTGGGTGTAGTGGGCATTTAATAAAGCTAAACATTTTTCCTTGTGAGATATGACAAAATCCTTTGCTGATTTTTCCAGTTTCTCCTTTTTTCTGAGATCTTCCATTTGTAAGATTAATTAATTAACTGCTACTTGAAAACTCATCTGCAGTTGGCTCAGGTGAACACAGATGTTTAAAAGAGGCAACCTGCTATCTAAAGTGTAGCTTATTGTTGGAAAAGTTAGAATCCCCTCCCCAGTTGTCCATCATTTCTGCTGTTGTAATGTTAAGTGCCTTATGTTACTTCGATCTGGTTTATCATTGCAAGCGAACAGTGTGCAGTTTATTTAAGATCGCTCAAAAAGCTTCTTAACAAAAACGAGCATTTTTGCTCGTAATCCTTCAGTCCCAATTCAATATTCTATGGACTGCAATGCCTTGTAGATCTCCAGTAGAGTGACATAAAAACTTGCTGATTTTGGCTGATTTTTGTGAGGTCACGGGCTTTCCTATGAGAGCATGACAACCAATAGCTTCCACTTTCTTAAATACTTGGAATGAAGGAAGTAGGACGCCAACCAATAATATTCATCCAGTCAATGACCAGCAAAGTTTAAAAGCACAAAAACAGTAGTAGGAGAAGAGTAAGAGTAGTAAAATAAATTAGAAGAAGGAAATGAAACACCTGTCAAATTTTTGCTTAGAGTGTTCTGGATTAGAAAAATTAAAGCTTGTGCAAAACAGTTGCCAAAAATCTGCCTACAGGTAGTTCTCAACTTACAACAGTTTATTTAGTGACCGTTCAAAGTTACAACGGCACTGTAAAAAAAATGACTTATGACTGTTTTTCACACTTATGACCTTTGCGGCATCTCCCCATGGTCACGTGATCAAAATTCAGATGCTTGGCAACTGACTCACATTTATGACGGTCGCAGTGTCCTGGGGGTCACGTGATCCCCTTTTGCAATCTTCTGACCAGCAAAGTCAATGGAGGAAGCCAGATTCATTTAACAACCAGGTCATTAACTTAACTGCAGTGATTCACTTAACAACTGTGGCAAGAAAAGGTCGTAAAATGGGGCAAAACTCACTTAACAAATGTTTTCGCTTAGCCACAGAAATTTTGGGCTGAACTGTGATCGTAAGTTGAGGACTTCCTTACCTGCACTTTAAAGCGGTATGCAGATTTATAAATGGGACCATACTATAGCAAGGTAAAAATAACGGAGTAATTAAGAATAAGAAAAATGCTTTATTGTATACCACTATTTTCTATAAAAGGAAGCCAGAATCACGTACACAAACATGGTTGGTCGTGAAACATTAAATCAAATTTCATACAAAAAGACTTTTTGGAAGGCTGACTTGCTCCTTTTCACGACAAGCAGAGTTAGGAGATAGTTTTTAAGCGGGTGGAATTCCCCTTAGTTTGCAATTTCATGACCTCGTCACTTAGCCCCACGTTGTAATTCTGTTTTCCTTCTTTTTCTACGATGGATTGATGGATTCGTTAGATTTAGGTTTCTCCTTTTAAAAAAGCAGCATCCGCAGGTAGCAGTGTTAAACACGGTGGGCTTGAAATCAAGATGCATTCTGCATTTGGCTTTTTCAGAATTGAGTGAGGCTTTGGTGTCTTCAGCCACTTTTTTTTCTTCTTTCATTTAAGGAAAGCCATTTTGACTGGAGAAAAAAAAAATCAATACCGCTTTTAGTCTGGTGTCCTCCTATTTGCGTTGCTGCTTTCCATCCACCCTGTCTAAACACAGTTGGTTTTCTTGCATTTTTGATGATAAAAAGTGCTGGTGGTTTCAGTAGCAACAGAATTTCTTTCTTCAGTTGTAAGGAAAGATTGTTTACAGCTGAGAATCAGGAAACAAGCACTTTGTTTCCGAATAGTTGGATCAAATGTCTCACTTTTCTTAAAACAATTGCAGTCAGAATGACAAAATATCGACCGACATCGTGATGGTTAATTTTCACAGTGTTAGTTCCATTAGGTCAGGGGTAAGCAACCTTGCCCCCTTCATGACTCGTGGACTTCAACTCCCAGAATTCCTGAGCCAGCATGGCTCAGCTTGGAAACCTCTCCCTTTCCCCTCAGCATGGCTGGCTCAGGAATTCTGGGAGTTGGAGTCCACTCGTCTTAAAGTTGCTGAGGTGGAGAAACAATGGACTAGGCCAGGGGTAGGCAACCTTGGCTCTTTTATGACTTGTGGACTTCAACTCCCAGAATTCCTGAGCCAGTATGGCTCAGCTTGGAAACCTCTCCCTTTCCCCTCAGCGTGGCTGGCTCAGGAATTCTGGGAGTTGAAGTCCACGAGTCATAAAAGAGCCAAGGTTGCCTACCCCTGCACTAGATTGAAGAAGCTTGAATCTGTGCTCCACTTTTTTCATTGGGATCTGAATATTGAATTCTCATATGTTAACAACTGCTAAGATATTTCTGTGCCTCTCAGTGGGAATTACACAGAATCCCTTCTGTAGAAAAATGACTAATTAAATGATGGAATTATGCTTCAGTGTCAGAATTAGCTTCACGTCTGAAAAAATAAATCAGATACTGAATTTAATTTGGCATTCAAACCATCTCAAAGCTACCACATCCAGAATTTGAGTTGCTTCGGTACATAGAATAATACAATTTAAGTTTGTCATGGCTTGTTAATTAAGGATAACATTTTTAGACCAGACAGAAATTATTGCAATGTTTTATCTTGTCTTTTGATTGGTTATTTATATTATACTCTTGTCATTAGTGTAGGATACATATTATATACCTATTGTCATTAGTTTTTATATTGTTTGATGTTAATAGTGATTTTAGATTAAATTGATATATTCTAATGCGCATTCATATATATATATATACATACACACACACACACCAGTGTGTGTGTATATACCAGTATGTGTGTGTGTGTATATATATATACACAGAGTTGAATCATTTATTTGTTTTATTTAATCTATCCAATATGACAATGTTTATAAATTATTAATTTACTATTTTGCCTCTCTTATTCCTCTTTCTCTCTCTGCTTTCCCTTTTTTTCTGACTGTTTTTGAAAATAATTCCCTTTTTTTCTGACTGTTCTTGGAAATAATAATGATGATTATAACAACAACACTGTGGTGCAGTATTTGGAATGCAGTATTGCAGGCTAATTCTGCCCACTGTCAGGAGTTCGATCCTGACCAGCTCAAGGTTGACTCCGCCTTCCATCCTTCCGAGGTCAGTAAAATGAGGACCCAGGTTGTTGGGGGCAAATAGGCTGACTCTGTAAACCGCTTAGAGAAGGCTGTAAAGCACTGTGCAGCGGTATATAAATCTAAGTGCTTTTGCTATTGCTATTGACTCAGCCTTGCATCCTTCTTTCTGAGGTCGGTAAAATGAGGACCCAGATTGTTGGGGGAGGGCAACAGGCTGACTGTAAACCTCTTAGAGAGGGCTGTAAAGCACTGTGCAGTGGTATACAAGTCTTAAGTGCTATTGCTAACATCCAAGCAATTTTTTTTAAAAGAAAGATTTAAACAATGACTGGACTGTTTTGTACCTCTAGAAAATGTCCTTTCCTTTCTATAACTCAGATTGCCTCTGGATAAATGGGACATACATTTAATCTGAAATGCAAGAAGCAAAAAACTATTTCGCCCAGACTGCAGCAGGCAGATGCACAGAGCTCTAGGCCAAAACTCAGCTTGTAAAATGGATGAGACACATGCACTCCGATTTTGAAAGCATGACCGCGCATAATGATTTTCCTCTCCTACTGAAATGAAGAATTGAGGCAGCCCCATGTCTTATTTATATATTCATGGAGAAATGTCGTTTCTGAATAGGACAGTGCTGAGTGTGTTATTATAACCATCATTTGTAACATAGCTGTCCTCACTGGATGAAAATATTACCAATTTCATCCTCTTTTGATAGCTTCCCCTGTGCCAATAGCCTTTCTTTGTTAATGAATAATGATATATCCTGCCTGCCCCCTGTTTGCCTATAATTTCACGGAAGTGTGCATTCTTTGCTGATTAGCTCTAATTTCAGCAGATGACACACTTAGAAGAAAGCCACGTCAAAAGCCACTTAGTGCCTATTTTATAAATTTACAGGCTCATATCCATGGGGTATCAACAAATGGATCTGCAGAAGAGGAATAGAGAATCTGAGGTTGGACAGGAAGTGACAAAACCCATTTTGAATATATACCCCCTCCCCTGAGGGAGATGGCTGAAGAATTCTGGGAGTTGAAGTCCACAGGTCATAAAAGGGCCAAGTTTGAAGACCCCTGGTCTAAGAAATGTAATATACATACATACATACATACATACATGTCAATCTCTCCATTTCTGCACAATCTATTTTTTTTTTTAATTAACTCTTCCTCCGTTGGGTTCCATTCTTAATCTTGCATATTTTTCTTTGATACTGTATGATTGCTGCTTTGGAATTTATGTTTGTTTTTACTGGTACTATTTACTGTTTTGTTTATGCTGTCTTGCACGGTATTCTTTAGCGCTATTTATTGTTGCAATGTAAACCCGGTCTGACTCGCCAAGAGCACGTGGGTATAAATTTGACAGTAAATATTTAAGAAGCCTCTGGAGACAGGAAGAGAGAAGAGGCCTGCCAGAATTGTGCGTTGGTGCCAGAATTTTTGTTACAGGGCTATAATGTGGACTGAGACTGTTCACAGCTGTTTTTAGAATAGGCATACTTCATGTAAAGCAGGGGTCTTCAAACCTGGCCCTTTTATGACTTGTGGACTTCAACTCCCAGAATTCCTCAGCCAGCATGCCTGGCTGAGGAATTCTAGGAGGGGTCTTCAAACTTGGCCCTTTTATGACTTGTGGACTTCAACTCCCAGAATTCCTCAGCCTGGGGCATGGCTGGCTGAGGAATTCTGGGAGTTGAAGCCCAGAAGTCATAAAAGGGCCAAGTTTGAAGACCCCTGATGTAAAGTTAAAAATCAAAGATGCCACAGGGATGACAGGATTAGAAGTACAAATTCCATTGCAAATATTTCTGTAAAATTCAGTAACGTGCTAGCATTTTTATTTTTATTTGCCAGTTATTAAGTGGTAAAATTCACCAGATTTCTGTCAATTTCCCCTTGTAGCCCAAAACGATAGGAAAAAATGCACAAGTCTTCTTGCTTGATTTTTCCTCAAAAGATACGCCTCTAATAGTGTGAGGGGAATGGTGTGAGGGGAAAGGAGGCAAAGGAATCCACTAATCAGAGATGTTGTGTTAACCATGGTCTCTACCACTGTGGCCAAAGTGGATGAAGGTCTTCAGATCCAGGAAAGGATTTCTTAAGCAGCTCCATTTCCAGCCAATTTATGCAGGGGAGATATGCAAATGGCCACAGTACAAGAAAATCTGTCGAATATTAGCTTCCTGCTGTGTTCTGCTCAATCCAGTTGGCAAGTTCACCTTTTTCCTGTAAACGTCTTCTCCTTATTCTGCTTAGTCACCTATCCAGGATAACCAGACATAATGAATTATCTGTTCAGTTCAATCCAGAACTAATATTAACCGAGCCAAGATTCACTCCTTGGTATTATATAAAAAAACAGTTGGAGGCTTTGTAAGGTTATGTGCGGAAGGCCAAAAGAACCATGAAAAAAACCAAAACACTTTTTATGCACCCTGAAAAGAGAAACTACACATTAATTTTAATTTCCAATCATAACACTTTAGCTGTCCTTGCTGATTTCAGCTCATATTATAAGAAGCTTGATAGCAATTAATAAAAAGTTTCAGAGGACAAACCTTTTAATGATCTTGCTGAAACGGATAGTTTTTTTTTTTTTTTTAAATTCCTTTATTCTCATTAGGGTCATTCCCCCCACTCTTATTATGATATGATTAGCAAACGTTGAGTAAGTTGGCTCTATTTCACGTGCTAGGGATGCAAAGAGCAACTGTTCAGAGAAGTGTCTTTCCTAAGTTACCTTCTCAGACTTTACCTCAACCATCCCCCGTTGACTTCTTTCTTTTGCTTTGCCAAGCCGCTCTCTTTCTCTTTTGGATTTTGATTTCCCTTTGTTCCTTCAGTAGCTCTTTCCGCTTGGGAACCAACTCCTTTCTCCTTCGCTTGTTCTTGCACTTTTTCATCGTCTTCAGAGCCGAAGAAGCTTCTTGGATGAGAAGCGAAACGTCTTCAAAGAAAAAGAAGAAAGTCCAGTTGCCTCCTGAAAAAAAAGCATCCTTGGGACTTCAAGGATTGCTAACTTGGGCTTGTTTTGCAAACTGGGGACAGCATCCCAAACATATGCCTAGCTGGGAGGCTTTCTGCAAAGGAAATCTGTGAAGACAGGCTTTCTGGATCATATGCAAATGTAAACTATTTTTAGATCCCAGTTAATTTATAAGGGGTATTTTCTGATGTCATGCTTTTTTTTTAAAAGGATGTTTTATTTCCCCTCTAACACTTGCAGGTTTATATAGCACTATTCAGATTGTAGCCTTACTAATTATATCCTTACTATGCGTGGCTATAAATAGGTTGACTGGCATTGGAACAGTTGCCCTCCTTCCTCTTTTCCACTCCATTAATTTAGTTCGTAGGGAGAAAACACAGGCCTGTAGTTTTAACCAGGAAGACAGAAGCAGCTTTTTCTCCATCCTGTGTTTCCACTGATCGGTTTCTGAGCTTTGTAGGCAGAATAACAGAGTCGGAAAGGACCTTGGAGGTCTTCTAGTCCAACCTCCTGCTCAAGCAGGAGACCCTAGACCAGGGGTAGGCAATCTCGGCTCTTTTATGACTCATGGGCTTCAACTCCCAGAATTCCTGAGTCAGCTATGGGAGTTGAAGTCCGTGAGTCATAAAAGAGCCGAGGTTGCCTACCCCTGCCCTAGACCATTTCAGACAAATGGCTGTCCAGTCTCTTCTTAAAAGCCTCCAGTAATGGAGCACCTACAACTTCTGAAGGTAACTTCTGTTCCACTGGCTGATTGTTCTCACTGTCAGGAAATTTCTCCTCAGTTCTAGGTTGCTTCTCTCCTTGATTAGTTTCAATCAAAATAGAGCTGGAAAGGACCTTGAAGGTCTTCTAATCCAACCCCTTGCTCAAGCAGGAGACCTATACCATTCCAAACAAGTGGCTGTCCAGTCTCTTCTTAAAAACCTCCAGAGATGAAGCACCTACAACTTCTGAAGGCAACTTCTGTTCCACTGGTTAATTATTCTCACTGTTAGGAAGTTTCTTCTAAGTTCTAGGTTGTTAAGGTGGAACTGGACCTCATGTGGCTGCTGCCAAAAATGTTAAATTGCCTCATTCTGCCCCTTCATATAAAGGGGAGGAAACAATGGGTGAAAACTAATCAAGGAGAGAAGCAACCTAGAACTGAAGAGAAACTATCTTACAATTAAATCAGTGGAACGACTTGTCTCCAGAAGTTGTGGGTGCTCCAACACTGAAGGTTTTTAAGAAAAGATTGGACAACCATTTGTGTGAAATGGGTTAGGGTTACGTCACCATGAAATTGGAGAGCAAAATGGACATCGCCAACAAATTCGGAGTGCTTGGGTATGGTTAGAAAGGCATTGACTTTTCTAGCCTGCCCTATCTATGTTTCCTGGTAAAATACATGGGAAAATCCCATTGGAGGAAAATTCTACTTAGGGTTTCCTGCTTGAGCAGGAGGTTGGACTAGAAGACCTCCAAGGTCCTCTCCAACTCTGTTTTTCTGCTTTAATTTGGTAAGATTTCTGCCTGTAGGTGAGGAACAATAAAGGAATCATCTTAGAAGAAACTGTGTTTCTTGGGCTTTGAAGCCTGACATCATTGAAATGTTAAATTTGGCCCTCAACCTGGGTTGGTTGTATCTTGTATAGGGTGAAATTAGGTCTTTCCTCCCTCCTAGAAGGGGAGTTGATTTAAACCTTGTTATGTGCCATAGCTTCAATTTTACAGAACATGGCCTCTGTCAATTGCCGTACAACGTCTAGTTGCTTCAGTATCAAATATCTGCCTTTCAGAGTTGTATGCCCAGTTTGGTGTGGATGGTTGGCTTGCCAAGGTGTGTGTTCCTTCCTCTACTTCCCTGTTGATGTGATCCTGGCCAAGAATCCTCCAGTGTTTTTTGGACATGACACCCAGTCCTCCCTTGCCTGTCATGGAGAGGGAGTGTGACAGACAAGTGAGTTGTGTAGAAGTCATATGTGGGGCTGGTAGACACCAACCGTTGATTCCCCGAGGTACACGTGGAATTAGGCATAATTAGATAATAACTTAATTATATTTGAGAAGCATTGTGCTAATCTGATTATGTACAGATTGTCCAAGAGATTGAAGAAAAGCTTGTGTGTTCCCCCTTTTCTCTTTTGGGGATAATTTGCAAAGTCCTGATGCTGGAATCGGTGTGGAGAAAGGCTTGAAAGAGGGCTACCATTTCAATATCAAAATGCTAAGATTGTTTTTCTTTAATTTGCTATTAAGTAATCTCCCAACTTCAAGGACCCTTTCAGAAACCCAGAGCGCAGTCTTGAGATTGAAGTCCTTTCGAACAGTTTCGTATATTGTTGCAAAACGGTGGAACCATGAATGTCCAGCACTGTTTTCTTTACCTTCATGTCTGCCCAGATCACAAAATGCAGTGGACACCCTAACAACTTGCTGCTACAAACATTTAACTTCTAGGTTGGCTTGGTCGCTCAACAGCGAGACACTGCTGAAGTGGGCACAACAGCGCCTGCATTTTCTGCGTCGCACGAGAAAAGCACATCTTCCTTCCCCTGTCTTCACCACTTTCTACAGAGGGATGATCGAGAACATCCTGTCATACGGCATCACAGTCTGGTTTGGAAGCATCCCTGATTCAGACAGGAAGGCGGTGCAGAGAGTGGTGAGGAGGGCAGAAAATATTATTGGCAGTTCACTCCCTCCCATCCAGGATGTGGCATATAAGCCATGCTTGAGCAGGCTCCGCAGGATTGCCTGGGACACTACACACCCTCTTCACGACCTGTTTTCCTTGTTACCTTCTGGGAGGAGGGGGCTCCGTGGTATCCGAAGCAGAACATCCAGATTCAGTCACAGTTTTGTTCCATACAGTATCAACCTTGTGAACTCTCAAGCTTCCTCTTTCCGCTAGCTATTCAAGATGGACAGTGATTAATATTTATAAGTATTTATATGTCAGAGTGTAGGTATATACATATGGCATATATAGCATGTTTATACGAGTGTTATGTATGGGTACACTTTTGAGAGCAGGCAACAGAATTTCATTTTTAATGTGTGCCAATGTGCCCACAGTAAAAAATGACAATAACGATGACCTATCTATCTTATACATAAGTTTGACTTTTCTGAACAGTCATGGAAAAGCAGGCAGAAGCAGTAAAGACACCAAACCTGGACATTTCTATTGGGAGACAAACATTCAACTCTTCTAGGACCTTAAATATTACTATTGTAATTAAACTCCCTTGTTATCCCCTGCTGGGGTTTTAGTGCTAGAACTATAATTCCGAAGCCATTGACCTTTAAGCCATGAGTCACCTTGGCAATGATGCTGGTTTTCAGCCCCTATTGCTCCCATCTCTGTTTGATGGGCAGAAATTGGGACAAAATTTGCAAAATTTACAACTCAGATGTTTAAACAATCCACTATCAAAGCATACTGGGTAGGCTAAACTACTGTAATGAGAAACCATGATTTCCAAGCTTTTGACAGTTGCTAAGCTACAACTCCCTGCAACTTGACAGACCACAATGTGGACGCCCCATCAACACGGAAGCAAACACTGTTGTTTAGATGGTGCGATCTTTCTGATTAGTGGCAGCTGTTTCCAGTTGGCCCATTAATAGAGAGCAGAGATAGAAAGCAGATGGATCTAGCAGTTCATTAAATGACAAGTGGTTCTGATTAGCACAGAGGTGGATATGCAGGGTCACAGAAGAGCTGGTTATTTCCATGGTGATTGATTGACTTGAGCTTTATTTACAGTCTGAGACAAAAAAACAACAACAGCAACAAATGTAAGTTCCAAAGTAAGAGCAATTTCCCGAAAAAATAAACCGATAAACACGGTGATGAAACATCAAGATGCATAAATAAAGAAAAATAAAGTAAGCTGATAACACGGTGTTGAAACATCAAGATGCGTAAATAGCAGGTAGACAATTGTGGCTGCCATAAAATCTCTCAATAGATAGATGGGGTTGAAGCTACCCATATAGTGAAAGAAGTATTACTGGATTATATGTATGATATCAAAGCTTCAAATTATATATTGTGCAAAGATCAGCTGTCTGGAGAAGCTTACAACTAGGTGATTTGGTGGAGGGATCACTAATGCTGGACTAACAAAACGTGGTAACAGTTTTGGGCAAGTGTGGAGTGCAAATGAGCGTCAGACCCAGAGTTCCCTCTGTTCACAGACTCTTGTGCTAGCGTTGAGCATAGGAAACGCCTTCTCCGTATAGAGTTTTGTAAGGACTTGCCTGAATAGGTTTTGACTCCAGTGGGAATTTTACTCTATGGGGAACTTTTGTCTTCATTGTAGCACTGGCTGTTTTGCTAGGGAACCACATTTTATGCTTTTAGCTGATGGCTACAAACCTTTGGAATTGTGATAAATGGATATTTAAGTACAGCTGAAGAGGGCTTTATGGAATAGCCTTAATATTTTGTTGTGGCAGTAGAGGCGCAAAAGATCAGATCCACCTGTGAAGGCCAAATTAAGCTGATTTATTGCTGAAAAGCCTATGCGCGGGAATCTTCTCAGCCAACGGTTAGTATCTGCTTGGAATTAGATAAGGGTCCATGGAATTCAAGGCTAGTTAGACTCAGTTCGCTTGTGGCTATGTAGGGATTCTAGGCTGATTCCTCTTTTGACGCCACCTCCAGATTCTGCCATCCCTCCTACAGTGTGTGCTTAATTCATATAAATCCTTTATGGATTAAACATTGGTCCACCTGGAAAGGTTATGATAAGATGGTCCTGTGGCAAAGAGCAATCAGAAGCAGAGACTCAAAGCACTGGAAGGGACCTTGGAGGTCTTCTAATCCAATCCCATATCCAAGGCATGAGTTGGGCTGTTGGTTTCAGCTCCAAGCTTGGCAACTTGGTTGCAAACGTTTCGTCACCATCCGAGGAGACGTTGTCAGTGTGCTTTGAATTGTACTCATCTGTCAGAGCACTGGCCTTTAAATACCTTTTTATGTGATGCAAAATGGTATGAAATGTTATTTCTTCGGATATTTCTGAGTCATGGTTTGGTTTCGGGCTGTTTGAATGGATGGTTGTTGTTGCTGGGCTGCAGGCTTCGGTGTTGAGTACCGTCTGTGCGATGCAAATTAGTGTTAGTTTTGTTTGTTCTGTTGCTTCTGGTTTTGGATGGTTTGGTTGGCTGTGTTAGGCATGAGTCCTTATACCATCCAGGACAAATGGCTGTCCAATCGTTTCTTGAAAATCTCCAGTGATGGAGCAGCCACAACTCCAGGAAGCAAGCTGTTCCATTGATTAATTGTTCTCACTGTCAGGAAATTTCTCCTTAGTTCTGGGTTAGATCTCTCCTTGATTAGCTTCCACCCATTGCATCTTGTCTGCCCTCAGGTGCTCTGGAAAATAAATCAACATCCTTTTCCCAGTGATAGCCTCTCAAGTATTGGAAGACTGCTATCATGTCACCCTAATTCAGGGGTCTTCAAACTTGGCCCTTTTATGACTTGTGGACTTCAACTCCCAGAATTCCTCAGCCAGGCCACGTTTGAAGACCCCTGCCCTAATTCTTCACTTCATTAAGATAAACATACCTAGTTCACTTAACTGTTGGTGATAGGTTTAGCTTCAGACCCCTTATCACCTTTCTTGCTCTTCTCTGCACTCTTTGTAGAGTCTCACATCTTTTTTATATTGTGGTGGCCAGAACTGGATGCAGTATTCCAAGTGTGATCTTACTCAGGGCAATATAAAACGGTACTATCACTTCTCGTGATCTTGATCCTGTCCCTCTGTTGAAGCAGTCTAGAACTGCATTGGCTTTTTTGGCAGCTGCTGCACACTGCTGGCTCCTATTTAACTGATGGTTTGCTGGGACACCTAGATCCCTGTCATAGGCACTACTGTTGACCTAAATTTGAGACTTTGGGAAAAGTTCAGCAGAGAAGAGCAACTAAGATGATCCAAGGCCTGGAGACTAAAACATACGAAGAACGACTGCAGGACTTGGGTTCGGCTAGTCTAAAGAAAAGAAGAAACAGGGGTGACATGATAACAGTATTCCAGTATTTGAGGGGCTGCCACAAAGAGGAAGGGTTCAAATGATTCTCCAAAGCTCCAGAGGGCAGGACAAGAAACAATGGATGGAAACTAATCAAGGAGAGAAGCAACCTGGAATTAAGGAGAAAGTTCCCAACAGTGAGGACAATTAACCAGTGGAACAGCTTCAGAAGTTATGGGTGCTTCATCACTAGAGGCTTTTAAGAAGAGCCTGGATATCTACCTGTCTGAAATGGTCTAGGGTATCCTGCTTGAGCAGAGTGCTGGACTAGAAGACCTCCAAGGTCCCTTCCAGCTCTATCCTATTCAAATATCTGAACTGAACTGCATCTTGAAGCTTAACTCGAATTATTAGAATTAGAAATTAGATCATTCTAAATATTCTAATTATTAGAATTAAAATAATTAGATTTAGAAATATTAGCAAGTATAGGAAGACTAAAGTGCTTTTTCCCCTAAAACCTCCTCCCCATCCCCTTTCTACCCTTTGCACCTTAGTTCAATTTTTCCCCCTTCCTGGTACTCCTGGCAATTGATTTAGCCACAACAAATTAAAGCAGGCATTCACTCGCTAGGCAGAAGTGTCTGATCGTTCTCCCCTGGGTGCCTAGCAGGATTTGTTTTGAGACTGAGGTTTTCTGGTCCCTTAAGAATGGCTTCCAGCAAAAGGAAACATGAAAATTCAAAACAAGAGGATCCGAGCTCCTGTGTTTTATTTAACCACATGTTGCCGAGGAGAAGAGCAATAATGGTGGCAGGTCCTGACTTCCAGTTTCCCAAAGGACAAAGCTGGACCGGGTCCTGCTTTGGAATTGTCTTTAATGACGACATAGAGTACCGTAGACGTTTTCTAGACCAGTGAATTTTGTAAATAAAGGAAACCGAGTCAGTGAACTGTTAACGCCATGATTGAGAGAGCTTTCATTTTGGATCCTGTTGCAGCCAGGCAACATCTGCAAGAGTCGAGGGTTTCTGTGGAGATGGAGCTGTTCCAAGATTAGAAAGCCACAATGCAAGTTGCTTTTCTAGTTCTTTTATATCCACACGGTCATGTAGATCAGCATACGGGTTGCTTTTTAGATGTATAAAGTCTTGCTGGCCCTGACAGCTTGCTGCTGTATATAATTAGTCTATAGAATTCATAACCACCAGGCTTAATCATGACGTGAATGTGGTTTACATTACAATTTGTAATGATTTCCTGAAAGACAGCTCTGTCAAGGGTTATTACTATCATTAGTCTTAAGTTCAATCAAGGTAATACATCTTCTGCTCCTGAGCATCCCAAAGGCGCCTGATTGGCCATCGTGGGAAATGCTGCCTTAAAATGGTCCTTAGTTATGGTTATGTTCCTAATAATAAGATTATGTTTACGTTCTTCTGATCACTTGCTCAATAAGAAGCAAAACGTATCAAACTACAGTCACCATTTTTACCTTAACGTGACTTCTGGTGATTGGTTAGTGTCAGTTTTCAGCACATAGAAGTTATTTACAAACGACTAAGAATTTATTCAGACCCTTTAAAACCTATCTTGGAGATAAAAGAACATGGACAATAAGTCATGTCAAAGCTTGTCTATCAATGTCCATAGGAATTCATAAATAGCATTTTCATTCTGGAAATCAAGTTCTCATGATACATTTTTAGCAGTCCCCATAAATTAATCAAGATTAATTGTGTCTACGTCTACCAATAATGTCTTCAGGAGTCATAATATTTTAAACGTTTAACATACCTTTATTTAAAAAACAAAGAAGTTAGAGGTAGTGGAGAAGATGGAAACTGATGGCCATTGTAGGGTGGTTTATGTCAGATTTATTGCAGAGAGATATATTAAACCTATGATTTGGACTGAATGGTGTGGAATGGTCATATTGCTGGTAATTATCCAGGCTAGTATTGCAACACTTTGCAGCAAGCCAGATAATTCAACCAGCCTGACTGGGTGGGAGAGAGAACCAGCCGTGAAAGTTTTATAGTTTTTATTGGACATGGTTCGAGGAACGATATAAGGTGCAAAAGTCACCATTCCCAATTATCACCTTAAAAGCCCCAATACAGTGGAAACTTCTGTTGCCCAAACTCTATTGAAAGGGATTGTTTGCATTTGGCTTAGCAAGCTGTAGAGAGATTCAGTCACTGAGGCTTAACATCAGGCCTGAACCAAGCCATAGTCATACAAAGCGCTTGACAATCTTCTGGGTTAGAAAAAAAAATCGTTGTGTAGCCTAGAGTATCTGAGGAACATACCGATGACAGAATTTTACTTATTCAGAAATAAGTAAACATTCCTTCATTTAAAACAAGGAAGCTCATGAATGAAGATACAAATCTAAAAGGTTCAAAGGAGGTCATGTCCCCCAATAATTGTACCCTATATAAAAATAAGATGATTCAACATCCTGTATAACAACTCACGCTTCTGTAGAGGCCCCATCGTTTTAAACTGGGAATTTCCACTATCCCAAAGTAGTCTTTTTTTTTTTTTTACCTTACTTAAAGATTTTCTGAAGACGAGAACCCCCATGTCATGGTTCTGACAGATGAAACTCTTCAAAAGAACTTCAAGGCACCGTTTACCTTAAAGAATCTTTATTCGAGAAGCATAACATCGGCACTAACATAATCGAAGCCAAAAACTGAATCCCCCCCCCTTGGGCACATAGTATCAAAGCACAATTCCCTCCTCCAATTAACTGTCATAAATCACATTCCCCAATTAGCTTGAAGCGCGGGCTTCCCCTCCAGCTCTCCAGCCCACCAATTCTTATCATCTCTTATTTCAACAACCTTGATTCTCACGCTAGGTTCAGTATTGTTATGTCTAGCTGGACTCTCATGCACATCCCCCCTGCCCAGCATCATCTAACTCTAAAAGCGAAAAGAAGAAAATGGCTACATCTCCATCTGTTGTCAAAGCAAAAATATCCGATGTTAGCAGCGTTGACACCCCATCATGACATTCCCATTGTCCTATTAATAGGATTTTCCCTCATTCCTTTTTGAGACTGTCATTGAATTCTGTGGGGTCCTTGGTGCTCTCTGAGCTTGGTGGTTTTCTTGCAGATGTTTCTTTACCAACTAGGTGTTGTGTAACATAGAGCAAACTTCACTCCTACCAGCACTGATGGTGTCACCCAGTTTGGTGATGAAACTTCTGCAAGAAAGCCACCCAGCTCAGAGAGCACCAAGGACCCCACAGAACAACCTTGAGCTACAAATATTCTCTTTTACAGGTTGAATTCCCTCTGTCAAATTGTTAATGAGAGTAGAGCGTTTTCAGTGTTGGAAATCCGCCCCCCCCCCGCAAAAAAGTTCTATTTTGTACTGTGATTAATGCCCTGCTTTTTTCATGAGTGTTAGATCAAGGAAGGAGAGCTTGGTTTATTCTCTCCTGTGATTGTGGTGACTTTCAAAAATGAGTTAAAAGACTAGAGGACTAGATTTATTAAATGGAATATTTAAAGATTAAATATATTTTTAATTATGGTAAAAGAACGAATTTTTTTTGGAAATAAATATGTATTAGCTTATAGGAAATAGGGATTTTAATTAGCATATTCTTATTCTTCTTTTTTCTTTTTTTAAATCTTATTTATTCCTTAAGAAAGGTAAAAGTATTGGGTTGGCTTACATGAGAAAAAATACTTAAATATTTAAATGTAATTAACTTTGAGAAAATCTTAACCAGTAAGAATGTTTTGAACATTGTGGGAAAAACAAATGTAAACAAGAACTGTAAACAGGATCTACGATGAGTCAACCAGAATGACTAGATAGAAAAGGAATATTATATTGATGTGATTATTATCTGTAGAAATATTAGAAAACTTTTATACTCAATCATCATTCATTAAAACAACAAGAATTGTATTAACTTAAGGTTGGTAAAAGAGAACATTATGGGAAAAAGAGGAAATCAAGTAAAGTTATTATGTGGATTATAGATTATAGAAATCAACTGTTAGTGAATGTTTCTTAAATGTAAACCCAGACAACACACTGTTTACCGAATATTAAGGTGATCATGTTAAAAAATTAATAAAATATATATTTTTTAAAAAAGAGAGTAGAGTATTTTCAGTGATGGAAATCCCCCCCCAAAAGTTCTATTTTGCTGGATACTGTGATCAATACCCTGCTTTTTTCATGAGTGTTGGATCAAGGAAGGAGAGCTTAGTTTATTCTCTCCTGTGATTATTATGACTTTCAAAAATGGACATCAGGATTAACTTGAATTGGCTTATATGGGTTAGACACTTGTTAGCACTAATTTGTGCTGTCAAGAAACCCTTGCAAATGAGTTTTAATTTTGTGGAATCAGCCTTATCTGTTCTGATGACCTTGCATTATATTCAGCTTCACTTCCCATGGTTCCCAGCCACCGTGGTCTCAGGTTGGCTGACAGTTATGGGAACTGAAGTACCCAAACCCAGAGAACACCAGCTTTTGGAAATTTGCCTCATGTATCAAGTTCGTACCACTGTTGGATTTGGAACCTTTTTTTACATTTTGCTAAATTAGATAAGGTATAATTCTTTGACTTGTTTGCATATTAAGTTGCACCCTCTGCTGCTTTTCAAATTTTAAACTGGATTTCAATTTAAACTGGAATGAAACATGGAAAACTGGATTGTAGATCTATATAGGTATGTGTCATAGTTCAGTTTATGGCATTACTAATAAAGACAACTTTTAATTTATTTCAGTGTAATTAATACTCAATTCAGTATTGGAAAATACTTCCTTGACTTTCCCGCTTCTATTATTGATGTCTTCATTGAGTGATACAAAAAGGAGAACCCAAATTAGCCTCCACTTTCTAAAATAGCTCCTGATCATTATATTGTTGGTGTTACATTAGATGTTAAAAACATGAACACAGAAGGGGTTCTAGGGACAATTCCTCAGGACCTCATCAAACTTATTAGCAGCAGTTGCATGCATAAACCCAAGGATCAAACCTGTAGATCGGTTTTAGCTATCTTGGTAAACTAACAGATCCATTTTTATTTACTGCAGAATAATGCTTAATTGAAGCATCATTGCATAAACTTTTTTCAACAAGGAAAGCATAGAGAAACCTGAAGTTGAGTTCCATTTTACAATGGAATGGCAACTTTTTAAAAAGGTCTCTTTTATCCATGGTGAAGAAGAGGTGAATGCATATTTCCTAAAGGAAAAAAAAATGCTTCTTTTCTCTAGCCTTCACTCTTTGTCCTCCTCAGCATAGTGGTTTTTTGCAATATTTTATTTTATTTTGCTAAATTATTCAACAAAAGAAAAGCCCCAATATTTACGAAGCTTTTTAACACTCAGCACAGTACCAACAAGAAAAATAAAAAAGACGAAAAGCCTTTGAAATTATTTTATAAAGGAAACTAAAACTTGGATCCGTAATCCTCAAAAGTTTTCTTCCTAGCATTTTGTTTGATGTATGCAAACAGAGAGAGAGAGAGAGAGAGAACATGAATAATATATTGCTGCAAACCAGCTGTAAAATTGACCTTCCAGTTGAACTGAAGTTTACACGACTGTTCTCCGAGCCATAATTTATTATCATCCATTATAAATGTGGTTATTTTACACAATATTCTGATTGAGTATGTGTTGATGTTTAACTCCTCAGATATGTTTGACTGGAGTGGCCTATGTCTCCCCCCTTCTATTCAGTCATGTCCATTTCTCAGAAAGAGCTGGATAAGTCCCTGCAGTTTTCTTGGCAAGGTTTTCCCCAAGTGGTTTTCCATTGCCTTCTTTCTAGGGCTGTCCAAGGTCACCCAGCTGGTTTTGTGCCTAAGGCAGGACTAGAACTCCCAAACTCCTGGTTTCTAGGAGTCTTGACCACTGTACCAAACTGGCTCTTAGAGTGTCCTGTAAGCATAGATCAATACAGGCTTCCATTACTTGCCATATCAGTAGGGGATATGTCTACACAGTGTCCCAGTATCCAGAGTATTGCTCATTTTGTTTGATTGTCAGCTGTGTGTCCCTTTTAAAATTAAATATTAAAAATCCCTACTTGAAAGGACAGCCCACTGGGACCTGGGCTGGACCTATTTCCTCCTGGGCGTTAACATAAACATTGTTAGCTGAACTGCCAAATTTATAGACAAGACAGTTCCGCTAAGTATTCGTTATATTGAACAGATTAAGGTGTCAAACAAAGGCGGTGCGTTTATGTGAACATTGCTCCTTTCTATTTAGGACACATCTGTTTTATTATTGTGATTTCTTTTTTCCTATTTTATCCTAAAAGTAGACCTTGTATTTTACATTCATTTTATTTTCTTTGATATGGTGGTAAGACTAAATAAATTATCAAATATAGCCAAGATGATCTAAGGCATCTTTAACGTTCAGTGATTGTCCAAAATGTTTGAGTCATATTAAAAGTAAATTTAGTAAACATAGATGAACTGTGGGGTCCTTGGTGCTCTCTGAGCGTGGTTGTTTCCTTGCAAACATCTGCAAGAAAACAAGTTTGCAAACGTTTCATTACCAAACCAGCTAACAGCACCAGCCCTGATGATCTTACCTAGTTTTGAAATGAAACATCTGTAAGAAAACAATCAAGGACCTCACAGTTCAAAGCTGAACTACAAACATTATCTTCTATTGGTAAAGATGAACTGTGTGGGAATATTTTTCAAATATGCATATAAACAGGAAGAGCGGACTCTGGTGACTTATTTCAACTGAGCGAATATAGGAAAAGTTACTGCTAGACTTCATTTTTAGCTCTTAGCATTTTACTGTGCGGCAGTGCAGTTGATTTAATGCTATCTCATCCCAATAATTTAGTAAATTATTGATAAAAAGTAGTTGTTAGATAAAAGGAACTGGGGTTGAATTCAAACATTCAAATATAGGAAATAATAACACAGGATGCTGCCAAAAGAATGGTGACAGGGGAGCTGTTAAAGGGAACTGATGTCAGAAATTGTAGGAGGCTGTTTCAATTCTCTACTCATCTCTAGTTCCGAAATTGTTCCTGATGAGAAATCAAAGCTACTCTTGTCCTCAGGTCTGACAGGGACATAAGACTTGTGAGTTTTCTTTTCCCCATTCTGTTTTGGGACTCATACATGGTTGTTTTTTCCCCCCAATTGAAAAATGTTGTCAATTTTGTTTGTTTGTTTCAGAGGCATCTTTTTACCGATTAATACATTCTCTGTACCTCCCTTCGTTGCTGGCTGGTATTATTATTCATAATAAGAGAATGTGAACAGAATAACAAACTATCAACTTATGCAAACTATTAAATTATGCAAAGGGCTGTTTACACCAAGTGAAAAGAAATCTCCTGAGATTTAACACAAACTGCAGGAAGCAATTGGTCTCTACAGTATTTCAAGATCTGCGCAACGGCTTTATGCCTATATACATGATAGCACCCATATAGGTCTACACATTTATTTATTTATTGCCTTTATACCCCAGCGTTTCTGTCACATGCAGGTGGTGCAAAAACAGGATTTTCTGACTGAAAAGACTGGTGTTAGATGTGGAAAACTAGGTCCGCTGATTTAGTGCTAAAACACTAATACATAGAAATCTTCTCAACCAATGGCTAGCACTTGTAAGCGTCAATGGAATTCAAGGGAGATTGGGCTTAGTCTGTTTGTGGCTACGTAGGGATTCTAGACTGATTCCTCTTTTAGCTCCGCCCCAAGGTTCTGCCACTCATTCTCCAGCAATTAGTAAAATCAGATAAACTTTCCTGATTACGTGACATTATAACTTTCTGGAATGTATCACCCACAAAGGTTTAGGGGTATAGTTCTTATGGAACAATGGAAAGAATAATGGGGTCACTCTCAAAACGAACTGAGTAACTCCTAGAATATTTCTCTTAAGTTAGGACTAGTTATTGAATTGAGAAGGCGTGAAAGTCTCTTCATTTTCTCAGAATGTCTAGAACATGGACTAGATTCCAGTATCACATTAAGCCATTGTTTTATTCCCCCTAAGATTAACCAAAGCCTTTTTATTCGTAAGTTATACCTGGGCTCTAAGTTCAAACAATACACATGATAACTTTGCACATTGCAGACAAACAGATGATCTTGAGAACTGTGGTGGAAAATTAAAAGACCCAGCTAGCTAGACCATACAGAATTAGCAAGGTGTTAATATCTACAAACTCTCTGTCAGGGGCACCGTTCTGTCCCTGTTGGGATGGCGTTACCTGTTAGACACTCCATCGCACAATATCCTTCTCAACTATCCGTATATTTTCTTTCAACCCATTTCAGATGTCTGCTCTTTCTACAGCTAGGCCTTTGATTTTCTCAATTTATCAATTTGCTGTTCAGGTTCTATCATCAATACGTTCAAGATATGTTCACGTGTACTTCCTTAAGTGCACGTGAATTTTAACCATAACTGCTTGGCTAGACAGACAGCCCAGCTTTAATTGTCACCAGAACACCAAACTTCTATAGAGGTTTGCTCAGCTGGCAAATGGACATAGAAGGTTCTTTGAAGCTGGAAGATTCAAACTGTAGTGTTTCAAATGACCCCAGAGATCAAGGTAGATAATAACACGTTTTTCTTCAAAAGCGATGAACTGGATTTAACTTCCCATAATTTCCCAATCGGCATGGCCTTCATAGGTAACAAAACACAATCTTTCCTTTCTGCAGAGGTAGTTTTTTGAGATTGCTGGTGCAGACCTTTCCCGTTTCTGTTTGCATAGTTAGGTTTTCCTTCATGAAATTCTTTAAAGTTAGCATTTACAAGCATTAGTAATGCTAGGTCATAGGGATGGTTTAAGCAGTTTCACCCACATCTCCTCAAGAGAAAATGTTCTTTTTTTTACAGTCAACTCTTTTTTGGTTCATTACAGCTTTCAAGGTCCATACACACCCAGCTGGAATCCCACCACAACCGAATGTGCAATTCTCTATGGTGTAGTGTTACTCAGTTGATGAGTCAGTGTGGAAAGATACCCCAAATTGAAAACACACGTTGTAGAATTGTGGGCCTTCTGTAAGCCTTAATTTTCCAGCTCGGTGGATTTGGGGCAGCATTTTTGAACATCCCAGTCAAAAGATCATGCTTCGGTAATAACCAACGTTTGAACACGAGATACGAGATGTATCGTTACTGCCTATATAATTTGTACATGTGGCCCAGTTTGGAAGGGAGCAGAGAACATTAATGCAATAGGTCTAACCAGGTTTCTTTCTAATCAAGGCAAGGCTTAGTTGTAGATAATCTATACCATCTCAGACAAGTGACTGTCCAGTCTCTTCTGAAAAACCTCCAGTTATTAGAAGACTATTTGCAAGAGCTGAGAGATATTTATTGTTATTTATTAAACAGAATTCACAAACATGGCATTCTAACAGAATAACATAATTACCCCAAAAAATAACAATAAAATAACAATTGACATTTTGGAAACTGGAAACATCTCTTCCCCCTTCAGGTCAACTCGTGCTAAAGATGGCAACACTGAAATAAATAGTTGGCAAGGTTGAATTTATGCAAATAGAACTTGGCAAACCACAAAAGAACAATATAGAAGCATCTGTGGGCGCCATCTTTCACATAATTACAGTGCCTGGGACAATGAGAGTACTTTGTCCTAGCTTTGGGAATTATAGATTATGAACTAAGATCAAGGCCTCCTTCTAAATCAGAGCTCTAAAATCCACCCAGAGAATCTCTTATTTCTAAAATGAAAAAAAAAATTGCCTCTCTGATCAACCTTAGGAAGAAGAAATCAGCCTAAGCATGTACAGTGGTTTAAATGTCTGGTTTAATTCAGATTAACAGTGGATCAGCTTTTAAGTAATCCGATGTAGGCCACCCATTCATAATCATTGAATTAAAATAATTCTACTTTTATTCTAGAACCGCAGTTGGGTCTGAGCGTCTTCTAAGTCCTAAGCTAAATTGTAACATGAGAAGCTCTGTTCTGCTCATGTTAGGAACATATATGTGAATCCCATTTAACCTCAGACTTTCCTAGAACTTGTAACCATTCAGAAGAAGCTTATCCCGTGTAGTTAGGGATCATTGACCCATAGACAGCAAAAACGGAAATGAAGTTCCTTTCAGTTCAAATTGTTAAATGTAGAGAAGGAAGAGATAATTAGAAAGGGTAAGAAAATGTAAGGAACGGGAAAGTAAATAGGCAACAATTTGTGCTTTTTGACTGCTTCTCTCAGGACTGCGTGGACGTATTGGGCTAGTTCCCGCAGGGAATTCTGATATCTGTTTAGATCAGGTTGCATCCAAGTTTTAACGAAGTACCAAATGATTGTAGGACTTAAGGGGCTGTCAAGTTTATAGCCACGGGCGTGAATAGAGCAGTTGAGGGTGCACTTGGGAGGTTGGTAATAATCTTCTTCTTCTTCTTGTGCCATATCCGTTATCGGACGTTGGCGATCCTGTTGGCGATCCTTTTTTTATCAGCAGCCGCACGAAAAAGTGCTGCTGAGTTTTGTCCAAACCAGTCCCTTAGATTT
Source organism: Azemiops feae (assembly GCA_023970755.1). Lineage (NCBI taxonomy): Eukaryota > Metazoa > Chordata > Lepidosauria > Squamata > Viperidae > Azemiops > Azemiops feae. The sequence goes on along the minus strand of JALGBA010004135.1, from coordinate 387,629 downwards.
TGAAGCCATGATGTTCTTCTTCTGCCTGGACCTCGTTTGCCTTCAATCTTTCCCTGGAGGATTAAATGGAGTACGCCGTATTTTTCTGGGTGTCGCATCACATATCCGAAATATTCTAACTTTCGTTTTTTAATTGTTTTGATGATTTCCCTGGGCTTTCCCAGGCGGCTTAAAACCTCCTCATTTCTGATCTTGTCCACCCAGCTTATACGTAACAGCCGCCTGTAAATCCACATTTCAAATGCTTCTAGTCTCTTCAGGTGGCCTTCTGTCAGAGACCAACTCTCTACTCCATAGAGCAGGATAGAAAAAATATAGCATCTGACAAGCCTGATTTTCAGTCTTAGGCTTATGTCGTGACTGCAGATTGGTAATAATAATAATTAATAATTATTAACTTAACGCATATGTTGCTAAACTCTCAGTGACTCTGGGCAGTTACATTAGAGCGGGATCTGCAGGATTAGTTGGTCTCACAATGTCGCAACACAAACTCTACTCCTTATGTATATGCATGGGATCTCATCACACTTATACAAAAGTAATGTTTCCAGAAGTTGTGAATGCTCCAACACTGGTGGTTTTTAAGAAGAGACTGGACAACCATTTGTCTGAAATGGTGTAGGGTTTCCTGCCTGAGCAGGGGGTTGGACTAGATGACCTCCAAGGTACCTTGCAACTTATTATGGATCATCGCACAGTCAGCCAGATGTTCAGACTGGATTTGGCATTTTGTCTACCTATCGAGTCCTTACCAAGGACCTGGGATAGGCAGATGTGGATGTTTGATGGTATTACAGATCTCGTCGCAGGATGGAGGCGGTTCCTAGTAAGGCCGCCTTTTGCAATTGACTAATGGCGAATTTGTCAATTCGTGAACTTATTATTATTATTATTATTGTTGTTGTTGTTGTTTTTCAGATATCTGGAGAGAGCAAGGCTTTTTTTTTTTTCTTTTCAGAAAACACAGATCCTTTCCGAGGGCTATAGTTTCACTCGATAGTGAGATAAGCAGCATATAAATTTAATAAATAAACAGGTTCCCATTTGGTTTTCATGTTGCAAGAGCAGATTTGTCTTCTGTAAGTTGGTGTGGGGCCGTTTGAGGTCATCTAGGCCTTCTCCCCCCCCCCCATTGCAGGCGCCACGGGGATAAAACAGCTCACCTTTTCCAGCCGGCTCTGCCATTTATGCCTCATCAGGCTTTAAAGGCTTCCCTGCCCTTTTTGTTTTTTTTCTTTCTTTCTTAGCAATGAATTAATTAAACGGCATCTGCTGAATCTCATATCCTGCGGTTCACCTCTGAAGGTGCCAAACTGTTTCCAAAGACAGTGATCTTGAGATAAAATTCTGCGTGCTTTCTGATTCTTTTTTTCTTTTTTTTAAAAAGACGCTCATGCTGTTTCTGCAGAGATCAATATGTTTTAGTCGGGAAGATCTGATTCTGAAATGGAATAACGACAAAGTGAACTCGTCTTAATTGAAAACCGTGTTAAATAATTAGCTGGTAATTGCAAACGGCTTAGCGGAGCTTGAGGGTTCCAGCGTTCTTCCGCCATTTGTAAAGCAGAGTTAGGTAATAGATATACTCTGGAGAGGCGCTCATCTATCAAATCTAAGACAAACGAACCAGATAACCTGAATGCGACAGGCAATTATTTGTTGATGTACAGCTGAATATTCTCATGCGACTCAATGGGTGTGTTTCTGAACTAGGTTTTCAGAGTAATTAAGCATCCCTTCCCTTAGTAAGTCTTTTCTTTCTCTGGGAAAGGATGCGGTGTTTTGCTTGTTTCCCGATTAGCATACAGTAAGCTGGTTTGGATGCTGACAAAATGCAGTTGTGCTTTTTAATTGAAGCAGTGGCTCATAAAAAAGTATGACTAGTCTATGAAAAAAACCCAGGAAACTATGCGGTACGATTGTAGTCTGGTGATGAAGGTGTTGGAATAGCATCAGGAAGTTCCCAGGTTTTAGTCTGACCTCATTTAGAACAGAATGGAAGGGACCTTGGAGGTCTTCTAGTCCAACTCCCTGCTCAGGCAGGAAACCCTATACCATTTCAGACAAATGGTTGTCCAAGCTCTTCTTAAAAACCTCCAGTGTTGGAGCATTCACACTTCTGGAGTCAAGTTGTTTCTCACTGTCAGAAAATTTGTCCTCCATTCTAGATTGGATCTCTCTTTGGGTAGTTTCCATCCGTTGTTCCTTGACCTGTTTTATGTACAGCTAGATGGCATCATTAACATCTCCCAACATCATTAACATCTCCAAAGCTCCTTGAGGCAGGACAAGAAGCAACGGATGGAAACTCATCAAGGAGAGAAGCAACCTGGAACTAAGGAGAAATTTCCTGACAGTGAGAACAACTAACCAGTGGAACAGCTTGCCACCAGAAGTTGTCAATGGTTCAACACTGGAGGTTTTTAAGAAGAGGCTAGACAGCCATTTGTCTGAAATGGTATAGGGTTTCCTGCCTGAGCAGGGGGTTGGACTAGATGACCTCCAAGGTCCCTTGCAACTTTATTATTATTATTATTATCTTGGCTAATGTTGAAGAGCTAAGATGAATTAGGTCCAATTAGTGCATGGATAAGATATCACCAGGAATAGACAAGGAGGGCCCAAGGACTTTGCCAAGAAAACTACAAGGATGGGACTGAGCTTGTGTAAACCGAGAGTTTACTTTATACTTGTTTATTCTGCTATAAATAAATATTCATCTTCGGGGTATCAACAGAGTCTCTGGTTGTTTTGTTTTGTTCCGGGAGAATAAAATTGGAATTAGGATAAATAATGCTGTGTCAATCTCGCCTTCATTGTCAAATGAGTCAGCAATGATAAACAACACAACTGAGTCATTTGTTGTAGGTGACAGAGAACAGTCTCAGAAAGAGAAAGGCAGGGGATAAAATGGCCACTGCCCTCAAATCCCATAAATGGACTCCTTGCCTTAATGGGCCCCTTGGTTAAATTGCAGCGTTGGCATTAGGCTAACAAGGTTATGCCAACTTGGCTTTCCTTTTCAGAAATCCCCAAATGATAATGCATTATCTTAAAGAAGATTAAAAGTGGGGTGTATCTGCGTGGGCAAAATAGAAAAAGAGTCATATGAATTTATTGTGTCCAGTTAAAGTAGCAGGGCATAAATATTCTTGAAGGCTTCTTCATTGGCGAGCCTTAAGCATCCCCATTAAGAAATAAAACGCATCTGTTTCATGGGTGCGATGCAAACAAAAGTCACAAATATTGACTGTCACTGTGCTTTTAAATACCAGACCACCATTTTTAAATGTATTTTATGTTTGGCTTGGATAATCAGACTTCAGAAAAAGTTGTTGGGAGTTTCTCCATAGTGCTTAAAAAAATCTAATTCTTCTTCTAACTCGGGGAAAGAAGAGTAGACATTCATAAAACGTTGTTCTTTTAAAAACAGTTTTATGATCTGGAAAGCTTTTGAGAGAAATTACGATTGCACGCTAGTATTCTGCAGATGGTGATGGAAAGTATGGAGAATTGGGACGGTATTATTTATTGTGTAATGATCTTACCTTTGAGTTATGCAGTGATTTATTATTATTTTTTCCTAATGATCGTTCTACATCAGCAGTCTTATAGAAGAGCTGATGTACGGGACCTCTGTGTCTTTTAATAAAAGCTTAATTCCTCTGTGGCGGAAGCCTTGGTCACACAAATAGGCTGCCAGAATTATACAAGTTCAAAACCAAAATTTAACCTTGCTGATCCAATCCCTCTAAAAAGAGCTATTTGATTCTTTTTTAAAGAAGCATTAAGGATGCTTCCATTTAACCAATTTAACTGTGATTTTCCACATGTTTCTCTATCGCTGGTGGAATATGTTGCAGACCTAGAGTTTTGAGCTGCAGAAATGTCTGGGTTTGTGTCTCTTGAAATACGAGTGCAATATCACACTGAGGTTTCGTGAAACAATCGTTCTAATTGCAAGATCACCCTATAAAGCCCTTGTAATAATAACTTAGCAGGCTGGAGGTTCGTGTTTATTATCTTAGTAAATTTACAACAACCTCATTAAGCAGCTCCAGCATTCTTTCATTTTAGGATGAGTCTTGCATATTCTTCTTGCTTAGTCATTCTGCTCCACCAGCTTTCAAATCTCATCCAGGGACGGTAGACAAGAGAATCAGGATTAAACATTCAGCTCAATTACGCAATGTTGCCTTACATAATAAATTGAACTGTTAGAATGATAGAGGGAACGGCTGGAGCCGCATAATGAATAAGGGATGGTTTTGACCAAATGCCACAGTTATCCCTAAGGAGCATATAACAGTTTGGGAGATCACAGGAAACATAACAGCAAGGTCCTTTCCCCCTGTCTCAGTCTTTGGAAGGCAAAATTGAATAGTATATTTTCATAGCATACTCCAAGGATATCATCAGCACAGTTTGTTACACGAGAATCCTTATTCTGCAGGTCGATGCTTGCTCATAGAATATTAGAACCACTGTACGTTTTTCTAGCCACTGTGACTGGCAAAATATATTTGTCACATTTTTTGAAAAGGAAAAGAAATTTATTAGGAAGTCCCATGATCCGTCAGAAGAAGAAGAAGCAGGAAGAATCAACTGGCCATATCCTTTGGCAGACATGTTCCTTCTCCTTAGCTAATTTTCCTTAAAAATAAGAGTTGGTATGTTAAGCAGCCCCTTTTAAATATAAGATTTATCTATTGTATTTAAATGCTTTCAGTGCAGCAAAGTTCAGAATAGAATTACAGCCTCAACTTTTTACTTGACCAACTTGGCGAGTATTTGCTCTAACACAAACTATATTAATCAGCAAAATTCAACATCAAAAAGTTCATTTTATTCTCTCTTGAGCACAAAGTCCAGAAGCAGTTACCAAGTGGCAACAAAGCTGGATATGTTCTTCTCACTAATTAAAACAGCCATATTTTTTTTTGCCATTTCTGCTTGCCCCATCACTTTTTCCATCCATTCTTCTGTTGTGGAGGATTAATTGTATCCGTGGATTGCTTTTCTGAAGAAACAAACAGTGGTTCTTTGGCAGCTTCCAATTTTGAAAATGTCAATATAATCGGAACTAACCTTAGGCAAAAGACAAACATTTCATTAAAATGCTGAAACAGAAAACAATCTGTTAACTTTATGTTAGCAAAAGTAGAGGTAGCGTGGGTGGTTTGTTTGATACAAAAGAAGCCAAGTTGATTTATTGGAAAATATTAACATACTGCCCCAAACTAAATGGCTCTTGGTGATATAGAAATGTATAATATACCCTTTAAAATTGTACAGTCATAAACCAATACTAAATCAGTGGGCACCCACAGTTCTTGTAATGATAAATAGGAAAGAGCTGGGGAGACGGGATGAATGGACGCTGACTAGGAAAAGATCAGATAAGAGGCAGAATATGTTTGGGAGAACCTCCTCCCATGCGTATTAGATTTATAGATGAATCTTCATACATGGTCACACTAAATGTTTGCTATTTTGCTGATGGATTGCAAGAGATTAATGCTTTCTCTAAGGCAGGTGTCCCCAATCTGTGGGCCGCTGCGCACACCAGGCCATGGCCTATTGGCCACCGGGCCACATGAGCCTCTGCCCGCTGCATGCATCTGTGCGTGCGCACAGCTCCACTCACACGAGCGTCACCGCAAGTGTGACGGGCGTTCACAGCCCCACTTGCATGAGCGTCACTACGAGTATTCATGGCCCCACTCGTGTGAACGTCACCGCAAGCATCGTGGGTGTTTGTGGCCCCAGTTGCACAAGTGTCACTGTGAGCATTCACGGCCCCATTCATGTGAGTGTCACCCCAAGCGTTGTGGGGTTCACAATCCCACTTGCACAAGTGTCACTGCGAGCATTCACGGCCCCATTCGTGTGAGCGTCACCGCAAGCATCGTGGGGTTTGCAATCCCACTTGCACAAGTGTCACTGTGAGCATTCACGGCCCCATTCGTGTGAGCGTTACCGCAAGCATTGTGGGGTTTGCAATCCCACTTGCACAAGTGTCACTGTGAGCATTCATGGCCCCATTCATGTGAGCATCACCGCAAGCATTGTGGGGTTTGCAATCCCACTTGCACAAGTGTCACTGTGAGCATTCACGGCCCCATTCGTGTGAGCATCACCACAAGTGTGGCCGTTCGTGGCCCCACTTGCACAAGTATCACTGCGAGCATTCACGGCCCCATTCATGTGAGTGTCACCGCAAGCATCGTGGGGTTTGCAATCCCACTTGCACAAGTGTCACTGTGAGCATTCACGGCCCCATTCATGTGAGCGTCACTGCAAGCATTGTGGGGTTTGCAATCCCACTTGCACAAGTGTCACTGTGAGCATTCACGGCCCCATTCGTGTGAGCATCACCACAAGTGTGGCCGTTCGTGGCCCCACTTGCACAAGTATCACTGCGAGCATTCACGGCCCCATTCATGTGAGTGTCACCGCAAGCATTGTGGGGTTTGCAATCCCACTTGCACAAGTGTCACTGTGAGCATTCACGGCCCCATTCGCGTGAGCGTCACTGCAAGCATTGTGGGGTTTGCAATCCCACTTGCACAAGTGTCACTGTGAGCATTCACGGCCCCATTCGTGTGAGCATCACCACAAGTGTGGGCGTTTGTGGCCCCACTTGCACAAGTATCACTGCGAGCATTCACGGCCCCATTCGTGTGAGCGTCACCGCAAGCATTGTGGGGTTCGCAATCCCACTTGCACAAGTGTCACTGAGCATTCACGGCCCCATTCACGTGAGCGTCACCACAAGCATCGTGGGCGTTCATAGCCTCACTTGCACAAGACCTGCTGTGAGCATCACAGGCGTTCGTGGCCCAACTTGTGCGAGCATCACGGGCGTTGACTCCACTTGCATGAGAGCTCATGGCCCCACTCGCGTGAGCAATGGGTGTTCGTGCATGCTCATGGATTCAACTCCCCACAAAACCGTCCCTTCTTTTCCTCCTCTCCCCCCCACTCCTGGCCACCAATCCCAAACTGTTGGGGAACTCCGCTCTAAGGTGTTAGTATTAGTGAAACAGATTGATGCACGAAGGCATCAATCAAACCATCTTTTCTTTAAAAAATGACTTCTGTGAAGAATCATAGAATCATAGGACTGGAAGGGATCTTGGAGCCTTCTAGTCCAAGCCCTGACCCAAACAGGAGTCCTTATTCCATCCCAGGCAAATCCTTTCTTGAAAACCTCCAGCGATGGACCACCCACAACTTCAGGAGACAAGCTATTTTGTTCTTTAATCATTCCCACTGTCAGAAAATTTCCTGCTTATTTCCAGATTGAATCGCCTTCCGACAATCTTCCATCCATGGCTTCATGTCCCGCCCTCAGGGGCTTTGGGGAATCAATCAATGCCCTCTTCTCTGTGACAGCCCTTCAAGTATTGGAAGACAGTTATATATCCCCTAAGCCTTCTTCATTAGGCTAAACACACCTAGTTCCCTAGAGAAATTAACGTTTGATGAAGGGTTTGTGGTGGTGACGAAGCTTTTCAAGATCAATAGAAAAGTTTGACTCTTCGCTGTCCACAACATAAGGCAAATTACCATAAAGTTGCAAGCTACTATTAACATTTTGCTTGTCAATTTTTTAACGCTTCAGTCTCTTAAGTACCAACGACAACCCATCTGCTGTCTGAACAACAAATGAAAATCTGGAACATTTTTTGAAGGGAGAAAAACAAGGAAGAGAGAAGGGGGAAAAAGATAGTTGCAAACTGTCCTATGTTTTATTCTTATAGAAACGAAATGGGCAGAGAAGAGGGTTGATTTTGAAACTGGGTCTGTAACCCTGAATTTCTGGCTGTGTCTGTCTTCCAAAGCTGTCCAAGATTGTACCAGCTTTCCAATAGCTGAGTTTGCACCTAGTGATGTGGCTGCAATAAATAGGCATTTGATTCTTAGTCACTTTTTATTAGACTTTATTTTTTTTAAAAAAAAAATTGAAGACACACACAACATTCTTACTTTCCCAAGTTTACTTAGCCATTTTCTGATCAAACGTCCTGTGTGATGAAGTGGCTCTTTCAGCAAATTGCTTCTCCATCTAGTTATTTTTGATTGGGATCTGGCTACAGTGTGGTTTGTGGTCAAGGCCAAATCAATTCTAGACTAACTTTTCAGATCACGTTTCTGCAGGTAAAGGCTCACACTGGAAAGAACAAATGTAATGGAGAAACTAGATAATAATAAAGGAAAATATTTGTAGCTCGGGGTTGAAATGAGGGGTCCTTGGTGCTCTCTGAGTTTGCTTGTTTTCCTGCAGACGTTTCGTTACCCAAACTAGGGAACATCATCAGAGGAAGGAGAAGAGGAGGAGGAGGAGGAGGAGGAGGAGGAGGAGGAGGGGAGGAGGAGGAGGAGGAGGAGGACTGTAGGGTCCTTGGTGCTCTCTGAGCTTACTTGTTTTCTTGCAGACCTTTCATTACCCTAACTAGGTAACATCATCAGTGCTAATAAGGAGTGCAGTTTGCTGTCAGTTTATATTCTGGTGTCGTGCCTGTCTGTGTGGGTGGATGGATGTGGGGTCTTAGGGATTCTTTGGTTGGGTTGTTTACTAAAGGCTCTTTGGCATTAGTTTCTTGATTGGGGTCTTGCTTACTTGATTGTTGGTCTGATGTTGACCTTGGAGTTAATCTATGCTGATCTGGGTGCTGATTGCTGGTGGTGGGGAGGTGCTGGGGTCTTTTTCTCTTTGGGGCTGGTTGAATGTCTCTTTTGCATAGTCTGTAGATGTTGTTGATGTCTATGGGCCCATTGATGGCTGATTTGTCAGAGGACCAGGCTTCTAGAAATTCCCTGGCCTTTTTGGATTTGGCCTGGTCTAGGACGGTCACATGAAACTAAGGTTAAATCTGTCTATATGTTGTGAAATCAAAGAATTTCCATAATGCCTTCTGACTGCCAGTTGGTGTTCGTGGATGCCTTCTGCCAGTCTTCTGCCTGTTCATCCTACACAGAGGTTGTTGCAGTCCTTACATTGCATGTTGTAGATGACTCCTATTTTTTTCTTCTGGGGTTGTTGGGTCTTTTGGTGGACTTAGGATGTTTTGAAGGGCTTTAGTTGGCTTTTGTGCTACGCTGATTCCACGTGGTTGTAGGAAACTGTTTCTGAGATATTCTTGATGTATGGCAGTGTGATTCTTTTTAGGGTTTGTGTTGATTGCACTGTATTGGGTTGAGTGGTCAGGGAACTTTTTGATAAAGTTGTGTGGATATCCATTTCATTGAAATATGTTCTATAGATGCTCTGTTTCCAAGATACAAGCAAACTCAAAGAGCCCCAAGGACTCCTCAAACTAGGTAATATTATTGATCCAGAAAAATAAGAAGCCAGCCATGAAATATTGATTTCAATCAATCAGAATAGAGCTGGAAGGGACCTTGGAGGTCTTCTAATCCAACCCCTTGCTCAAGCAGGAGACCCTATACCATTCCAGACAAATTGTTGTCCAGTCTTTTCTTAATAACCTCCAGTGATGGAGCATTCACAACGTCCGAAGGCAACTTCTGTTCCACTGGTTAATTGTCCTCACTGTTAGGAATTTCTCCTTAATTCCAGGTTGCTTCTCTCTTTGGTTAGTTTCCATCTGTTGTTTCTTGTCCTGCCTTCAGGTGCTTTGGACAATAGGTTGACCCCTTCTTCTTTGTGGCAGCCCCTCAAATACTGGAATACTGCTATCATGTCACCCCTAGTCCTTCTTTTCTCTATTTGAGCCCTGATCTAGCCAGGAACTTTCACTTGATGGACAGTTGTAGGTATGAATGGAACAGATACTTCCTTCTGTACATTAGTAAGTAAGGCCTTGAATTCGGAGTAAAGTCCCAAGTAGTTCAGAAGCCTTCTGGTATTGGATATCCTGTCCAGGAAAATGACAGCAACAACCAAGCTTTTGAAGATCAGCTTTTCTTTTCTATCTCAATATATAGGAAGTGGCTTCCCTCTCAAGCAGAAGCATTTAATAGCTGCAGTGGAGTAGGTTTCTAATGGAACCGCTCCCTTTTTGCACGTTGTTTTATAACTTTATGTGGGCAGTTGTGAGGCTTGAATTAGGACTCATGTTCCATTTCTTAACGCGCTCTTGTTGCTAAGAGAAGTTCGCACATCCCTGTGAGTGGCGTGCATTTCAATTCCTGTGCAGATAGCACTTTCTGCTGCCGGTGCCTTGGCAATCCCAGGGAGCCATCCTCATCTCGTTTCTCTCCCACCCACTCTCAAAGCCATTTTTTTAAATAATAAAAAAAAAACCATGATTAAATATTTGGCTCAAGATGAAACCCCAACATTTTACAAGACAGCGACATATTGGAGTCAGAAATGAAGACGCCGCGCTGCCATAGCGACGTCTTTTCCTAAGCTTCCTGTTTTGTTTTGCCTTTCCAGGCACCCATGTTTTTTTTTAAATCCATCGGAGGTGTTTAATGGGTGAAATTGGGGCTTAAGGCACACGTGTGGACCCCAAATTCCACCCATCCTTCTTGCTCCCCAAATAGCCAATGATGTTGGATGCTTTCATTTGGGTTGTGCGCTGAAGATTTATACTTTCGTACTGCATCCAGTTTTGGTCACCACGTTACAAAAAAAGATGTTGAGGCTTTGGAAAAAAAGGGCAAAGAAGAGCAACTAAGATGATTAAAGGCCTGGAGACAAAAACATTGAATGACCAGGAATCAGGTATAGCCAGCCTAGAGAAAGGAAGGACTAGGGGGGACATGATAGCAGTCTTCCAGTATTTGAGGGGCTGCCACAAAGAAGAGGAGAGGGTCAACTTATTTTCCAAAGCACCAGAAGGCAAGACTGTTGTCGCTAAGAAGCAGTCACACGCATCTTGTGAGCAGAAACTGAGCTGACGACCACTGTCGTGTTTATTCCTTTTTATATTCTTTTGTTACAGACACAAGCTTTCTTAATCATTAGATGTTTTACATTTGCTGATTCATGGAATGCTTCTTTCATCTAACCAATTACTTTCTAGTTACATATTATAAGGTAAACAACTAGTTAAGGAACAATGACAGGAAGATAGAAGAAGGAACTAAGCCTGTTATCTATTTCAGTAGGTGAGGCATTAAGTCAAAAGGGGGTGACCTTTAGGCTGCTTTATTGGAGCAAAGGGTATAGAATTATGAGATGTGTGGGGCTGCTGAATATGGCAGTGTGCTGCACCTATTCAACCCCTACACAAGACAAGAAACAATGGATGGGAAGTAATCAAGGAGAGAAGCAACCTGGAACAATGCGAACACCCGGTGGGGAGGGGGTAAGGGAAGCTATTGTTTAACTAGGCAGTTTTTTGCAGGGGAAAACCAGAGTTGGTTTTTTCTTCTTCAGTTCCAAGATGTGTATCAAATAAAGCTTATCTTTTATGCCATTCAAAAGCCTTGACGATTCCATTTCTTGGGTTTGCTAGTTGGAGAGTTGACAGGTGCTCTGAAGTTTGTGACTGATCCCTTATCCTTTGCAGGTTGTGTCTGATACCAAGTCCGGAAGAGATTTCCAAGTAGACTTCGTCAATGTTGTCATATTCTCACCATATAAAACCCTTCCCTGGTTAGGTCTGCCATAGCCTTTCCTGACAGACAATCCAATGTCTCTGATGAACGAGAATGAAGTAGCCGTTATTGATTGATGGCATCCATTACTTGATAAGCACAAGACAATCTATCAAAATATTTTATGTAGGTCTTATGCTGGAAAATTAAACAGTAACAGTTATCAGATGTCCGTCAAGCTGATGGGCCATTTTTTTTCTGCTCCAGCACCCTTTGTAGTGGAAGATATCATGGGTTAGCTTGCAGCATTGTGATCAGCACCGTAAGCAGTGGTGGGATTCAGCCGGTTCGCACCAGTTCGGCAGAACCGGTAGCTAATTTTTTGTTGTCCAGGCCCAGAATGGACTTCCGGAAGCGGCTTCCACACAGAGAACCGGTTATTCCCATATTTGAATCCCACCATTGACTGTAAATTGTGATGTTCAGCAAGCCATCCTGGATTTGCATGTATGCCACTTCATAAAAGGAGGATATGAATCTTGGAAAGCTCAGGTGCTGATTGGGCGCACCTTCTGAAAGGGATTAAGAGACAAAACACAACATCAGGAGGTTTTATGAAACGTCTCGGTTGCCTCAAAGCCAGGTGTGCAACAGGTATGGCCAAACTGAAAAATGGAACATCAAGGCAACAATTGTAGCCCAATCGCCTGACTCAACTTTTTCTTTCAGATATGAGACCTTTTCACCAACCTTATTCTGTAATAGTCTAGTCCAGGGGTAGGCAACCTTGGCTCTTTTATGACTCGTGGACTTCAACTCCCAGAATTCCTGAGCCAGCCATGGCTCAGCTTGGAAACCTCTCCCTTTCCCCTCAGCATGGCTGGCTCAGGAATTCTGGGAGTTGAAGTCCACGAGTCATAAAAGAGCCAAGGTTGCCAACCCCTGGTCTAGTCAATCAGCTATAATCTCCTCTGATCCCTTTCACTATCTAATGGGTTTTTGGACTGTATTACTAAAGAATCAGACGGAGACAAAAAGGAAAATTTTCCTCGGATTACTCCTGAATTTCAATAATTATCCAGAAAAACACCCTGCCATTGTCTATACAGGTAGTCCTCGACTTACGACAACAATTGAGTTCAAAATTTATGTTGCTAAGCGAGACATTTGTTAAGTGATTTTTGCCCCATTTTACAACTTTCCTTGCCACATTTGTTAAGTGAATCATCGCAGCCATTAAATTAATAACAACATTGTTAAGTGAATCTGACTTTACCTGTCAGAAGGTTGCAAAAGTTGATGACATGACTCCGGGATACTGTGCAACCGTCATAAATACGAGTCAGTTGCCATGTATCTGAATTTTGATCACATGACCACGGGGATGCTGCAACTGTCCTAAGTGTGAAAAAGGGTCATAAGTCACTTGTTTTCAGTGCCGTTGTAAGTTTGAAGGGTCACTAAACAAATTGTTGTAAGTTGAGGAATATTACTACTGAAATATTCTGTAGTAGTGCAGTCCAATAAATGGAGGTAACCCGAGTTGCATTGTAACTTCCTAATCCATGTTGTACACTTTGTTGTGCAATTAGGCATGGGCACTGCCCTGGAGGATCTCCTTCATCACATGTCTCTGGAGATTCTCCGTCATCCAGGTCATGGTTGTCCCAAAGGTGCTTTTTCAAGAGGAAATTGGACTTTCTTGTTTTTCCTTTGAAGATGTTTCACTTCTCATCCAAGAAGCTTCTTCCACTCCGACTGGATGGTGGGGAATGGGAGGATTTATACTCCTTGCAGACAGCTGGTCGTTTGCCTTCTTTTAGAGAGTCGTTGAGGCCACTTGGGGGTTTATCTGTGTCCTCAGTGGTGCTTTTTCAACTGGACTTTGTTGTTTTTCTTTGAAGATGTTTTGCTTCTCATCCCAGAAGCTTCTTCAGCTCCGACTGGATGGTGGGGAATGGAAGGATTTATACTCCTTGCAGACAGCTGGTCATTTGCCTTCTTTTTAGAGAGTCGTTGAGGCCACTTGGAGGTTTACCTGTGTCCTCAGGGTCACCTGAGTGGTGCAAATGGGTGTGGAGCCTTCTTGGCTGCAGGATGTTTTCTGGGTCTCTTCCCTGTTGAAGGTCCAACAAGGAAGTCCAGTTGCCTCCTAAAAAAAGCACTGTTGGGTCCTCCATCACCTCACATATAGAGAGATTGACAGGAAGGAAAGTACAAAAACAAGTTGTGCAAAAGGGAAGGCAAAGTCTGACAGTTTGCGTCACACAAGTGTGGTAATTTCCACTTGACCTGATTGGTTCCTATCTCTTGGGACACACTGAGGATTGCATGGTTGCGTAGCCTGCTGTGGGAGAGAAACTGGACCAGTTAATAAGTTCCAGTTAATAAGCATTTAACTCTTGTTGCTAAGGGCAGATAAATACTGGGAAATAGAAGGGAATATTGGAAGCTTAAGACTGAACTGTAGAGTCCTTGGCGCTTCCAGAGCTTGGTTGTTTTCTTGCAGACGTTTCATCACCAAAGTAGTTAACATCATCAGTGCTAGAAGGGAGTGAGGCTTGCTCCCTTTTTATATAATAGTGAATTGCCCTGATAAACTCAGACAGACTGTAAATAACAGTAAATAACAGCCTAATCAAGAATATTACTACCAACAGTAGACAGGGCAAGCCATTAGTATATAAAAAGAGACCAAAGCCCACTCTTCTTAGTTCTGATGATGTTACCTAGTTTGGTAATGAAATGTCTGCAAGGAAACCACCAAGTTCAGAAAGAGCCAAGCACCCGACGATCCTGGGAAAGTATTATGGATCCAGGAACAATGTGGTGGTTAGAGAGAAGATCTCTGATAGATACTCAAAAAAGATCTTGAGGAGTTCTGGAAATGCGGACATAATGAGCGTCTTTCCTGACCCTTCTAGGCTTGGGATACGATTTAGTCTTTATTATGAAGTTACTTGATAAACTTTGGCTCTATCAGCTCCAAAGCCTTGTTTTTGTTAGTCTCAGAATTGCTTTGACTGACAACAGCTTCTGATCTCAGGCTGTCTTCCCGATTCTTCCTGCACTGGTAAAGTGATTTAAAACTTTTGAAGTAATAATAATAATAATAATAAAGTTGGAAGGGACCTTGGAGATCATTGAGTCCAACCCCCTGCTCAGGCAGGAAACCCTACACCATTTCAGACAAATGGCTGTCCAGTCTCTTCTTAAAAACTTCCAGTGTTGGAGCATTCACCGCTTCTGGAGGCAGGTTGTTCCACTGGTTAATTGTTCTCACTGCCAGGAAGTTTCTCCTTAGTTCCAGGTTGCTTCTCTCCTTGATTAGTTTCCATCCGTTGCTTCTTGTCCTGCCTTCAGGCGCTTTGGAGAACAGCTTGACTCCCTCTTCTTTGTGGCAGCCCCTGAGATATTGGAAGGCTGCTATCATGTCACCCCTCGTCCTTCTCTTCATTAAACTAGACATACCCAATTCTAAAGAGAGATGCAGATTCCTCCTGGCCTGATTTGCGAACCAAAATATTACTTTGCAGTGAATAATTTATCTTCTCCCTGTGATTGACCTTGAAAAGTACTGCAAGACCGTGTGTTTGTAAAAATACCTTTGGACTAGGACAGTAGCCTGCAACATACACACATCTACAAATGCATTAATAGAAAGTGGAACACTGGGGAAAGATATATGTAATTTTTAGGCTTCCTCATTAGGGTTTAGGTAATGAGGTCACCTAGAAATCACATATCTGAAAGGAATTCATTTTAGAAGAGAAATTATCTGTTCCTTTTCCCTGTAGAAATTAGATAAGATATCCAGGGACTACACTCTAGTCCTAAAAACCTAAGGATAGAGAGTATACAATGGGGAAGTAGAGATATGATTGGATAAAGTTATTCCCTTCCCACTTTCTGAAAAAATAATTGAGTAGGAGGCAGAAATAATCTGTTACTAACATCCCTCGGAATTACACGATGAAGGATATGTTCAAGGATTTTTGTTTCAAAGCTGGATGATTGTGCAGGATAATGTTAGATGGCAAATATTCCTTGATTACCACTTTCAGCGTAGGTTAAGCAGCCAGACGCCCCGATAAGATATTTTCGCCCAAATTTTGGTTGTCTGTGAATATGCAGGATTATGTTTTGTAAGGTGCAGATTCAAGAAGTTGAAGATGAGTATAGTTTTATATCAAATTATAGGCAAGTTGAAGTCCACACATCTCAAAAGTTGCCCAAGTTGAGATACACTGATCTAGGAAATGAGAGTTTGCCTTGGAATTCCTGATAACAAATCAAGCCAGGAGAACAACTGCATTTAAAACCGGGCAAGAACTCAATTAATTCTCTTTCAAAGACACACGTTTGTTTTCCCTATCAAATCTCAGGGAGAACAGCCAGGTTTTCAAAGACTTTGAAGTAATATCTCTGGGGGGATATTACTCCAGACCACGAGGGGTCACAACCAAGAAGGCAAAGACCAAATAAAAAAAGGGAAATCTTTTGAGTTAACTTCTCAGTTATTTCATAGACAGGTTCAAGCAGTTTTGATTGATTGATTGATCTGAACTTTGGCAAAAGTACAGAACTGGTTTTAATTGCTCCCCCCCCCCGGATACTTTTCAACTTCTTGGTTCTCTTCCAGCCTGGGGTCCTGATAGTCTCACCTCAAAGTATCTAAGCTTAGCTTCTGAGCCCAAACAGGACCAGATAACTTACCACCAACTGAGACGCTAAATTATAGAATCGTATTTTTTTCTTCTGCATACTTCTTTTATTGATTCTCATTTCTGACCAGTAGAACTTTAACTACGTAGATTGGCACAACAAACAGTGAACATAGTGGAAGTCTCAGCTTTCTTTCTTTCAGACTTGGGTGGTGGCCTGAATTGGGATTAAAAGATATGTCTAAATAAATATTTGTGCAATTTTAAAGGGTTTTTGATGTACAATGTGTGTAAGTTTAATCTGGGCTAAATCAATCACATCAGGGTGACTTTTTAAAAATTAATGCATCAGGTTGAAAGAATAAAAGTTAAACCTTGTAGTGATGACACCAAAGATTAAAATAGCTAAGAACAAGAAAGGCCTGTAAAGTATTAAGCACCCCCAAGAAGGAAGGGAGGGAGGGAGGGAAAAGAAGAGAAAAGAAAGGAAAGGAAAGGAGTAAGGAGGAGGAGGAGGAGGGGAGGTGAAGGAAGGAGGGAAGGAAGGGAGGGAGGGAGAGAGGGAAAGGAAAGGAAAGGAAAAGAAAGGAAGGGAGTAAGGAGGAGGGGAGGGGAAGGAAGGAGGGAAGGAAGGAGGGAGGGAGGGAAGGAAGGAAGGAAGGAAGGAAGGAGAGGGAGGGGGAAGGGAGAGAAGGGGCAAGGGCAGGTAGGCAGGCAAGCAGGAAGGAAGGAAGGAAGGAAGGAAGGAAGGAAGGAAGGAAGGAAGGAAGGAAGGAAGGAAGGAAGGAAGGAAGGAAGGAAGGAATCACATTCAATGATTCCCCATGGTTATTAAGTGAATCCATTGTCCCTAATGGGTATTTTTGTTGGAAACTTTGAAAATAAGATGTCCCAGGATCTTGGAATATCAGAGGATAAGAAGAGTCATTAGAATATCTGAATCCATGTTTCTCTATTTGCTTTTTGTTTTGTTTTGTTTCGTGTGTGTACATCTGAAGAGCTGTCAGTCACCCTTACCTTGTAATCGTTGAATGCTGTCAGGACGAAGCAAAATCTGCCTGTCAAGAGTTGTGTGGCGGCTGTGTTCCTGGTGATGTTTTAAAGAATATGGTTTGTCAAATGAAGACCGTGAGCCAAAGGCAAATTTTGTTTAGGATGTGCAAATGCAGCGTCTGGTTAAAACAGGAGCTTTAATCCATCCAAGCCGGCAAGTGAATTGAACTAATGGATGTCTCCGATTGTTTCAGAATACCTCACTATGCTGATTTAATTAGATCTTCTTATTCCATGATCATGCTGGGCATAGTCAGTTACAGTTCATCAATGGACCATCTTAGTTAGCCAAGAAAAATGCAGGGGGCGGGGAGATGGGGGGTGAAACGGGAGGGGGAGAAGGGAAGCATTAAGAAATTACCTCAGGCTTGATTGAAGGAGCCTCAGGCAGAGTTGGGATCTCTAAAGACTGACAGGGGAGGATAAAAATAAATCAGAGAGTCTGGGCCAGAAATGATTATGGCAGGGGTCTTCAAACTTGGGCCCTTTTATGACTTGTGGACTTCAACTCCCAGAATTCCTCAGCCAGGCATGCGTGCCTGGCTGAGGAATTCTGGGAGTTGAAGTCCACAAGTCATAAAAGGGCCCACGTTTGAAGACCCCTGGATTATGGGGAGGAACATGAAAGCCCAAGGAGAAAAGTCTTGAGTCATTGTGCAGCCCCAAGAGAACCAGGACCGTCCACCCTCCAAGCTCCATGGAAGCTTAGCTATTCGTTCCCAAGGGAAGGCAAGCAATCTCGGGAGATACCGGTAGTATAGGAAGAATATAATAAAGTAGTTGACTTGAACTCTACATGTGTGGATCTGGTTGTTTCCACCTGAACGTTAGATGATCAGCCATAAAATTATCTGCCCTGGGCCAATCCACAAGTGGTTCTGGTTGCTTGCTTGCCCCTGATGAGTACTGTATTTGGAAAACCATTCATGTGGGTTATCTATGGAGGTTCTCAATCATACCAGGTCCGGGTTGTCCCAAAGATGCTTTTTTCCCCCCAGGAGGCAACTGGACTCTCTTGTATTTCTTTGGAAGACGTTTTGCTTCTCATCCAAGAAGCTTCAGGTGACCCCGAGGACACAGGTAAACCTTCAGATGGTTTCAACGACACTAAAAGAAGGCAAATGACCAGCCGTCTGCAAGGAGTATAAATCCTTCCATTTCCCACCATCCAGTCAGAGCTGAAGAAGCTTCTTGGATGAGAAGCGAAACGTCTTCAAAGAAAAACACAAGGAATATAAATCCTTCCACTCTCCACCATCCAGTCAGAGCTGAAGAAGCTTCTTGGATGAGAAGCGAAACGTCTTCAAAAGAAACACAAGAAAGTCCAGTTGCATCCTGAAAAAAAGCACCTTTGGGACATTCATGTGGGAATTGTGTCAGGCATGAAGAATCGGGACCATGCAAGAGAAAAGGAAGGAAAGGCCATCTAAATATGGCAAGCCGTGCAAGGATATAAATATATATATATTATAAAAGTGCTATTGCCAGATGTCACTGCCATCAGCAAGAAGGCCAATACTCTTTTGGACTGATGTTTTGTATTTGGGTACACAAAAAGCATACACAATAAAAAAAAATAGACAGGGGTGTTCGAATACTGTGCACTTCATACACAAATTGGACTTGCATCCCAGTTTTCATCTTTGTTCCTCTCTCTCTCCCTTATCCCTGGGAAAATTCCCAAGGGAGCCCATGGATCCTTTTTTATCTTTTTTTTTGGGGGGGGTTACTAATAATAGAAAATGCATTAACTTAAATTGAAACCCAACCTAATTTTCTCTCATGATTTCCCAGCAGAATTTCACGTGATATTCAAGAGCTTCTCGTTCTAGATCTAATCAAAGAGGGGGAATTCTGGTTTTTGAAAAGGATGGAATTGCTTTTTGCTAGGCATGGTCAAGTCAGGTTAGTATTTAAATGAGGTACCTGCAAGTAATCCTACGGCTGCAGAGTAGACTGGAAGTAATATATATATATAATGCAAAGTACTTGTGTCCATGTAGATGTGTCCATGCGATCCAGAAGGGCCACAGTTTGAGTCGAAAAGAGTAAGTGGAAGAAGCTTCCTCACACATTTCTTAGAAGAGTCAGACAAATGCATGGAGGACAACTGAAAGATGTGCATGCCAGCATAATTATAAGGACGCTTTGTCTTACTGGCAGGGAGGAAAGATCTATTAAAGAGATCTGCTTCAGGTGATTAATGGATCCTGACAAATTTCAGAAGGAACGGGATTTTCCCTGTTGTGCATTACTGAGGTCTTAGTCCATTGCCTGGAACGGGCATGTGACGAGGATCCTAGATCAGATTGCTCCTATGCAGTCCCTCACTGCTGCCATCTCATTGGGGGCTCCTTAGTTTACTGAGAAGCTCTGGGAGATGAGACCCCAGAATAAGTGAGGGTGAAGGTCCGTTCTCTGAGCTTGTGGGTTGGTTTCCGAATGTTTCGTTACCAAGCTAGGTAACGTCTTCAGCGGAGTTTAGTGGATGTCAGTGTGGTTCTGTTTATAAGGGCTTCAGGTGTGGGTATGTCAAGTGAGGGTCTGGTGATGGGTCAGGTGTGAGTCAGCAGTGAGAGGCTTGTGATGGGTTTTGTGATGGGCAGGTTACCTCAAGTCAGGGTCATTGGGAGGTGAACCACTGGTAGGAGTGGGGGATGGCGTGGGATGGTTGAGAGTCGGTGCTATCTCCGGTTGGCTGTGTGGTTGATTTGGATTCTGAGGGGTTCGTAGGCTGGTTGTAGGTTAATGTGTCTGTTGTTGGAATTGCTTGTGGAGTGCCAGGCTTTGATGAGCTCACAAGCATGGCGGGTGGTAGCGTGGCCGATGGTTTTTGTGTTGCTCCAATTGAACTGGTGTTGTTTGGTGTTGGTATGGGTAGAGATTAAGGATTTGGGATCATGGCGTCAGAATAAGTATCTAGATATGATGGGATATAGTCCAGATTCCCATGAGGAAGGGAGTGCATTCCAGAGAAACAAGAGACAGATAGTTTGTCTGAGAGAAAGAGAACGAAGACAGCTCCTCCCTAATAGTTCCCAGAGTATATGCTTACTGGGAATGGTACTTTGTTTACTTTGGCAAGATTCTGTCAACAGGTGAGGAACAATAAAGAAATCTGCTTGGACGAATCACAATGAGTCTTTCTTGGGTTTTGGAGCCTGACACAAGAGCACTGTTAGAGAAGACAAAATGAGCATGAATTAGAAGCTGTGTTATAGATAACTTGTGCTGATAAGAGTGGAAAAACATAGTTATTTTTCTACTCTTCTCATATCTGTTGATAGCCATCCAGTACCCCTCTTGGATGTGTCTTGTTCCTTGCTGAGGAAAAGCAGATCATAAGACCATTTGCAGGACTACCGTGAAGAATACTCAGTGCATCTGACATTTGGACTCTAACTGGGCAAGCCTCTTGAGTTGTTGGAAGTGAATTTGAGGATGTAACTACTGAGGAAGTGGAGAGGATTTTTAGGACAGTTAACCTGAGCATCTGTTTATTAGATTCATGACCTTCCTGGCTTGTGAGGTGGTGTGAGGTTGGAACCATAAGTAATATCAGATTTGTTGATACTAAGAAGCTGTCGCTAGTTCTAAATGTTCTGGACAATTTGTGTCTTCTGTTCTAGGGAAGGTGATTGAGGAGGTCATCAGGCTACTGCTTCTGAAGGACTTGAAGGAAACAGATTATCTGGATCTCTGTTAAAGTATAGATATAGTATAGAGATTGTACTGGTTGTACTTACAGATGACCTCTGGTGAAGGTTGAATGGAGGTGGTATGAGTGTTCAGCTTCTCTTGATGTCCAAATGACTTTAAATGCCATCAAGTATAATATCCTTGGTGCTCTCTGAGCTTGCTTGTTTTCTTGTATACATTTCATTACCTTAACTAGGTAACTAGCACTGATGATGTTACCTAGTTAGGGTAATGAAACGTCTGCAAGAAAACAAGCAAGCAAGCTCAGAGAGCACCAAGGACCTCTCATGTCAATCCTGAGCTACAAATATTCTCCTTCATTGGAACTATAGTATAGTTAGTAATAGCAGTATTCCAGTATTTGAGGGGCTGCCACAAAGAAGAAGGGGTCAAATTATTCTCCAAAGCACCAGAGGGCAGGACAAGAAACAATGGTCGGGAACTGACCAAAGAGAGAAGCAACCTGGAATTAAGGAGAAACTTCCTAACAGTGAGGACAATTAACCAGTGGAACAGAAGTTGCCTTCAGAAGTTTTGGGTGCTTCATCACTGGAGGTTTTTAAGAAGAGACTGGACATTCACCTGTCTGAGATGGTATAGGTTCTCCTGCTTGAGCAGGGGGCTGGATAGAAGACCTCCAAGGTTCCTTCCAGCTTCTATTCTATTCTGTTCTGTTCTTGTTCTTGTTCTTGTTCTTGTTCTTGTTCTTGTTCTTGTTCTTGTTCCTGTTCCTGTTCTATTCCTGTTCTGTTCTGTTCTATTCTATTCTATTCTATTCTATTCTATTCTATTCTATTCTATTCTATTCTATTCTATTCTATTCTATTCTATTCTATTCTATTCTATTCTATTCTATTCCATTCCATTCTATTCTATTCTATTCTATTCTATTCTATTCTATTCTATTCTATTCTATTCTATTCTATTCTATTCTATTCTATTCTATTCTATTCTATTCTATTCCATTCTATTCCACTCCACTCCACTCCACTCTACTCTACTCTACTCTACTCTACTCCACTCCACTCCACTCCATTCCATTCCGTCTTCTGAACTGCTTATGAGAAATTAGGATTCCGACTTCCGGTTCCGGTCGCAGCGCCCGCGGACGTGCAGAGAACTTGTTCTCTTGGCCGTCCGGTTTCCCCCCGCCGGTAGACCCTGGATAGGGTCGAAAGTCGCCCTGTAGGGGCGACCACCGTAGAGGAGGGCACTCGTTGATCGCGGAGGGAGCGGCGGCTCCCTCTGCGGTCCTAGAAAACCACCTTTGGGCCGACGGGGAAAAGATCGGCCAGTAACATGGCCGATCACTCAGCTGCTCCAGCCGAAAGTCACAGCAACATCTAAGCGAAAAGAACCACCGTGGAAGATCCGGGTGAGACCTTTCCTTCCCTCTTGTTAATTTACCTTTTTCCCTGCTAACAGCTTTAAGAACTATTTCCCTATTTTGAGAAAGCAGCGTTTGATTACTGGGGAAAACGGGCTTTGGAAAAACAATTATTGTTTTTTTTTTACTATTTTATTTTGTCTACATAAGCAGTTGGAACTCGAGCATCCGGATTATTGTGACTTTCTCTTTTGGCTTGTTTATCTTCAGTTTAGGTGAAAATCCTTAGGGAGGGGGTGGAATGTTCTTTGTTTCCCCCCCCCTCCTGAACAGTACTGCCTAAAAAACTTTTTGCTCTCTGGGCGGACTTATGTAGATTATTTTGGATACAATGCATCCTGGGACCTGGCATGAAGCCCAGAAACAGACTGATACAATGTAACTTGCTCTTTGAACTCCCACTTCCTGATTTTGGCCTGATGCCCAGACTGGATTACAATATAACAACTGACTGCCAGTTTTTATCTCTGTGCTGGTCTTGACTATTGGTTGTTTTTTTTCCTCTATCTTTCTTTGGAAATATATTTCTGTCTGCATTTTATATTTTATAACGCTGCAATCTATTTTTTAAGCTGAACTTCTCTAAAAAAAAAAAAAAAAAGAAGAAGATGGAATCCTATTCACAGATTAATTATGGACTTATATTAGAAAAAATCTTGGAAGCAAGACTGGAACTTAAAGAACATATTAGATCGCTTAGATTCAAGGAGGACTCAGAATTAAAAATTGAAGCTCAACCTTTGATTGACTATGATAGACAATCAGATCTACAACTTAATGAGATGGATGGAATACATTTACAATCTATTGAATCTACTGAATTTATTGAAGAGGAAGAGGACACATCCTACATGATGGATTTCTTTGATGATCAAAGGCAGAACTCAACTAAAACATTTACAACTTTAAAAGCAACAGGATTGGACTTCCAAATACGAGGCACAAAAAACGTTGACAACATGACAGTACAGACAACACTGGATAAAAGAGAAAAAGAATATGATTGGACTCAATGGTGGGAAAAGGCCTTTAGCCAGTTACTAAGATGGGAGGACTTAGAAGCCCTGTTGTGGAAACCTACCTGGCACAAAAAGAAAGCTAGAATTAGATTTAAAAATAAGAGTTAAAATTTTATTTGATGGGTAAAAAGGGCTTCTGGACATTGATTGAACTAATATTTTTGAGATCTTTAAGGTCACTTTGGTATGAGTCAACACTAGATTTAAATTATGGATTTGAGTATGATTTGGAATGGCAATAAGAATAATTGGAAAATTTATAATTAAAGGAGTTAGATTGAGATTGAGACTGGTGAAATATTATTGATATTTTTATTTATAAGAATTGAATGGTAATTAGTGAGATATTAAATGGATTAAACTGAAACAATTGAGGAATCTTTTAGGGACGTGGACTGATCTATGAAAATATTGGATAGAATATATGAAATAGAATATAGTTGAGAAATATTAAGATATAATAGTTATATTACTTGTTTATGATAGAAATAATTATTGTCCTATTATTATTATTATATGTTATTATATTACTATGTCTAATGAAATAGTTTTAAAATATATAAATTCATGTTTATTTACATAATATGTATGTGAAATATAATAAGAGATATAATTTGATTGAGAAATATAAATTGAAATTGGAATAATAGAGGTGAGAAACAATTTATATTTTAGGAATGCTCGAATTGTATACCATAAGAGGGAACTTTTAAAGTAGTAGTTTAAATTGTATATGTATGACTGTATTTTTTGTTGTGTTCCCTGGAGTGCCCTATCTCCACGATGTGTTACAAGCACTTGGCTGTAAAACAAACAAAAACTAATAAAACTTGTTATGAGAAAAAAAAAAAAAAAGAAATTAGGATTCCTCCCACGTATTCTTGCCCTTACCTTGAAATTGGACTTTTTCCTCCAAGTGGGAATGCGGTATGTTTGGGATGGTGTTGGTTTCATTTCACTATTTTATGGCACCCAGAGTTACCATGAAGTCAGGCAGCCTTACCGAATAAGAAACAAACAGATACTAGAGGTGATAGATTTTAGACGGCGTTGTTTTATACATTTCTCCTTCAAATTCCCATGTCTTCCTATTGTTTCCAATTGATACTCTAACACCTTAACTCTTTTGGCTCTATGTAGTATGAATTAAATCTTCAAAAGCACAGAAAGAGATTCCGTTGTTTCCATGCAGGAGAAAATACATGGCGACAGATCAGGCTTATAAGTTTCTCTTTTTTCCAAAATTATTCCAAATAAAAGCTGCCTTAACATGAACACTAGTTGCTGTTCAGTTAACCGCCTTCCTGTTGATTATTTCCCCCGTCGTTTGTGTGTTAAACTTAACTTTTCTTTGTTTCTTTTGTAAAGGATTGTTCATGCCTTCTTGCCATTAATTGTTGTGTTCCAGTGGTTTTCCTACCCAGAGGCGACAGTATTCAAAATATATCCTTCCTACAGAAGAATTTACCTGTGCCTCTGATTTTTATGTTCACAATTAAGTATGTCAGTAATGTAATGTGACATACAGCTGTCATATGTCTTGATTGTAGACACGAAAGAGATTCTCCCGCAGGGGTTTTACAAGTTCTTTCCTATCAACCACTTTTCAACTGAAAATTCTCCCTCCAGCTGTTTTCTTTCTTGCAGAGTAAAACATGTTTTCCTATCTGTCCCCAGCCCTTCCAATTCCTATTTTTTTGGGGGGCCTTAACTAGGATGCTTCCAGGCTGCTCAGAGGAGACTGTACAATAAGAATGAAATTTTTTTTCCTGACAGGGTTGAAAATAATCTGCAACATAGTTGAATCCCAAAGTACGTTGTTTCCGGAAGATCTCCCGAGGAGGACTGGGAATGAAAATTCAAATAATCTGCATCGAGCTCTCACATCCTGTTTTTGTTTGCGAAGAGCAGAGCCAAACAGAACAAAAACACAAGCACTGAAAAAATAATTTCTGACAGCCTTCCTGAATGGAATGCTCCTCACCTGTTTACCGAGGTTGAAAAAAAAATGTTTCTGCAAGAAATCTGTTGGCTTCCAGGCTATAATCTGACAGTCCGTTAAAGGTGTGATTGATAAATTTCCTGGTGAAAATTCCATCACTGTGATTTTGGGGACTGTCAGACCGTCTCTTTTTGCTGACTTTGCAGCATTTGCCAGAAAGGCTGAGAATTTCCAGTTAGTAAAGCTATTAGATCTGTACTGGGGGAAAAAAAAACCCGGAGTAATTGCTTGAGGCAGCAAAGAAATAAGGGAGAATATAATCTTTTGCATCCAGCTAACTGGAGAACGAGTTTGGTGTAGTGATTAAGGCAACAGGTCACAAACCAGGAAATGGTGAGTTCTAGTCCTACCTTAGGCTGAATGATCTTGGGCCAGTCATTCTCTCTCAACCTTAGGAAGAAAACAATGGCAAACAACTTCTGAAAAAACTTGCCAAGAAGACTGTAGGGACGTATCCAGGCAGTAGCCAAGAGTGCACATGCATTTGAAGGCAGACATACATAAACAGAGAGAGAGAGAGAGAGAGAGAGAGAGAGAGACAGACAGACAGACAGACAGACAGACAGACAGACAGACAGACAGACAGAGACAGAAAAAGACAGAGGCCAGAGGTCATCTGGATATTTGTAGATCTGGTAGCACTGGAATAGATATATCAGACCATCGCTGATATATCTGGCTACCCATGATTAAAAATAGGTTACAGAAGAGCAAAATCTTCCACCTTATTTTAAAAAACAACGGTAAATGTTTCTTTGGTCCAGTCATGTCAGATTCTAGGAGGTGGTGTTCACCTCCACTTCCTAGTGGAGGGAGCTAGCATTGTCCAAAGATAATTCCATGATCATGTGGCTGGCATGACTAATACGCTGAGGCATACGGAACGCCGTTACCTTCCCACCGAAGTGGTATCTATTTATCTACTCACATTTGCATGCTTTCAAACTGCTAAGTCGGCAGGAGCGGAGACAAGAACAGGAGCTCGCCCTGTCTTGTGATGCTTGGGTCTCAAAACTGCCAATCTTCCAGTTGACAAGCCCAGCATCTTAACCTCTAGGCCAGAGGTCTCCAACCTTCCCAGTTTGGCGGCCCAGACAGAAAGGGAGGAGCAGGCAAATTTGCCCCCACGCATGCGCAAATGGAGCTGCGTGCTCCCGTGCGGTGCTAGCGCTTGCACGCATGTGCGAATTGAGGCTGTTCGTGCAGTGCGCATGTGCAAAACAGAGCCACTAGCGCATACGGCAGTGCTACTGCCCACACACATGCGCAAATGGGGCACTAGCACCTGCGTGACCGCTAGCACGAGTGGGGGGAGTGCGCCCACACATGTGCACACACTGGCCAGCCATTCTGGTAGCCAGCAGGCCACAGACCGGTAGTGGGCTGTGGCCCACAGGTTGAGGACCCCTGCTCTCGGCCACCATGCCCCCTTCCACCTTATTTAGCAGGCCTCTTTTTTATTCTTCTGTAGACGTTGCTGCTTTGCAAATGATGGAGGAAACGGTGATGCCCTAGTGACTACCTGAGGATGAATTCCATTACATAAGCCAGACCAGGCAGACTTATATGCCTCTTATAAAGTTATATCTCTGCAATCTTGGAAGAAGTACGGTTAGCGCGTAGTTCCGTGGGATAAGATTTCCCTCTTGGAAAATCAGCTGTTGGGAGACGAGTGGGGGGTGGGGAAGAAGCACTTTTAGAAAGCTCTCTTCTAGCAACTGCATTGCAGCTCTAGAGTAAGGTACCTTATGATCACAATTATTATTTTGGCATGGAGTCGTAGATAGGACGAGGTCAGGTAGCAATGATGGGACATTTGCTAGACGGCAGTAGCTGGGGAAACTGCCAAAAGGAATCTAACCGGGCTTTCCAGCCGGAGTTAAAAATAGGGAATAGAAACCCTTCCAGCAGGCGTCTCTGAAAGTTTTTAGATGAGTGCAATAGGTTACTCCATCTCTCCGTGTCTTGCCGTTGGAACAATCATTCGACATAGCTCGGTCTGTGCATATTTACCATGGAACCGATCCACATTGCAAAGGATTATAGGTTTATTACAGGATGTTGCCCTTCCTGTTGGGCCTCACTTGTCGAACTGAAACATTTATCCTATATGTTGCCAATGAATTTGAACCACTCTTCTTTTTGTTATAGGTGTAGGTTTTAAGAAAAAAATAGTAGTACAGTGGTACCTTGGTACTCCACTTTAAAAGCTTTTATTCACTGATAGAATGAAATATGAAAATACAAAAGCAAATAGTAAGGAACGACAGCAGGGGAAGGAGAAAAAGAGAATGTGGAAAAGGGAGGGGGGAGAAAAAAAAGCCGTTGGCTGTTACAGTAGAACAGGGGTCTTCAAACTTGGCCCTTTTATGACTTGTGGACTTCACCTCCCAGAATTCCTCAGCCAGCCATGCCTGGCTGAGGAATTCTGGGAGTTGAAGTCCACAAGTCATAAAAGGGCCACGTTTGAAGACCCCTGCAGTAGAATAAGGCATTAACATTGAATCTCAACTTTTTACATTTGTACAGTGGTAGTGAACTAGCCATTTCTACATCAACAAATCAATCTAATCAGTAAAACCCAAAATCATAGTATCCTTTTTTCCCCCCACCTCAAGCACAAAGTCCAGAAGCGGTTTCCAAGTAGAAACAAAAGGACTTATATTCTTTTTTCTTTTACCAAAACAGTCAGTTTAGCTATCTCTGCTAACTCCATCAGCTTTTGTAGCCATTCGGCGTCCGTGGTGGGAATCGAAACGTCCTTCCAGGGGTACCTTGGTACTCCACTGCCTTGCAACTCCTTGCACTTGCTTCTCAACACACATTTCGATGTGAAAATTTTGTCCCGGTACTCATCGTTTGTTTGGTACTTAACACACAACGAGAACTTGTCGTTGTTGACTGCCTTGTGATTCACTGCATTATTCCTTAGGGGAAAAATTTGTTTGGTACTCATTGTTTTTTGTACTCATCGCAATTCACTATGAGTACCGAGGTACCACTGTAATATACACAATATTTCAGAAGACATCTGCTGAAGAAGAGTATTCTTACTCTTCTACAATCCCGGGTACCAGGTTTTTGAAAAGCGTTGTTTTAAGTCTATGGTTGAAATCATTAGGAATGGACATTTTTTCCATGGATTACATCAGAGGTCTTCAAACCTGGCCCTTTTATGACTTGTGGACCAACTCCCAGAATTCCTCAGCCAGGCATGAATTCTGGGAGTTGAAGTCCACAAGTCATAAAAGGGCCAAGTTTGAAGACCCCTCCTAGAATTCCTCAGCCAGGCATGCTGGCTGAAGAATTCTGGGAGTTGAAGTCCACAAGTCATAAAAGGGCCAAGTTTGAAGACCCCTCCTAGAATTCCTCAGCCAGGCACGCTGGCTGAGGAATTCTGGGAGTTGAAGTCTACAAGTCATAAAAGGGCCAAGTTTGAAGACCCCTGGATTACATTGATGGTTACCTAGTGGAGAATAACAGAGAGAGAAATTACAACCACACAAGATACTGGTTTGTTCAGTTGATTAAACATATTTGTAAAATGAAGTGTGGTTGTGGATTTGGCAGCAACAGGAACATTTTTGTATTGTGGTGTGTGTGTGTGTTTCTACTCTGTTTCTATCCCCAGTTTATCAAGTTTCTCTGTTGCTGTGATAAATGTCTCCCTCCTGTTGAGAAGTTGGAGATCCCTGTGGAAGGTCCTTGGTCTTTCCTGAAAAGGAGAAAAGGTTTTTTAAAAATAAAAAATCTCATTTTATCTCCATTTGAGTTGATTTTCAGAAATGACCAGGAATTGATTACCCTTCTGTTTACGTCTTGGAAGGTTGAAGTCACTTTCAGCTTTTTCGGCAAGGTGTCTGAAGGATTTCTAAGAGTGTTTCAGGATGACATCTTGCAATCTGCGCTTATTTTTTTTACATAAAATACCTACAAGAGCAGATGGCCCTTTGATTTTTGTCTCCTCTTTATGCTCAGGGGAAGCTTCTTTTTTTAAAAAATGAGTTTGTTGAATCATTGGATCCAAAATCGCAGCGGTTTGCCAATTAAGCCCCTCCTGGGAGACTTTCCTGTCTGCCATTTGTTCTTCTTTACGTGGACTAATTTATTCTAGTGAATAAACTCTTTTCTAATCCATAAGCATAAATGGTTCTATGGATTAACAGTAACTGCAGGAGAATGAGAAGAATAACAAACCGTGAGTTTGTCCGAGGCTGCTGTTGCTGAGGATAGAGCAGAGGGTGATCCCATTTATAATTTGATTTTTTTTTTAAAAAAAAAATTGCTATTTAAAAGACACGTATCCAGACATTTAGAATATTGCATCCAGGTTTGATTGCTACGATATAAAAAAGATGTTGAGAAGTGCAAAGGAGAGCAACAAAGATGATTAGGGGATTGGAGGCTAAAACATACGAAGAACGGTTGCAGGAATTGGGTATGTCTAGTTTAACGAAGAGAAGGACCAGGGGTGACATGATAGCAGTCTTCTATTATTTGAGGGGCTGCCACAAAGTAGAGGCAGTCAAGCTATTCTCCAAAGCACCTGAGGGCAGAATAAGAAGCAATGGATGGAAACTAATCAAGGAGAAAAGCAACCTGGAATTAAGGAGAGACTTCCTAACAGTGAGGACAATCAACCAGTGGAACAGATGTTGCCTCCAGAAGTTGTGGGTGCTCCATCACTGGAGGTTTTGAAGAAGAGATTAGCAGCCATTTGCCTAAAATGCTATAGGGTCACCTGCTTGAGCAGGGGGCTGGACTAGAAGACCTCCAAGGTCCCTTCCAACTCTATTATCCTGTCATTCCCTAAACCTGTATAGAACTATGCTGATCTTTGACAATCCATGAATTATACTCTATTTATGCTGCAGTAGAGTCTGTCCGACTTAATCACTTTACTTTAAATTTATGCCAGATTCTTCCCAATTCCCTATTCATTCTGACTCACGTAGAATATTTGAATTGAAAATTCATTTTGTTTTATTTTTGATTCATTGTTTTATGTAGAAAAGCTAACATTAAGTCTATTGGACAATGTGCAAAGGTTCATATTGTGCTTTTTGGGGGGGGGGGTTGCACATGTAAAGAACCCTGTTCCTCTCTGGATTATACAGTATATAGTTGGGGAATTTCCACATTAGTCATCACTAACTTTTCCAGGGAGTTTTTACAGAATGCAAGGTGATCAGCTACTATGATTCACAGACATTGCAGAGATTTCTGCCTCTGAAGATTAGAAAGAAATTGATATAATCCAGGGGTCTTCAAACTTGGCAACTTTAAGACTTGTGGACTTCAACTCCCAGAATTCCTCAGCCAGCTTTGCTGGCTGAGGGATTCTGGGAGTTGAAGTCCACAAGTCTTAAAGTTGCCAAGTTTGAAGACCCCTGATATAATCCAAGTGGTACCTCAAGGTTTTAAAATTTTTTAAAGCCCTTTTAAAAAATACACAGCTGGTCTTTTGGGCCTTATTTCTTAGATGATATCTTTCTGTAGCCCATAAATTCAGAGTGAGTTACATCATTGATCCCTGACTCTTTGAAGCAAGTAGAGGTTCTTGAAGGCCGGGGTCCACTCTTAACTTTTCTTGGATACCAGGATAGGATAGGATTACTTGTAGTCAAACTGAATGCAAAAGGAGAAGGTGACGGTAGAGGATGAGATGGTTAGATAGTGCCATCAATGCAGTGGACATGAATTTGGGCAGACCCAAAGATGGAGGGCAAGGTGTGGGGCTGCTTTGCTATGGTCCATGGGGTTCACAAAGAGCCGGACATGACTGAGTGACTGAAAAACAACAACTCTAGTCAATTTCTCAGGCTTATAATAATAATAATAAAGTTGGAAGGGACCTTGGAGGTCATCGAGTCCAACCCCCTGCTCAGGCAGGAAACCCTATACAATTTCGGACAAATGGCTGTCCAGTCTCTTCTTAAAAACTTCCAGTGTTGGAGCATTCACCGCTTCTGGAGGCAGGCTGTTCCACTGGTTAATTGTTCTAACTGTCAGGAAGTTTCTCCTCAGTTCCAGGTTGCTTCTCTCCTTGACTAGTTTCCATCCATTACTTCTTGCCCTGCCCTCAGGCGCCTTGGGGAATAGCTTGACTCCCTCTCCTTTGTGGCAACCCCTGAGGTATTGGAACACTGCTATCATGTCACTCCTCATCCTTCTCTTCATTAAACTAGACATACCCAACATACCTTCTATCAACCAACATACCTTCTATCAACCAACAGCAGTTGGTCAACTTCAAGGGCAGGAAGAATAAGATACGATGATGGTTAAACCACAAGAAGAAATCCTGAATTAAAGTATAATGGTTATTAGAAAAAGAAAACCAATCAGAATAGAGCTGGAAGGGATGGTGGAGGTCTTCTAGTCCAGCCCCCTGCTCAAGCCGGAGTCCCTATATCATTTCAGACAAGTGTCTGTCCAGTCTCTTCTTAAAAACTTCCAGGGATGAAGCACCCATAACTTCTGGAGGCAAACTGTTCCACTGGTTGATTGTCCTCTCTCTGTTAGGAAGCTTCTCCTTAATTCCAGGTTGCTTCTGTCCTTGATTAGTTTCCATCAGTTGTTTCTTGTCCTGCCTTCTGGTTCTTTGGAGAATAAATTGACGCTGTCTTCTTTGTAGCAGCCTCTCAAATACTGGAAGGACCCCCCCTAAGTCCTTCTTTTCTCTAGACTGGCCATTCCCAAATCCTGCAACTGTTCTTCTTCATATGTTTTAGTCTCCAAGCCTTTAATCCTCTTAGTTGCTCTTCTTTGCACTTTTTCCCCAAAGTCTCAACATCTTTTTTGTAATGTGGTGACCAAAACTGGATGCAGGATTCCAGGTGTGGCCTTACTTTATAAAGCGGTACTAATACTTTACGTGATTTTGATTCTATGCCTCCGTTTATACAACCGAGGATTGTATTAGCTTTTTTGGCTGCCGGCTTTTTTTGGCTTTCTCTTTGGGTGATAGCAGCAGTCAACTGGTTTGGTAGCTTCTCCCTAGTTGTCCCAGGTCATGTTTCTGACAGTCCTGATCCTAGAGACGTGTCAATGGTTAGATCTGAATATTCAGCAAATTACCCTGAGATCTTCTATCTACTGCCTCATAGCCCAGCTTCACAATAAATAGCCTTACAATGCGAGATGCTGAATCCAGAATTATAATGGGTTCTTTTGCCTTGTGTTTTGGAAGACAGTGGGGAGTTAACATGAGTTTAAAAACTGCTTTATAAAATACAATTTGTGACTGTTACATGTGTCAAATTGGCAGGAGACAATTTTTAGAACTAGGGTTACCCCTAAAATCTGAAGCACTCATATTGCTCGCCCCTTTTCTAACAAATGAATTTCTACGCTTCTTCAAATACAGTTCTGTGGTTGAAAATCTCTGCCGGAAATGAAAATTCAACAGTTTGATAATCTTTTTTTTTTTTTTTTTAACTGCAGTATACATTTCTTTTATGCTTCCCTCTCCCCCTGATTATTGATTTTGTAGCTTTTATATTAGGGGAGCTGTTGTATTGACTTCCTTTTCATCCTGTGTATTGTAAGATCTCAAATTGTAGCTTTTTAATTTATTTTTCTGAAGTGAAATGTCTCCAGGGAATAACAACTAAAGTAGTGGACAAGAAAAATGGAGGGACATCAAGGGTTGGCCAGAACAGTTAAACTAGATGTCTATCAGAATGGAAAGAGGAAAAAAAAAAAATAATAAAATCATTTGATTATGTGAAGCATTTTACAGAATCGCCCATCCATATTGCTTAGCCCTGCAAAACTATTTTTTGAGAGGGTCCTCCTAAGGTTTGTTTAAAATGTGCTGTTAACCCCGTCGATATGGGTTGCACATGTCCTGGGAATAAACTGTGCCCTTCGCTGGTTTAGAAAGCATAAAAAATCAACTTTCCTAAAAGACATTTTCACAGCCAGGAAATGTTCTCTTTTTAGTGGCAATTGAATCCTGGTATCCATGATTTTTTTGCTATATTTCTCAGGAATGAAGGCGAATCGACGTGTCCCAGGATAATGTTGCAGGATCCAATCTGGGTCGGTCCACCGGGACGAGAGAGTTAATCTTCCGAGTTTTTAGATTCGGGCTGGGAGCCCATCCTTGGGCAACTCTGCCAGAGAGAAGTGACCGACCCAGATTGGATTATTTATTGTCATTGTTAAGATTTCTATTCTGATTCTTTCCTGACTAGAACTCTAAAATTTTGGGAGGTTGACAGGTGTGTGTGTATTTATAAATTTGCCCTATCGAAGGCAGTCAGGATTTAGTAAGGAACGTGGCCACACATGTTTAGTTCTCAAATATTAGCTCATAACATCCAAATTTTAAAGTTTTAAAAAAATAAAATTCAGGAAAGAGACCACTGATGAATGAAGGCAAATATACACGTCCCAGGATAATGTTGCAGGATCCAGTCTGGGTCGGTCCACCGGGACCATCCTCGGAGAAGTTCTCTCTGGCAGAGTGTGTGCTGTTCTGTGTGGTGTTTATATGGTGCCTGTTGTGTGTGGCTTTTTAGTTGTTGATTGGGGTGTGTTGATGGGTGGCTTTTAAGTTGAGGGCTGTTGTTTGCCCAGCCCTCGCCTTCCAAGTACTTGATAGGCTGGGGGTAAATCAGCATTTCCTGTTGACTGACAAGGGCCCCGTTTCCCAGGCTTCAATCACTTCCCTGGCTGTTTTTGTCCCTGCTCGTCCAACAATCATACTAACTGGGAAACTGAATGTGTATCCTTGTTCACTGCAGTTTGAGGCTATCAGTGAGTTCGGGTCCCCTCATCTGACTGCTCCCTTGTGTTCTTGCAATCTGGTGGTTAAGCTTCCTCCACATTTGTCCTACATAGGTGCAATCCATGCAGGGGATCCAGTAGATTACATTGGAAGTATCTCCCACCTCCAAGTGATTAATGTTCTTGTTTAGTTTAGGGCTTAACAGCAATTTTCTAAGCCTTTAAAGTATGATGATTATTCATAATTAACTAATATTTATAATTATTTATTCATATTTATTATTTTATTTATTTATTAAATTTATGTGTGTCCCCCCCATCTCATTCTGCAAAGTGACTCTAGATATACTAGAGCTGTCATCTTGGTGACATTCTTAAATTGTTTGTTTATTCTTCTTTTATGCCTTTATATATTTTTGTTTCTGTTGATATATTTATCTTTAAAAAGAAAATGGGCACTTGGACTAAGGAAGGGGTTGGGTTCCCTGATTTCCTCCAATTTTGGGGGTCTAGAGTTGGTTACTATTTTATATTTATATTGCAGGAATGGCTAGTTCGTATTTATTGAGCAATGATTCTACTTCTATATATTAAAGATATATACTCCCCTCCCCCAAATAAGTCATTTTATCCATTGAGATTGCTAATGTATTCTCATAGAAGCCTTCAGAAGTATGTTTTAATTTCTGAAAAAAGATCTCCCTCCTAAATTCACAAATGCTATGATTAAGGACTGAGCTAGGGGAGGAAATGGTGACAAGGACTGCTGAAACTACATTACCCATAAGCCATCTCCTAAGGAAACAGCGCTTAACCCTATAAATGCTAAACATCCTAACATACAGTTCTTAGCTACTGGTTGGTCCAGAACAAGGGTGATAATAATGAACCTGTGAAATATCTTATTAATTTAATTATTTCTATTACATTATTTAGTACAGGTAAACAATGAGCCACACTGAGCCCAAAACTTCCTGTCGCTAAGTGAGACATTTCTTAAGTGAATTTCCCCCCATTTTACAACCTTTCTAGCCACTGCTGTTAGGTGAACCACTGCAGTTGTTCATTTAGTAACACGGTTGTTAAGTGAATCCGGCTTTCCCCATTGACTTTATTTGTCAGAAGGTCACACAAGGTAAATCACATGGCCCCGGGGACACTGCGACCGTCATAAATATGAGTCAGTTTCCAAACATTAGACCATGTGACTCTGGGGCTGCTGCAGCTGCAACAGTCATAAGTGGTTGGGTTCTTTTCATGAATTTAGCGCAAATCGTTAAGAAATGACTCTCTCTGTGTGTGTGTATTCACATGATTGGCTTTTTGCTAAATTCATTGCCTTACAAATTGATATTATTACTAATACATCTATTTAACCTCATTTTTGTCTACCTCATACATCTATACATAATTTCCAAATTTGAGCGCATACAATATTTTACAGCTAAGGGAGCAGTCAGCGTTCTATTTCTTGCCAAAAATTACTTTAATAACCCGTGTATGTTTATCATTTTTATTGGTATCTGGTTTTCTTTTAAAAACACAGCTGTACCTGACTAAAATTTGAATAGCGATCTGAAGAAGCTTAGTACACGAAACAAGAATCTGTGTTGTCATTGTGAGATGAACAACTGGGTGAATCAATAGATTATATGGATACCATCGTTTTAAAAAGGTTAAATTCCTTGTTGGTTGAATTTGTTGTTACGTTTGAACATATTAGCCCTGTCTTCATCCTCCCTTCAATTTCTTTAAGTAATCCAACAGTTTTTGCACATTCCTACTATGTCTCCAAATCCAGCTATGCCATCATGGAAGGACAGGATATACAGATGCCATCATGGTACAATTTTGTCTCAAAGATTGACCCGCATGTGTGTCATAGTTTTTCCACTTGTTTCCTCTTGGACCTTGGTGGCGGTCTCTCTTTATTCCACTCTAGGTTGAGACCCAAAATATAGTTAGTATACCAAATGAGAACTCTTGTCCACATGACTAAATTCTTAGAATAGGTATAATAACAGCTGCACCATCAAGGTCTTCCCTTAGGTCATGTAAGAAGATACTTGCTAAGTGTAAATTGTCCTTGACCTTTTCTTAACTTTCAGTTCTGATTTCAGGGTCTCAGATGTTTTTCTCAGGCTTTGATTGACGTGGTCATTATCCTAGGTCCTTGACCAAGAGACAGGGAAAAAAAAAGAATAGGGAGAACGCTATCATGAAGACGATATCAAGAATACTTTGAAATTTTTCTTTTTGCTGTGTTTTTGTTCGTAGAAAAAAAAACCTGTCGTGAAGTTCTTCGGGTAAAAGAATCAATGTGACGATCTCTGCTTCTCTTTGCTGTGGGAAATAATCCTTTATCTAGAGAATATATCTAGCCTTGTGTCTATTTTGAAATTGCTTTCAGTTTTGAAATTGATTTTGAAATTGATTTTGTGCTAGCAAATGGGTAAAAAAACCCGGAACTTTGATTTCGTTTTTGCTAATTAGATAGGTTCATTGTTATAAAAATGGCTTGTACATACTGTTGTGTAAAAGTAAAAAAGTTGCAGTTGTAATGCTGTTATCTGCTACTGTGCTAAAGAGAGTGGGAAGTTCTTTTCCCTTTTTTATACCATTTTTTTTCCTTCTCCTTCTCCCTCCTCCTAGATTTCTATTACTTTTTTTTTATTTTCTCTTCGTATTTCATATTTTGATAAATCGATAAAAAGTTTGACAAAAAAAGGGATAAAACTCTATTGCAAAGTTTATGCCTGTAGAAATTCTTTTTAGGAAATGCTTTAAAAGTAACACCATAAAAATGTTCTCAGTCTTTGGACGCCTTTATGCCTATCCAGATATGGAAGATATACGCAAGTAATCAAGTTACATTTACAGAATCTCGTTTCAACGCCATAAACACGGTTTTTACACTGATGTTACTGCCTGGTGAAAAAGAGACGCGTCCCATCTATACAATTGATTTGTCCCAGGGAAAAAAATGGTTTCTGCATAAATTAATAGCAATGAGATTTTTATGCCTAGATCTCTCTTGATTAATAGATGTGATGCGTGGAAGAGGAATCATCTGTGTGAATGCTCCATCACAAAGGCACTGAATCTTTAGCTTAGTAAATAGTTTTGGAGATAGATTACAATCTTATTATTCCCTCCCCCTCCTTATTTCATGTGATTTATCTTCACAATATTGTGCAACCTGTCTCAGTGTTGTTATGCAGCTTGGAATAGAAAGTTCTCAAAAGTTGCCAGAAGCATTTGCTTTGCAGTTCATCACTGATACCATCCTTCATGTCTAGTACTGATGGTTAGGTTGCAGAATTTAAGACGATAGATGAGCAAAATTGGATGTCTTTAGATTTAACTGTGTTTGTAACTAGATGACTATTGCATATCGGTGTGTATGGAGGTATGTATGAGAGAAATAGAGAGAATACATTCATTCATTCATTCATTCATTCATTCATTCATTCATTCATTCATTCATTCATTCATTCATTCATTCATTCATTCATTCATTCACTCACTCATTCATCTCATTTATATGGACACCCATTTCATGAAAACATGGCTATGGGAAGCATGAAATATGTTAACTGATATAAAATTGTATACATGTAATATATATATATATATACAGGGCTTTTTTTGTCATAGAACGCCCAGAACGGAGTTCCGGCACCTTTTTTGGATGGAACCTTGTAGGGTAGGCAAGGCGGGTTGTATGATGTGTGTGAGTTCCGGCACCTTTTCTTTTTACAAAACAAGCACTGTATATATACTGTATATATATGACTACACGCGAATAGAATAGAATAGAAAATAGAATAGAATAGAAAATAGAATAGAAAATAGAATAGAATAGAATAGAATAGAATAGAATAGAATAGAATAGAATAGAATAGAATAGAATAGAATAGAATAGAATAGAAAACAGAGTTGGAAGGGACCTTGAAGGTCTTCTAGTCCAACCTGGGAGAGTTTAAGGAGAGCAAGGGGGGCACTGAATGTTTGCTCATTGTTATACTTTATGATATGATATACTTTAATCTGTCTGGGCTGGAGACCCATAGAAATCCCAGTAATCAAATGAGGAAAGACCTCCATGGTCCTTTCCAGCTCTATTCTATTCTTCCTTCCTTCCTTCCTTCCTTCCTTCCTTCCTTCCTTCCTTCCTTCCTTCCTTCCTTCCTTCCTTCCTTCCTTCCTTCCTTCCTTCCAGTGGAACAGCTTGCCTTCAGAAATCATGGGTGCTCCATCACTGGAGGTTTTTAAGAAGAGGCTGGACAGTCAGTTGTCTGAGATGGTATAGGTGCTCCTCCTTGAGCAGGGGGCTGGACTAGAAGACCTTCCAGCTCTATTCTATTCTAAGATCATTAAAGAGAGATCCAGTTGAGATGTAAGGAGAAATTTCCTGTCACTGAGAACAATTAATCGGTGGAACAGCTTTCCTACTGGAGTTGTGGGTGCTCCATTGCTGGAGGTTTTCAAAAATAGACTTTGAACAACCGTTTCACCAGGACCGTGTAGGGTCTTCCGCCTTGAGCAGGGGGTTGGACTAGAAGACCACCGAGGTCCCTTTCCAGCCTTACGGTTCTATGCTCTATCTTCAAAGCCTAAAGCTTGAAAAAAGGTTCCCCTTCTGTTTTAAACATGTAGGATTGTAATGTGGGAATCCTACTTCATTTATCATTTGATGTGATTTTGGCATTTGGAAGATTGGGGGAAAAAAATACAGGTGCATCGCTTAACTCAAACTGTTCACCCTTGTCCGCTTTCCTTCCCGTAATGTTCACAGGTCCTTGAGTAAGAATTACATTAATGCAGGTGACTCATCCTTTCTCTGAAGGAAGGGCATTTGCAGCCTGACTGTCACTGCAGACCATTTTGCTATTTTTAGCAGCCAGTTGGCCAATGGGAAAAAAAAATGACCTAGCCAGAGACACAGATGTTGTAAAGGATCATTATCCACAGGGTGAAAACAAAATGGACGTCTCTACAGGTCATATCTTCAGTTAGCTCCATTGGAAGATGACATTCCTTTCCTCTCAGTGATTTTCCCCTCACTCTGTTGTAAAACTGCTCACTTGAGTAAGGAGACAAGGGAGATAATGTCATTAGGCTCTCTCTACCTACTGTTCCTCAATATAATAGCAATAGCAACAGCACTTAGGCTTCTATACCACTTCATACTGCTTTACAGCCCTCTCTAAGCGGTTTACAGAGTCAGCCTATTTGCCCCCCAACAATCTGGGTCCTCATTTTACCGACCTCCGAAGGATGGAAGGCTGAATCAACCTTGAGCCAGTCAGGATTGAACTGCTGGCAATCAGCAGAATTAGCCCGCAATACCACATTCTAACCACTGCGCCACCCCGGCTCTTAACAAACAAACAAATAAACAATGAACCTAAAAAACAACTTTCTGAAATAAAGGACCAGCGTTTACAAGAAAGGAAATAGAGTCATTATATAAGAAGATGAACAGGAGAGGCATAAAACTAATAGCAATAGCACGTAGACTTATATACCGCTTCCCAGCCTTCTCTAAGCGGTTTATAGAGTCAGCCTGTTGCCCCCAACGATCTGGGCCCTCATTTTACCAGCCTTGGAAGGATGGAAGGATGAGTCAACCTTGAGCCGGTCAGGATCGAACTGCTGGCAGTCGGCAGAGTTAGCCTGCAATACCGCCTTCTGACCACTGCCGCCATCACGGCTCTTAATAATGGATGGAGACAACAGAAGGACAAAGCTCTTTAAAAGAAAGAGGTAGCAAACATCGAATGGACTGGAAATGTAAGCATGTCAACCTGCATGAAAAAGAGAACAAACTCCCTCCATATTCTCCCCCCCTCCCCTCCATTATTGCCTGCTTAGAAATGTAAAAGAGAGGGGAGAGGAGTCCAATCTTGTATTTGTTAAGCCCCCTACTTGGAAGGTCTGCGTTCTGGATCCCGACGCCAGTTTCTTTTCTGTAGCTTGGAAAATCCTCCGCCACAAGCGGATTAAAACAATATCAGCATCGTCCTTACTCTGTAAACCAGTTCTTCAAGGCAACATGAGAAGAAGGAAATGGTTTTTAATCCTCCCTTTTTGTTTGTTTAGGATTAGGCGGTTGTATTTATCTAGGGTTGGTTGTCCTGGACCTGAATTACGTTTGAAAGGGGTTTCATGTTCTTCTTGTTTATTTGCTTTATTTTGCCTGATTCAGTTTACTAACATGAAAAAAAAAGGGGGCATAGGAAGAGGCTGTTTTAAATTTTAAGACCCCCCCCATCTCACCTCTTTCTCTTCCAAGCTTTGGAGATAGGGGTGGTCCTCTGAGGACCAAAACAGAGAAGACATTAAACGCCATGTTCCACCTACATCATTTAAAATATCAACTGAATTTGGGACTTCACTTATCTATGTCCTTTTCAAAAAGCCTAGCAGTGCAGCTTATTTTTAATTTGACGTATGGTGACCTGGGGTCTTTGCAGTTTATATGTGGTAGACATGGTTATTTGTGTTTTGCACTTCTGTTAAAGCAAAGATGCGGACAGTTATTTAGCTACTGACCCCGATTCAAGGTTTCTGTTTGGTTTTACAAGGATTATGCAGTTTTTATTCATCTAGTGCAGGGGTCTTCAAACTTGGCCCTTTTATGATTTGTGGACTTCAACTCCCAGAATTCCTCAGCCAGGCACGCGTGCCTGGCTGAGGAATTCTAGGAGTTGAAGTCCACAAGTCATAAAAGGGCCAAGTTTGAAGACCCCTGATCTAGTGTTACTTGGCATTAACTTGAAATATATCTGAAGGAAATCCCACATTTTTGTTATTTGGCTAAGAGGACAATCTAGTTATAAATTTTTGCACTTCTGTTAAAGCAAGGATCCTGGTAGTTATTTATCTAGTGACCATGAATCAAGGTTTCTGCTTGGTTTTACAAGGATTTTATTTATCTAGTGTTAGTTGGTATGAACTTGAATTATATTTAAAGGAAATCCTGCGTTTTTGTTATTTTGCTAAGACGACAATCCAGTTTTAAGCATCTGCACTTCTGTTAAAGCAAGGATACTGATCGTTACTAATCTACTGGCCCCGATTCAAAGATTTGAACCCAAGTATCGTGAGACCAGGATATCTGGTTGGTTAGATTTAGTGTATAGAGTTACTTGACTGCCAAGATTTATTGGCAAGAGTCAACTTTCATCCCTCAGAAGAAGGGATTTTGGGTGGTGGTACTTTCTCCCTGGGACCCATTGTTTTTGTTAGCTGTGGAGTATTTAACTTTAGGATTTATTACAGTAAATCCCCAAGACTATGTGAACATTATGCTTGAGTTTTTTTTTAGTATGTACTTTTATAATATTAACCGTTTTAATATTTATCTTTAAACTTTAATAACATTTCTTTAGTGTGCGTTACGACATTGCGACTCAAATACCACTTATAATATATTTGTGTGTGAGATCTTAGAATAGAGTTTGCATCCCATTGTTGCAATGAATTTTTCATCAGTGGCAGCTCATAATCCCTCCTCTACCCCCATAGATACATATAAATTTATCCATAAATTTATCCCCACCTTAAACAATTGTTGAAGATGGCAGAAAACAGTTGTTTAGAAGAGATTTTATCCATGTTCTAGTTGGTTTTCCTGTCTATCAGCTTCCACTGTTGATTCGTGAAGTCATGGAATCACCTTAGGGTGTGAGATTTACTCGGTTTTTTTTTTTAATGCCAGTTTT
Source organism: Azemiops feae (assembly GCA_023970755.1). Taxonomy (NCBI): domain Eukaryota; kingdom Metazoa; phylum Chordata; class Lepidosauria; order Squamata; family Viperidae; genus Azemiops; species Azemiops feae. Next base: position 345,819 of record JALGBA010004135.1, on the reverse strand, counting down.
TTTTGACATTAGATAGCTAAGCAGGTTTCATCCTGCCTAGTTTAGTTATATCAGCAGGTTTCCAGCTAATTATACAATGGGTTATCCATTCATTCAAGGCATTCAATTCTCCCTGGATTATTCTGATCACTAATTTATGAAGTGATGAAGATTAAATTTTCATTAGCTGAAGTCTTGCATAACACAGATTAGTAAGTCAGGAAATATTGCATGTTCATGTTGCCAGCAAAGTATTCCGCTGTTTTGCACTGTGTTGAGGCAGGCTAGAAAACTTGATTGTTGAAACACTTAAGGGTGCAGATTGTTAGATTGTGGTGGTTCGTCTGCTCCTAAAATGCAGTTGTATGCAGCACAAAGGCATGCGGTGATGCACTTCTTGTCATGCTTGCAAGAATTTTTAAAATATAGCATTACTCTTATCTTTCCTGGAAGCTGTATTTGGTGTAGAGAACAACAAGAAAGATGATTAGGGGACTGAGTCTCTATAGCATTTCAGACAATGGCTGTTCAATCTCTTCTTTAAAAACTCTAATGATGGAACACTCACAACTTCTGGAGGCTAGCCATTCTACTGGTTAATTGTTCTCACTATTAGGACATTTCTCCTTAGTTTTAGGTTAGTTTTATCTTTGATTAGTTTCCATCTATTGCTTCTTATCCTGCCTTCAGGTGCTTTGGAGAATAGGTTGACCCTGTCTTTTTTGTGGAAGCTCCTTAGAAATTGGTAGACTGTGATCATGTCACCTCTAGTCCTTCTCTTTGTTAGATTAGACATTTCCACAACCATTGATCATATGATTTAGCCTCCAGCTCCCTAACCATCTTTGTTGCTCTTCTCTGCACTCTTTCCAGAATCTCAACCTCTTTTTTACATCATGGTGACCAAAACTGGATGCAGTATCCCAAGTGTGGAATTATAAAGTGGTATTAACACTTGACGCCATCTTGATTCTATCCCTCTGTTAATGCAGCCTAGGACTGCATTGGTTTTTTTGGCAGCTACAGCACACGGCTGGCTCATATTTAAGCGATTGTCCACTAGGACTCCCAAGATCCCTCTCACAGTTGCTACTATTGAGCCAGGTTCCACCAATTCTATACCTGTACATTTGGTTTTTCTTGCCTCATTGTAAAACCTTACTTGTCTCACCATGGAATTTCATTTTGTTAGATAGGGCCCAGTTTTCAAGCTTGTCGAGATCCTTCTGGATCCTGAGCCTATTTTCTGGGATGATGGCTATTCCTATTGGTTTGGTATCATCTGCAAATGTGATGAGTTCCCCTTCTATCCCCTCATATAAATTGTTTATGAACATGTTGAAAAATACTGGGCCTGAGACAGAACCTTGGGGTACCAGATTGCATACTTCCTTCCACGTGGATGTAGTTCCATTAAGGACTACATGTTGAGTGCAGTTGGTCAGCCAGTTATGAATCCATCCGGTGGTGATGCTGTCTAACCCACCTTTTTCTATCTTAACCAAGTAGTAGGTTGCGGTCCACTTTATGAAATGCCTTACTGAAGTCCAAGTATATTATGTCCACAGTATTTTACTGATCCACTAATTTAGTCACTGTGTCATAGGATGGAATAAGGTTGGTCTGGCATGATCTGTGTCAAGAGTGAAAATTTGGCAGCTACGTGCTTCTTGTTTTCATCTTGCCATTAGAGTTAGGTGGAGGGAGGTGTTGCTTTCGAATGGGCTAGTTAGAGAAATGAAACCTCTCCAGTTCTACGGGAGCTTGCCAAGAGTCAACAGTATGGAAACCTTTCAAGGACATTCTAGCAGGTGTGAAGAAGATAGCAGACGGTTCCCATAACAAAGAGAACACGTTTACATGAGCTACGTGGACATCTGGGGGGAGTTTGGCTGGGAAAGTCATCGTTTTATGCTGTGGTCTGATGCCTTGGGATTTTAGAGTTAGTTTTACCTTGCCTTTACCAGGCCATGTATTCAATAAACAGTTAAGCTTTTCAGAAATGAAAATAATCCTGGACTTTTATTCAGATACTTGAGCTGGAAATTGACAATCTGTTTTTGACAAACCTATGTTGGTGCTAGTTATAACTTTGCTTGCTTTTAGGTGTCCCTGGACCCGTTGCTTGATTATCTGTTTTAAGTATTGATGTCAGGCTGATTGGTTTATAGTTTTCTGGATCCAAGCATAGAGATATCTCTGGATGTCTATATCCTTCAACAGATCCATGCCAAGCAAACACAGCAAAATAACTTGTGGAGTAATATTAATATTCCTTTGGGTGCTTTAAGTGGTAAAGTTAGTGCACATAAGAGAACGAAGCCAATACTTTACTAATAACTTAGAGTTTTGCTGTTGGGGCCTTACGTTGAGCGCAGCATGTATTTAAGATTCTTTTGAGGGTGAAAGCAGGTTTCTGTGGGAAAAAAAGGCATTTTTCTTTTGAATATTGTAGAAAAATAACAACTTAATATTCTTTGACAATAGTGTTGTAGACGCTATTTCTTTTAGGCACAAGGAGACCTTATCCATTTTAAATTGGAGAATGTTCTGTTTTATCCTGTTAAGTTAAACTGTTTTATTTTACACTTATTTCTCCTTAAGATGGTACATTGTTTTTGCTGCTTTCTTCTTGCTAGGCTGTGTCATGTTCCTCTTTTTACCAGACAATTCCTTTCATTTTCCCATTTATAATGTAGTTTTCCTAGTATCTCATGATTGCTTTAGTTAAACAAAGGAGGTCACGGCTCAGGAAATTGGTGAATGAATGTTCTGCATTTAGATGCTAATGGCACCCAGTGGTTTCTGTTAAGGCTGTAGAAAATTGTAGATTGAATTTCCTTCTTATTATTCTTAAAAACCAGAAGGAGAAATCTTCCTTCAGTTAACAGATCTACCAATCACAAACAAAAAATCCAAAGTGTAGAACTTTATTTGAGAGATGATCAGCTACCAGGCTTACATTACGAGAAGACCCAGCTGAAACTCTTCTAAGGGGGAGAGTTAATCTTCATTGTTTTATCAAATTTTGCAGAGGCTTAAATCACTAATTTCATCCTTTAAAGCTACAGAAATGGGTCCTGGCCCACTTCATTTCGGAGTGTAGCTCTCAACAAACTATAAGGAAGCTTGCTGTGGTCCTCACTCTGGAAAAAGTGGTGGGAGGGTCGACATAAAAAAAGCAAATGCATTGTACCGGGACACATAAAGTTTATCTATTTTTTATTTGATAGGATTGGCAACTTTTCAAATTAAATTTCCACAAAGTGAAAACATTACTTCAGCTTACATAAAGTCAACTCCTGCAGTTTTCCTGTCTGTCTGTCTGTCTGTCTGTTTTGCAGTTCACTCTGACTTTGTTCCTCATCTTGGCAGTTTTATAACTATGATATTCCCCCCCCCCCCGTTCCGCAAGCGTTAGATATTTATCGCCATCTCTCTTTACCCGTGGTCTGTTTCAGGGTGCTGCTGTCTTTGTTAGCAGAGGGGCTTATCCGATTCTGCTTCCAGAGTATGGAGCCATCTCTAGTCTGTCTCTAGAAAATTGGCCTTAATTTAATTTGGGATTTAATTGAGTTGGCTGATGGACAAGCTGTTTCAGGGGAAAATCTTGACATGCTTCTAATTTTGATATAGGGCAGTTTGTGTCATTAGCCTGACTTTTAGAAGTGGAAAATCTGAAACATTAAAGTATGTGTCTCTTTCAGATTTTTTCATTTTCAAAAGTAAGGCTAATGTTGCTTGCCTATCATCAGCCTTAATGCTTTGATTCCATAAGTGGTTTTTATCTTGAAGGGTCTGTATTCCTGCTTAATGTTTGCAGATAGTTTTTTTTTTGGGGGGGGGGAAGTACCAACACAACAAAAACAAATATTAGTGGTACCCAACATTTAAGAGATAATGCCAAGCAAAGTGCAAGAATCAATGTATTGTCAGTTTAATTGACAATACATTGAAATTAAATATTTATGTTCAGTTTATATCAGTGGTGAAGATATGCTCATTGTATTATAATTCATGAGCATTATTTTTCATTTTTCTTGTCATGGCAAACAGCATTCATTTTACCATAAGACCTCTAGAACAGATACAAATTCTGGAAACTTACTCAGTCGTAATTCTAATTATGGGTATACTTACTTTGTAATCATTTCAAAGTTCACTTCCAATTCTGTGACCCAGCTGGAATGCTATTATTTTTATAATACTGAATTCTCTCACAATATAGTCACTCTGTGTGTGTGTGTGTGTGTGTGTGTATACACACACACACACACACAGTGAGTATATTAAAATAAAATAAATATCCAAAAGAAAATAGATTATGGGTGGATCAAAAGGCAGAAAAACCACAGACCAATCTATTGAAACAAGCATAGTCTCTTTGCATGAATTCAGAAAACTGAATTGACTTACATTAAACCAATATAATAATAGTATCTTGTAGAGCTAAGAAGAAATTTCCTGATAGAAGAATTAATCAGTGGAAGGGCTTTTAAGAAGGGACTGGACAGCCATTTGTCTGGAATGATTTAGAGGGTTGGACTAGAAGACCTCCAAGGCCCCTGTCAATCCTATTATTCTATGTCCTATGAATAACCTGAGTAAATAATAACATCTGTGATATATATATATATACTTTAAAAAACATTTTTTTATCTAAATTTATGTAAGCGTGCCTCTTGGGAATAGATGGGGTTCCTCACTAACATTTCAAATCTGCAAAATGGAAAGGAATGTCCTTTGTTGATGGAAAATGCAAATAATTGGTTGATAAAGTAATATTCAAAAAGAGAGTTATTTATTTTTTTGCTTTGCAAATATGTCCAACAACCTTGAAATGATGCGGCATTGTCACTCAGTAATGTATTTCCTCTTTGTTACTTAAAGGCTCCTGATCGCGAGTGTCATTCTTTCATTTGACACGCAGTTTGCTTTATGCTGAGGAACTTGGGATGGCAGGTTTTTTTTTTTTTTTAAATCAGACAAACCTAGATTGTTTTTTGCCCTCTTTCTAATGGCATAATAAGAAAGCAACATTTGTTTAGATGTATATCCTTGGTTTAGAACGAGAAATGATTGAATTCTACAGCCAGCAATGTTGCCTTGACTGTTAAGGGCTGACGTGTCGTTCAGTCATGCATAACGTGTGTGCACGTTAAAGTGGATATTTTTTATAGTACAGTATTTCCAAGCTGGATGATAAAGCTCTCCTGCAGCAGAGAGACATCTCCAGCACAGGGGGAATTCTGAATGAGAAAGGGATAAATTGCATCCTCCTTGGAATTAATCTCTCTTGATTATACCGTGGCACCTGCAGACTAAGGCTTCCTTCGCATCGCCTGCTTTTTGCATCTGAGGCTTCTTCCTGGTAAAATTTACATCCAAAATTGGTCTGAGCGGTTTAGCTGGAATTGCTCCCAGTCCATTAGCCTTAGGTGAAGTGGTCAAGAAGGAAACTGAGCTGAGGAAATTTAAAATTAAAAAAAAAGCTGAATATTGTATTCTGAGGTGCCAACAAGGAAAATCTCTCTTTTGTTGGCAACAAAGGAGCTGGAGAGCAAAGCATCAACTTTTCTGGCTTCTGGAATTTGTGCTTGGCCTTGTTGCTTCTGCTTTGCAGTGCCTTTCTCTTGCAGTTGTTCCTCCGTTCCTTCAGCGGGGAACAAAATATCATAATATCTGGTCTCCCCTCTCAGTGGCTTCTCCGTTTCCGAGCAAGCAGCCGATTGCTAATGAAAACGGTGGCAATACGGTGTGATTTTGCACAATTATAATCCCCCCCTCCATGCTTTCTGAGCAAATCCTCTCGTGCTAAAACACGAGATTGTGCTTTTGCTTAGAAAACTTGCTTTAGCGTCCCTCCAACTGTGATCGTGATCATGCCATTTTGCAAAGGCATCCAGGTAGGGCGGCGATTATTGCTGGCATGGGTCGTTTGTTTCGTTTTCTTTTTAATTTAGTTCCTTGGTTTTCTTTCAGACTTGGTTTGTGGAGATTGCTGTAGAGTCACAGTTCCTGCTGGAAGGTTGTTGTTCAGCAGAGATGTGCAAAGTGTAGTACACAAAATGTCACGGAGGTTCTGGGAAGAATAATAGATGCGAAATGAAGGAGAGGAAAACAGCACTGGGAGAGCTCCGGGGGATTAAAAAAGAAAAGAAAAGAGATTTACCTATCTTTGAGGAGTTGGACTGTTCCCACCGTACCTTGAATCTCAACACTTTTGCTGATTGACTCACTCTTTGCATGTATTTCCTTCTCGATAAGTAAAATTGCCATGGAGATTATGCAGTTGTGGAGGAGAATTAGAACGACAAAAGTACTATTTGAAGCCCTACTCCATAACTGCACTTCTAGGGGACTGCAGAACAGCAGTGATTCAGCAGAACTAAACAAAGTTAACATGGCTATTTAATGTTCTTGGCCTGGGAAATGAAGGAGGATCAGCACCTTCTATGTAAACACATATCAGGAACCTGATCCTCAAGAGAGAAAAAAAAAGACAAAACCATAAAAGAAACCTCAGCCAGATTCTAGCAAAACATTTGTCAATCCTGTTTAAGATGCCACAGAAGAAATTGTGGTAGGGTGATGGAGGCTTTGCTGGAGGAAAGAAGGAGTGAAGATGATTAGGCATAAACATCCTAATTCTTCGTTCTAGTTGGAAAAAGTCCTGAACAGTCCTTCCTTCCTTCCTTCCTTCCTTCCTTCCTTCCTTCCTTCCTTCCTTCCTTCCTTCCTTCCTTCCTTCCTTCCTTCCTCCCTCCCTCCCTCCCTCCCTCCCTTCCTTCCTTCCTTCCTAGATTGCAATGTACTATTTACAAAGTTGTATCTGTTTGTCTGTTTGCTGTCTATCTACCAATCATATCTATAATCTCTATCAGTCTGTAGGTCTGCTGTCTGTCTGTCTACCAATCATATCTATCATCTCTGTCTATCATCTCTGTCTGTCTGTCTCTACCGATCATATCTATCATCTCTGTCTATCTCTATCTTTCTGCCTGCTGTCTGTCTATTTACCAATCATATCTATCATCTCTGTCTATTATCTCTGTCTGTCTGTCTGTCTCTACAAATCATATCTATCATCTCTATCTTTCTGCCTGCTGTCTGTCTATTTACCAATCATATCTATCATCTCTGTCTATCATCTCTGTCTGTCTGTCTCTACCGATCATATCTATCATCTCTGTCTATATCTGTCTGTCTGTCTGCTGTCTGTCTGTCTGTCCCCTAAACTTTACATTCAGAAACCTACTCACAAGCTCGGAGAACGAACCGTCACCCTTGTCTGTCTGTCTGTCTGTCTGTCTTCTGTTCAATTATATCCGATTCTCAAAGACTGCCTGGACAAATCCCTGCAGTTCTTTTCAGAAGTGGTTTGCCATTGTCTCCTTCCTAGGTCTGAGAGAGAGTGACTGGCCCAGAGTCACCCAGTTGGCTTTGTGCCTGAGTTCCAGAGATACAGATCATGGAATCACGTAGTTGGAATGAGTCCTGGATGCCACCAAGTCAACTTCCTTTTGGTACAACTATCCAAATTAAACTAGACTCAAGAGATGGCCGACCAGGCTCCATGAGAAAAGGGAGACACCGTCTTTCTGTCCCATTTTATTGCTGAATTGCTCTAATGGTTAGGAGGTTTTCCCCTTAATATTCAACTAAATGCATATCTCTAATTTAAAACCATTTTTTAAAATGTTCTGCATTCCAATATGATAGTAAACACAGGAAGGAGGAACAGAAAAGGAGAGATGCATTTGGGGGGTTGAATATGGACGAAGGAGAAAATTAGATGTTGATTTTGTTAGTAAAAATAGTATCGCTGCACGTCTGCACACTTTTTAAATTTCAAATCATAACAATTTGAGAAATATAGATTATAGGCCCTCTGGGCAGGAATCTGTCTTCTTGCAGTCTGTTAAGCATTATGCACAGATGGTTTATTATTTTTAATATTGTAGAGAACAAATTTGGAATGGCAGTTTGGCGAGTTAAAACTCACACTTTCCAAAGGAGTTCTACAGCTCAGAAGCAATTTTCAATGCCTTTGTTAGAGGAACTTGGTATACACAGACAATGAACTTGAGGCCAAGGTCTTCACCAATCTGAACAAATGAGAATGAGAAGGTAAACATCTCTGTGTGTTCCCACCTGAAGGTAACAATACTATGAGTTGAGGTGATTAATTTCCTGCATTCCCCTATGGAGTCATCTAAGTTCCATAGAGAGTGACATGTGATAGGACAGCCTCGCCTCAAATTTCTTTCTTTCTTTCTCTTCCTTTCTTTCTCTCTTTTTCTCTTTCTCTTTCTCTTTCTCTTTCTCTCTCTCTCTCTCTCTCTCTCTCTTTCCCTTTCTTTCTTTCTTTCTTTCTTTCTTTCTTTCTTTCTTTCTTTCTTTCTTTCTTTCTTTCTTTCTTTCTTTCTTCCTTCCTTCCTTCCTTCCTTCCTTCCTTCCTTCCTTCCTTCCTTCCTTTCTTTCTTTCTTTCTTTCTTCCTTCCTTCCTTCCTTCCTTCCTTCCTTCCTTCCTTCCTTCCTTCCTTCCTTCCTTCCTTCCTTCCTTCCTTCCTTCCTTCCACAATTGCAATCTTTCGTTCCCTGGGAAATTTAGAGTGATATTTACACATAGGGCATTTTGTTATGAACGGGTCCTCTGCTCATGTTTATCTACACAGTATTCCTTTCTCTTTCTTTCTTTCTTTCTTTCTTTCTTTCTTTCTTTCTTTCTTTCTTTCTTTCTTTCTTTCTTTCTTTCTTTCTTTCTTTCTTTCTTTCTTTCTTTCTTTCTTTTCCTTCCTTCCTTCCTTCCTTCCTTCCTTCCTTCCTTCCTTTACAAAAAATAAAATATATAAAATACCTAGAATAAAAATAAAACACATAGCAGCTGGGCATTACCTTTAGTTTTATTCATTTATAACATAACATAACATGTGAAAATACAAAAGCAAATTGTAGGGGACAACAGTAGAAAAAGGGAAAACAAGCCGTGAAGAAGGGGAGGGAAAGAAACAAAAGGCATTGACTTTCGACTCTCTCTATTGCAGTAAAATCGGACACTGAAATCAAATCTTAACTTTTTACATTTCTATAGCCGTGTGCACTAGCCGTTTCTGTATCGGCAAATCAGTCAAATCGGTAAAACCCAAAATCATAATATCTTTTTTTCCCACCTCAAGCACAAAGTCCAGAAGCGGTTTCCAAGTAGAAACAAAAGGACTTATGTTCTTTTCTTTTATCAGCTCAGTCAATTTGGCCATCTCTGCTAATTCCATCAATTTTTGTAGCCATTCGGCGTCCATGGTGGGAATCGAGGCATCCTTCCACTTTTGTGCATAGAGCAGTCTTGCTGCTATCAACATATATAAAATCAGAGTTCCAAATTTTTCCCCCCAGTTCTCTTTCCATTAGACCCAGAAGGAAAGTTTCTGGTTTAATCTTTATGTTCACTTTAAGAATTTTCTGCATTAACGTATGAATCCTTCGCCAATATTTCTTTGCCTAACAGCTGGGCATTATCTAACAATCATCCACACTGGCAGGGCTCTATCCCACCCTCAGGACCTGAAATTTTCAAGATGTTACAAAAGTCCAGGGGGATGGGACCCATCTAACGTTGGGGGGGGGGAAATAGAGTTTAAGTTCTACTTGGTATGGGAGCTAGCTGATACAAAATAATTTTGTCTCCACCAAAAGATTCAAAACCTGCATGGGTACAAGATCAAAATCTTCCTGCACATTTCTCAGTTCTGTATTCAGATACAGATATTCAGATGCAGCCTGCCGCTCGCTGTTCTTGTCTGAATGCAAGCTTACAACTGAATTTCGCAGGCCAAGAATTGTTTCTTCGCTGTGTGATAAGTGCCTCGATATTGTTTTAGCTGTTCCAAAGTATGAATAGTCCTCGAATTGACATTTATTGATAACAGGGGTGGCTGGGAAAAAGGGAAAGTTAATTGTATTTTTTGTGCTCAAAAATGCCAGATCCAGCTTCGCTACTTCTGTAACCACTTAAGTTTTAGTAAAGTGTACTCTTGGTGAAACAATAGGCCAGGATTCTTGCTTTGCTAGATGACTGAGTGGGACGGTTGACAGATAGGCAGCTAGAGTTGAAAATACAGTGCTTTATCAGAGATCCCTAATAAGTCTGAAATTGAGATTTAAACCGAGATCTTCTTAGCTTGAATTTAAACTTTACATTGCTCTGCTCCTGAAATATTTCCTTTGCTTTTAAAAAAAAAAAAATTCAGGTATGAAGAGAGCAAATGTTGCAAGTTCATATTCGGTGCCCTCTTTTCCGCAATAGCTCTGGATGTAGCAGTCCATTTGCTGTTGGTATAATTGCTGCAGCTCCCTATAAGGTAAACTTGTTTCATATGCTCCCATGTGGGCACAAGTAAACAGTTAAGTGGAACTCTAAATAATTCAGTGTCTGAATGTGATTGCATCCCTTGGCACAAGGAATGAGTTCATTCAGATCCTGAAAGTACCAACTGAGCAAAAGCTGAGAAGTAAGGATTAAAGAGAAACATTTTTTTTAAAAGATCCCACTGAAAGTGTCACCTGTGGACCTGAGATTGATCACATAGATAGATGGATGGATGGATGGATGGACAGAGATAGATGGATAGAGATAGATAGATGGATAGATAGATAGATAGATAGATAGATAGATAGATAGATAGATAGATAGATAGATAGATAGATAGATAGATAGATAGATAGATAGATAGATAGATAGATAGATAAATACTGTAGATAGATGGATTGGTAGATAAAGATAGATAGATAGATAGATAGATAGATAGATAGATAGATAGATAGATAGATAGATAGATAGATAGATAGATGAATAGATATAGATAAATAGATAGATAGGTAGAGATAGATAGGTAGAGATAGAGAGAGAGAGATAGACAGACAGACAGACAGACAGACAGGCAGGCAGGCAGACAGACAGACAGACAGACAAATACTGTAGATAGATGGATTGGTAGATAAAGATAGATAGATAGATAGATAGATAGATAGATAGATAGATAGATAGATAGATAGATAGATAGATAGATAGATAGATAGATAGATAGATAGATGAATAGATGAATAGATATAGATAAATAGATAAATAGGTAGAGATAGATAGGTAGAGATAGAGAGAGAGAGATAGACAGACAGACAGACAGACAGACAGACAAATACTGTAGATAGATGGATTGGTAGATAAAGATAGATAGATAGATAGATAGATAGATAGATAGATAGATAGATAGATAGATAGATAGATAGATAGATAGATAGATAGATGAATAGATGAATAGATATAGATAGATAAATAGATAGGTAGGTAGAGATAGGTAGGTAGAGATAGATAGGTAGAGATAGACAGACAGACAGACAGATAGATAGAGATAGAGACACAGAGAGAGAGATGCATTTTTCTGGATTTTTGTTGTTGTTATTCTGTCTCTCACTGTTAAAATAAGCCTACCATTAAAATTATAGACTGATCATCTCTTTGTCAGGGAGCAAACGTACAAAACATACAAAAACCCTCACTGAATACACAAATGCATGGTGTTAGGAGATGTCCTTTTAACACCTTTACAAAAGTTTGACAACATAAAAACCCCCATGGGCATTGCTTGGCATTCGTATCTCCAGACTTAAATTTGGAATGAACCATCATAGCTGTTGCTTCTCCAACCATTTCCCTCCCACACACACACTCACACTCCCAAGTCAGTTCACATATCCAGCTGCTGATTCATCAAGCAATAGGAAATCCAGCAAGGTGATGCACATGTGATTTGTATCTGAATAAATTTATAACTAAGGAGGAAGTTAATCCTGCAGCTTGACTTTCAGCTATAACCAATTTCCATTTGCCCAAGTTAAACGTGAATTAGATTTGAGAAAAGCCAAATGAATCTACAAGGCGAGTGAGTCAAGAATGGCCGCATTCAAATAATATTTTGTTTGACATCTCTGAGGCCTTAATCAGAGTGCCATGAAATCAGTACATTTGGGAAGTGTTCCTTCTAGGACAGGGGTAGGCAACCTTGGCTCTTTTATGACTCGTGGACTTCAACTCCCAGAATTCCTGAGCCAGCCATGCTGAGGGGAAAGGGAGAGGTTTCCATGCTGAGCCATGCTGGCTCAGGAATTCTGGGAGTTGAAGTCCACGAGTCATAAAAGAGCCAAGGTTGCCTACCCCTGTCCTAGGACAACACTAACATTAGGGGACTGGAGGCTAAAACATACAAAGAACGGTTGCTGGAATTGGGTATGTCTAGTTTAATGAAGAGAAGGATGAGGGGGGACATGATAGCAGTCTTCCAATATCTCAGGGGCTGCCCCAAAGAAGAGGGAGTCAAGCTATTTTCCAAAGCACATGAGGGCAGGACAAGAAGCAATGGATGGAAACCGTCAAGGAGAGAAGCAACCTAGAACTAAGGAGAAATTTCCTGACAGTGAGAACAATTAGCCAGTGGAACAACCTGCCTCCAGAAGTTGTGGGTGCTCCAACGCTGGAAGTTTTTAAGAAGAGACTGGACAGCCATTTGTCTGAAATGGTATAAGGTCTCCTGCCTGAGCAGGGGGCCGGGCTAGAAGACCTCCAAGGTCCCTTCCAACTCGATGATGATGATGATGATGATGATGATGATGATGATGATGTCTGGGTTTCTGCCCTTCTAAACAAGAAACCTCTGAATTTGACTCATCTATCCAGACTCTCCCGAAGTTCAGATTCTGCTATAAACCAGAACATGCCTTACTATTGAACCTGCTTTATTAAGGAGGTCAGGCCCTTAGTTCTTCAGATAATAAACGCTCAAAGCCCCTGTACAATTATACAGTTGCGGCTGAAAAAAAGGACAAAACGTTCATTTTATGAGCTCAGACCAGGACACCGCTGAAATCCAAAGGGGGAACGTGCATTATTTTGGGGACAAGCTGAAACAAGGCTTACTAAAATTCATCAGAAGACGAAAACGCCGCTTACTGCTTGACACAAGAGAGTTTATTCTCTTTAATATTGGATTGTAATAATGGCTGATTGGCGACGGAGCCAATTTGAATGACGAAACTTTGTTGTATTCAACAAATATGGAAGATGTATTTCTCTCTCTCTCTCTTTTTTTTTTTTTTTAGTTATGGATGAGATCATATAGTTGGTTTTCTTAAGGGTAGATTGGGTGGGTTTTCCTTGGAGATTCTTCCACTTAGGTTAAAATTTGGGCCAACCTTAAACAGTATTCTCCCGTGACTCCTAATTTCTCTCCAAAGCTATTTAAATCCAACCTTTTTCTGTAGGAAGGACAAGAGATTTTAATCATTTAAAAAAAAAAAAAAAACTTCTTAGTCTTAGTAACTGCTACCTAATGGTGTTTTTCTACTGTAACGGTTTTCTGCAGTTTAGATTTATTAGTGGCTTTATTATTTGGGGGGGGGGCTCTAATAAGATAGTATCCACATTTTTTTCCCCTGCAGATGAGCAAGACATACTTACAAAAACTAATTAATTCATTTTTGTCAATCTTAAAGCAGGTGCTGGGTCAATTCTTCCACTGCCCAGAGTCATTTGGAGTTGGACAGAGCCTCAAATTAAATTAGATTAAATTAAAATGAATTAAATTCCAGTAAAAGCAATTCAACCCTGAACAATTACATTTTGGGACATTCAGGGAAGTATTTTCAAGAAGGAAGAGAGAGCAAGAGAGAAATAAGGCTTATTGTAAACCATGGGTTGGACCCCTCCTCCTCCTCCTCCTCCTCCTCCTCCTCCTCCTCCTTCTCTTCCTCCTCCTCCCTCCCTCCTCCTCCTCCTCCTCCTCCTCCTCCTCCTCCTCCTCCTCTTCCTCCTCCTCCAAACGTTATTACAATCATAATCATTTTCTGTGGTTCTATTTAGACTTGCTGACATCTGGATTGAAAAAAAAAATGGTTATGTATCACATTTGCTTACAGTTAACGTGGGGTTTAAGCCTTTCCCCCTCAAATTACTTTACATATCCTAATCTGACAACATCTAAATTGGCTTAGCAACTAATTGTCTTTTCACTAAAGGCATCATATTCCATTTCTCTTAAGAAGAGCTCAAATATGGCCTCTGACAGCCACTGGTCTCTCCTAAAGTACTTGGGAGACTTAATGGACAGACTTAATGTAACAGTGCCAAAATAAGGATACAAGTAGGGATCCTCCTCCTCCTCCTCCTCCTCCTCCTCCCCTATAGTATTTAATCCAAGTGTGGTATTTTCTTTGAACAGCAATGTATCTTGATTTTAAGCATGACACTATTGTAATGGGATCATTTATCCTTATTCTTACCTAAGTTTCACCCTAAATTGTGGCACTATGAATTTTGTTCTTAAGGGTCAGAAACTCTTGCTGAGGTTAACTGTCATGAAACTCACGTGGGTAATGATTTATAACCAGTATTGATATTTTCAATCCTTTAACCTGAAGAGGAGTGTCTGGTCTCACTTTTGGAGAACCGGAGGAGGTGGCAAGTGAAGGTCTGCTACTAGCATGAAATTGTTTGCATTTTTCCTGTTTTCCGTTTGACTGAGTACATGAACATAAATCACAAGAAACTGCCTTTCATCATGACTTTGGTCATCGTCAGCGGGACTTCGGTAGAAGTGTAGAAGTCCGCTGACAATGTTACCTAGCCTGGTAATGAAATTTGGGAACTAAATTTCTAAATTAAACATTAGGGGACAACACTAACATTAGGGGACTGGAGGCTAAAATATATAAGGAACGGTTGCTGGAATTGGGCATGTCTAGTTTAATGAAGAGAAGGATGAGGGGGGACATGATAGCAGTCTTCCAGTATCTCAGGGGCTGCCACAAAGAAGAGGGAGTCAAGCTATTTTCCAAAGCGCCTGAAGGCAGGACAAGAAGCAATGGATGGAAACTAATCAAGGAGAGAACCAACCTAAAAATAAGGAGAGATTTCCTGACAGTGAGAACAATTAATCAGTGGAACAACCTGCCTCCAGAAGTTGTGGCTGCTCCAACACTGGAAGTTTTAAAAAAGAGATTGGACAACCATTTGTCTGAAATGGTATAGGATCTCCTGGTTGAGCAGGGAGTTGGACTAGAAAACCTCCAAGGTCCCTTCCAACTTTGTTATTCTATTCTATTCTATTCTATTCTATTCTATTCTATTCTATTCTATTCTATTCTATTCTATTCTATTCTATTCTATTCTATTCTATTCTATTCTATTCCATTCTATTCCATTCCATTCCATTCCATTCCATTCCATTCCATTCCATTCCAATATCTATTCTATTCTATTCTATTCTATTCTATTCTATTCTATTCTATTCTATTCTATTCTATTCTATTCTATTCTATTCTATTCTATTCTATTCTATTCTATTCTATTCTATTCTATTCTATTCTATTCTATTCTATTCCATTCCATTCCATTCCATTCCATTCCATTCCATTCTAAAATGGCAAGCTCGGAGAGCAAACCACTGCCAACATCTAAAACCCGAGCTATATGTATTTTTTATAATTTCGAAGTGGGGATGTCCACAGTCCATGCAGGTTATAGATAGAAAAGCCACTCTCATTGCCCCCAAAGGCAGAACTTTCTCATGTATTAAAGAGAGAAAGACTTGGCATTCTTCTTTCAGAGAAAAGAAATAAGGACAGATTTGGAGAGATTCAGTCTAAAACATTTCCTTGCTTCTCCAGTTTAGGCATTGAGACGGTGGAAGAACATGATGGTTGCTATGTCCATTTAGGGAAGAAAATAGGCCCCAATCTTTGTCTTTTTAATACGTGGCAAAGCTGGCTGTGATGGAGATTGGAGTTTTGGATACTGGTAGGTGTTGGGAATCTGTCCACAGACACCATTTTGCCAGGGAGGGATTTTTGATCAGAGAGGACAGCTTTTAAAATGTCTACCCAGCTTTGAGAAGCATTGGCTAGTCTTTGGTAACTATGATCCAGTTTCCTTATAGGTCTTTCATGACATAAATGGGCTTTCTCCTGCCTCCTGCCTGTTTTGCAAAATAAATATGGTAAACGAATTGGAAGGTGGATGTTGTGATATTAGAAAAACCAACCATTCCCCCCCCCCATCAACAGGAAGTCTCTGTTCCTGGCACAGCTTTAAAACCGATTTCTAGTTGTGTAACTCTAAATCGTCCCTTCCGATAAATATGCAATGTCTCCACAACATTTATAAATGTAAGAGAGGCAACATTGCACCAAGTAATGGATGCACCCTCCCACCTCGCTCTATTTATATGTTCCCTGTCATCAAGCAATTAAAATAATGAATACTTTACACAACAACAGGTAAGCAGCCTGGCTGCCTAAAGATAATATTAACTTAGAATGCGTCTCTAAATAAGACCCCAGTGAAAATTTCGTTCTCGGATTCTGGAAGTGTCTCTCTCTCTGAGTCCCGGATAGCTGAGATTAAAGCTTTCTACCAAGGGAAGGGAAGGGGAAAGGAAAAGGAAAAGGAAAAGGAAAAGGAAAGGAAGAAAGGAAAGGGGAAAGGGGAAAGGAAAATCTCTTTCAGAAAGTTGTCCTGACCTTGCTATTCAAGAATGCATCTGAGAATCAGGGATGTAAGATTGAGATACTTTGGAGGTATTGGGTGCAATGATTGATTATTCCATTCCATTTATTGAGATAAATATTTATCTTGCTGGGTGTCACTTGCTTAATTGCACCTTTAAGTGTTCTTAGATTTGCTTGATTGAAGGGATCCTGCAATAAGTAAATGACGAGGCCAAATATATACACTCCAGATCTTAAACTAAAGCAACTGGCTTTGATTCTGGCCTCTGACTGCTCTTGTGTGACATCTCCATTGCTCTTGCTGGTGTATTGCTTCTTTGCGGGATAAATCTTGTCCAAGGCTGGCTGGCATTGAGAGAAACAGGCTAGGTAGCTCCAGGCTTGTTTTTACACAGAAATACTGTAAGTCTCATTATGGGTGGCTGGCTAAGGAAGCCCCCATAGGACTGAAAATCATCTTCTGGAGTATATGAGCGATCCTTCCGGACTGAATTGTATCGTGAAGCCAATTTTTCTCTGTGCCTTCTGGAATACTGTGTCTGTTTACATTCTCGGTCCACTGAGAAGATTGCATCTCTGAAGGAATCTGCTGGACATTTGATTTATATGTGCGGATATTGATCGTTTCCCCCTCTATTCTTTTCTTGTTTTGGTTTATTTTTGTAGTTTTTCATCTCTATCTCTATCTCTATCTCTATCTCTATCTCTATCTCTATCTCTATCTCTATCTCTATCTCTATCTCTATCTCTATCTCTATCTCTATCTCTATCTCTATCTCTATCTATCTATCTATCTATCTATCTATCTATCTATCTATCTATCTATCTATCTATCTATCTATCTATCATCTATCTATCTATATCAACTATATCAATATCTATCCATCTATCTTCTATTGTCTGTCTGTCTGTCTCTATATCTATCTATCTATCTATCTATCTATCTATCTATCTATCTATCTATCTCTATCTATCTCTCTCTCTCTCTCTCTCTCTCTCTCTCTCTCTCTTCTCTCTCTCTCTCTCTCTCTCTCTCTCTCTATCTATCTATCTATCTATCATCTATCATCTATCTATCTATCTATCTATCTATCTATCTATCTATCTCTAAATCTCTATCTATCTATCTCTATCTCTCTCTCTCTCTATCTCTCTCTCTATCTATCTTATCTATCTATCTATCTATCTATCTATCTATATCTATCTATCATCTATCTCTATCTATCTATCTCTCTCTCTAACCTCTACTGTCTCCTGTCTCTCTCTCTCTATCTATCCTCTATCCTCTATATCTATCTATCTATCTATCTATCTATCTATCTATCTATCTATCTATCTATCTATCTATCTATCTATCTGTCTCTGTCTCTGTCTCTGTCTCTGTCTCTGTCTCTGTCTCTGTCTCTGTCTCTGTCTCTGTCTTTGTCTCTGTCTCTATATATCCTTCCAGCTCTATTCTGATGGAAGGAAGGAAAGGAAGGAAGGAAAGAAAGGAAGGAAGGAAGGAAGGAAGGAAGGAAGGAAGGAAGGAAGGAAGGAAGGTAGGTAGGTTTGTTCCTGGGTTGATTGGTTACCCATTTTTTTTCATCTGATCCATTTGAGGAACACATGCTTCTCTGCTTCAACTTTCCTGGACTTCCTTAAATTCCTGGGACAAGAGAAAAACATCACACAGGACCCAGGGAAAGGCTGGAGTAGCTGTGTGTTATTAGATAAAGGCAAAGTCTTTCTTGGGTTGTTCTCGGTGGCTACATGAATCCAGCCATCATCGAGAGATCAAGAATCAACCAGGACGTTCCTTGCTTGCAGGTTAACGATTTCCCCCTTTTGTGCCACTCATGACTGAACCATATTTATCTTGGATGTAAGAACTCAGTAGTTGTGTAGTAGCTGTTTCTGGAGACATCAAATATGAATGATGTAGGCCAACAGTGATTCAGAGGTTGTTTTGCTGTTTCCTGTCCCTCTAGTGACTCAGTAAAGGCTTGGAGAGGGGGGGGTGCTCTCTCTTGGATTAATCAAACGACTCTTTAAATAGTGGTCCTGCTGGAAATTTGCATTTCAGTTTTGCTTGGCATTTAAGACTTCACACACCGCCCAGTGTGAGCATCCTTGGGAAACTAATTCTAGAAACCATAAATTAAAAAACAACGCATGACTAATATCCTTTTTTTTTTTTGGGTTGCTTCTCAGTTAATTTTGTCTATGCACAGAGACCTACATAGAAGGCCATCTAAATACCTGGCTACATTTATTTCAGAGTTTGCGGATGTCGGCTATGTTGTCCGTAGAGAAATAGGGACCAGGCATCTTTGGGTTTAAAATTCCTAAACAGTCTGTCTAGCAGCTCTTGAAATATGCCACACACTGAACGTTCATTCTGGGTCGTCCTTTGCGCAGAAAAATGTCATTCTAGGAAGTTCAACCAATCTACAGGAATTCTTTTCACTCTAATCATCGTCCTATGTTGTTTTATCTGTATCCATGGGTGACTCTAGTTTCCTTAAGAGAATTTAAGGAAGTCCAGGAAAATTGAAGCAGAGAAGCCTGTGTTCTTCAGATGAATCAGATTAAAATAAATGGGTAACCAATCAACCCAGGAACAAACCCTTCCTTCCTTCCTTCCTTCCTTCCTTCCTTCCTTCCTTCCTTCCTTCCTTCCTTCCTTCCTTCCTTCCTTCCTTCCTTCCTTCCTTCCTTCCTTCCTTCCTTCCTTCCTTTCCTTCCATCAGAATAGAGCTGGAAGGGAATTCAGTGACCCCTCTCATTCTACATCAGCCCTTTAGACCAGAGGTGCCCAAAAGGTTGGGGACCGGTTCCATGGAGAAAGGTTTTTCCGCAGACCGGAGAGTGTGTGGTTTTGTGTGCTGCCTGCATCCCATGGATGGGGCTTTGCTTGTTTGTGCGGACCAGTTGCTGGCATGCTGCGGCCCGGTACTGGTCCATGGACCAGGAGTTGGGGACCCCTGCTTTAGACAGCCTTGGTCTCTTCTACACCCTGTCCCTTTCTCTCCAACCCTGATTCTCCTGTAAGTCCATCACTTCAGGTTAATCGGATCAGCTTCCATTGAAGTACGTGGCATCTTGTGCTCAGCTGGACAGGAACATCCAACTTTTAAAACATATCTTTTCTTCAGAAGGTAGAGTTGAAATAAATCTAATCTTGCTGGATCCAGTCTGAGTCGGTCACTGGGACAAGAGCTTTTGTCATGCTGGAGCCCATCTTCAGGGAACGTCTCTCAAGAAATCTAAAAGATTAGACTTCTTTAGAAAAACCTAATCTTTTCCGATGAGAGGAGATGTAAGGAGAGCAGCAGAACTCAGAACACTTCGCGTCCATTGTTAATCCAATAGTTATTAAGCAAAGAATTGAGTACGGCTGATGAGATTTGTCAGTGGTGGGATTCAAATAGGTGAACAACCGGTTCTCTGTGTGGATGCCGCTTCCGGAAGTCCATTCTGGGCCTGGGCAACAAAAAAATCAGCTACCGGTTCTGCCAAAGTGGTGCGAACCGGCTGAATCCCACCACTGAGATTTGTGTGTGGTTGGCTAAGGAACAGGATTTGCTCACTCGCGATAAGATAGAATGTTAACTGCTGCATTTTACTCGTTTCCTTGTGGTTTTCCATCACGGCCCTTCTAATTATCCTCTCTATTTTCTGTTTTCTAGGAGGTCCAGAAGATAACTGTCAATGCGGAGACCCTGGCAGATGGGGATTTGAAAGGCACAGAAGAAAAAGAAGAAACGGTGGCGGCAGAGGTGGGATGGATGACCTCTGTGAAAGACTGGGCAGGGGTGATGATTTCAGCCCAGACCTTAACCGGCAGAGTTCTTGTGAGTGTTCCCAATCTTGTTTCGTTTTTTTTTTTCTTTCCTTGTGTGGAATTTAGATTCCGGGAGTTGGCTGATGCCTGGAATGATAGGCTTCAGATCAGCAAGTATTGGATGGGATAGTTGGAGTTTGCACTGGCGTCATGGACTGACATGGCTGTGTGTGTGTGTGTGTGTGTGTGTGTGTGTGTGTGTGTGTGTGTGTGTAAGGAAGAGGGGACAGCAAGAAGACAACCCACACGTCATGGTGTGACCGCACAAGTGATGCAGCTTATGTATTTGTTATGAAGCCTTTTCATAATCACACCAATGCTCAGTGACATCACGACACACGTGTTGTCGTTCTGATGCCATTGCAACTCATTAAGTTACATGAAGCTGGGCATTAAGTACTAATAAATAGATGTTTTTGGGTTACATTGCAAATGCTTGATGTTTGTGGTCAACAGTGACCACGTGAATCTACTTCAGTTCCACGGTGTAGACTTCACAATGTGTTTGGAAAACTTAAATGGTACTTACAACGTGTACTATTATGTTATTGTGATAACACACCATTAGATGGTCTATAGTTAAAACTGCTAGACTAATTGATCTACAGCACCTTCACTTGTTAAGGTTAGCTGGACATTTTAGAGAAGATCAAGAATTCTGCATAATCCATCCTTTTTATGGCTGTAATGTGGCAATCACCTTTTGCCAATGATTGCAAAATTATATTATCTACTTAACAGTGTTTTATCAGGAATTTTATATTTAAAATCAGGCTGCACGCTGCGCTTTAATATATATATTATTATGGTCTATAAGCCAATCAGCATAGTCCTGAGAAAAACTGTTCTCTGAGCATGGTGTTGTTCTTTATGATTGTTAAACTGTAGAAACAGTTTAACGTGATTCATTATATCTTGAGCCTTTTACATCCAAAGGGAAATATCTCTTTTCATTTGAGCGTAGTCATTTTCAACGTAGGCACTGTAGCAATAATCCTGTTTTTGTAATGCAGAATGCTTTTATATAGAGTAAATGAAAACATTGGACTACTAAAACACACTGCAAGTAATAGGCTAATGGGGGTTAATTAGCTCTCTTTAATGCTGAGCGTGGTTTTTTTTTTAAATAAGTATTACAATTATTCTAAAAGTTTTTGTATGATGAGGAATTGATTTATTGTTAAAATGCCTATGCGTAGGAAATTTCTCAACTAACAGTTAATACCTGCTTGGAGTTAGATTAGGGTGAAAAGAATTCAAGGAAGTTGACTTAGTTCGCTTGTGGCTATGTAGGGATTCTAGGCTGATTCCTCTTTTGACTCCACCCCTTCCAGTTCTGCCATTCCTTCATGTATATAAATAAATGACAAATTGTGTCAAACTATCCTTTTTTATTGTGAAGACTGGTCAAAGACTATGCTAAAAATATTTGATTTGAAAACTTGTCTTAACACTTTTTCACTTTATCTTCCCCCAACCTAGTAAAAAAATTTATTCTGCTACTTAAAATTGTCCAACTGCCATAGAATCCTTTGCCACTTGTAAAAGAAAGGGATAATATGGTATAATATCAATATTAGCTTAATTGTCTTGGGGAATGCCCCAGGCGTGCCTGGCTGAGGAATTCTGGGAGTTGAAGTCCACAAGTCATAAAAGGGCCAAGTTTGAAGACCCCTGAAATAAATAAATAAATATAACAAAATCCTGAAATAATCTAAATAATATAATTCTCTCCCTCACCCTGCCCCAAGTGAAATCAGAGATAATATGGCATGGCTGAGAAGTGACCTATGGATAATAAAACAAAAAATGGAATAGCCACGTACAATTTTTTCCTCTTTTTTCACGCATTAAATAAAGTAGGAAACTTGCTAAGCAAGCACATGTGTGAAAACGATTTCAGAAGTTGTGTCTTTTGCTGCCTAGGCAGCTGTCAAAAACCAAGAACAGTTTGTGAAAACCCATTCCATTCTAAATTAATCCCAAGTATTTCGAAAACAAAACCGTGGAAAGAAAGAAAAACAACATTTTGAGATGCTTTTTATAATTTAGCGGCTAGAACAAAGATCCTTTGTTTCACGCTTACTTTCTTTGCAGTTTAACTTTGTTAGTTACTGTTAAGGGTTAAGGGAACTAGGTATATCAAGTCTAATAAAGAGGAGGGCTGGGGATGACATGATAGCAGTCTTCCAATATTTGAAGGGCTGTCGTGGGGATTTATTGATGTATTCTCCATAGCACCAAAGGCCCATGAGTGGAAACTCATCAAAGGGAGACCCAACCTGGAAATAAAGAGGAATTTACTGACAGTGAGAATGATTAATCAATGGAATAGTTTGACTCCTGGAGTTGTGGACGCTTTATCGCTGGAAGTTTTCAAGAAAAGATTGGGTGAACATTTGTCTGGGATGGTATATAAGGCAGGGGTCTTCAAACTTGGCCCTTTTATGACTTGTGGACTTCAACTCCCAGAATTCCTCAGCCAGGCACGCGTGCCTGGCTGAGGAATTCTGGGAGTTGAAGTCCACAAGTCATAAAAGGGCCAAGTTTGAAGACCCCTGGTATAAGGACTCTTCCCCTGGGCCTGGGATTCGACAAGAACTCTTTAATTCTGTGATTCTATACGGATTTCCCAGTTCAATCAACATTCCTGATACTTCACGATCACCTGCCATTTAATTACTACTTAGGTCTGAAGTAGGTTAAAGTAGGGTGCTTCACCATATTATGGGACCTCTGCCATTGCCTTATATCTAAATCCGATGTAACATTTGAGTCATTAGATGATCAATATCTTCTTTTTGTTGTTGTTGTTCATTGTAACTCATTATATGGACACCACCTCTATGGCCTATTAATCTGGGTTCAGATTTAGTATTTATATACTACTATCCCCATTTATATTTTTGTCCCATGCAATCCTGCACTTTTTTTTGCAAGGCTAAAGCCTTTCAGGAGGAGATAAGATGCTAAGAATTCATTTAACAATTAGAAAGGATAGAAAGATTCGACATTTCCTGTTTACCATGGGGGGGGGGGAAGAAGCTTCATTCTCTGATGACATGGATCCTACGCGTCGATCGGCTGGCAGACCCGTTTTATTTCCCTTGTAGTTAATTTGTAGACTGAGAATCCCAGTTGGCTTGAGTCTGATACTGATATCAGAGGGATTTCCTCTTCCTGAATAAATTGGTGGCAGCTCTCCACGTCAGCAATTGCTCTCTGCTGAGCTGAAGATAGATGTTTCCAGGGTTGTTTTAATTCCCTGTGACTACAGCGCGACTACAGCTATTCCCTTCGGTTTCCATAGGGACAGGAATAACGCTTCTGGTTGGCCTTCGCCAGCCCCGGGATTACGACACTGTAAAATACACAGGGTTGAGTTGGTCTTATGGGTTACCATGGTAACTCCAGCTTCCTTTAATCTATACGGTCTCTGTTTGTGTGCGTGCATTCCTCATCTTTTGGAATCCAGCTGAAAGCCCTGGGAGACCCTAAGACGGCCATCTGCCCCATTTCCTTAAGGATCCTCAGGTCCTGCTGAATACTGACTCTCATTCATATATTAGCAGGGTTTTGAAGCTCCTGGAGCTATTTTTTTGTTTGAGTAAGAAAAAGCACACGCATAGATGCATCACGACATGATTCGCCGTTGTCGTTAGCCATGTGATGTTGTGAAAGGCTCATCTCCCTGCCGAAAGATGTGACGATACGGTGTCCTGTTGATCCACATTGTGTGAATCACACAGGCATCATTTCAAGATGTTAACAATCATTTTTTTATTATTATTAATCTGGTCTTGTTGGGAATAAGACTGTGCTTCTTCTTTCC
The DNA here is from genome assembly GCA_023970755.1 of Azemiops feae. Lineage (NCBI taxonomy): Eukaryota > Metazoa > Chordata > Lepidosauria > Squamata > Viperidae > Azemiops > Azemiops feae. The sequence goes on along the minus strand of JALGBA010004135.1, from coordinate 321,625 downwards.
TCTGATCTATACTCTGCAATATTGTAATTGGCTTTGGGGGTGCTTTAAACACTGCCTGAAGTTGGAAAGTCCTTCCTCTTTTCTGGGGAGACATGGCAAAATTACAAAACTGTTCCTTTGTTCTCCAAAGTATGTGGACCATGGCATGTTACTATAAACACTTAGTCCTAGTAGTCCCTCCTGAAGCTCTAAAATGTGGTTCTGGGGTCTCCCCATTTTATAGGGAGCCAACACTTAAGCATGAAGTAATGCATAATTTTACTGACCTATGCAAGATATGGATCTGACTAGTGGGAGGAATAGGTTTCAAAAAGATTTTTTTAAAAATCCTTGGAGGAAAGTGCTCTTATCAAGAGTGACTACTTCAGTGTCACATCTGAAGTATGTGAATTCCATCTGACCAACCACCTCAAGGGAGCCATCAGCCTTCATTAGAACTTGAGTTGATGGATTCTGCCAGCAGTTGATGTACTCTCTAGGACTAGGTGACCATTTCTAATCGTTTCTTTCCTCATTTTTTCTCAGTGTCCTCACATAATTGGGCAGACCACTGTTTTAACTGCTCTGAACTCTTTTATAATGCACACCTATCCTTATTTTCATGTTCCCATCCAAATTTGTCATTGCTCTCCTCACTTCAGATTCATCTCAAATTCTTCTTCTCCAGCTTTGCTCTGGAGCCCAAAACAGACAATATATCACCTTCACTTCTCTGCTGTCTGCTGTAAGTTCACAAAGCATGGATGAAAAAAGGAGAAGTCACACTGTGGAGTCTTCTGGGGCAGTTTCAGTGGCAGGGCAAAAGTATAATTGTTACGATTAGGGTTCTTGGAAGCCTCTGTATGTTCAGAACTGGAAATGGAATGTAGCATCAGATGGACATTTAGTTTGAATAGAATAGAGCTGGAAGGGATCTTGGAGGTCTTCTAGTCCGGCCCCCTGCTCAAGCAGGAGAACCTATACCATTTCAGACAAGTAGTTGTTCAATCTCTCCTTAAAAACCTCCAGTGATGGAGCGTCCACGATTTTTGAAGGTAAATCTGTTCCACCGGTTAATTGTCCTCGCTCTTAGGAAGTTTCTCCTTAATTCCAGGCTGCTTTTCTCTTTGATCAGTTTCCAACCATTGTTTCTTGTCTTGGCTTCTGGTGCTTTGGAGAATAACGTGACCCCCCTCTTCTTTGTGGCAGCCCCTCAGATATTGAAACACTGCTATCATGTCACCCTTAGTCCTTCTTTTCTCCAGACTAGCCAAACCCAAGTCCTGCAGCCGTTCTTTTTATGTTTTAGTCTCCAGGCTTTTGATCATCTTAGTTGCTCTTCTCTGAACTTTTTCCAAAGTCTCAACATCTTTTTTGTAGCATGGTGACCAAAATTGATCTAATTCTTTGATCTAATTCTTCCAGGTTGCCTGAGGAATATACTTTATGCCCACAACAGAATTTCTGTTGCTAAGCAAGGCATTCAATTTTACGATCGTTTTTACCACGATTGTTAAGCAATTGTTACATGAATCGTGACATTGTTAACTGTCTGCTTTCTGATTCTAAAACATTAACTGCATTGCTGTATAGTTAAAACACCCTATCAAATATTGTATCCCTGATTAGGATTTTATATCTATATCTATATATCTATATCTATATCTATATATCTATATCTATATATATCTATATATCTATATATCTATATCTATATATCTATATCTATATCTATCTATATATATCTCTATATCTATATCTAATCTATATCTATCTATATATCTATATATCTATATCTACATCTACATCTATATCTATATCTATATCTATATCTATCTATCTATATCTATTTATCTATCTATCTATCTATCTATCTATCTATCTATCTATCTATCTATCTATCTATCTATCTATCTATCTATCTATCTATCTATCTATCTATCTATCTATCTATCTATCTATCTATGTTTTCTGAGGTTTTCACGGGTGTTTGTATGTAGGTCTTTGGTAATTCGGGTTTTCTCCCACGTAAAATTGTTTTTTTGGGGGGGAAGCATGTGGGGATTAAATTTTGATCTCGGCAGTTGCGTAAGAATGCGAAGCTCTTTGGACTTCGAGTTTTTCATAGGTCCTGGTCAATTTTACGCGGGAGAAAACCCGAATTACCAAAGACCCACATATATATATATATATATATATATATAAAACCTGGATCATTGAATGTGATAATGGATAATACGTGTATATGTTGTGATTCAAACTTTTTAAAAAACAGCTTATTGTTTTTTTCGATGCAGCAGCTATAGTGAAGGCCTCCCTCTAGAGGCGAAACTGCCAAAGAATAGATTCTCTTAAAAGAGATTTTTAACCTAGAATTAAGAAGAAATTTCCTGACAGTTAGAACAATTAATCAGTGGAACATCTTGCCTCCGGAAGTTGTGAATGTTCCATTTGTCTGAAATGTTATAGGGTTTCCTGCTTGAGCTTGGGGTTGGACTAGAAGACCTCCAAGGTCCCTTCCAACTCTGTTTATCCTATCCTATCCTATCCTATCCTATCCTACTCTACTCTACTCTACTCTACTCTACTCTACTCTACTCTACTCTACTCTACTCTACTCTACTCTACTCTACTCTACTCTACTCTACTCTACTCTACCCTACCCTACCCTACCCTACCCTACCCTACCCTACCCTACCCTACCCTACCCTTTCCTATTTCCTATTTCCTATTTCCTGTCCTGTTGTGTTCTGCTCTTTCTTGTCATTTTCCATCCCAGACAAAGTATACATTCCAAATTGCCATCTGAGTTTTCCTCTGAAGATTAGAGTTTATCTCAAATACCATTGTAGTCTGCGTTGTCATCATTTTGCTTGCGGGCTTCGCAGACAGGCGGCTGGCTGTCCAGAATAGAAAGAAAGATTTCAGAGTAAACGGGTGATAGTTTTGCTCCATCAGAGGTCTTTGTTTTGCCAGGTTTTATACCATCTTTTTTAACTCTCCTGGATCCCCGTTAGGAGAACGACCCAAAAACGAACGACCGCAGGAACATTCATATTAGTACAGATGCCTAATTATAGTTGAGTTCTAACAATGGACTCTCTTGGTAAGAGGCAAAACCTTCTGGTATATCTCTGAAGCTTCAGATGTCAACCTCGTTGACTACAAAGGAAGCTTGTCCAATTTCAAACATGTGACTGCAGAGACCCTGTTACACTGGGGTCCAGGACGTTACATGGAGAATTTAAAAAAAAAACAACCCACACACACAGGATTGCACAAATACTGATAGACTTGAATTAGCACCCTGGAGGAAAAATATTCACTGATGATTCAAAATTGCTGCATAGAGAATATATCAGGTGACTGCCTGCCTGAAGGATCCATGGCTTTCTTGCTTATGAAATGCTCATTATTGTTGAATCAAGTGCAAATTCTTTGTGATGGGGGCAAAATAGTTAAACATAATGTTCAGAGAAGAAATATTTCTGCTTGCTGGTAAATCAAAAGGAAAACCTGCCCCCTTAACCGAACTAAAGCTTCATTAGCAGTCATTTTGTTCTAGAATCAGTTAAAAGCAAGGGCGGATAACTAATTATAAATCTGATTACTAAGGAAATGTAGTCTAATTTCTGTTTGTCTTCCTTCCCATTGTTTTATTTATGTTTGATTGTTTGGGTTAAGTTTTAGCTCGCTCACAATGCACTGTGCATTTTCCCCCTTTCGAGACAAATTACCATTTTTTTAAAAAAAATAGTCACTAGAAAGAACATGTAGCTTTAAGAGTTAAGGCCAGCCTGGTTTTTTTTTAAAAAATAAGTAAATATAGAAGAATGTCAGATGGTGTATTGTTATGGATTGTCCTAAAATAACAAAAGGACAGTTTTTAAAGTAAAAACAGTTTTATTTAGAGCTTACACTCATTTCATGTCTCTTCTGCAAGAAAGTATTTCTAATTCTAATCATTGGGTGTGGGCAGCAAGTGGCTTCAATTTTTGGCTTGACCAGCAAGAGTTAAGTAAGAGGCATTAAATTTCAAGGGAAAGATCTCATGTGCTCATCTTAAAACCAGCTCTTGCAAAACTTAACAATAAAGGGAGTGGCACTCCTAGAAATTTTCATACCGGGTCTTTTAGGATTCACATTTCCAAAATTGAAGAGCAGATTATCAAGGGGATGAACAACTGAGGGAAGTATGTATGTCGAATCTAATGGAGAGAAGACTAGGGGTGACATGATAGCAGTCTTCTAGTATTTGAGGGACTGACACAGAGAGGGGTCAAGTTCTCCAAAGCACCTGAAGGCAGGACAAGAAGCAACGGATGGAGACTAACCAAGGAGAGATCTAACCTAGAACTAAGGAGAAATTTTCTGACAGTGAGAACAATTAATCAGTTGGAACAGATTGCCTCCAGTAGTTGTGGGTGCTCCATCACTGGAGGTTTTCAAGAAGAGTCTGGACAGCTATTTGTCCAGAATGGTATAGGATCTCTTGCTTGAGCAGGGGGTTGGACTAGAAGACCCCTAAGGTCCCTTCCAACCCTATTATTCTCTGTCTATGGAGATTTTCAGTCATCCAGGTATGGCTGTCCCAAAGGTGCTTTTTTCAGGAGGCAACTAGACTTTTTGTGTCTCTTTTGAAGACGTTTCGCTTCTCCTCCAAGAAGCTTCTTCAACTCTGACCAGATGGTGGGGAATGGAAGGATTTATATTCAGCTGCAGTCAGGGACACAGAGCAGAAACATCCTGCAGCCAAGAAGGCTCCACACCCATTTGCACCACTCAGGTGACCCTGAGGAAACAGGTAAACCTCCAAGTGGCCTCAACGACCCTCTAAAAAGAAGGCAAATGACCGGCGGTCTGCAAGGAGTATAAATCCTTCCGTTCCAACCATCCAGTCAGAGCTGAAGAAGCTTCTGGGATGAGAAGCGAAATGTCTTCAAAAGAAAAACAAGAAAGTCCAGTTGCCTCCTGAAAAAAAGCATCTTTGGGACCTATGATTCTCTGTTCTGTGGATTGAGTCTTCCCAATTCCAGTTGCTCTTTCATCCCAACAAAACGCAGAGTTACAGGTCTTAAAGCAGGGGTCTTCAAACTTGGCCCTTTTATGACTTGTGGACTTCAACTCCCAGAATTCCTCAGCCAGCGTAGCTACGCTGGCTGAGGAATTCTGGGAGTTGAAGTCCACAAGTCATAAAAGGGCCAAGTTTGAAGACCCCTGTCTTAAAGCATCAGCTTCCGTGCCAATCACTAATCTGGGTTGGCTTTTCTTCTTAAGGAAGGACTGCTCCTATACCTCCAACAGACGTCCAGCAGACACAAATTAGCAAAGGATGCTTTTCATTTCTGTTTTATTTCGGTTTTAGCAAAAGCAGCTCCAGCTGTGGACTTGCCCGTGCACCTTTTAAACATGACTGATTGCCCTTCAGGCTGCAGGAAGGGGACCCAGAGCAAACTAGCCAGATAAATAAACTCAAAAGTTGTGAACAAAATCTTTCCTGGCCTTTCTTGCCAGGTTCGGGCGAGAGAATGATGGCCCATCAAGCGAAAAAAATAAAAATAAATCTCCGTTCGCCTTTATGATTAGCCTTCGGGCAGAAAGATGTTTCCTTCTGTCTATAATTGGCCATCTAAAGTTATTTTGGAATGGAAGTGCTCCAGAAAGCGGAATAAGTCTGTAGTCAGCACATCACATTTGATGTTGTGTTCAGCTTACAGACCAGCTAATCCGTTCCCATTTCAGCTGTTGTGAGAGAAATCTTGTCGAAGGTAACGGATGAAAGTGAGAGAAAGTTTGCGATGGAGGTGCTGTAAATTGAAGTGAGAGTCCAAAAATAATTTTAAATATGACCTAGGATTCTCTCCCCCCCCCTCTATTTCTGGTTCTTCTGCATTACACTGTTCTGGTGGGAATAATCAGGCAGATAGTTGACCTTGTCGGCAAAGCTTTATCATCCCATCTTTTCCCTGTTCATCCTTTGGATTTTGGATGCTTCCAGATAATTGCGATTCATTTAAAAAAAAAAAAAAAAAAAGCCCACGATAGTTGTGAAATCTTCACACGTATGTTGTGAAGTTCTTCGTGCAACTTTTCTGTTTTTAAGAATACACATTAATTGGGCGTTTACACAGAGAGGTGGAATCAAGGAAGCTTTCGACATCCATCTCTACCACACCACTCTCTATTATCCGTCCAATGGACATTCCGTGTTTTTAATTGGATATTTAAAATTCCCCTTTCTGCCCAGTTACTTACAAAGGAGCATTTAAAGAATTATATTTCTGCCAGTTTTAGCTTCTTCTTCTTTTTTTTAAACCAAAAGAATGCATTGTGGCAGGTCCACCCTCCCTCCCATTAATATGATTTTTAAATATTTTAAATATTTTTATTATTTAAATGTTTAATATTAAAATATTAAAACACATATTTAAATCATTTAAAATCATACATTTTAAAGGTACGTCACTACACATTTGGTTCATCAGTACTTAGGATCCCTTTCTTACCCATTGGTGCAGGTGAAACATAACAGATGATGCCCCTGTAATGTAGAAAGTTAAATGCAGTTCTCCAATATCTCAAGGGTTGCCCCAAAGAAGAGAAAGTCAAGCTATTCTCCGAAGCGCCTGAAGGCAGAACAAGAAGCAACGGATGGAAACTAATCAAGGAGAGAAGTAACCTGGAACTAAGGAGAAATTTCCTGACAGGGAGAACAATTAATCCGTGGAACCACCTGCCTCCAGAAGTTGTGAATGCTCCAACACTGGCTGAAGTCCACAAGTCATAAAAGTCCACAAGTTGAAGTCCACAAGTCATAAAAAGGCCAAGTTTGAAGACTCCTGGTCTAGGGAGTCTTCTGCTAGAAGACCTGCAAAGTCCCTTCCAACCCCATTATTTTATGTTTTATGTTCTATTTCCTCTCTCCCTCTGAATAAAAGAGACTGAGATTTCTCCCATAACTGGGAAACAGAAAAAGTAGGAATAGCTTGCCATTTCCCCCCCCCCCTTTCTCTGAAAACAGGGGAGGAAAACTTCCCTCTCTCCCCTGTTCCGATAAACGGAGAACTTGGAGGAGAAATGAAATTTCGTTTCACCTGGAGCCGCAGATGGAATAAGATTTGGCAGGGACCTAGTTTTGTCGTTCACATTCACTCAATTCATGGCAGTTCACAATGTTGTAGCTGCAGTTATCTGATATGTCTCGGGATATGTTGCCAGCTTAAACAAGGATGCTTTGTTAAACTGAATTTGGAATGGTTAAGGGGATGGAAGTGACTGGAACGGGGTGTTAATTAAGGAGTCAATGCAGGTGGAAATAAAAATAGAACATGTGTTCATGGAAACTGTTACTAACGGGAGAGGCTGGCGGCACGTTTTCAGAGTAAATTTGCCTTTTATTGAAAGGCATAAGCTTTTGTGAACCGTAGCTTGCTTTGTGGGATAATGAAGATTGTGAAGTGAAAGCCTTTGGATAAAATATGGTATTCTGTAAAAGTGCTACTGGGGTCCTTTTGATTTTTGGCTACCATAGGCTACCGTGGCTCTCTTCCTATAGGGTCATCAATGAGGAGACTCTGCATTATATCTGTCTGTCTGTCTTTCTGTGTATGTGTGTGTATATATGTATATTATATATCATCATCATCATCCTAGCCCTTGTCCATCCACTGCAGGATGAAGGCCTCTTCCGCATGTTTCCAACCAGCACGGTCCTGAACTTCCTTTTGCCAGTTGGGCTCACCATACTTGCTGATGTCATCACGCCATCCTTTTTTAGGTCTCTTTCGTGAACGCTTTTGATCAAGCGGGATCCGTTCTGTGACCGTCTTGGTCCACCTGCCTTCAGTTCTTGCTATGTGACCAGCCCGTTTCCATTTCCATTCTTTGACTCTCTTGATGGCATCGTATACTTTTGTTTGTTCCCTCATCCATGTGCAGGTCTTTCTATCTTGTCTTGGGATGCCGAGAATGTCTCTTTACATATATATACATACATACATATATATATGTATATGTATATGTATATGTATATGTGTAGATAGATAGAGATAGAGACAGACAGACAGACAGACAGATAGAGATAACTAGCACACAGATAATTTGGATTAAAAAAAAGAGAGAGACAGACAGACAGAAAACTAGTACATAGATTTGTAGGTAGGTAGGTAAATAGATAGTTAGATGATAGATAGATTGAAGATAGATAGAGAGACAGAGAAAGACAGAGACAAATAGATAACTAGCACACAGAAAATTTGGGTAAATAGAGACAGACAGACAAACAGACAGACAGAAAACTAGTACATAGATTTGTAAGTAGGTAGGTAGGTAGGTAGGTAGGTAGGTAGGTAGGTAGGTAGGTAGGTAGGTAGGTAGATAGATAGATAGATAGATAGATAGATAGATAGATAGATAGATAGATAGATAGATAGATAGATAGATAGATAGATAGATAGATAGATAGATGGTAGACAGCTTAATGGGTGGGCTTCTTGCTCTTTAAACCTGTGTAAGTAGTGGTGTGGTTTCAAACTGAATAGCATAAATTAAGCTGGTGAGACACATTATGAAACTTACTGTCTGTGCTCTAAACAAATTCATTGCTAAAGAATGTGCGTATCGGAGAGGCAGCCGGTGCTCCAGAGGAAGACGATTCTTCTGCTGTTAAATTTTCCTTCTGCTTTTCGAAGATCTTCATTAGTTCCCATTGTTCATGCTGTGCTTTCTAAAACTGGGCAGCTTGTAGAGACATCTGAGTCGCATGTAAATAACACAGCGATGTGTTGAGGATTTTAAACACTCCTCTTTACCTTGAAGGAGATTGCAAGGTTACTTTGAGTCTGCTTTAAATATTTAGTGCCACTGTACAAAAACATGTGGTGGATTGATTTTGAATATATGAGCTTGAGCTATAAAATTGTAATCTTTCTGTCTGTGGCCTGGACTTTCCATTCCACTTCATTCCATTCAATTCCATTCCATTCTATTCTATTCTATTCTATTCTATTCTATTCTATTCTATTCTATTCTATTCTATTCTATTCTATTCTATTCTATTCTATTCTATTCTATTCTATTCTAATTCTTAATTCTATTCTATTCCATTCTGCTTCTATTCTATTCTATTCTATTCTATTCTATTCTATTCTATTCTATTCTATTCTATTCTATTCTATTCTATTCTATTCTATTCTATTCTATTCTATTGTGTCCTATTTTAATTCTTATTTCTATTCTATTCTATTCTATTCTATTCTATTCTATTCTATTCTATTCTATTCTATTCTATTCTATTCTATTCTATTCTAATTCTTAATTCTATTCTATTCTATTCTATTCTATTCTATTCTATTCTATTCTATTCTATTCTATTCTATTCTATTCTATTCTATTCTATTCTATTCTATTCTATTCTATAACCTGTTGACAATATTTGTGGCTATTAATGACTCAAAAATAAAAGTCTTCAAAAGCTCTCTTCTACTTCTGTCTATTTAATTGACCTGAGGCAAAGGTCAATGAAATAGCCAGTTCTATAAGAAGAAGATGCCAATGGCTAATTTGGTAGAAAGTGTCCTCTATTAATTCATTCTAGTATCCAATAATGCTCTTATCAATGGATTTCAGACTGAGGAAACACCATAAAATGAGATGTATCCAAAAGATAAATCCTTGATAGTTTCTTAATGTTAGCAGACCATTTTAGAAAGTAGAGTGATAAAGAAGACACCACAAAGATACTCGAAGTATCGGGAGGTATTATTTGCCTGTTGAAAATTAAGCTGTAGTAAAACCGTTGTCTCAGATAACCGATTAAAGCAATATAATTTTTTTATTATGGTAATAGACCAGCGTAAGGAGGATGGGTACCATCAGTTAAAAAGCATAGAAGAGTCTTTAAAAAATGAAAAGCTAGAAGATATAGAGTATATATGGATTAAAATGGGATGTATACTTAAAAACAGTCTAAAAGAAGGGATAGGAAGGTTAGATGGGTGCAGGGTGCATAAGCGCTTAGTATGGGGGTGATTGTACCTAATCAGCTTTACCGAACGCTCTAATATGGCGAAGTAGATGCTCATTAGTTTTAGTTTATAGGAGGACATTTCTTGGATGAATTTTGAGGGCTCCTGTGCAGATCGTAGCAACGTTGTGGATTGTGGCAAGGCTTGGCATCTGAAAACAGCAGGGATTGTCTTGTGTCTCCTGGATATTTATGCATCATTGATGAGATGAGGTGAATATGAATGTCTCTGAAATAACAGGCACCGGAGAAGCAGCTGCCGTGTTGCTTCTGGATGTCCAGGTTGATTGTCCTTCCGAGTAAAGAGACTTCTTGTACTTCTTGGGCCTTCAAGGACAGCTGAGGGAGGCTAATGTAACGGTGGCTGCACAAGAAGCATCTTTTGGAGTGACTTGTTTCCTAGCTCAGTTGGAAAAGTAAATATCTTCTTTGGCTTCAGAGGTTGGCTGGTTGGTGGGGAAAGTGATGCTCCTTCTGCCTTCGTCTTTCAAGTCCAACTTGACTTGTAGTTGGGCCCAGAAAGTAACAGGGAGATAGTGATGTCCTCGTTCCGTAAAAGTTGGCAACATACGGGTTGCAGTACTCTGGGCTAATTACAGGTTGGAGTGATTTGCTGAAGCAACTACTTTATAATAGACTTCAATAACAGGAGGTCATTGGACTCTGCGTAAGCCAGCCCAGTTAATCTGCTGATGTATCTGCTGATATGCCAGCCAAAAAGTGATGAAAGGGATTATTCACCTGTGGAGATAAGTTAACAGTTCTCCTGCTTCTGGGTCTGATCCATGGGAATTTCCATGAATCTTTATTTGGGCAGATCAGAGAACAAAGCCTACAAGGAAGAATAAAACGATCTGAAATCCATCCATCCATCCATCCATCCATCCATCCATCCATCCATCCATCCATCCATCCATCCATCCATCCATCCATCCATCCCATCCCATCCCATCCCATCCCATCCCATCCCATTCCCATCCCATCCCATCCCATCCCATCCCATCCCATCCCATCCATCCATCCATCCACCATCCATCCATCCATCCATCCCATCCCATCCCATCCATTCCATCCATCATCCATCCATCCATCCATCCATCCATCCATCCATCCATCCATCATCCATCCATCCATCATCATCCATCATCCATCCATCATCCATCCATCCATCTCCATATCTATCTATCTATCTATCTATCTATCTATCTATCTATCTATCTATCTATCTATCTATCTATCTATCTCCCTCTCTTTCAAGGTTGCCCTTGAAAACTGGGGTAGATAATAATAATAATAATAATAATAATAATAATAATAATAATAATAATAATAATAATAATAATAATAATAATAATAATAATAATAATAATAATAATAATAATAATAATAATAATAATAATAATAATAATAATAATAATAATAATAAAAAGTTGGAAGGGACCTTGGAGGTCATCGAGTCCAACCCCCTGCTCAGGCAGGAAACCCTATACCATTTCAGACAAATGGCTGTCCAGTCTCTTCTTAAAAACTTCCAGTGTTGGAGCATTCACCGCTTCTGGAGGCAGGTTGTTCCACTGGTTAATTGTTCTAACTGTCAGGAAGTTTCTCCTCAGTTCCAGGTTTGCTTCTTCCTTGACTAGTTTCCATCCATTACTTTTCCTGCCCTCAGGCGCCTTGGAGAATAGCTTGACTCCCTCTTCTTTGTGGCAGCCCCTGAGATATTGGAATACTGCTATCATGTCACCCCTAGTCCTTCTTTTCATTAAACTAGACATACCCAATTCCAGCAAACGTTCTTGATATGCTTTAGCCTCCAGTCCCCTAATCATCTTTGTTGCCCTTCTCTGCACTCTTTCTAGAGTCTCAACATCTTTTTTACATAGATGATGTTGTGTACTGCATGATGTCATCATAAAATTGTAAAATTACATGGCAAAACTGAGGGTGTTTCCTACATGCCATGACACATATGATGCCATTGTGATCGGCAGTAAAGATCTGGGATTGGCAATCAGATAACCAATGTTGTCACAATGTGACACAGGAAGAATCGGCCCATCCTATCTGCATGGCATCATGGCATCGTGATATCATGATTTGGCCTTTTATGGGGAAAAAAAGATGGACTTGCCTTGCGCTAAACTGTGGTTGCCTCAAAACAAAACTGTGATATTCTCTCTCTCTCTCTCTCTCTCTCTCTCTCTCTCTCTCTCTCTCTCTCTCTCTCTCTCTCTCTCTCTCTCTCTCTCCTGATCTTTCCTTCTCAGCTTTCAATATTCTGGATGGTAATTATGATGAGAGAAGCTTCCAGGAATGGCTGAAGTCTCTCCAAATTGTTAATGAGGCACCCATAGTAAATTAACCTTCTTGTGTTACTACTGCACAGTCAATAATTATTAGTAGGACGCTTTGAAAAACATTCAGAAGCAAAGCTTTGGATCTTATGCTTGTGCCAGTCCAGCGACTCTGATGACTAGCATTTTTAATGCAACCTTCAAGTAAGAAACTGGTGGTTTCACCCCCTCTTCTTGATTCTAACATCCTTCTTTTAGGATTGTATCTTTAATTTTCATTTTACATCAGTGGAATGTATTATAAAGCTACAAGGTTGGGAATAAAATGTCCTTCCCCCCCCCCCCCTGAGCTGCTGAAATGATATGGCGGTTAGAATGAAGGGATATATATTGGGGGAGTAAAGTTCAATGCCTAAGAAGCCGCTAACTTCTAAATTAAATACAGGATTCATTTTTGTTTTTTTTTAAAAATAATTTAAAGTTTGAAAAATGAGAGCAAAAATAACAGAAGCGAATATAAACCAAAGAAAGAAGAAACGAAGGAAAAAGCTAAAAGGGCAAGAAAGAAAAATAGTAAAAAAGAAAGAAAGGAAAAAAAATAGAGAACTTTCCAGTTGTGTAATGATTCTCTTCCTTTTATTAATTATCATGTCTAATCATCCAAACCACGAAGTGTATTTTTTTTTCTGTTTTATGTGAAAAGTCCATAAGGGGTTTCCAGTCATCAGATATTCTCTTTGCCATAATCAAAGAAGTCACCTTGGCCATCTCAGCAAGTTCCATCTTTTTCACCAGCCATACATACCTCCATTGTGGGTCTGTTAAATATTCCCTTCTTTGTGCATGCGATAAATCTCACTGCAATTATCATAGACGAAAACTATGTTCCATGACTTTTTCCCATGACTTTATTGTTTATCTATCAATCCCACCCCCCAAAAAAAACGATTAGTCTTGATCATATATCAATCTTTAAAAATACTCTGAATCAGTGTATCCATTTGAACCCACAATTTTTTCAGCTTATTTTACATCTCCAACCGAGCAGGATAAAAATCTCTTTTGTTGTTGCGCATATTTCCAATAAAATCGGAAGTGCCTTTATACATTCTAGAACTCTCTCTGGCATTATGCATGATAGAATTTTTTCAAAGGTTACGGCACAATGTAAATTTCAGTCACTTCAACCACCTATTTTCCCATTGTTCAAACTGTACATTATAAACAAGATTCTTAGCCCACTTTATCGTACGTTCTTTTACTTCTACAGTTTCAGATTTCAATAAAAGTTTGTACATTTTAGCTACGACGGGTCCATCATTTGTGCACAATTCTTTTTCAAAATCAATACCGAAGATCAATACCACAATCGATATCATACACCCTTTTTGTCTGTTTTAAATCTTTCTGATATGAATGCCATTAGCACTGTATCCTTGGGCCACTAACAGAGACTTTATTTTACATTTCCCTTGATGAAATTCTAGCATCTCACGGTAAGTTAGTCATTTGTGTTTGCCTGTTATTTGTAATTTATAAAAGGCTTCTTGCGGCGAGAGCCACGAAAGCATTTTCAGAAACAACCTGCATTTGTATCTATTCCATATTATCAGTATGGAACACGCCACAGAACGAATTGAAAGTTGAATGAGAATCTGGAGTTAAATTTACATCCGGTGTCAAAAAGCTAAACCGGTACCAAGCCCCACGGAAACAGGATTCAGACCTCACAAATTGTGCAATACTTTTCATCAAACTAGGTGAAATTAAAAAAACAACAACAGGATATTTGACCCATGTGTGTTAAATCCAGTGATTGCTTGAATAAAGTGAGGTTAGAGGTTCTTTTCTCGTTCTGTCATGTTAAGAAACAGTCAAAGTCCCAGAGGCACTTTTTTTTACCTCTAAAAGTACGGCCTTCCCAGCGGGTCCAAAAGTGGCCAGCAAATAATAACTTTTTAAGATGAAAGAAAGAGATGATTAAAGACACAGCCACCAAGAACATTAAATTAAACATTTTAATTCAAGATAGATGGGTGGGTTAGAGGGGCGGCATATTTGCAAATACGGCATTCTTCGCACCTCACAGTAATAAATATTAAAAGCGTTTTCTTAAATCTTCAATCGGTGTGTTAAGAGAATATCAGATTTTAGGAGTCAGAGGCCAATTTTCTTTTCTTTCTTTCTTTCTTTCTTTCTTTCTTTCTTTCTTTCTTTCTTTCTTTCTTTCTTTCTTTCTTTCTTTCTTTCTTTCTTTCTTTCTTTCTTCCTTCCTTCCTTCCTTCCTTCCTTCCTTCCTTCCTTCCTTCCTTCCTTCTTTCTTTCTTTCTTTCTTTCTCTCTTTCTCTCTCTCCTTCTTTCTTTCCTCCCTCCCTCATTCCCTCCCACATTCCCTCTTTCTTTCTTTCTTTCTTTCTTTCTTTCTTTCTTTCTTTCTTTCTTTCTTTCTTTCTTTCTTTCTTTCTTTCTTTCTTTCTTTCTTTCTTTCTTTCTTTCTTTCTTTTTTTCTTTCTTTCTTTCTTCCTTCCTTCCTTCCTTCCTTCCTTCCTTCCTTCTTTCTTTCTTTCTTTCTTTCTTTCTTTCTTTCTTTCTTTCTTTCTTTCTTTCTTTCTTTCTTTCTTTCTTTCTTTCTTTCTTTCTTTCTTTCTTTCTTTCTTTCTTTCTTTCTCATGCTTCCCAATGTAGCAGAGAGAGGATATAGTTTTCATTGACTAAAGAATTCCTTCTTATATCAATTAAGTACATTATCCACGCTCTTTTATTTTGGGAACACTGAATGTTCACATTCATATTAACAAGGCAAGACTCTATGCGGGAGATGCTACTTTATACTTGAGCATCCCTGGTCACGACGGATGGTGCCTGACCTCCAAGATCCTGTTCCTTGACTGGTTGCCTGCCAAACAGGACAGACTACAAGTCCCATCATGCCACCGATTGGGTTCTACAGGTTGATGGGGCTTGCAGCGAATATATCTGGAGGGGCTCAGGTTTTGGAAGTTTTATTTTAGAAAGTTGGCCTCAACCAAGGCCGACAAATATTGCAATGAATAATTGAAGAGTCTGAGAAGGTATAAAGCAGATGAATCTGCTTTGGCTCAGATTAAGCCCCAGGCACAAATCTCTTCCTTTGACAGCTCCACCCCTGTCTTTCTTTTTGATGCATAATCTTCCTTTTTCTCACAGGCAGAGAGGATTGCTGATTTCCTGCATAAGGGCTCTGTTGTTGAAAGCTGGTTTCCAGTCCCCATATCCCCTAAAACAAAACGTGGTCCTGGATGTTAAGGTGTCCAGAAATGCCAGCTTCCATTTGAAAAACCATTGTTTTTTTTTTTTAAAAAAAGATTGTTTAATTTTTAAAAGACATTAAGCTCGGAACCTGACCTGCTGCTAACAAAGCACCAGTTTCAAGCTTCATATTTATTTCTAAGAAAGCCTCTTGATTCCATATATAACCGAGAAGCACTCTTAGAAAAAAAAAGTAAGAATTAATGCTAGACTGAGGGGTCCTTGGTGCTCTCTGAGCTTCGTTGTTTCCTTGCAGATGTTTCATTACCCAACCTATGTAAAATAATAATAACAACAACAACAATAATAATAATACGTGACAGTGCCTGGAGACAGCAGAATAGAAGAGAAAGAACTGGAGAAGATAATAAAATACAAAGACCTACAAATAGAAATAGAACGACTGTGGCAAAGGCAAGCAAGGGTTGTACCAATAGTAATAGGTGCCTTGGGTGCAATCCCAAAACAACTGGAGCACCACTTGAACACCATCATCGGCATTGACAAATTCGCCATTAGTCAATTGCAAAAGGCGGCCTTACTAGGAACTGCTTCCATCCTGCGACGAGATCTGTAATACCATCAAACATCCACATCTGCCTATCCCAGGTCCTTGGTAAGGACTCGATAGGTAGACAAAAATGCCAAATCCAGTCTGAACATCTGGCTGACTGTGCAATGATCAATAATAATAACAATAACAACAACAGAGTTGGAAGGGACCTTGGAGGTCTTCTAGTCCAACCGCCTGCTCAGGCAGGAAACCCTATAGCATTCCAGACAAATGGTTGTCCAATCTCTTCTTAAAAACTTCCAGTGTTGGAGCATTCATAGCTTCTGGAGGCAGGTTGTTCCACTGGTTAATTGTTCTCACTGTCAGAAAGTTTCTCCTTAGTTCTAGGCTGCTTCTCTCCTTGATTAGTTTCCATCCATTGCTTCTTGTCCTGCCTTCAGGTGCTTTGGAGGATAGCTTGACTCCCTCTTCTTTGGGGCAGCCCCTGAGATATTGGAAGACTGCTACCATGTCACCCCGAGTCCTTCTTTTCATTAAACTAGACATACCCAATTCCAGCAACTGTTCTTCCTATGTTTTAGCCACCAGTCCCCTAATCCTCTTTGTTGTTCTTCTTTGCACTCTTTCTAGAGTCTCAACATCTTTTTTACATCGTGGTGACCAAAACTGGATGCCGGATTCCAAGTGTGGCCTTATCAGTGCTCATCATGGGCTAATCATGATATTGTCTTAACTAGCACTGATGACGTTACCTAGTTTGGGTGGTGAAACGTCTGCAAGAAAACAACCAAGCTCCAGCCAAGAGCACCTCATTTCAATCCTGAGTTACAAATATTCTTTATTGGTAATGCTAGATTCCTGCAGTTCCGCCCTTTGGCAAAGATGCCTACTTGCCCCCCAAATCAAAGGTGGGCAACCAGAAAAAGGTGGTGGGCTACCTCACCAGGTTGACCCATCTTTTTTGACTGGTTATGCTTCCCTGGGCTGTCATATAGGTGGATGCCCTCAGCAACTTTTCCAAAGTCCACATATTCCACCGGTTCAAAATATTTTAGGGTCACCTTGTCCAATCTATGATTTATTTATTTCCCCCCCCCCCTAAAGACCAAAATTTATGTCCATGTCTGGGCGAAAAGCCCCAATGGAGAGCTGAAGAAAGAGAAAAAGGAAGAAAAGAATTGCAGAACAGAAGTTGAGAAAAACTAGAAGAAGACACACTTTTTATATTTTAATCAACATTTAGTTGCCGGGGACATAGATGGAACGGAACATTAGTGAAATATTGATTGCTCTGTGTAAGGTAATTGGAAAGCTTTTGTTCCTGTGACAAAGAGCACTTGGTTTGCATGGCTGCACCTAAAAATTGCTCAGAGCAATATAAAACTCAGCTAGCACCTTAGCTGTGAACCCTTTTCTGCCAGAAAGAGAAGTCTCTTTGATATTGAAATCTGGATTTCTTTCGTTCTCGGTGAAGTAGCGTAATTCTTCCTCTTCCCTTTTCGCCTCCTCCTCCTCCTCTTCTTTTTCTTTTTCACCTCCACTCTGTGTTAATTTGCAATTTGGGAAGAAAAATTCATTGCTATGCAGATTAACAGGGTTAGGATTTCAAGGTCTGGAACACACGCAGAGAGACAAACACACAAAGACACACTCTGTTAACAACCTCCATATATTTATTGAAAGATCTAGGTACACTGGCCTTCTCACCTCCCATTTATTGATTGATTGATTGATTGATTAGATTTTTATCCCATCTTTATTTATTTATTTTCATAATTAAAGCAAAGAACATATCCAACACACCTTCCTCTTCCCATTTGGTGGCATGGTGGTGCAGTGGTTAAAATGCAGTATTGCATGCTAATTCTGCTGATTGCTGGCAGTTTGATCCTGTCCAGCTCAAGGTGGACTCAGCCTTCCAGCCTTCCAAGGTTGGTAAAATAAGGATCCAGATTGTCGGGGGCAAACAGGCCGGCTTTGTAAACCACTTAGAGAGGGCTGTAAAGCACTGTGAAGCGGTATATAAGTGCTATTAGGAAGGAAGGAAGGAAGGAAGGAAGGAAGGAAGGAAGGAAGGAAGGAAGGAAGGAAGGAAGGAAGGAAGGAAGGAAGGAAGGAAGGAAGGAAGGAAGTGCTGTTACTATTGCTAACTCTGCCCACTGCCAGCAGTTTGATCCTGTCCAGCTCAAGGTGGACTCAGCCTTCCATCCTTCCGAGGCCGGTAAAATGAGGACCCAGATTGTTGGGAGCAATAGGCTGACTCTGTAAACCGCTTAGAGAGGGCTGTAAAGCACTGTGAAGCAGCATATAAGTCTATGTGCTATTGCTAAGTAGGAAGGAAGGAAGGAAGGAAAGAAGGAAGTGCTATTGCTATTGCTAACTCTGCCCACTGCCAGCAGTTTGATCCTGTCCAGCTCAAGGTGGACTCAGCCTTCCATCCTTCCGAGGTCGGTAAAATGAGGATCCAGATTGTCGGCAAATAGGCCGGCTTTGTAAACCACTTAGAGAGAGCTGTAAAGCACTGTGAAGCAGCATATAAGTCTAAGTGCTGTTGCTATTGCTAACTCTGCCCACTGCCAGCAGTTCGATCCTGACCAGCTCAAGGTTGACTCCGCCTTCCGTCCTTCCGAGGTCGGTAAAATGAGGACCCAGATTGTTGGGAGCAATAGGCTGACTCTGTAAACCGCTTAGAGAGGGCTGTAAAGCACTGTGAAGCGGCATATAAGTCTAAGTGCTATTGCTAAGTAGGAAGGAAGGAAGGAAGGAAGGAAGGAAGGAAGGAAGGAAGGAAGGAAGGAAGGAAGGAAGGAAGGAAGGAAGGAAGGAAGGAAGGAAGGAGCTGTGGTGCCACAGTGGTTAGAATGCAGTATTGCAGACTAATTCACTGCCCACAGCCAGCCCTTCGATCCTGTCCCGCTCAAGGTTGACTCGTCCTTCCATCCTTCCAAGGTCGGTAAAATGAGGAGCCAGATTGTTGGGGGCAACAGGCTGACTCTGTAAACTGCTTAGAGAGAGCTGTAAAGCACTGTGAAGCAGTATATAAGTCTAAATGCACTTGCTATTGCGCTTGTGCGCTTGCTATTGCTACAGTATTTTCCCCACAACAACCCATTAAGATGAGTTGAGCTGAGAGAAAGGGACTGGCCCAAAGTCACCCAGCCAGATTTCATACTTAGGGCAGGACTAGACTTCACAATCTCCTGGTTTGTAGGCCACCTGCTTAGCTACTAGACTATAACTGGCTCTCCTGTTATAAGGGGAGGGGTCTCCTCAAAGAACACTTTTGCTTATATATAAACTGCCATGAATAAGCAGGTGAACGTTTTGCAGATTATCTGGAATCCATCTCATCTTGAATTGGAAAGTTCCTGTGCGCCGCCTGATTTATCATTCAAGAGAATTTCAGGAGTATATTGAGGTTGACAATGATTCATGACTCAAGATAATTGGAGCAATTCATTTTCAATGGAGACTAGAAGAAAGGTGGGGTGTGAATATTTGCGCAGCTCTGCATTAGATAGTTGATCTCTCTATTATCAAGTACTATCAACCCTGTTAGGATCTTTCTGATCATTTTCCATCTCCCACAATATTCAAAACATTCTTACTGGTTAAGATTTTCTCAAAATTAGTTACACTTAAATATTTAAGTCTTTTTCCTCATACCAGCTATCACATTTTTACATTTAACTTGGGAAACTTTTAACGATCAATCAGATCTTTATTAGGTCATAGACCAGCATAAGAAGAGTGGGGTACAAACAATTAATTTTATTTTAAAAGCTAAAAAATAAAGTATAAAATACACAAGGTTACAAGCATTTAAAAAAATCTAACGTATGGCTAAAATAATGTTAAAGCTAAAATAAAATAATAATAAAAAATCTTTAAAAAGAGAGAAACTTATAACCAGGGATAAAAGATTAATTAAATACAGGAAAACATAAAAAATTAGTATATGGTTAACTAAATGTGTTCAACAATTTAAAACACTCTTAACTGACAAGTTAAATACTCATTAAATTAGTTTCAGGTGCAAGTCATCATCTGACGGATGTAATTTATTAAGTTTTTACAAATGGCTTAGTATACCTTTATGATATGCTTTATGTTCCAAATGTTTCTATTCATTTATATGCTTGATCTGCCTTTCTTTTCTCTCGACATGTTTGAAATTGGCCATTGAGTTAACTTGGCACGTAGTGCTTTTGTTCTGCCTTTTATTTTGGATTCTTCCTTTGGATTCTTCCTTTGACTGATGGATTCCTGATAGGTTGCAATCCAAGAAAACACGTGCTAGAGTACCTGTGAAGTATATGTTCAAAATAATGCTGCAGTGGAGGAATGTATATTTATATTGAGCTAATGTCAGAACTCGCCAGCAACCTGTACAGAGAGGGGAAAAGAAATATTGGGCTGAAAGTAATCGTCCCTTGAAAAAAAAGGTCGTTCTTCTATTAACAATGAATTAATAGAGTGTTCCAAATGACTGGCTCTTATATTCGGTTTGATGGGAGGTGAAGGCACACCAGGTGAAGTAGAGTAGATTGAAAAGAGATTTAATCTACGTATCGAGAACTTTTGTCACTGCACACCCAACAAATAGATTAATTCAGCAGCAAAGGGTAATGAGAAAGGGTTGCTTTGAAACTTGGGTCTTTTCTTAGTTGAATCTTAAAAGTTAATATCTCAGGGGCTGCCACAAAGAAGAGGGAGTCAAGTTATTGTCCAAAGCACCCAAGGAGAGCAGCAACCTAGAACCAAGGAGGAATTTCCTGACAGTGAGAACAATTAACCGGTGGAACAACCTGCCTCCAGAAGCTGTAGTAAATATTTGTAGTAAATAAATAATTTCTACCTGTAAAATCGTGATCCCTCAGGAGAGATGGACAGCTGCTTCCATATGTGGGCAGTAGAGATAAGATTCTTATCACCAAAAAACTTCATTTAGAGATGATTTCTGAAATATTCCCCTCACTTAACTTTGAAATTTCAAAGTCTGTTTCTTGTTTTTCATAGTTCTACCCAAGTTCTGGATTTAGGGTGACTTAGTTGTTTTCTTTCTGCTACGAGTAATTTCCACTCTACACCATACAGTTCTTGTCTCAGGATTATTAGAGAGGAGAAATTATACTTGAAATTACTCTGATTTTTATAAATGATCTGTCAAACGCTTTGAAATTGACCGAGCTTAGAAATGACAGCACTTCGCGTGTGTTGTAGAATTTGTGTTATTAAAATGCATTCTAAATTTTAATGTTGGTCACGGACTTCTTAATAGCTTCAGCTTTGTTGCAAATTATGTGTAGGTTCCCAGACATTCAAATTTAAATGGTGTTAGGCAAGACTGATTTTTCATAGTTTCTTCAAATCTTCCTTGTCTCTCACCCCAATACTGAGATAAGTTTTTACATTAATAACTTGGAGTTTCAAATGATTTTATTGGAGAAGACAGAGACAAATATCTTCCACCCCAACTCTCAATTTTCATAGAGGTGCTAATTCCATTCTCTGATGCTTGCTGGGTTAATCATTAAAATTAAAAGTATTAATTTTATTTGTATGTAGATCAGTGGTTGCCTCTGGGGTGTTGTTTTACAGGAGAAGCTTAAAATGGTGTTTTGCTTCAGGGAATGTTAACCATACACAATCTGGAATGCCCATTTGATTTATAGATGCCTCTTTTCGGTCTTAGCAATCGATTCAAATGTTCATGTAGTTATTATGAGATAGGCTTAGGATTAGGAAGATGTTCTTGCTCAAATCTTTTTGAAATGCAAATGTAAAGTTACATGAGATAGAAGGCTCATTCAAGGCAGTCTTCCAGTATTCGAGGTGCTGCCACAAAGAAGAGGGGGGGGGGTGTCAACTTATTCTCCAAAGCACCAGAAAGCAAGACAAGAAACAATGGACGGGAACGAGAGAAGCAACCTGGAATTAAGGAGAAACTTCCTGACAGTGAGGACAATTAACCAGTGGAACAGCTTGCCTCCAGAAATCGTTGGCGCTCCATCACTGGAAGTTTTTAAGAAGAGGCTGGACAGTCACCTGTCTGAAATGGTATAGGTTCTCCTGCTTGAGCGGGGGGGGGGGGGATTGGACTAGAAGACCTCCAAGGTCCCTTCCAGCTTCTATTCTGATTGTAATTATCATTATTACTTTACTAATGCCTCTTTTCAGCATCAGCAATGACCTGATATCTTGTAAACAATGTAAGAGAGCTGTGTCAGCCATCTTGATTAATGCGCCTTACATAATTCTGATCAGCACAGACAACTAAGACACTGGAATTGGTGTAGTGGCTCAGATGTTGGCCTAGAAACCAGGAACCCGTGAGTTCTAGTTCTGCCTTGGGCAAGAAAGCCAACTGGGTGATTTGGGGTCAGTTGCTCTCTCAACCCAACAGGTTGTTGATGAGGGGAAATTAGAGGACAAAGGAGCATTAGGTATGTTCACTGCCTTGAGTTACTTATAAATGATAGCCACAGCACTTAGATTTATACACCGCTTCACATTGCTTTACAGCCCCTCTTTTAAGTGGTTTACAGGGTCAGCCTGTTGCTCCCAACAATCTGGGTCCTCATTTTACCACCTCGGAAAGAAGGATGGCAGGCTGAGTCAATCTTGAGCCGGTGAGAATTGAACTCCTGGCAGTGGGCAGAGTTAGCTTGCAATACTGCACTCTAACCACTGCGCCACCGTGGCTCTTATAATAAAGACAAAATAACAGAGCTGGAAGGGACTTTGGAGGTCTTCTAGTCCAACCCCTCCTGCTCAAGCAGGAGAATAAAAATGTAATAAATATATTTTAAAAAACCTCCCTTCTTTTTCATACATTCAGCAGCTATTGGTTATACTTAATGGTGCTTTATTACACTACTTGCAAACCTGCTCACCATTGACAAATACCTCTTAAGTACTTGTGAACTGTGAGTATATGCTGGATGAAGTTAACTTCGTTATCTTTAAAGTCATCCTTCCAGAAACCGTTGAGTGATAGGCAGATTAAAATGTGACAATTAAACAATAAATCCGTGAGAGTGATGTCATCCCATATAATTGAACTTCATCCTATTTTCAAGCAATTAAATCGGGACCAAAGTAACAAGGCAAAGATCCTTTACTGTAAGTTTCACAGTGTGGAAGTGTGGGATTATCTTATTATCTCTAAATTCCCTTCCCTCAGCTCTGCCAGGCTAAAGATGCAGGTAAAAGATAAACTTAACAGGAATCTCTTCAAGTATATCTGCATCCTATTCCACTACAGTGCAATGCTTACATCCTAGTTGTTTTGCAGTATTGTGTAGCCCTGAAGATGTGTACAGCACATCTAATAAGTCTGGACACAATTCAAAAACGGAAAGATGTATTGGAGCAACAGGCGAGTGCACCAGCTTGCAACTCCTTAAACCCAATGCATATTTTCCCAGGATTGCGTTGCCTCCACCGTCCTATGTACAGATAAGATTCAGGTACTTTCTCCAACCAGGCCTGTTGTCTGCACAACATAGTTGAATTACACAAATGGATGTGAGCAGACTTGTTTGGGATCAAATTTAGTCAGCAGACCTCGTAACCTTGCAAGGAAATATCTACTTTCCTTATTACTTAAGTTACTCAAGGCTGTGTTCCGCTCTAGAAGTGCCAAGGGGATATAATCGTGCAAAACCACTTTGGTTTGGCCGATGCCCAAAAGCTTCAGGGTGGCTCCATCTGCATTAATGAGCCATTTGATTAAGGTGCCATCTGGTTAATGCGCCATTTAGGCCAGCTACTAGATACAGGAAGGCGAGCCAAAAGAACAAGGCTTGACGACGTAATCTGATCCTGCCAACATCCACATGGTTAATATTTATCTTAAGTCACACTTGTCACTTTAGTTAATGCTCTGTGAAGTTCATCCTCGTCCACATCCACGGTGTACCTTCTTCTCATTTACAAATGTGGGCTACTTGAAATGAGGTTTCCAAAAGCAGCTGAATCAGAAAAACAAAGCAGGAGAGGTTTAAACAAGAAAGGTCTGTCAGATGTTTCTGGACCATGTTTCTAAGCAATGCATCGGATATTGCGTAACCACAGAGGAGAATTCCTAGATGTGATCCCTCAAGGGGCAAGATACAAAAGCTGCAATAGTCTGTGTCGGGTTTCCAAAGCACCAGAAGGCAGGAAAAGAAGCAACGGATGGAAACTAATCAAGGAGAGAAGCAACCTAGAACTAAGGAGAAATTTCCTGACAGAACAATCCACCAGTGGAACAACCTGCCTCCAGAAGCTGTGAATGCTCCAACACTGGAAGTTTTTAAGGTGAGACTGGACAGCCATTTGTCTGAAATGGTAGAGGGTTTCCTGCCTGAGCTGGGGGGTTGGACTAGAAGACCTCCAAGTTCCCTTCCAACTCTGTTATTCTGTATTCTGTTTCTCCACTTTGGCTGCTTGAAGATGGGTGGACTTCAATCCTGTGCTGGCTGGGAAACTCTGGGAATTGAAGTCCACCCATCTTCAAGCAGCCACGGTTAAGATACACTGATCTATGTGTTCTCTGTCTCTCTCACTCTGTCTCTCTGTGTGTGTCTGTGTGTATATCATCATCATCATCCTAGCCATTGTCCATCCACTGCAGAATGAAGGCTACTTCCGCCTGTTTCCAACCATTACAGTCCTGAGCTTCCTTTTGCCAGTTGAGCCCACCATACTTGCTGATGTCATCGCTCCGTCTTGTTTTAGGTCTCTTTCGTGGACGCTTTTGATCAAGCGGGATCTGTACTATGACCTCCTTGGTCCACTAGCCATCGGTTCTTGATAGATAGATAGATAGATAGACAGATAGACAGACAGACAGACAGACAGACAGACAGACAGACAGACAGACAGACAGACAGACAGACAGACAGACAGACAGACAGACAGACAGACAGACAGACAGACAGACAGACAGACAGACAGACAGACAGACAGACAGACAGACAGATACAGATAGATTAGATAGACAGACAGACAGACAGATTAGATAGACAGATAGACAGACAGACAGACAGATTAGATAGACAGATAGACAGACAGACAGACAGATTAGATAGATAGACAGACAGACAGACAGACAGATAGATTACAGATAGATAGATAGACAGACAGACTAGATAGATAGATAGATAGATAGATAGATAGATAGATAGATAGATAGATAGATAGATAGATATTTAGATAGATATTTAGATAGATATTTAGATAGATAGATAGACAGACAGACAGACAGACAGACTGACTAGACAGACAGACAGACAGATAGATTAGATAGATAGACAGATAGACAGACAGACAGACAGACAGATAGATTAGACAGACAGACTAGATAGACAGACAGACAGACAGATAGATTAGACAGACAGACAGACAGACAGACAGACAGACAGACAGACAGACCATCATTCCTAATCATTCTAGCCGTTCTAGAGTAGTTGGCTTGGATTTCTTGTGATTTGAGTTTTTACCCTAACCCTAACCCTCATAATGGTGGTAGCTAAATTATTTTCCTTAAGGTGTTTTTTTTTTTAAAAAAAAACAAATATCGAGATGATATTTTGGATCTTTTTATTTATTTACCTTAGTTTGAGGCATTTTTATTCCTCAATCTGCCAAATTAGATTTCCGTGAAGCATCTGATGTTTGAGCTTTAGCAAGCTGCCATGTGTTTAAAATCCTATATTTATAGCCTGTATAGAAGCTAAGAGGCTGTGTAGCTTATGCACTGCTATATTCTATTTTAGGAACCATGGTTTAATACGTAGACCAAGTTGGTTTAGAAGTTCAGCAATTCAGTAAATAACTTTTAATCAAATGGATCCTTTCCCCAATGCACTTTCTTTTCCTTAGAGGAGTAACAGATGTGAACTAGGACTAACCATTTATTCAAATCTTATCTTTCTTGTTCCTGAATGGCTTTATGCATTTTGTTTATCTGCTGGCTTAAATCCTGATTAAGCTTATAAATTAATTGAATGACCTTATAATATTTCCTTTCTTACAAAGATACACACACATACACACAAAAACACAAAAGCTTGTTGTATAGAGTGAAAAATAATCGTCTCTTCCAAGATCAAGGAGAGAAGCAACCTAGAACTAAGGAGAAAATTCCTGACAGTGAGAACAATTAACCAGTGGAACAACCTGCCTCCAGAAGTTGTGGGTGCTCCAACACTGGAAGTTTTTAAGAAGAGACTGGACAACCACTTGTCTGAAATGGTATAGGGTTTCTGGCCTGAGCAGGAGTTGGACTGGAAGACCTCCAAGGTCCCTGCCTACTCTATTAATATATCTAGGTACCACTGACTCAATTCCAGCTCCTGGTGACAACATGGACCAACATTTGCCATGCTGATCTGAGTTGGGATTAGTATTCTATTCTTTATAGATGAGCTACAGCCAAAGGCTCCAAAGTTATGTATGCCAGTGTTGTTGTTGTTGTTGTTGCTGTTGTTGTTGTTGTTGTTGTTGTTGTTGTTGTTATTATTATTATTATTATTATTATTATTATTATTATTATTATTATTATTATTATTATTATTATTATTATTATTATTATTATTATTATTATTATTATTATTATTATTATTATTATTATTATTATTATTACCCTGCTACCGATAGAAGAGAATATTTATAGCTCAAGATTGAATTGTGGGTCCTTTTTTTTAATTGTTTTCATTTTTTTAAATTAATTTTCTATTTTTACAATCAAGTACTTAATAGACAACGTGTTGACTGGGACCATTAGTAATTCCATGGTACATATAAGCTTCTTCCAAACTAAATCCAATATTACACCATCCAATGCATCCTCTCTTCTTCCGGTAATAGACATTTTTCCACGCTAAGCAAATAAGTCGCAACGGTCAGTTTATTTAATAGACCAAAGATGAGTAATTCTGGGATTAATATACTACATCTCTTTTACAAGAAGGTGCATGTCCAGAATTGGCTACTTTATTGTCTGAAATTGCTACTGCGTAAGTAGCATAGTATCTAAGGTTTGAAACTGAGAGTTTGCTGAGAATGGAATGGAATGGAATAAATTAGAACAGAACAACAGAACAGAACAGAATAGAATAGAATGCGGAACGGAACAGAACGGAATGGAACAGAACAGAACAGAATAGAATAGAATAGAAAACAGAATGTAGAATAGAATAGAATAGAATAGAAAACAGAATGTAGAATAGAATAGAATAGAAAACAGAATGTAGAATAGAATAGAATAGAATACAGAATGTAGAATAGAATACAGAATGTAGAATAGAATAGAATACAGAATGTAGAATAGAATAGAATACAGAATGTAGAATAGAATAGAATAGAATACAGAATGTAGAATAGAATAGAATACAGAATGTAGAATAGAATAGAATACAGAATGTAGAATAGAATAGAATAGAATAGAATACAGAATGTAGAATAGAATCGAAAACAGAATGTAGAATAGAATAGAATAGAATACAGAATGTAAAATAGAATAGAATAGAATACAGAATGTAGAATAGAATAGAATAGAATAGAATAGAACAGAATAGAAAACAGAATGTAGAATGTAGAATAGAATAGAATAGGAAAGAATAGGAAAGAATAAGAATAGGAAAGAATAGGAAAGAATAAGAATAGGAAAGAATAAAATAAAATAGAATAGACTGAGCCAAAACGTGACTTCCCTGATGATCATCACAAACAGGGAAGTGCAAAACCTTCTCTTCTGTGAATGGGGCTTTTGATTTCTGCTTTGGGCCACATTTTGGAGTTCTCTGGAACTGCGATTTCCCACATACTTTATAAGAACTTTTCTTTTTCCGACACTGAGCTCTTAAACTGTATTTCTTCTCACAGACAGTCTGGAACCGTTCTCCGAGCCGTTCAAATAGTTCCCTCTCAAGGGTTTTGTACAGCCCTTCCATCACAATAATCCATTTAGTGTCTTTTAACATTTATGGTTTCAAGGGATGTCTTCTTTAGCGGTTCAATTCCCTCGAAAGAAAAGCCAAGAACCGCTCCCAAAAATCTATAGAAATCAACTTACGAAACAGCTTGACCACCGCATGTTCCTTTTTCTCACTTTCCGCTAGCTTTATTGACAGGGAAAGAAAGCGCCAGGGCATCAAAGATTTGCTTTTTCATCTTTTGGATCCACTTCCTGCCTACTAGAATCCAGCTAGCCCCAAACCAGTCAATGCTTACCAGCCTGATAAATATTTTTTTGAGTCTGGTTAGGAAAGGGCACGATAAATCCTGAACGAATAATTTAAACTGACATTGGGCCGTTTCAAGGATTCTTGTGGGCATAGAACAACGTTGTCCCTCAGTTTTCCTGCATTGTGTGCTTACTGCTTAGGGGTGAGTAACACCAACAGAGATGTTGCTGTGGGTGCTGGGAAACAAGCACAGCAGCAAAGAGGAATGTTACTTAGGGTGACCAACACAGGGAGACGAGTTGAAACATGGATAAATATATTGATATTATCCACGTAACAAACTAAAAACATATCTCCACTTACAGCAACCCAGGGTCTTTTGATGTATCTTTTTTTGTTTAAAAAAATCTAAACGGGAGTCGAAACAAATTTAATTTGGGAAGGATATACCAAATTATTGGAAACATGGTGACGGCAGCTGACATCCTGGGTTTGGATGCTGGATCTGATGCCCTCTCTAATCCTCGCACATATGGCGTCTTTAAGAAGGACTGGACACAAATCTTGACTCGTTTTCTGCTCCCGGGCTTTGCGCACTAAGGCAAAGGTCGCTAATTAGACAATCAAGACCAGCTATATTGTGACAACATGGACCCTCCATCCAGTCCTGAGCTCTGGAGACAAAGCAACGCTGAGTGATATGTAGATAACTACATTTTGGCAACTTGAGATGAATTCGGTGGATTTTCCTTAGCCGAAAGGCTGTAAAAACCGTCATCAGCAGCTTAATGAGTTCAAATGAGATGCCAATAGTTGGTTATTTTTGGGCAGTAACTTTTATTGATTAGATTAAACAGATAAAATGGATACAAATATACCTAGTAGAAAAATACATATAAAAAAAGAAAATAAAACATATAGAAAGTGAAACTCCTGTAAAAAAGAAAAGGAAAAAAAAATAAGAAAAGACAACTTTTCCTTTCATCCTTAGCAAGTATATTCAACCATAACAATTTAGCACTTCTTAAAGCACAACCAGCTACATCTTCAATCCATTCTTCCTTCCATTTTCTATAAACTCATCTCTAAAACTCCAGGTTAATCTTATTAGTCAGCAAAGACCCAGTCAAAGTGAACACAAACGCTTAACAACAATAAATATATGTATATTCCCACTTCTGTTTAAAACCTAATCCTCCTAAGGCCTATAATAATCAAAATGTAATTCTAATTAACAGTTAAACGTTAGAAAAATTAGAAATTATGAAACGTTACCAGAAATAATAATTGTTTATTTATGTATCAAAAATACGATTATGTTTCAACACGTGCAGCTAGATTGTTAGGTTGCTATAGGAAATAGTCATCTAGCATCAAACTGCTTTTTTGTTGTAGATTGCTAATTTCACCTTTGGAATTAAAATTCTTGTGACTATCTACTCTAGGGACTAAAAATATGACTATTCTACCGTTTGGCATATTAAGGAGAAAAAGTGAAGCCCAGCTATAATATAATTGGTTGCCATGGGGAAAAGTATCATTAAACATTTCATCTAGTGTTAAATGTTTAATTCTAGCAGCAAGCATGAAAACACTCCAGGAAGTCTTAGAAGGTTTTAAATCACAGTTAATGGTAACATCTTAAAAATAAAAATAGTTTACACCTTTAAGCATGAGAAGGATGCTCGGTAGGTATTCGAAATTTGAGCAAAAGAGGTCCAATTAAAAAAGGATCTTAGGAATCC
The DNA here is from genome assembly GCA_023970755.1 of Azemiops feae. Lineage (NCBI taxonomy): Eukaryota > Metazoa > Chordata > Lepidosauria > Squamata > Viperidae > Azemiops > Azemiops feae. The sequence goes on along the minus strand of JALGBA010004135.1, from coordinate 291,605 downwards.
TGTGGTGTGCTCTTTCTTCCTAGCCCCGTAGAAGCTAAAGCTTGCCTTTTCATCAAGCTCTGAAATAAGAATAATAAATAGAAACAAAATTCCCCCCTAAAGATTTAGCACTGATGCAGAATGAATGGCATAAGAATTAAGGACATTATGAAGAAAATAAATTTAACCCCAGGTGGCGTTCTCATCATTGGACCTAAGAAGTCCTCTCGTCCTCAGAAGGCTTGTGAAATCCAAAGCATGGTTTGTGCTAAACCTGAATGGCTCGATATCCAAAATATCAATTCAGTACTTGGATTTGGCCAGTCTAGAGAAAAGAAGGACTAGGGGTGACATGATAGCAGTCTTCCAGTATTTGAGGGGCTGCCACAAAGAAGAGGGGGTCAACTTATTCTCCGAAGCACCAGAGGGCAGGACGAGAAACAATGGTGGGAAACTAATCAAGGAGAGAAGCAACCTAGAACTAAGGAGAAACTTCCTAATAGTGAGGACAATTAACCAGTGGAACAGCTTGCCTTCAGAGGTTGTGGGTGCTCCAACACTGGAGGCTTTTAAGAAGAGATTGGACAGCCACTTATCTGAAATAGTATAGGTTCTCCTGCTATCGTTCATTATATTTAGGAGGCAGAATAAAAAAATAAATAGCTGCACCAGGTAGACCAGACTATTTTGTTTTTGAAAGTGACTATAATAGCAGTTTTTTGAAAATCTTGTTGAACTGGGCGTCTTTCTGTTCTTATCCCCATATAAAGTAGGGAGGTGTTTGAGCTGTTTATTCACATTTTCACCTTGTTTTGAATTTAAGTCTTGTTTTTTCCTCTCCTCATCACTATGGTAACCCAGCTGGCCTATGGTCAAGATCATTTTCCAATCATAATATGATTATTCAGTTGTATTACTCAACTTAGCCTTAATGTTAACTTTGGAATTGAGAAGATACTCAAGACTGGCCTATGGTTCATTTTAACCTATTACCGTTACCAACAATTATTAAATAATGAACAGTCGGTTTTAATCTATCCATCATTTACATATACACATAGCTGACACATTCTTAGCAGACTCTTGGTTCAACTGCAAGGCCAATGACGCAACTTCTAAGTTGTTGTTCTCTTCCCAATATGAAACTCTAGAAATGAATTTTGCTTTCATTTCTAGTTAAAATCATAGCAACCAAATAAAATATATGCGAGAATTGATTGCAAAATCATACAGATGGAGAGAAGGGCAACAAAGATGATTAGGGGACTGGAGGCTAAAGCATATCAGGAACGTTTGCTGGAATTAGGTATGTCTAGTTTAATGAAAAGAAGGACTAGGGGTGACATGATAGCAGTATTCCAATATCTCAGGGGTTGCCCCAAAGAAGAGGGAGTCAAGCTATTCTCCAAGGCGCCTGAGGGCAGGACAAGAAGTAATGGATGGAAACTAGTCAAGGAGAGAAGCAACCTGGAACTGAGGAGAAACTTCCTGACAGTTAGAACAATTAACCAGTGGAACAACCTGCCTCCAGAAGTTGTGAATGCTCCAACACTGGAAGTTTTTAAGAAGAGACTGGACAGCCATTTGTCCGAAATGGTATAGGGTTTCCTGCCTGAGCAGGGGGTTGGACTCGATGACCTCCAAGGTCCCTTCCAACTTTATTATTATTATTATTATTATTAAGTCCAAACGGAGAGACGGTGAACAAAAAGGCTTTTTTTTTAACTGGATGATCTGGTCATGCAATTCACAGCAATAGGAGTTTAATGAAGTCTAAAAGAGCTTATATTAATGGATTACAGAACGGATGGATTATAATTCAGTTTCACTATGGTGGATAATTCCAACCATGTAAAATTTTAATTTATATTTTGAAACAGAATGAGCTCACCAGAAGAAACCCTGCTTCACAACACAGAAGGGCATGTGCTGGACAAATTCATAATCCAATTACATGGTAGCAATTGCTATATTTATTCAAAACCAATATGAGATAACCAGATGCATATATATATATATATATATATATATATATATATATATATATATATATATATATATATATATATATATATATATATATATATATATATATATATATATATATATATATATATATATATATAAACCAGCTATTTTTATGCCAGTAATCTTAGTTTATGTAAGAGGATAACAACTGCATCAGAATTAGTGTTGAGTTTAATGAATGCAACGAGGTAACAGCTAGCTTGCTATAGTAACTAGCGGTAGTTAGTACACTTCAGAAATAAATTTGCATGTGCTTTAGAAACAAATCTGAATCTTACTAAGAAATAATTTCCATTGGAGGAGAAATCAGAAGAGCAATCATCAATTTCACCGATAATCAAGGGTGGCATTTTTCGTTCATTAAAATGTCTGTGCTTCTTCTTCTTCTTTTTTTTTAATATATGTTTTATTGATTTTTAACATAATTACCTTGATATTTGGTAAACAGCGTGTTGTCTGGGTTAGTATTTAAAAAACAATCAAGGACAATTAATTTCTATAATTCTATAGTCCACATTATGGCTTTGCTCGATTTTCTCTTCTTCCAATAATACTCTCTTTTGCCAACCTTAAATTCATACAGTTCTTATTATTTGAATAAATGACAATTAAGTATAAACATTTTGCTCACGTTTCTGCAAATAATAACCACATCAATATCTTTTTCTGATTGATCATCTTGGTTGCCTCGTCATAGATCCTGTTTACAAAGCTCTTATTTAAATTTGTTTCCCCCACAATATTCAAAGCATTCTTAACTGGTGTAAGATTTTCTCAAAATTAGTTGCCGTTAAATATTTAAGTCTTTTTTTCCTCATACAAGCCATCCCAACATTTTTACATTTCTCATATCTTAAAAAAACAGAAAAACAGAAAAACAAAGAAAACATTTCTTTTATATAAACCATCCCAACATTTTTATATGTCTCGTATCAATGTCTGTGCTTCTTTTGCGACTCTTTCTGAGGGTTTGAGAACCACGTGGCGTTTTATTTCCGTCTTTCTGCAGAAGGCAACTTAAAGTCTCTACAATCCATTGAAAGCCATATTGCTGGCAATGGGTGGGCTCCAATAATGCAGATAAAACATATTAGCAGCCACAAGATGTACCCGCGTATTAAGCAGTGGCGCCATCCATCTCCTTTTGCCCTAAAGAGAAGGGATGTAGCGTTGCCTTTTGCCATACACCCTCAGTCTGCAGTTCTTTGTACTTCGAATCCATTGTGTGCTTAGCCCTTTTACCATGCTCAGATGCTTTCCAAAGAGAAAGTGGCATTTGCATCAGTAGATGAAGGTTATCGGGGTTTCTAAAGAGCGGTTACTAGACCCGTCTCACCCACAGGCAGGTGATGCTTTTAACGCTAGCTCTTTAATGGGCTTCCCTGCTCTTAGGATATCTAGGTCAAGAGCTATTTATGCAAACTGTCACAAAGAGAGGGGAAGTTTCCCATCCTAAGGGGCATTTGGGATTAAAAAGGGACAGACAATCCCGGTGATAAAAGTTAGTCAAGGTCTTGAATGTCGTCTTTGGAATTTTTCTGTTTTGTTTTTAAATTGAATAGGAAAAAAGAATGAATCCAATCTTTGAAAGGTTGCTAATTTGGAATAAATTGTGTGGTTGATTTGCTTTCTCTCTCCTGATATGCAAAAAAACCATAAAAATAGCAGCCTATCGTTGTGTAAAAATTACAAAGGGTAGTTTAATCTCACCTTTGTTTTTACTTTGCAGTGCATCAGATTATAGAGTTAGGGTGGGAAGAACTCCACCAGAGTCTATCACAGCGATGGCGAAACTTTTAGAGACTGAGTGCCCAAACTGCAACCCCAAACCCACTTATGCATCGTCAGGTGGGTGTGGCCCATTGGCTGGGTGTGGCCAATTGGGTGGGCATGGCCAATTGGGTGGGCATGGCTGCAGTGATAACGGCAGACAGGGTGGGACTAAAAAGTTCAATCAATCAATTCCAACTTTGCAAGATCTTTTTTTTTCCCGCAAGAAGTTGAAATTGACTGATTGAACCTTTTTTTTTTTTTTGCACACGGCGGTGGTGGCCTAAAGTGAAAAGGTTTTATAAAACCCAGCTGAAGGCCTAGGACTGGGGCAACAGCATGCGTGCCCACAGAGAGGGCTCTGAGTGCCGCCTCTGGCACCCGTGCCGTAGGTTCGCCACCACTGGTCTATCATATACCATATACAATATACCATATACCATATATATCATATATCATACATCCTACATCATATATATCACATATTATATATCTGCATCGTGCATTATACATCAGAGCCCTGGTGGCACGGTGGTTAAAGTGTAGTATTGCAGGCTGACTCTGCCGACTGCCAGCAGTTCGATCCTGACCAGCTCAAGGCTGACTCAGCCTTCCATCCTTCTGAGGTCGATAAAATGACCCAGATTGTTGGGGGCAAATAGGTTGACTCTGTAATCCACTTAGAGAGGGCTGTAAAGCACCGTGAAGTGGTATATAAGTCTAAGTGCTATTGCTATGTGTGCGTGTGTATATATATATTCACATCACTTTGGTGATGATATTGTCACACTTGATCTTACCTCCCTTCCCTTCTCCTCCCCCTGTCATGTGATGATATGAGAGGTCAAGCAAGGCTAGATCAAGATCCAAATTTGGAGCCTAAAAGTCCTGAGTAGGCAGACGTTATCTTTTTTTTCTTCATTTGCCCAATAGGAGACAGATTAATGCCCATAATTGCTTGGATAAAAATGTGCTAAGAGGTGTATTTTGAAAGACTTCTCAGTCCAGCGAAGACTCGTACTGTGATATCAGCTCTTGTGATCTGCTAGAAGCAGCTTCTGCAGAAAAAGTTGGATCATAACTGCCGGTGGTGAAAGCAGACTACTTAATAACCAGAAACATGTGGTAGAAATTATTGCTGGAGTGATAAAAGCCGATTGTTAGAGGTGACTCTTTTCAGCTTTCCTGGGGTTTTGTGCTGTAAGAGTGACATTTAGAAACTAATTAAGAAGCCATATTCCCAAGCATTCAGAATGCTCTTTTAGCCGTATGTGGCCATGTTTTTTTTTTAATCAAGTCCTATAATTAAGCTCTTTGATTGGCATAAGATTGGAAGGCGTTTGATGTGTAGGTAACAACCTGGTTTGTTTTGGAATCAGAAATGGGGATTAAAAACCTAGGCTGTCTCCTGGAAGTCTGTGCTTTCAGCTGTGATGGAAATGAGCCCAAAAGAAACATCAGCTCTTGTGTGTGTGTGTGTTGGAATAAAATCTGGGATATTTGTTGCAGCAGATTTTAAAAAGCCGTCTGGACGCAGAGTGAGATATGGAATTAATAAACCACACTCTATTATTCTCCTGCCTTTTTGCTACGTCTCAGCTTAGTTATTAATTGATATTACCCATAATTGTTTGCCTTCATGGATTCTGGTCATCAAGTATTTGGTTTCACATATCCATACATGTGGCTGGATTGACATATACTAAACATGAAAAGAATGCAAAGATGCTGCATTTGCAGAGATAAGGAGCACCTGCCTGTGATGGTGTTTAAGGGATGGGCACCTGTCTGTTCTTAAAATCAATTAAATACCAAGCCATGAGGGATTGGTACCTAAGCATCGCCTGCTAAGCCCTTGCATGGAACAGTCCCAAAGATGCTTTTTCATGAGGCAACTGGACTTTCTTGTTTTTCTTTGAAGACATTTCACTTCACTCACCCAAGAAGCTTCGTTAGCTCTGACTGGATGGTGGGGAATGGAAGGATTTATACTCCTTGCAGACAGCTGGTCATTTGCATCCTTTTAGAGCGTCATTGAAGCCACTTGGAGGTTTGTCTGTGTCCTCAGGGTCACCTGAGTGGTGCAAATGGGTGTGGAGCCTTCTTGGAACTGCTGAAAGGATTGGGTTGTTCCAAGAAGGCTCCACACCCATTTGCACCACTCAGGTGACCCTGAAGACACAGGTAAAGCTCCAGGTGGCCTCAACGACTCTCTAAAAGAAGGCAAATGACCAGCTGTCTGCAAGGAGTGTAAATCCTTCCATTCCTCACCATCCAGTCAGAGCTGAAGAAGCTTCTTGGATGAGAAGCGAAACGTTTTCAAAGGAAAAACAAGAAAGTCCAGTTGCCTCTTGAAAAAAAAGCACCTTTGGGACTGACAGTGAGAATATTAATCAATGGAATAATTGCTTCCTGGGTTTGTTGGTGCTCCATCACTGGAAGTTTTCAACAGTGGACTGGGCAATCATTTGACCAGGATGGAGTAAGGTGTCCTGGCTTGAGCAGGGGGTTGGACTAGAAGACCTCTACGGTCCCTTGCAGCCCTATGAGTCTATGTTCTTCCGTCTATGTGAAAGAGAAAACATAGAACCTGAATGCAACTCTTTAAAGCATATATCTCTGAGGTTTGGCAAGTTGTCCTTTCCAACAGCTCCCTGATTCTGTGCAAAGGATGTTTGGCAGATGTTTGTGAGGAGTGGCAAACTTAGTTATTTCTTGATTGCCTTGCCATCTTTCTCCTAACCATCTATACAGATAGCAGATGTTAAATGCGATTATAGGACAGGGACGTGGCTGTTCTGTAACATCCCTGGTAAAAGAAGAGTCTTTCTCAGCAGGTGAAAAGGGAGGTAAAGTAGAAGGTTATCATAGAAAAGCACCAGGCAAAGCAGAGATTATGAACGGGAGAGAAGGAAATATTAAGAGTTCATTGTATCTTAGAGAAATGGGAGCATGCCACGCTCCCCAATATATCTGGGATTGTAAATAAGCAGTCCAGTTCAAATAGGAGATAAAGCTGAAATCAAAACAAAACAAGGTAACTGTCCAGCTTAATCTGTAAAGCTCTCACTTCTAGATATTCTAGTCCAGGGGTAGGCAACCTTGGCTCTTTTATGACTCGTGGACTTCAACTCCCAGAATTCCTGAGCCAGCATGGGGGAACTATGCCCCCCTCATGACTCGTGGACTTCAACTCCCAGAATTCCTGAGCCAGCATGGCTCAGCTTGGAAACCTCTCCCTTTCCCCTCAGCATGGCTGGCTCAGGAATTCTGGGAGTTGAAGTCCACGAGTCATAAAGCAGCCTAGGCCTAGGCCAGGGGTAGGCAACCTTGGCTCTTTTATGACTCGTGGACTTCAACTCCCAGAATTCCTGAGCCAGCATGGCTCAGCTTGGAAACCTCTCCCTTTCCCCTCAGCGTGGCTGGCTCAGGAATTCTGGGAGTTGATGTCCACGAGTCATAAAAGAGCCAAGGTTGCCTACCCCTGTAAATCTAGTCTTTAATAGATAAACCTTCAGCATATCTAGAATTTTCTTAGGCCCATGTATCCTGTCCTGGAGACATATCGGCTTCAGTTAATGACCAAGCAGTTTTTATTTCAAGTTTCAAGTCCACAGATGTTTATTCTGTATAACAGGGAAAAAAAAAAAACCCTCAGTGGGGCGTAGCTCGCAGCTGTAAATTTACATTTCCTTCCGCAAAGACTGCAGATCTGTCTTCAAAGGCAGGGGGTAAAAAATAGCTGATTAGTCAAACTTTGCCCATCTTTTTTCTTCAAAAGCCAATCAAGCATCAAAGGAAGCCAGCCCAGCCTTTCCTTTTGTGCTAATTGGGAGGAAGAGGCAAAACAGCATACAAAACTCAAGTCGTTGCATCTAACTAAGGGTTAAAAGGGATAGTCTCGTTTGCTCTCCAGCGGCAGATGTTTTGAGTGACTCTGAAATCTGTGAAGCGTAATGCGCATTGCATTGCTGCTTCGTGGATTTTATGATTGCTGCTTTTTCTGAATTAAACATCGAAGGAGACCTCTGCACGATCGTGTGGCAGAGTGTTGCCTTTTTAGTCCCACAGAAAGGTGATGGCTAAAAAAAAAAAAATGCTCCCTCTGCCAAAATCTTACGCCCAAGTCCTTTGTGAAGGAAAGAAACCCTTTGCTCTTTCTGCAGTCTATTTTTTCTGGAGACACTTTCTAGTAGGTCAGACAGGGAAGTAAAAAAAAGTCAATAAATCCTGGAAGAAGCTAATGACAGGCTGCTGTCAAGAAAACTGCAAGCTTGGGTCTATTAAGTCACAACGAGTCATTAATAATTCTAACAATGTTTATCCCTTTTGACTGGCACCATTGAATGGGACCTGATGTATATATTCAGGCTGCCAAACTCAAATTCATTGACAATGGAACACATGTTAATAATCTACAAACGCTGAATGGAATTCAGGAAATGTCAGTTTTAAGCAAATAAGATATAAAGTGAACAACAACTGCCTAATCCTTGGGAAGGACTCAACAGTAGGGGAACAAAACTGTCCAGTCCAAACATCTGACTCATCGTGTGGCGAACCATAATAAAAATAAAATTAAAAACAGTAGCTGTTAATATAAAGGCAAAGTAACAGAATGGCTCTTGCAACTCTTGGGTTTACAAGAGCTGAGTCAAGGAATTTACCCAAAAGATTTCAGAGGTGGAACCGGACATCCGAAAGTATTTCAGAGATGACTGAAGTTCAGGATCTTTATCAGTAAATAAATCCCATGAATTCCAAAGGAAATAACTCTTCAATAGCATATTGATTTATTCCCCAATGCCCAGCCACTTCAAAACCAATGGAACATCGGTAGAGAGAAAGTTTAAAGACACAATTCATAAAAGGGTTATCTTTCTCTTAAAATGTCAGTTTTGATATACTTCTTAACAATCATCTTTGCTCACTCGTTGTAATGGATTTTTAGAACTTTATTGGAATTGGAACTGCATACTGGAAAATAAGGACCCCCATATGCGGTCCCACCAAAATGATACCATGCTCAATACCAGGTATTATATATGTTTTGCTGTAGTTTAGCAGCAAAATTTATTTTCCAAAGCACCAGAAAGCAAGACAAGAAACAATGGATGGAAACTAACCAAGGAGAGAAGCAACCTGGAATTAAGGAGAAACTTCCTAACAGAGAGAGGACAATTAACCAGTGGAACAGAAGTTGCCTTCAGAAGTGGTGGGTGCTCCATCACTGGAGGTTTTTAAGAAGACTGGACAGCCACTTGTCTAAAATGGCATAAGGTCTCCTGCTTGAGCAGGGGGCTGGACTGGAAGACCTCCAAGGTCCCTTCTAGCTCTATTCTGATTCCGATTCGAACAGGAGAATTTGGGTGAAAGACTCAGTGTTGTTTTTTAGGTCCCAGGGGAAACTGTAAATATTGCCCATACCCGACCTAGCTATTAGAAAGTCCATTCCAAAGAGATGGTTAAAGCCAGCAGGGACAAATTGGTAAATTGACAATATTGAATTGATGGTAGAGAACTGAATGAAATTACAAACTCTTTTATGCAATGACAGCACCATTCAGGACCATGGACAGTGGCAGATGTCCCTTGCAGTTTGACATTCTTTCCATCCACAAGAAAAGATGGTTGTTTCAGAGCCATTTAAAGTCAATCAATGCCTTAACACAGGGATCTTCAAACTTGGCCCTTTTATGACTTGTGGACTTCAACTCCCAGAATTCCTCAGCCAGGCACGTGTGCCTGGCTGAGGAATTCTGGGAGTTGAAGTCCACAAGTCATAAAAGGGTCAAGTTTGAAGACCCCTGCCTTACCACCTAGTGGGTGATTCATCTCTAGCTGATTCAGCTGTTTAATGGGCCTCTGTGTGATTTGTCATTAAAGCTCCTGGAGAGATAGAGATTCTGCTTAGGGTTTATCGTTCAGATCCAGGATGACAAAAAAAAAAAAAAAAAAAAATCCTTGCAGGCTGCCAAGGACCAATTATTATTTTTCTTCTTCTGAACCAGAAGCCTTAGTTTAACCTGGTGAGAGTCTTTATCTGGATCAACAAATTGCCTTCCAGTTGAATGTCTGAAAAACATATTTACAGGGAGCTTAGCAGGTGTGTAAATTAAACATTATTGTTTGCTTTTTTTGCACCTAGAAGAAAATGTCACGCCAGCATTGTATCTTGATTTTATGTTCGGTCCCAACTAACTAACCAGGACAATAATTCTGCAGAGCTTTTATGCTCCGTTCAAATGAAAGGAAAAGAATAAAGTAAAATCATAACTATTCATTCCAGGGGGGGGAAACAAAATCAAAGTAATAATAATAATAATAATAATAATAATAATAATAATAATAATAATAATAATAATAATAATAATAATAATAATAATAATAATAATAATAATAATAATAATAATAATAATAATAATAATAATAATAATGTTGGAAGGGACCTTGGAGGCCATCTAGTCCAACCCCCTGCTCAGGCAGGAAACCCTACACCATTTCGGACAAATGGCTGTCCAGTCTCTTCTTAAAAACTTCCAGTGTTGGAGCATTCACAACTTCTGGAGGAAGGTTGTTCCACTGGTTAATTGTTCTCACTGTCAGGAAGTTTCTCCTTCGTTCTATGTTGCTTCTCTCCTTGATGAGTTTCCATCCATTGCTCCTTGTCCTGCCTTCAGGCGCTTTGAAAAATAGCTTGACTCCCTGTTCTTTGGGGCAGCCCCTGAGATACTGGAAGACTGCTATCATGTCCCCCCTTGTCCTTCTCTTCATTAAACTAGACATACCCAATTCCAGCAACCGTTCTTCATACGTTTTAGCCTCCAGTCCCCTAATCATCTTTGTTGCTCTTCTCTGTACTCTTTCTAGAGTCTCTTTTTACATCGGGTACGCTAAATTTTGCTAACCTGGAGGAAGACACCTGTCCAAAAATGGTGTCTAACTTGGCAGGAAGAGGCTGGGTAACTGCCAGGTATTCTCCCGCAGGAGAGCGTGCTTTCTGTCCTCCCAACATTAAATAGAATTAAAGGGAAATTAGTTCAGCAGGTGGTGTATAGCACAAACATACTGCGCCACTAAAAGGTAGTTCATACTCTTAATATAAGGGGAGGGGGGGAAGGAAATATGCAGTGCCCCAGAAAACCAGAAATCGACTATTTGAACGTCTAAATTTTATGAGATTTGGAATTCTCAAACATTTTTAGCAGGCTAATGGAAAAATCCATGCATTGCTCAGGTTCATCACGACTCTGCATTGTCTTTAGATTTTAGTTTATTCCCTAACTGGTTAAAAAGTAGCTGACGTCTATTTTTATAAGTGAATCCCTGTGAAGAAAAGACCTTCAAAAACAATTGCCCCTATTCTGCAGCCGCCTAGGTTTTGAATAATACATGGTGTTTAACTAGGTTAGAATAATCCAGTTCATTCATAAGAGTCTGAATTTAGTAGCGCCTATGTATAATTGAGGGTATCTAAAGATAGATTCATAAATCCGAAAGGACAAGTAAGGTTAATTAAAGAACTAATATGTTATAATAGGAGGCCTGCATCTCTGAGCTTTCTGTCCACGCAATAAAGGAGTAAAATGAATATTTGTTTTGCTTCTGTGGAAAGCAAATGAAAGAGGGTGACCCAAGAGTCTTCCAATCAAGAGAAAGCACATCCAAAACGAGGAACAATGAGTTAGCTTGTTCTTCTCCTACTGCCCCATTGGATCAGTGGGCTAAAAGGTACAGATAATTTATGCTGCTGAATGTGTACCTTCAAAATAACCACAAAAACCCAGTGAAGAATGTCCTCAAATCACATTTAGAAAGGCCTGTGTTGCCTTAGTTGGGTCACATATTTTGTGCAGGTCTGGTTTAAACCTCTCTTACATAGCTGCCACTGCTATATGTTGAGCCATGAAATAGAAAAAATAAGGCAATTCTTGAGAAACTAAAATTGTCTCTGGAAAGAATTGGAAATAGAATATCACTCTACATTTGCAACGGCCCAAATACAGCAGTTCCTTTACTCCCTTATTCACCAAAGCAGCACATCTTTTGGAATTATGGGACAAGTGCATGGAAGGAGGAGGAGGAGGAGGAGGAGGAGGAGGAGGAGGAAGAGGAGGAGGAGGAGAAAGCATTAAGACTTATTTTAGTGAGTCATCACCTTAAAACAATGCCCTTTCCCTTCAGTCTTGCATTCTACTGAGTATAAGCAAATAATCCACAAGGAGACAAATTAAAGCCCCATAGATCCTTGGGTAGCAGATGCTGCGTGTTTTAGACTGCAACTGTCATAATCTCTGGAAATTAGAGGGCATCAGATTTTGGGAAACTGCCTAAGGACATTAGGGGATATTGTAATCCTGGACTTATTTGGCTCTTAATATAAATCTTTCATCTTAATGTACAGTAACTAGTTGAATACTGCAACCAATTTTGGTCACCACACTACAAAGAAGATGTTGAGACTTTGGAAAAAGTTCAGAGAAGAGCAACTAAGATGATCCAAGGCCTGGAGACCAAAACATATGAAGAACGGCTGCGGGACTTGGGTTTGGCTAGTCTAAAGAAAAGAAGAAATAGGGGAGACATGATAGCAGTCTTCCAATATTTGAGGGGCTGCCAGAAAGAAGAGGGGGTCAAATTATTCTCAAAAGCACCCGAGGGAAGGACGAGAAACAATGGTTGGAAATTGCCCAAAGAGAGACGCAACCTGGATTTAAGGAGAAACTTCCTAACAGTGAGGACAATCAACCAGAGGAACAGAAGTTGCCTTCAGAAATTGTAGGTGCTCCATCACTGGAGGTTTTTAAGAAGAGGCTAGACAGTCACTTGTCTGAGATGGTATAGGGTCTCCTGCTTGGGCAGGGGGCTGGATTAGAAGACCTCCAAAGTCCCATCCAGGTCTATTCTATTCTGTTCTACTCTACTCTACTCTACTCTACTCTACTCTACTCTACTCTACTCTACTCTACTCTACTCTACTCTACTCTACTCTACTCTACTCTATTCTCTGTTCTTTTCAGCATGTATGATGATGGCTGAAGAGGGGCAAATCCATAGTAGTAATTCCAGGACTCACTTGAGAGGTATTTACATTACTCAGACTGAGGAACAAACACTGGAATATCACACTGCTGGATTTTAATCTAGGCAGAGTGAATTAATCAGTAATTTTAAACAAACTATATCTGAAGCTCAGACTGTCCTTTAACCCATTTTTCTCTTTCGTTGGTGTATCTAGCAGCATCATAGCATATACTATTATTGTAGCAAATACTCCACAATGCCTTTAAACAGTGGACAAGAGGAAACCATCAAAAGTCAAATGAAGGGAATAAATGATGGTGGTTTGAAGCCTGCACCATCTCTGCTCTTAACCAGGTCTTTCTGAAGTGAAAATAAAATGACACCAAGGGCTACCAACCTCTCGGGCACAGGTTGACTACCTCAGCCCCAAATAATACATTTTTTCTTCTCCTTTCTGAAGGACATCCTAGCATGACCTAATCCATGTAGAGAGAAGATTTGGTCGGGTTCTGACAAGATAAGCTGTAGTGAGTTCTACTGATCTCCGCAGGATAATATTAAGGACATAGTTAATTCTTCCCATAATATTAACAGGGCTGAGAGAAGTTAAATCCTCAGTAGGCTTAGGAGATGGATTATAAACTCTCCTTCCAGCTTGCACATATACTATAACTAATACTATAACTGCACCGAGGCTCCATAGCAAATAGCAAATTTTGTTTTCCTGACCTCATATTCTTGACTTTGTGCATAGAGAAATCATACAAATTGAATATATATGCATGCAAGTGGAAGATTTTTCCCTGTTACTCAATGACGTGCCTATCACGATGGAGCCATTTTGAGTTTTGTTGGTGGAGGGAAGAAAAAAAAAATAGCATTTTTAGTTTCTTCTTTTTCATGAATTTCTTCAGTTCTTTAATAGTCCTTTTTCAGGCTGAGCAACAGAACCATAATGTGAAATACTAGCATATGCACAGAAGGTAGAAATCTGAGATATGAGATTTTGTTATATCTCTTAGTTTTAACTTTATATTTCATATATATATATATATATATATATATATATATATATATATATATATATATATATATATATATATATATATATGTGTGTGTGTGTGTGTGTGTGTGTGTGTGTGTGTGTGTGTGTGTATTTGACATTCTATCCCCCGGCGCCGAGCAGGATGAGCAGGAGCGATCCGACACTCTATCCCACAGCGCTAACACACATGCCAAAGGAACAATAGCAACTGGAGAGGAGATGACAACTTTGGAGATGGCCCCTTTAAGAACAAGGCGCCTGACGCTGATGAGAGGACCGACGACTAGGTCAAGAGCCCGGGCGCAGAAACAGCCAGTCATATAAGAACGGACTCCCAAATCTCACATTTTATGCTCTGACGATGTCGGCAGTGTGGCCGACGAAAGCTAAGCTTTGTAAATTAAACAGTCTTTGTTTAAGATTTTTATCCTGGTGATCGTTAATATTTATTTGGCTTACGATATATATATATATGTCATAAAGCAAATAAATAAAAGCGATCTCCGGGATAAAAATCTTAAAACAAAGATTGTTTAATTTACAAAGCTGAGCTTTCGTCGGCCACACTGCCGACATCATCAGAGCATATAACGTAGAATTTGGGAGTCCGTTCTTATATGACTGGCTGTTTCTGCACCCGGGCTCTCGACCTGGTCATATGTATGTGTATATATGTATGTGTGTGTGTATGTATGTGTGTGTGTGTGTGTGTGTGTATGTATATGTATATGTATGTATGTGTATATATATATGTGTGTATATATGTATATATATATGTATGTGTGTATGTATATATATATATATATATATATATATGTATATGTATATATGTATATGTAGGTCTTTGGTAATTCGGGTTTTCTCCCGTGTAAAATTGGAAGTGTCTTGGTGACACTTCTAGAAGCACGAGGCCGAAGAGACACCAGCCTGAAGATGACGAATGAGACTTCGTCGAAACGTCACCAAGACACTTCCAATTTTACACGGGAGAAAACCCGAATTACCAAAGACCTACATACAAACACCCGTGAAAACCTCAGAAAACATATATGTATATATATATATATATCATCTCTGTCTATATATATATGTGTGTGTGTATAATTTTCTGTAAGTAACCAAACATTTCTGTTTTCTAGATTCCCCCCCCCTTTTGGACATTTTTGTTTTTACTCATTTGGCTAAATTAACTGATTTGTTTTTAAGAGAAACTAACCGAGGAACGCTTTTCCCCCCCGCTGATCTTGTTCTACTGTATTATATCTCAGAAAGTGCTTTTCAGAGGTCACAGCATAATAATATAGAGTAATCAGGTTCCCAGCAGCTGCGTTTCTTTCCCATAAAATGTTAAGCCTTCCAGATATCACCTAGCAAAACAAATTATAGTATAGAAGGGTTTCGGAGTGGGGGGGGGGAGCAGAACATCTGTTACAGATTAGAGAGAAAAAAATGTTTCTGGTTTATGGGATATTTGCCAAGAAATAAAGACAGTAATTCGTTTTGAAAATGAAACAACTTGAAATTTATGTCTTCAAAAATATATTTCAGAGGCCTTTTCAGCCTTTGAAAACGTTACTTCGAGTCTGCAGGTTAATTGTTATGAGCATTTGTTGGGAAACATTCGTTTTCTAGCTACTGAAATATTTTCAGATTGATTCTTTCCTGTTGCCTCCATCCATCCTCCCATCCATCCCTCCATCCATTCATGCATCCCTCCCTCCCTCCCTCCTCCCATCATCCATCCCTCCATCCATTCATCCCTCCCTCCATTCATCCCTCCCTCCATCCCTCCCTCCCTCCCTCCATCTATCCATCCATCCACCAATCATCCATCCATCTATCCCTCCATCCATCCTCCCATCATCCATCCCTCCATCCATCCACCAATCATCCCTCCATCCACCATCCATCTATCCCTCCATCCATCCTCCCATCCATTTTTGTATTCTGGGTCTCCTGGGTCTTTTGGTTTACTTAAAATGTTTTGGAGGGCTTTCCTTGGGTTTGTGTGTTCTGGTAAATCCCATGTGGTTGTGATAGCCTGTTGAGATGTTTTTGATGCACGGCAGTGTTATCCTGTTCACAGCTGTAGGGAGTTGAGTGGTGCGTTCCTTTTTACATAGAGAGTGCCAATGAAGGGGTCAAGAGAAAGTGACGATTGGATGGAGTTGCTGAAATTCTAGAAAGAAAAAAGTCCAAAGTTTAATGCCAAAAATCAGCGTGCAAGCAGTGGATGGAAGCAAGTGTCAACCGTCCATCTAGCAAACTCAAAATCAAGGAATCTTCAAGGCTTTGAAATGCCATAAAAAACAAAACTTTATTGAGTACACATCTCAGAACGGAAGAAGTGAAACCAACTCTAGTTTTCCCGCACTGTTAACATGAACATATTTAACATTTAAAGGTTATCCCATAAATTGTCAACCGTCCGGCTAGCGAATTCAACACTTAAGAAACTTTACAGCTTTCAGGTGCCATAATAGATGAAGTTTATTGAATACACATCTCGGTACTGAAGAAGCGAAACCAACTCTAGTTTTCCCATGCTAAAATCTGGTCAGTTAACAATAGCTTTCCATAACCTCCACCCACCAAGTGTTCACGTTGCCCAGACACACTTCCTTGGATTGTTATGAGAACGGATCCACTTCTCCGTTAGACACCTGCTGTTGTGACCTTGGTTCTCATGGTCCGTGGACGGCTTCTTAGAATTCCCATGTTTTCTCCCCTCCCCCTCCTGTTTCTATGGCAAGTTGAATACCGATAGAAGTTAGCAGGCCTCTTAGCAATTCAACCTTGACAGCAAGTATAGAAAAGTATGGAGAAAAGGTAATGAACGATTTTGGGTAAATTCACATTTTTTCCCCTTCTTTTTCTTATCTCATACCTTTAATTGGCTTGCCATGCTATTTTTTACTCCGTTCTGACCTCTACCTGACATTGCTTACCTCAAAGAAGAATAGCTGGAGAGTAAATTTGTGTGTATAATATTGATTTTCATCCATTCAGACTCTTTGTTCTCCTTCACCATGGGAAGTTAGCCGGAAACGAGGGGGGGGGGAAGATGCGTTCAGCTGTCAAATTTCATTCTGATGTCCCTGAGTTAAATGGGCTATAAGCAAAGGCCTTAAAAATGGCCCGTTGCATTGAGCATTCCTTTTTGGGTTTTTTTGTACAGTTCAGGCATCACTTCTTGATCTTTTTTCAATCCCAGTATATTTCTTCTGGGAAATAGGGGATTGAAACTAAAGTTTTGCTTAATTTCGGAGGCTCTGAGCACTCTAGGGGCAATATTGAGGGCAGCACAATGGTGAATAGAATGTGAAGGATGTGTGTATATGATGTCTGTTCTTATTTGTGGTTTTTACTTATGTGTAGTGTGCACTGTGGACAGCACTTAATTTTTGTTGTGAGTTACACAACGACAATAAAGATCTATTGTATTGTATTGTATTGTATTGTATTGTATTGTATTGTATTGTATTGTATTGTATTCTATTCTATTCTATTCTATTCTATTCTATTCTATTCTATTCTATTCTATTCTATCTCTATCCTTATCCTTATCCTTATCCTTCTATTCTATTCTGTTCTATTCTATTCTATTCTATTCTATTCTATTCTATTCTATTCTATTCTATTCTATTCTATTCTATTCTATTCTATTCTATTCTATTCCATTCATTTTCCTCAAAGCAGGTTTTTCTACCCCATTATGCCTATGGGCTTATAAACCAAATACTTCTCACAACTCTTTTAATGATCTACTGTATATATTTGTGTTTGTAGAAAGGTGATTCCCATTTTGATCTAACACATTGAATTTTCATTCCATCATTTGAAATCAAGGCCTGATTGTTCATTACTGTATCACTTCACACCATTCCGAGTTCTACCTATGGAAGCTTTGATACGTGTAAACCCAGACTTAGGCAAAATATTATTCTACTACTTACAAGTATCTCGCATTCAGTAAGATTAACACACTTGTATAATAACATGGTCTCTGTATATATAGTATTAAGTATTGTAAAGCTCTGTGTAATGCTTTTGAAGTATTTTCCTATATATTCTCATAAAAATCACAAAAGCACCTATATTTAAAGAAAACATCAGCATCCATCTGATGTTTATACCTACGATTTCTAGAATGAATGGAAATGAATGTGCTTTATTTAGAATAAATTATTTATTATTTAGAATAAATACATCATTATAAAAATTGCTCTTGACGTTATAAATGCAAAAGAAATATCTCAAACCAACTATCGATTTGCAACTGCCATTTTTTTTTTTAAAAAAAACTGAAAATAATTTATTTCTGCCCATTTTATTTTCAGGCTAAATTGAATGAGACTGCTGTGATACTAGAATAAATTATGTAGCTTGAAAGGAATTCTGGCATATCATAAAGAATCCCTGAAAAGATTATCTGGAGATAAAGTCTTCCCTTTTAGATATTGTCTTCACCAGGCTGTATCTCATACCCATCCATTTCAGCCATGCTCAGTCCAGGAGATAATTTAACAAAAATATCCACAAAATACCTAGTTTTGAAAAATGAAAGATGGCATTGGGAGATATTTGTGGGAAATGTATAAATGTGAGTCTGTTACAGAGAGTGGGGCCCTCCGATATCACAGTCTGTAATTTCCTAACAGGATGGTCATGTAGAAATACGGGGAAGGATGGGTCAGTGGTTAAAGATGCTGGAAAGCTCACAGCCCGGGTTTGAGTCCTGAGCGCTGCTCGATGGGGTGAGCTCCCGTCACTTGCCCCAGCTCCTTCCCACCTAGGCAGTTTGAAAGCATGCCAGTGCGAGTAGATAAATAGGTACCACTTGGGTGGGAAGGCAACGGTGTTCCGTGGGCCTTGACGTACAGTCATGGCATATGACCATGGAAGAGTCTTCAGACAACACTGGGTCCCTCGGCTAAGAAACAGAGATGAACATTGCCTCCTAGAGTCTGACATGATTGGGCCCGGGAAACCTTTATTGGGGGAAATGCCTCTCTTGAAACCTGTTCCTATGAGAAATGTCTAATGGGGTCCTTGGTGCTCTCTGAGCTTGGTTGTTTTCTTGCAGACGTTTCATTACCCAACTAGATAACATCATCAGTGCTAGAAGGGAGTGCAGTTTGCAGGGAGGAGGAGGAGGGGGAAGAGGAGGAGGAGGAGGAGGAGGAGGAGGAGGAGGAGGAGGAGGAGGAGGAGAGAGAAGAAGGACTGTAGGGTCCTGTGTCACTGAGCTTGCTTGTTTTCTTGCAGTCGTTTCATTACCCAACTATGTAACGTCATCAGTGCTAGAAGGGAGTGGAGTTTGCAGGGAGAGGAGGAGGGGGAAGAGAAGAGGAGGAGGAGGAGGAGGAGGAGAAGGAGGAGGAGGAGGAGGAAAAGAAGGACTGTAGGGTCCTTGGTGCTCACTGAGCTTGCTGTTTTCTTGCAGTCGTTTCATACCAACTATGTAACGTCATCAGTGCTAGAAGGAGAGTGGAGTTTGCAGGGAGGAGGGGGAAGAGGAAGAGGAGGAGAGGAGGAGGAGGAGGAGGAGAGGGAGGAGGAGGAAAAGAAAGACTGTAGGGTCCTTGGTGCTCACTGAGCTTGCTTGTTTTCTTGCAGTCATTTCATTACCCAACTAGGTAACATCATCAGTGCTAGAAGGGAGTGGAGTTTACAGGGAGGAGGAGGAGGAGGAGGAGGAGGAGGAGGAGGAAGATGAGGACAAGGACGAGGACGAGGATGACGACTGTGGGGTCCATTTCTGAAAGAAAAAAAAACAAGCCCAGAGAGTGCCAAGGCCCTCAACAGTTCAACCCCAAGCTCCAAATATTCTCCTTTAAATGTCTATCTCCAATTAACGTGATTAATATCGATCCCACAAGGGAAGGCTAGCTACCTTAACTGATGGACTTGCCATTATACTTACAGGGGGCAGCAAACGGTCAACTACCAGGTTTCATTCTCATATTAGCACTAGTGGACCTAACGTGGATTTTCTGCCTCTTGAACTGCAATTGCTTTGGGGTGTGTCAGGTTGCATAGCTTTTAAACACGTCCCTTAGCTTTGTCAAGCCTGGTGTGCAATCCCTCCCTTCTGCTAAGCAGAAGACAGTTAAAATGGCAGGACCGAATTTCACGTCCCTTCCTGTTCCTTCGTTCCTTTGAATGATAAATGCTTTGACGCGGCAAAGGGGAATGACCGCATTTTTTTTTCTTATTCTTTTACAGGTTGTTTTAGTCTTTGCTCTTAGCATTGGTGCTCTTGTAATATACTTCATAGATTCGTCAAAGTAAGTATTTTGAGATTTTTTCCTCCACCTTTCGTTAATGCAATTATGAGATTTTATTCTTGGCTTCATTCTTCATTCTTTGACTTCAGCTCAAAGCCTTACATTTATCATCTGCATGTAAGTCAAGATCCATTAAAACAGGGGTCCCCAACCTATGGTCCATGGCCCAATACCAGGCTGTGGCCTACTGACCACCGGGCCATGGGATAGGCTGGCCAGTGTGTGCACGTGTGTGCATGCACTCACCCCCACTCACGCTAGTGCCCGCAGCCCCATTTACACATGCACGCAGGTGCTAGCCACCGCCATCGCTAGCCCTGCGTGCATGTACAAACGGGGCCTCTAGCGTGCACGAGTTGCACAGCCTGTTTGCACATGCGCACAATGCTAGGAGAGGTTTGTGCATGCATGTGCAAACAGGGCCGCTAGTGCCGTGCGGGTGTGCACAGCCCCATTTGCGTGCGCGCAGGCGTGCGCAAATTTTCCAGCTGCTCCCTTTCCCTCCGGGCCGCCAGCACAAAAAGGTTGGTGACCTCTGCATTAAAACACCACATAGTTTTCCAGCTATGATTTCAAAGACGTTGGGAAAGTTATTTTGTGATTGTTCTTTTGCGATGGTTTTCTAATTGTTCTTTTGTCATGGTTTTTGCAATTCTCCTTCTCTTCTTAAATAGAGGAAGAGAAATAGAATGATGGTCCCGTAGTTCTGTTCTTAAAAAAAAAAAATCACAATACGTCGTTAATTCATTTCGTGACTGTTCAAAGTTAGAGCGGTGCTGGAAAAAGTGACTTATGACCGTTTTTCACACTTACGACCGTTGCAGCATCCCCACGATCACGTGATCAAAATTCAGATGCTGGGCAACTGACGGTTGCATAGTGTCCCGGGGTCACGCGATCCCATTTTGTGACCTTCTGAGAAGCAAAGTCAATTGGGGGGGGGAGCCAGATTCAAATTCACAACGTTGTTACTAACACCGTTAACAGCTGTGGCCAGAAAAGTCGTAAAATGGGACTTAACACTTAACAAATGTTTCACTTAGCAACATGAATTTTGGGCTCGTTTGTGAACGTAGCTCGAGAACTACCTGTGTAGACAAGCGTAAGTTGGCGGGATCGCCGTGAAAAGGGCCATGTGTTTATATGTGTAACTACTGAAATTAATGAATATATTAACGGCTTACGTGGGAATTATCATATCATGCTATGTGTCCTAATGTAATATGTGCCCTGACAATATACTGCAATCTGAATTACATCTGATGTTCTTCCCTGGTATTATCCCATCTGTAGAGATATGCAGAATATTGAAATTAAATCATATTTCCTTTTGTGGTGAGCAGTGGCTGGCGATGACCTTAATGGTTGGCTGGTAATAATGTTATTGTGATAAAAGGTTAACATAGTCTGAACATAATGTCTTTTTTTTTGGTCCTGCAATATAAATATAGTCATGTTTTGTTGGTTTATGGTTACAGTTTATCTTAATATAGTTGGTAACTACATCTGTAGTTCCATTTTTAACTGAACGTTCTTCCCTTTAATAGCCCCCTCTTGTTACACATATTATATCTTAAAAGAAGCTTCAGACTATGCTGTTTTCAGAAGAACAGATTTTTAGCAAGGAGTTCTTGTTGAAATCTGTAGGACTAATAGAATTTTCCCTGTGGCTGAATTACTGTACGAGTCATTATTTTTTTTCGGACATACCCCTGAGATGTGAATGAATATGTGTGAATACAAACACACAAAACGTGTGTGGGGACAACATTGTCTGGCCTGTGTGGCTGTAATAAAAATTAAGTTTGAGGCCCCCATGTAGTTCCCATGTAATGGAGAAATGACACACTGTTGTGCATAGGGATTGTTGGTTGTGGCTTAAATGATGTCCTTTTAACTTGCTGTACAGGACAAGAAGGCATACACTGGTGTACAAAATAGAGTTTGTATGTGGCACTCGGTTGTGTTTAATTTGATAATCGTTTTGAGAATAGCAACTCCAGAATTGTATCCTTGCAACTTTCAGAACATTGAACGACAATTCAAATCAAATGAAAATGTTGGGTTTTTAGACCTTCGACTAATTCACGAGTGCTTTCTTTTTTTTATATACTTGTTTAAACTCAACTTTATTTCAACTTCTGATCTTACTTTTCACCTTTTGAAGCCAGCAGAATAGTGAAGGAAAGCTCTTATTAAGGAGAAAAAAAAGCCACCTTGAAGAATGTCAAATTAGATTGTTATTAGTCTATCTCTTTTCTCTGGATGAAATTGCCGTCATCTGGCTAGTAGCTTCACAGAAACGTTACACTCAGCTCCCTAGAGAATAATATTGTAACTCCGTTTCTCATATAAAAGTGTAGGTATCTATTAGGCTGACATATTGTGAAACGGAGTGAAATACCTTGTTAGAATTGCTAGTCAGGTGTTGTGTCTAATGGATGTCCTGGCCATTGCAGTTTACATTTTTACATTTTCTGATGGTGAGGAACTCAAGAATAGATTTAAAAAAAAAACACGAGAAGGGCAAGAAAGGGAAAATCTGTTCTCATCCTTACAAATAAAGTCAGAAAGGCAGAATATCTTTAATGCAAAATGAAAAGCATAGTGGCCAATAAAATCTTGTTAAGTAACAAAGGAGAAAAACGACTGCTTAGCATACTATATTTGTCTAAAAAGAGGATGATATATAAGATGATATAAGATGATATTTAGTTCTGATAGCATCCATGGGTCACCTTCCCCAAGGTAGGTATGGCCAGAACAAAAATTTAAAATAGTTCACATTTGCTAAATACAATTGCTCTGGAATTGAAAGTTCTTCTGTGTTTATGCCTTTATGCAGATCCCCAAAATGCACTAATTGCCCCATTTCTGATCAGCAAAGCAGGATTCACCAATCAATATAAGCAATTTCTCCCTCTCCAACCTCAGCCCTGAAATAACCCACAAGGTAGCCAGGTTTATGCACGGTGGGATGTAAAACCAGGATAATTAAGAGCATCTGAGCCTGAGTATAGATCAGGGGTCCCCAACCCCCAGTCCGTGGACCAGTACCGGGCCGCGGCATGCCAGCAACCGGTCTGCACAAACAAGCAAAGCCCCATCCGTGGGATGCAGGCAGCATACAAAACCACGCACCCTCCTGTCCGCGGAAAAACCTCTCTCCATGGAACTGGTCCCTGGTGCCCAAAAGGTTGGGGGCCTCTGGTATAGATTCTTCTTCTTCTTGTGCCATATCCGTTATCGGACGTTGGCGATCCTGTTGGCGATCCTGTTTTTATCAGCAGCCGCACAAAAAAATGCTGCTGAGTTTTGTCCAAACCAGTCCCTTAGATTTTGAAGCCATGATGTTCTTCTTCTGCCTGGACCTCGTTTGCCTTCCATCTTTCCCTGGAGGATTAAATGGAGTATGCCGTATTTTTCTGGGTGTCGCATCACATGTCCGAAATATTCTAACTTTCGTTTTTTAATTGTTTTGATGATTTCCCTGGGCTTTCCCAGGCGGCTTAAAACCTCCTCATTTCTGATTTTGTCAACCCAGCTTATACGTAACAGCCGCCTGTAAATCCACATTTCAAATGCTTCTAGTCTCTTCAGGTGGCCTTCTGTCTGGTATAAATAGTCAGAAATATCTCAGGCTTATTAAGTGCTGATTACTTTTTTTAACTTCTTAAAGGTATTTATGTTTTGGTGTATTCATGCCATATCAGCTATTATACTATACAAGAAACGGTAGACAGGAAAATATCTCAACAAAGAAAAGTCTTCTGCAGTGTCTAGCTTCTCCTTCCATTTCATCAGCCTAGTCTTCCCGCTGAGACAATTCTTAGAGATTCCCCCTCTTCTCAATAAATAATACATATTTAAAACACATGGACTCTGTATAAGTGTCCATATATTTGTATAATTACATACATACCTCAGTTAGCAATCACACTTCCCAAAAAAGGAACGACCAAGCCGATAGATTCTGTTTACAATCAATTGATGGGCATCATATGAGTTAAAAGTAATCTCTATCTATAAAGTGGTACCTCAGTACTCGTGGCTAATTGGTTCCGGGAGATGTAAAGAGTACCAAATACGACGAGTACCAAAGAAATTTGGTACAAAACAAATCAGCTGGAAAGGGTGGTGAGTCATGAGGCAACCAACATCAACACGTTCTAGCTTGCGTGTCGAATACCAAACAAACAACAAGTACCGGGACACAAATGTTCCCATCAAAATGCATCTTGTACGAAATTCAACCAGTTTGAAAGCCATTGAATAGCAAAGTATGTCTGTACTTAGAAATCTGCAAGTACACCCCACTTCATACCCTCCTTCTCTCAGCAGAAATAATGGATGGAAACTAGTCAAGGAGAGAAGCAACCTGGAACTGAGGAGAAACTTCCTGACAGTTAGAACAATTAACCAGTGGAACAACCTGCCTCCAGAAGTGGTGAATGCTCCAACACTGGAAGTTTTTAAGAAGAGACTGGACAGCCATTTGTCCAAAATGGTGTAGGGTTTCCTGCCTGAGCAGGGGGTTGGACTCGATGACCTCCAAGGTCCCTTCCAACTTTATTATTATTATTATTATGGCGAAATGGGAAGGCAGTGCAAGGTGAAAGATAAATAGAATGGGGAGAGGGAGATGATGGGAGGGAAGAAGTGACCAATTGGAGAAGGAAAGAGAGAAAGGGTCCTATCGGGGACAGATCATCCTTGTGGTGGCTAAAAGTCCCCGCCGACTTGATGTCACAAAATCAATCGAATAAATGAAACAATATGAAACGAGCATGGCTGGAAATATTTACAGCTGATTAAACCAAAAGGCAAACGTTGGTGGCCAATTTTCAAGGTGTCAGCAGGGATGTGCTTTTCTCACAATGGAAAGAATGTTTTCAGCAGAAGAGAACCGTCTCTTCCCATAAACCTTGACATTTGTAAGCATAGATCAGTGACCTGGTAAATACATTCAGAGAAACGCGTGCACGTTGCTTTGTGTTCATTAACACCAGTATGAAAGAGATGTAAACACGCTGCTATTGTACAATAGCTAATTGGCTTTTTGCTCTTTTACCAAGATGCTAAAATAAGCTATACAAGATACTTTTCTCCCTGCAGTATCTGTATTACAATAGCAACATAAAGTTCAACAAAGCAAAAAACCCTTTAAAAGGAATGAAAGTTACCAAAGAGAAAAACAAACAAACAAACCTGAGCTTATCCTGAATTCCAGAAAAGTGATATTCATTTTACTTTTGCAGGTTCAGCCGTTAAACGCTCGATCTCTCTCTTTAAAGTTATTAGTTATGTAAAAAAAACAACAACAACCAGAGTTACTTTGTGACTTATAATAGTATATAGTTGAGGAATAAAAATAATAATAATAATCCATTTCACAATAGAGAAATATGTCCCCACCTTATAGGTTTGATCGGTTTTGAGATCCTACTTATTGTACTCATTTTCTTTTTATTTAAACTAATATTGAAATGACTTATTTAATCTATATCTAGAGAATTTGTTTATAAACAGCACGACGTTTCCACATCTAAGTATAACCATTAGTCAGTTTTGGGGAGGTTTTTTTTTTGCTTATGCCTTTGAGCCAGTGTTAACTAACTCCTGGCAACTACAGGAACAAATTCCAGCCATTTTCTTGGCAAGGATTTTCAAAAGTGGTTTGCCATTGTCTCCTTCTTAGGGCTAAGAGAGAGTGACTGGCCCAGGGACATTCAGCTGGCTTTATGCCCAAGACAGGACTAGAATTCACAGTCTCCCGGTTTGTAGCTTAATGCCTTGGTTACACCACATCAAGCCATTTTGATAGTTAATCAGTTCTTTTTGGATCTCAGCCAGTTCTTCTCTGTCGTCACCAGTTCCGCTGTGATTTTCATCGACGAAAAGTATCAAATCTTGCAAAATGTTTATAGATTCTCCGTCATCCAGGTCCTGGTTGTCCCAAAGGTGCTTTTTCAACAGGCAACTGGATTTTTCTTTGTTTTTCTTTGAAGACGTTTCGCTTCTCATCCAAGAAGCTTCTACTACTTTTGTTTAAAAGTCGAACACCCATGAATGTTCATTTTCTGGGCATCCACACATCAAGTCTGATCTTTTCCAGGAGGCCAAATCCACTTGGGGCTCAGGATGTTTTGGGACCAGTTTTTCAGTTTTTGGAGAAATAAGTTATTCCGTTCCTGCAATTACTTAATTTGTTACTCCCAGCAAGTAGTACCTTACTCTTTTGAAAGGGCAGTTCGTCTTTCCATGGCTTGTAAATTAGCAGAACAAAAGTATATTGCTAATAGCAGAAATTCCTTGAGTAGGTCCTCAATGGGAATAAAGCCAGTAAGTAGAATAGAATAGAATAACAGAGTTAGAAGGGACCTTGGAGGTCTTCTAGTCCAACCCCCTGCTCAGGCAGGAAACCCTATACCAGGGGTAGGCAACCTTGGCTCTTTTATGACTCGTGGACTTCAACTCCCAGAATTCCTGAGCCAGCCATTTCAGACAAATGGTTGTCCAGTCTCTTCTTAAAAACTTCCAGTGTTGGAGCATTCACAACTTCTGGAGGCAGGTTGTTCCACTGGTTGATTGTTCTCACTGTTAGGAAGTTTCTCCTTAGTTCTAGGTTGCTTCTCTCTTTGATTAGTTTCCATCCGTTGCTTCTTGTCCTGCCCTCAGGCGCCTTGGAAAATAGCTTGACTCCCTCTTCTTTGGGGCAGCCCCTGAGATATTGCAACACTGCTATCATGTCCCCCCTCGTCCTTCTCTTCATTAAACTAGACATACCCAATTCCAGCAGCCGTTCCTTACATGTTTTAGCCTCCAGTCCCCTGATCATCTTTGTTGTTCTTCTCTGCCCTCTTTCTAGTGTCTCAACATCTTTTTCACATATTGGGGTCCAAAACTGGATGCAGCATTCCAAGTGTGGCCTCACCAAGACATTGTAAAGTGGTATCCTTCTTTCCTGTTAATGGTCAAGCACACTGAAAAAAAGCGCTAATCCTAAACATTTTGTCTTATTTGAAGCTCACATAATTGCCCTTTCTTCTTAGGACCAATATTGAATAGATACTCTACGACTACAAAAAGTAAACATTGCTCTTTTTACATCCAATTTCCTCTCCTGAATGGCTTGCAAGGACAGTATATTCTCTGTCTCTCCCCCCCCCTCCCTGCCCACTTCTTTTCGAACATTAAACCATCAGAGGCAACTTGCAGACACAATTTGAGGTTAGAGGCTCATAGACTTAATGAGACCTTCCGTGCTTAAAGCATAAGTTTGAGAAAATTTATGTTTCTAATTCTCTCTAATGGTTTTGCTGTTGTGGCTGTAATTTAGATGGGTCTGCTGAGACTCCCCCGTACACCAGAGAAAGGACAAGATAGGGAAGGAAAAAAAACAAACAATAACAGCAAGGAACCCTCCAATTCTTGGTGACAAACGAAAGAATGCTGTGTCATGGATATAGATTTTTCCTTGGCTGCATGTACTGATTGCCCCGATCTTAAATAGCATCTGTCAGTGCAGTGAGGATTTCAATTTTAATTAAGATACGGTACATAATTGAGGCCAAACGGTGGCTCAGCTGTTGAGAGGCTGAGCTTGCTGGCTGGGAAACCAGCAGCCTAGGATCGAGACCCCAGCTTCACATGATCGGGTGAGCTCATGTCCTCGCCCAGCTTGAGAATCCGAATAAAACCCCCGATTAATCCCGTTTCTGAAAATCTCACTGTTTATTGAATACACTGCATGGGCATGTCGAAGCAAAAACTAACTCTGAGGTTCCCACCACCAATTCGTAGACTTAAGCAATAGTTTTCCCAGCCAACCCCCCAACATCTTACGTAATCCATATCAACAAGTCCACTTTGTTATGGGAACCGTCTGCTTCAAATCAACACCTGTTCTGGGGTCCTTGACAAGGCTTCAGGCCATATATATATATATATATATATATAAAGAATGACTTCAAGCTAACACAATCCTTGGATGTATAAACGGAGGCATAGAATCAAAATCACGTGAAGTATTGGTAACGCTTTATAAAGCCTTAGTAAGGCCACACCTGGAATCCTGCATCCAGTTTCTCTGACAGAGGGCAGTCCAGTCTCTTCTTGAAAGCTTCCAGTAATAAACCACCCAGATGAATTTTTCCTTTACATTTGCTAAATCCTGCCGTTTTTATGAGTGCAGTCTTAGATTTTCAGATCCTGAAATTTCGCTGAATCGCGCATTGAATGGGTCCTGGATTGTAGCTCTCAGACATACAGACTTCCAAGCATAGATTTAGTAACTGTTCAAAGTTACTGCAACGCTGGGAAAAAAAATGACTCATGCCTTTTTTTCATACTTACGACCGTCGCGTCTTCCCCATGGTCACGTGATCAAAACCCAGATGCCTGGCAACTGACTCATATTTATGACGGTCGCAGTGTCCCGGGAGTCACATGATCCCCTTTCGCGACCTTCCAACAAGCAAAGACAATGGGGAAGCCGGATTCACTTAATAACTGTGGCGAGGGAGGTCATAAAACGGGGCAAAACTCATTGCTTAGCAGCAAAAAATTGGGGGGCTCCATTATGATCCTAAAACTGGCAGATTTACCTTATGACTGTGTCTTTCCTCCCAATGAATTCTGGGATTCCTGTGTGCAGATTAAAAGAAAATTGCAGTCCGATATATATATATATTATTATTTTTCTTATAATGTCCAGGATTCTGAAGATTGCCAGGAAATAAAACTTAATTGCATGGGGTTTGCTGTCCTTTAAAACATTGCTTTTATTCTGGAGCAATTGCTGTGCATAACCATTACGCTAAAGGTAAATCGCTGTTCCTTATTCCCATTTCTCTCGGGCAGTTACTTAGAAGTAAGCTTCCACCAGCTTCCAAAGATCGTGTGCACACAAAGCTCACACGATTAATCCCTTTGCCAGATAGGGGAGGGGGATTTATTAAACTGATCTCTCACCGTTTCTAATCGCTGCACCGACCGAGTTTTTTTTTTAATGCTACAAAAGTAGAAATGCATCCGCAATTAGAACCGTCTAGGTTACTCAAAGACCCTCGGTGTATTTTAGAGGGGGTTTAAGCCAGTTCTGAACACTAAACCTCAGTCTGCTTAATGGCAGAAGGAGCAGTAGCATCGGGGGGGGGGAAGCAATACAGTTTAGAAATACAGTTTAGAAATATGGTTTAGTGGAAGCTTAGCTGCTGATAAAAATTGAACTATCATTCATGGTTAAAGGTGCTGATTCCTCTCTCCGATTCATGACAGCTGCTAGGGTCCCACTTCTCCCCTCCCACCCCGGCTGATGTCAAGGTTTACACGCAAGGCAGAAGGAGCTGTCAGTGGTCTGTTGCACAGGGAATTTCTGATGCTCCGAAGCACGTCATGTGCGGGAACGTTGCTGCCACTGGCTTTGATATAAATTCAGTCAGAGCTACGTAGGGAAGGTGGGGAGGTCATCTTGACTGGTGCCAAAATTTTGCTGACGGGAATATTAAAGAGGTGGCTGGAAGGAGGGGAAGGTAATAGAGGCCCTGTCTCTTCAAAAAAAAAAAAGGAAGACGAGGAAAACTTTGGGGAGACGAGTCTGCTTTACAAAGCTCTCCTCCGCTATTACGTGTTTCCTTCACTTTCTTCCAGTCTGAGAAATATAACGCGGATCTTCTTGTTTCCCATTAAAATAACACATCTTCACGTTGGTCTGTCTTTTTTGTCTAGTCATCTGTCCCTCTGTTTATTCCTCCCTCCATTCATCCCTCCACCTATCTATCCATCTATCCCTCTATTCTTATACCCGTATACATTGAGGGATAGATAGATAGATAGATAGATAGATAGATAGATGGATGGATGGATGGATGGATGGATGGATGGATGGATGGATGGATGGATGGATGGATGGATGGATGGATGGATGGATGGATGGATGGATGATCTATCTATCCCTCCATGTATCCCTCAATCCATCCATCCAACTATCCATCCATTCACCCATATATCCCTCTCTCTCTCTCTCTCTCTCTCTCTCTCTCTCTCTCTCTCAGTCCTCCATACATCCATTTATCCATCCATCTATCTATACATACATACACTACATCCCTCTGTCTCTCTCTGTCTCTGTTCCTCTGTCTCTCTCTCTCCCTCTCTCCCTTTGTCCATCCATCTCTGTGTTTGTCCATCCATCCATCCATCCATCCATCCATCCATCCATCCATCCATCCATCCATCCATCCATCCATCCATCCATCCATCCATCCATCCATCCATCCATCCATCTTGGCACTGCTTCTGCATAGCACTTGAATTGTTATTCTTAATTCTTTGCTCTCTGTGTGTAATAGCTGTAAAAAGTCAAGGATATTGCAAGGTTCTTCAACCAGCATGTAGTAAACCTGGTGTGTAGTATTCTCTTCAGATAAGTCATTCTTCTTTGGTGCTACCACTAGCCTCAAGTAGAGATGAACATTATCACACAGTCCGGGGTTGCTTCCGAAGAAAAGCAGTGGAGGAACAAAGGGAGAATCAGACGAACTATGATAGATTTGTAGAAAGCCTGCATCCATATATTGCAGAATTGTTTTGACTCAACATTAATATTTGGGTGAATATCCAGACTGAACCCTTGAAGGAAGAGACTCATGCATCCTTGATTAATTGCACAAAAACTCACGTTAGGGATAGCTGACAGCAATAAAAAAAAGTTGTAAAGGAGATGTTCAAGCAGAAACATAACAGGAATGTACCCAGAAGCAATGATTTTATTTATTTTATTTGGGATATTTGTATGGCTGCCTACTCACTCACAGCAATGCTAGGCGGCTGATAAACACGATAGTGTTAGGTTTTTCCATGCCACTGCAGATATTTTTGCAGAGTGTAAACTCTCTTTTCTTACCTTCCCTGTCCATCTTGTTTTCCCTCTGCTATCATCTTCACTCAGGTTTATCTTGAGGATCGTGGTGGCGTAGTGGTTAGATTGCAGTATAGGGTGAGGGTTACGTCACCATGAACTCGGAGAGCAAAATGGACATCGCCAACAAATTCGGAGTGCTTGGGTATGGTTAGCAGAGCACTGACTTTTCTAGGCTGCCCTATCTATGTTTCCTGGTAAAATACATGGGAAAATCCCATTAGAGGAAAACTCCACTTAGGGCATGTAGGGCCACAGGAGACCTGATGGGCAGTGGTTAGAATGCAGTATTGCAGGCTAACTCTGCCCACAGCCAGTAGTTTGATCCTGACAGGGCTCAAAATTGACTCAGCCTTCCATCCTTCAGAGGTCAGGAAAATAAGGACCCTGATTGTTGGGGGCAAAAAGGCTGACTCTGTAAACCGCTTAGAGAAGCAGTATACAAGTCTAAGTGCTATTGCTATTCCTCCTTCCTCCCTCCCTCCCTCCCTCCCTCCCTCCCTCCCTCCCTCCCTCCCCTCCCTCCATCCCTCCTCCTTCCTTTCCTTCCTTCCTTCCTTTTCCTTCCTTCCTTCCTTCCTTCCCTTCCTTCTTCCTTCCTCCCTCCCTCCCTCCCTCCCTCCCTCCCTCCTTCCTTCTATGGTGGCGCAGTGGTTGGAATGCAGAATTGCAAGCTGACTCTGCCCACAGCCAGGAGTTCGATCCTGACCAGCTCAAGGTTGACTCAGCCTTCTGTCCTTCCAAGGTGGGTAAAATGGGGACCCAGATTGTTGGGGGCAAATAATGCTGAGTCTGTAAATCACCTAGAGAGGGCTGTAAAGCACTGTGAAGCTGTACATAAGTCTTAAATGCTATTGCTATCTTTTCCTTTCCTCTCCTGGAAGATGTTTGAATACTTAATAAGTTGATTGATGGATTATATGCCATCAGCTCCAACCACATAGAAAGAATGTCTTCCTGTCCTGGTCTTTCATGTCTTCCCACGGTGCCTCCATCACCCATCACTCCATGACAAAGATAATCAGGGGACCGGAGGCTAAAACATATAAAGAACGGTTGCTGGAATTGGGAATGTCTAGTTTAATGAAGATTAAGGACTAGGGGTGACATGATAGCAGGATTCCAGTATTTGAGGGGCTGCCACAAAGAAGAGGGAGTCAAGCTATTCTCCAAAGCAACTGAAGGCAGGACAAGAAGCAACGGATGGAAACTAACCAAAGAGAGAAGCAACCTAGAACTAAGGAGAAATTTCCTGACAGTGAGAACAATTGACCAGTGGAACAGCCTGCCTCCAGGAGATCACATGACCCCCGGACACTGCAACTGTCATAAGTACATGCCAGTTGCCAAGAGTCTGAATTTTGATCATGTGACATGGGGATGCTGCAACGGTCGCAAGTGTGAAAAATGGTCCTAAATCCCTTTTTCCAATGCCGTTGTAACTTCAAACGGTCACTAAGCAAATTGTCGTAAGTCAAGGACTACCTGTAGGAGGATGTAGTGCTATGTACTTGGCCATAGGTTCCTGGAGGAAATGTAAGGAGTACATTTATCAGATTGAACAAACAAACATCTCACACTTAATTTGGGGGGGGGGAGAGCCCTTAAAGAACGATTCCAGCTAAAACGGGCCATGCTAAGTTTTGGCAAGTCATCTTAAATTCAAGATTGTCACTGTTTTGCCTCAATTCAATAAGCAACACCTACTCAGCCATATAGTCAGAGTGTCAGGCCATACCATATAATCCCATGTTGGTAGAAAACAGATTATAGTTGTTGTTGTTTTCCCAACCTTAACAAAGTTAAGCCTTGGAAAGATTGTGTAATGGAAATACTGTAGTTTGTTTGTTGAATGTCTATGGAAACACTCAGACATCCACGTCCTGGTTGTCCCAAAGGTGTTTTTTTCAGGAGGCAACTGGACTTTCTTGTTTTTCTTTGAAGATGTTTCGCTTCTCATACGAGAAGCTTCTTCAGCTCTGACTGGATGGTGGGGGAATGGAAGGATTTATGCTCCTTGCAGACTGCTGGTCATTTGCCTTCTTTTTAGAGAGTCATTGAGGCCACCTGGAGGTTTATCTGTGTCCTCAGGGTCACCTGAGTGGTGCAAATGGGGTGGTGGAGCCTTCTTGGAACTGCTGAATGGACTGTGTGGTAGACTGGAGATTCCCCACCTTCCAGTCAGACTTGAAGAAGCTTCTTGGGTGAGAAGCAGCGAAATGTCTTCAAAGAGAAAAAAGAAAGTCCAGTTGCCTTGTGAAAAAGCACCTTTGGGATAGTTCTGTTGAGTTTCACCTCGAATAAACTTGATAATTCCTTGCTTTCTTTCTTGGTTAAAATGTTCGGTATCAGACAGTTGCACAGAGCCAAATGTGGACGGCTGTGAATCATTGCTGAGCATAGTTATCGTTTCCATCTGTCCCATTATTTGCTATCACATTCAGCACAAAGAAATAACATATCATAAATAATCCTCATAATGTTAGCAATGATCTATTGGATCCGTACGGGAGGAAGCCATCTTTGCTCAAAAGCTGACAGTTTGCCAGTGTAT
This sequence comes from Azemiops feae, assembly GCA_023970755.1. Lineage (NCBI taxonomy): Eukaryota > Metazoa > Chordata > Lepidosauria > Squamata > Viperidae > Azemiops > Azemiops feae. The sequence goes on along the minus strand of JALGBA010004135.1, from coordinate 257,994 downwards.
GGCAAGACTTAACTTCCCCTGCTTGGATGAATGAAGCGAGTTAATCACACATACATCGATAAGAGTATGCCAGATTCATGTTCTGCAGTGGGATACATTTTTGTTTTCCTGGGGTGCTGTTTGAGAGTTCTTTTTCTGAGCTGGCTCTTTCGTATTTCTTCGAGAACATGGCCAGCTTCAGCAGGAGATGAGCTGATAGGAGAGAGCCTTTGACTGTTCTGTTTGAGGTTCAGACATTAAGGAGGTTTAGACCGGGATTGTATCCAAATGAGAAGTTTACAGGATATCCTTGGCATAGTGGCTAGGCAGCCAGAAGCAACCAGAACAAATCGTAAATAGCTTTAGTCAGCAACTTGATTGTTTCTACCTGTCTTACAAAAATCTTCTCCAGACTGCTTGCCTTGTTCTGGGAGCAACCAAGTTAGGATTTCAGGGAACTTGGAGGTGGCCATTTGCATCTCTGCATGGACTCAAGGCTAGTTCCCCACTTCACCCCTCCTTCCATTCTAGCTGGCAGTTTCCCAACATTAGGCTAGAAATAAAGTCCTGAAATCAGACTGCAACCGACCACTTGGGTATTGTTGCCAGGAAAATGGCAGGAACGTTTTTGAGAAGTGGTGTGGTGTAGTAATTAGGATGGTGAACTTACAATACAATACAATAACAGAGTTGTAAGGGACCTTGGAGAACTTCTAGTCCAATCCCCTGCTATACCATGGTTGTCCAGTCTCTTCTTAAAAACTTCCAGTGTTGGAGCATTCACACATTCTGGAGGCAGGTTGTTCCACTGATTAATTGTTCTCACTGTCAGGAAGTTTCTCCTTAGTTCCAGGTTGCTTCTCTCCTTGATTAGTTTCCATCCGTTGCTTCTTGTCCTGCCTTCAGGTGCTTTGGAGAATAGCTTGACTCCCTCTTCTTTGGGGCAGCCCCTGAGATATTGGAAGACTGCTATCATGTCTCCCCTGGTCCTTCCTTTCATTAAACTAGACATACCCAATTCCAGCAACCGTTCTTCATATGTTTTAGCCTCCAGCCCCTGATCATCTTTGTTGCTCTTCTCTGCACTCTTTCTAGAGTCTCAACATCTTTTTTACATCGTGGTGACCAAAATTGGATGCAGTATTCCCAGTGTGGCCTTACCAAGGCATTGTAAAGTGGTATTAACACTTCACGTGATCTTGATTCGATCCCTCTGTTAATGCAGCCCAGCACTGTGTTGGCTTTTTTGGCAAAAGGGGCATAGGGCTGGCTCTTATTCAAGTGATTCTCCACTAGGACAATATATATGTTGTATTCAAAATAATTGTGATACCGCATCATTTAGTAGAGCTGCTGTGTTACAATCGTATTCTTTAACACATGACTATTTTAGCTCGTATATCGAACTGATTTATCCTGAAAGTCAATAAACTTTTCAGTATAACCTACAGTATGTGCCATTTTGGGGAAATCATATGAATGAGCATTTTCCATTCATAATATTTCTGTAGAAAAACGTTCTGTTTCAATGCTGGCCTCTAAATAGACAGTTTTAAAGCTGTACATATAGATACAGGAAACACAGGCTATTGTTCAGCCTATGGATGAAACTGAATTGTAAAGTTATGACTTGATTAAAGTCCTATTATGAAATGCAGATTAAAATTCAAGCTTGTCCATGACTATTCTGATACCGAGCTTTCCAGTAGCGTCTTCGGTTCCAGATTTTTGAAATGTTAATTAAAAATGGAAGAAAAGGAAGTACTTTTTCTTTGTCTGGGCTCCAGAAGGCTGAAACAAGAAAGAAAAGCTATGTTCTGCTTTTGATTGAGTACATCATTACTGAATGCGTTTAACATAATTTATCATTACTTGCCACTTAGTTAAATGGCAACGGAACAGATGTGGAAAAAAAAAATGCAAGGACGATTTTTATTTCCTTTATGTGACCTTTTTGTTTTTCTGAAAGATTATTCACAACTGACTCAGAATTCCTTCTAGTGGTCCTTTTACAGCTTGTCAAGTGTATTTATGTGCCATTGTTGCAAAAACAAGCTTTGAAAATTGTAAAGCAGTGCTAATGGAAATTTCAGATCCTCATTCTCCCATTATGGAGAATGCATCTGTACAGTTAGCAGGCAATCAGATCCTAAGTGGAAAAGACTTAAATGGACTTGCAACACATACACACAATCTTGAGTCCCTGCCATCATCTCTTTTTAAGTTCAAGTTGGGTCGATATTATCGAAATAAAAGGTAGAAAATTCCCTTAGACCTTTGTTCTGAGAATGCAGGCTAAGGCAGTACAGGTAGATAAGGGATTATGAGAGCAATTGGGAGCAGAATCGCCATCGCTAAGTGACATGGTCATAAACCACGATGTCATATAACCACATTGCTTAGTGACAAAAATTCCAGCAATCCTGGTTGTCATTGTTAAGCAAGGACTGCATGGATCGTTAAGTGAAGATTTCACACACGACTACGGCTTCCGACTTCCTGCTGGCTTCCCCATTGACTTTGTTTATGGGAAACCAGCAGGGAACTGCTGAAATTGGGGTCATATGACCACAAGATGATGGCTGGAACTATGAGGACCCATTATAAGTACATTTGTTCAGTATCATCATAACTGGGAGCAGTCACTGAACGAACGGTTGTAATCTGGGGACTTCCTGAAAATGATAGGAAATTATCCCTTTCTATGTTTCGTTTTATCCCAGGCTATTTGTCTGTCTTAACTGGAACAACTATTGAGGAATATCAGATGGGAAATTGTGGTTTAAAATCATTAATAAATCCACAACATCTTCAGTTCAGATTTGGGATGGAAAAATAAAACAATCAGTTGGTCTGCAAAATTGTTAGTTTCAGGGATGCACAATGCCGGTTGATAAATAGAAGGCTGAATATTGGAGAGCTCATTATCTCCTTTGCTACTACTAGCTAGATATTACTGTGTACTGGGACATTCAAATCAACTTTATTTTTTTAGGAATTTGCATTGGTTTACACTCCAGATAACTGTCTCAGGCAAGATAAGAATGAAGCATGACTTATAGCAATTAAATATCTGGTGAATAACAAAAAAAAATGTAATTCAGCACACAGGCTGGGATAGACCAAGTTAAATATTTTGATTGCTACTTCTCATTCAATACTCTCTCCTTTTTAAAAAAATAAATCTCCTCTCTCCAGTCTATAAAATTTGAGAATTTCTCATGCGACTGCCAAAGAGCGAACGGTTCCTCCTGAAATGTATGCAGTGTAACATTACTTTCTCAGCTCTGAGAAGACCATAAGGCTACTTATAATTTACCCTGTATTGTCTACATATAGAAAACAATTAGAACCTTGGACCTAAAACTTTCAGTTCCACTTCCTAAAGCAGATTCAAAATAAGAGTTGTCCTTTTGGAGTAATGGAGATTCCTCTGAGATTCTTCAACTCTATAATCTGGTTCAGCGGTCCCCAATTGTTCCAGCTTGATGGCACGGCACGCCACAGAGGGAGGCATATGAGTGGCAGGCGTACACGTGCTTCCACATTTCCACTTGTGCAAGCTTTGCATGTTAGCACAACTGCCCTCCGTTCGCACAAGTGGAGCTTTGCCCGTGAATGCAAGCTCCATTTGTGTGAGCGGAGGGTGCGCGTGTGCCCGTCGCTCACACAAATGGAGCTGTGCATGTTTGTGGGCCTGCCACTCACTTGTCCCGCAGACCTGTTTCGAACAGGCCACGGCCCGGTAGTGACTGGGGAGGGGAGAGAGGGGAACTGGGCTGCATAAGCGGTGGGCTGGCATGGGCTGCATAAGCGGTGGGCTGGCACACACACACACACACACACACACACACACAGCTCAACTCATTCGAGCGGTGAGCTGGTGAACACACATACACACACAGCTCGACTGCAAGTGGAGCTGGATGTGCGTGTGCCCTGGCACACCACTTGTGTGATTTGTCCTTCATGCAAGAGTTGAGCTGCGTGCACACTTGCATGCCGGTCCACCTCTTACGCAGCCCGGTTCCGAATAGGCTGCAGCCCGGGGATTGGGGACCCCTGTCTTAGAGAATTCAGATATGTCTTGATGGCTTCCCTATCTTTTGTTCTTAGAGCTCTAGAATTAAGTGTTCCCTTCCAGCATCTTTGCAAAATGAAGGTTTGGACTTGTGACATTTTATGGTAGAGATTTCCCCCCAATTTAAATAGGTGAATATGAATTATTTAATGTCACGATCAATAAAGAAGGCATATTTTAGTTTATTCCTCAAGGTCATCGTTTATAAGCACGTCTGTAAATGCATGTCAGAGAAGGTGATGGCTTGGCAGAGGAACCTGCTGTGGTCAGCCAGAAAAGCTTCAAAGAAATGTGCGCACATCTGCCAGAAGTCAGCTAGGGATGGAAAATTGTCCATCAAATATTTATTCTGTATAAATAAGGGAGCATTATGGAAACATACGCATAACTCTGTACGTCTGTAATCTCTTTGTGAGATTAATGCGTATTTTTTTTCAAGATGTGACCTTGTATGAAGGGTCCATGGTTGTTATTCATGGCGATTGTATGCACACATTTAGCATGTTCAGGGAATATGCGCATCATTCATAACAAACTGTGATGATATCAATGGCTCATTGACTGTGATTGTATATTAATGTCAGGGTATCTACGTTGGTAGACTAGAAGACATAAAGTGGGCTACACGTAACATTCTTTCCAGGAGTTCTACGGAATTCCTGATAAAACATGAATTACTACTATTTCTGGAAGAATTGGGCAAACTGAAACTTCACACGCGTGTGCGTACGAACACATATATGCAGCCCCGAAAGAGAAAAGCCTGGGATTCTAACCTTGGGAGGAAGCCAGAACACACATAGGAATGACATTATATGTTGACCACGAAGAGACATATAAATCAGAAGTGCCTAAAAGATGAGACAGGCGTTGCCTACTCAGTCCAGCTGCAATTAATCTCCCAGGAGCGGTAGCTTTCCAGATTCCTAACTACCTTGAGGACTTAATAGATGGTAAAGGCAAGAGCTGGCTAGTTTGCAGCAATTGTTTAGCCTCAGGGACTTCTTTTTTCTTTTATATTCTACCTACTTTTCAACATTTACCTTTGGCCCCGAATGTTGCATTGGCAAGTGAAAAAGGTGAGTTTCTGTTAAAAGTAAAAATAGTTTTTTTTTTTAAAAGAAAAGTAACAAGTCTTTCCCATCCTTTCTCTCTCTGGTTTAGGACCTCCATGGTTAAGCTGTTGGTCTTAGGCGAAGGGAGACCCAGCCAGGGTTTTATCTTTTGGATAAAATGAGTGGGAATCTCAATGTAAGACACATTGGCAAAGCTGGAATAAAAACCAAGTCAACAAATATTTTATGTCACGGGATAATCTCCCAGACCACAGAACGGCATATTGAAGCAACAGGAAATTAATTTCTGAAGATTTAATAGTTTGGGGGTAGGAATGTCTCTCGGTTAATGGGGGGAAATGCTTCGGAGACAGGCAACCTCGTGCTCTCCAGAGCCATTAGACTACAATTCTCATAATCCCTTGCCACTAGCTGGGGCTTATGGGAAATATTGTTTGTTTATTCATCAACCTCCACAAAAAAAAAAAGAGGGTTTGAGAAATGCAAAAAGTTCTGGATGGTCTTTGATGGCGTCTCCCTATTTATGGAAGGGCCACGGTTGATTCGTAGGGTGGTGTATAACAAAATTTGGTGTGTTGTGTGAACCTGGCTTCTTTGACAAACTGCAGTTAAACAAAACATTGGCTTAGCCACCCATACGTCCCCAGGCAGTATTTTAATCATCCCTTTCTAGCTTTGGATTACATTTTGCTGTTAGGCAAAACGGCCGAAGAGTTGGAATGCTTTGCCTATGCAACACACACAGACCCACAAACACATGCGATCGTGTTCCAGATCCCTTCTGTGGTTTCCTGAAGGCAGGCAGGAGTTTGCTTCGGTTTATCTTTATTTTATTTTAATTCTATTCTGGAGTGATCCAGTCCTGCAGAACCTGAGGGATTTAGATCCCCTCTTTCTATTCTTGGCAGACAGCGGGGGCATAAACCAGACAGCCGAGGGGTTAATATCATTTGTGATTGATCGGAGTCCTTGGCGATGATATTCCTGCAAGAAAGAGGATAAAGAAAGTGTGAGCACCCATTTTTGCTTTGATTCAGGCCAGTAAGCATTGATGTTGGCAGACATGATAGGCTCCAGGGTGGGTAGAATCCACAACCTTCAAGGGATTTGGTGAAGAGTTGAAGCTGTTCTAAAGTTACTGAGCGAAGCCAGTTAATTCAAAAATGAGTGTGTCTGTGTCTTCTTTGCCTTTCATTTTTTTCCTGGATATGCAGTAAAAGTTCCCTTTTAAAAACAGAAAACTACAAAACAAAGTCTGCTTTGTTGCCGTGTGTGTGATATATTTTTACAGCCTCTGTCTGTGTTGCTGAAATAACCCCCTCTCTCATGTTAACTCTTATCTAGGAGCCGTTCCGCAGACTCACTGATGTAGGTTTTTATTTCCCTGTCTTCCTCCTCCCTTCCTGCATGGCACCCAGACCCCAGGATTAACTCCGTGCATGATGCAACTTCGATTGTTGGATCCCTTGGTGCCAGTCTCCACTGCTCTTCTAATGCCTGGTGCATGCTTCTCCTAACAGCCAGAACGCGGAATGCAATCAAAGCATTTAAATGCATGATTAAAAAAAAAAAGACTGTGGATCTGTAATATTTTGTAATACACGAGGACAGTTCAGGTGTTATCTTGACTGGACAATCCCTTTAGTCCATGTTTTCTTGATGCTTTCAAAATCAAAACTCTTGACTGTGTTGTGAAGGTCTCAGCAGGTGACAGCCCTTAGGTCAGGGGTCCCCAACCCCCGGGCCATGGACTGGTACCGGTCCACGGCATGCCAGCAACCGGTCTGCACAAATAAGCAAAGCCCCATCCGATAGATGCAGGCAGCACACAAAACCACGCACCCTCCGGTCCGTGGAAAAACCTCTCTCCACGGAACCGGTCCCTGGTGCCCAAAAGGTTGGGGACCTCTGCCTTAGGTGATTCAATTGCTCCCAGAAACTAAGCAGTATTTGGATCGGGAACGGCGAGAGAATTTAAGGGATGTTTGGTTAGATTGGGACGTCAAAGACATTGCAGGTAATGGCAATCAGTTTTTTTGTGACATTGCCAGAAAAAACTGGCAGATGCATTCTCCAGGTGTCAAGTTCATCGTGAAGGCATATTTATAGAGAGAAAGGCAGGCACAATTGTCCAAGATTGAAAATAACGTTTCCCCCGCCGGGTTATTTACCTCCGTTTGAAGCTTTAGCTCTTAAACGTAACTTTAAGATGAAAGGGATAAGGCACACACTTGTTCGCGGTAAAAGCTTTTTTTTTCTCTTCCTCCATTATATACTTCCACAAAAACACTATTAATATTTCTGCCAAGTGCAGAATTTGCTCAAGCCAGAGGTCAAAATGTGCGTGGAATTTTGAGGGACAGTGATAAAAAGGAAGAGAATGGATGAAAGTGCATTTCCCTTAAATCAAGAGAATGAAAAAGAGCTTTAAAAAATGTAGAGTCAGATCCCATGAGAAAAATGTTGAATGCTAGAGAAGATCATATCTGAGGCTCTTTATTTCTCCTTTCCCTTCTCCTGACTTATAACAACTACATTTCTTTTTCTCAAGTTTATATTATTATTATTATTATTATTATTATTATTATTATTATTATTATTATTATTATTATTATTATTATTATTATTATTATTATTATTATTATTATATTATTATTATATTTTATTATTATTATTATTATTATTATTATTATTATTATTATTATTATTATTATTATTATTATTATTATTATTATTATTATTATTATTATTATTATTATTATTATTATTATTATTACTACTACTACTACTACTACTATTATTAATCATCGCACAGTCAGCCAGATGTTCAGACTGGATTTGGCATTTCTGTCTACCTAGCTCAGATATTCTGGGAATTGAAGTCCACGAGTCATAAAAGAGCCAAGGTTGCCTACCCCTGATCTAGTTCATCTAAAGCAGGGCTTTTCAACCTTTTTACCGATTGTACCACTTTTAGGATATGGCAATATTTGAGTACCACCTAGCAAGGTGTCAAAAACTTGGTGACAAAAAAAAAAACCTGTTCAAAGTTGCAATTGCACTGAAATGACTTATGACCATTTTTCACACTTATGACCATTGCAGCAACAGGGTCATGTGATTTATATTTGGATGCTTGGCAACTGATTCATATTTATGATGGTCACAGTGTCCCAGGGTCATGTGATCCCCTTCTGCAACCTTTTGACAAGCAAAGTCAATGGCAGAGCTGCTGGTGGCCAACTGCTAAGGCGGGACTTCCTTCCCTCCCTCCCTTCCCTGCCTCCCTTTTTCTCATTCCCATCTCCTTCTGAAGGAAGAATTTGAACCCCCCCATATTTTCCCTCTTCCATATATTGATCAAACAAGGAAAGGCCTTCAGAGACAGAAAAGACAAGCTGCTGAGTGAACTAGCTTAAAAAGGCACTTCCCCTTTAAGAATTAGCTACTGGCTAGAAAGGAAAGTAAGGAGCCCAGCTGGCACTTAAAGAAGAAGAAAAAAAGTAAGTACTGGCTGCCGGCTAAGGCAGCCTCCCCAAATGGCTCCATTCATAAGTAAAATCTGCAGCTCCAGAGGACTCTCTCACTGTAAGTCTTTGCCTGTGCTGGCTCTTTCCCTTCCCCACTACATTTGGCTAGGCAGGGCTGCGTACCACCTGCCACTCATTAATGTACCACAAGTGGTACGTACCACAGGTTGAAAAGCCCTGATCTAAAGGTCAGTGCTAAATAGGCGCCAGATGGGGGTCAACAGAATTCAAGAGGGATTTGGGTTTGGACCATTTGTGGCGACATAATGATTCTAAGCTGATGGTGCATTTGATTCCGCCCTCCAGTTCTGCCTGCTCATCTAGTACACCTCACATTGATCCCAAAGGCTTCTGCGTTAATGTTCTGTTTTGGGGAAAAAAACAATATTTGTCAAAATACATCTTAAAAAATCAGATGAGGTCCAATTTATCAGCACTTTGGTAAATGAGCTCTCAGCTGAGTCCTGCCACAAGTCATTTTAGCAGATTGTAAACCTCCCTTTTGAACCAGGGATTTGTCCCCAAGTTTTTTGTCTATATACAGAACATAAATCTGCCTGATTTTGCTTCAGGATTGATTGCTATTCTCTAGGATTCCGTGACGGATAGGAAGGGAATGGGGGGAAGGAAATTTGTTTTCGTTATTGCCATCTTGAGCGTGAAAGTGAAAATTTACGTAGATAGGTCTGATTGTAAAAGTACAAAGGAAAAAAACATCTTAGTGTTTTTTTGTTTTTTTTTTACTTTTGATGGAGGTTTGGGATTCTGTATTTGCACATTTCTGTAGCTATTGTGCAAAGAGAACTAGTTTTCAAATTGTGCCGTCTGGCATTCAATAGTGCAGTGTTAAAGCAATAAAACTCACTTTTCAAAGAAAACATGACATATATACCAGAGAAAGAGAGAGAGAGAGAGAGAGAGAGAGAAAGAGAGAGAGAGAGAAAGAGAAAGGGAAAGAAAGAAAGAGAGAGAGAGAGAAAGTGGGAGAGAGAAAGAAAGAGAGAAAGAGAGAAAGAGAGAGAGAGAAAGAGAAAGAGAGAGAAAGAGAAAGGGAAAGAGAGAAAGAGAGAGAGAGAGAAAGTGGGAGAGAGAGAGAAAGAGAGAGAGAGAGAGACAGAGAAAGAAAGAGAGAGAAAGAGAAAGAGAGAGAGACAGAGAGAGAAAGAGAGAGAGTGGGAGAGAGAGAAAGAGAGAAAGAGAGAGAGAGAGAAAGTGGGAGAGAGAGAGAAAGAGAGAGAAAGAGAAAGAGAGAGAGAGAGACTGCAACTCATCTCTTATCTGATGCAGAAATATTCATTGACATTAACTGCTCATTGAACAAAAGAGACTGTCTTGAATGCACTTAAATCCTGCATTTCATATTATTTGAGGTTTGTTAAGATTGAATTCACCTGGAAGCAGGACAGCTGAAATAAATGGTCAGATTGTAGTAGAAGTGATGGGTCTAAAAAAAAAAACCCATCCAGAATGCACCTTGCTGCTACTGGTTAGAGAAGACTAGTAATACTAGTAAGCGAACTGGCTACTATACAAATGCTTGGTTTAGAAATTTATCCATCTGGAATGACGAGGTGATGAGCATTGCTGGTGTGGAAATAATGATAAGACAACGTGGTGTATCATGAAATTCGCCCCTGATAAATGGATGTTTTAGGCGGCCGATTAAATGACTGGCAGCCATTTTGTCCTGGCCCAACTTTCTAAATGTGCTAAAAAAACCTTTGCACTTTGTTTATCATCCAGACTGAAAATTTATCAAAGAATCACATTTATGAGAAAGGCTGATAGTTCATCAAACAGTGCCTGGAGTCAATTTATCATTATTTCCAGTTTTGGACCTGCAAATCAGATAAAACCTGGTATTCAATAACCTTTTTTTGTTGTTGTTGCTGGAACTGAATTATTTGTGCCATCTTCAAAACCTTTTTAACTCCAGACAGAGTAATACGTTAAACTGTCAAGAAGATAAAATATATTTTAAAAAATATTAATCGAGTTTGTGACCCAGCCTTGGGCACTACATCCGTAAGAGGTCATCAAGACATATCGTTCAGATTTACTAGTTATTTATCTTTATAGAATTCAGTATTTGCTCCGAAATATATAGATCCATCACTTTGACTTTTGATCTGTAGGCTACAGATCTACCATCTGGCATATTCATTCCGTTCCTTTAAAGGAATTAGAGGACTGTATATACAGTTAGAGCGACTAATTTCGATTAATTTATGTCCTCTTCCACACGAGCTTTTGGGATCAGTCCAAAATCAGTCCTGCACCCGTTTGCCTGTCCTATTGTCATCTGTGTTTAAGAGGTGATATCTCTTCTTCTGCAGTTTATCACTCAGACTGAAAATTTCTCCAAGAATTACATTTAATGAGTAAGGCTTGATAGTTCATCAAACAGTGCCTGGAGTCAATTTATCACTACGTACAGTTTTGAGCCTGCAAATCAGAGAGAACCTGATATTCAATAACCTTTTTGTTATGACCCAAAACTTAAAAAAAAACCTATGTCTGTCTGTCTGTCTGTCTGTCTATCATCTATCTATCTTCTATTTACCGTCTATCTATTCTCTCTCTCTCTCTCTCTCTCTCTCTCTCTCTCTCTCTCTCTCTCTCTCTCTCTCTATCTATCTATCTATCTATCTATCTATCTATCTATCTATCTATCTATCTATCATTTATCTATCTCTATTTATCTATATCTCTATATCTATAGCCAGCTAACTATCACTCACTCTCTCTCTCTCTCTCTCTCTCTCTCTCTCTCTCCCTACCTACCTACCTACCTACCTACCTAGTCCTTTCTTATTGATCAGCCAGAAGGAGAACTTTGATTGGCTCAACCTGTTTCCTGCCTCTGCTCTGAGATCTGGAAAAGTGAAGTGGATTGTACAGTTAGCATCAAATGGTGATTTGGAGGGCAGAGAAATGATCCAAAAACTTGGCATAAACCAGCTGAATTTCTTGAACCATGACTGATATGTCCCACAGAGAGAGAGGGAGAATTTTACTTGGTTTCAATTAAAATTTTAGAATAGCGGATTAGCTGTAGATGATCTACAAAAACACTGGCATAATTTGCTTTTGCTCTAACGTAGATCTGATTTAAGAGCAAATTTGCAGGTTCGTGTGATTATATTTTCAGGAAATATGTTTTCTTTAAAGGTCTGTATGTATGATGATGCCATTTACTATTATTATTACCATGTGGCAATATAAATCTCAAACCAAAAATAATGGGATAGACTGAACTGCAATGGATACATCAAAGCAATTTTTAAACTTTACGTTTGTAATAGCCAATTATGTACCCGTTCATTATCTTCCAGATTACTTTAAATCTTCAACATTATATCTATATTAGATCTGGCAGACCTTTCTACATCTGAATCACATTTTATAGGACACTAACTAAATATATTTTGAAGTGTCAGGCTTCTGTGTGGCAAAAAAAATGGATGATTATTTTTTAATCTTATTTATATTTCATATAATATATTGAGAATATTATACTGATTTTACCCATTTCTTTTAACTTTATTTTTACGGATGATCTCTTTCATCTTCCAAGATCATTATAATGTTTTATTTAAGCTTCCGTGGAAGAGATTGTCAAGTCAGCACATTTTCCAATCGTTAATTGAATAGTTAATTTACGGCTTCTTAAAACTTCTACAGTTCATTGTTAATTACTTTCCAGAAAGTTTATAGCTGGGAAGGAAGAAATGATTGGCAACTAATTATGTACCTGCTGTCTGCAATTAGAATGAAACCAGTTGTAGGCAGTATGATGCTTCTTTTAATAGTCTGACAGACCTGCAAAATAGTTATTTGTTTCGAATTGGCTTTTATGTGCAAATCATGAGGCGGAAGGAAAGGAAGGAAGGAAGGAAGGAAGGAAGGAAGGAAGGAAGGAGGAGGGAGGGAAGAAGGAGGGAGGGAGGAGGGAGGAAGGAAGGAAGAAGGAGTGAGTGAGTGAGTGAGTGAAGAAGGGGGGAACAAGGAGGGAGGGAGGGAAGGAGGGAGGGAGGAGGAGAAGGAAGGAAGGAAGGAAAGGAAGGAAGGAAGGGAGGAGGAAGGAAGGAAGGAGGGAGGAAGGAAGAAGGAGTGAGTGAGTGAGTGAAGAAGGGAGGGAACAAGGAGGGAGGAAGGAAGGAAGGAAGGAAGGAAGGAAGGAAGGAAGGAAGGAAGGAAGGAAGGAAGGAAGGAAGGAAGGAAGGAAGGAAGGAAGGAAGGAAGGAAGGAAAAATATCCATTGGCAAGAAGTTCTCTTGTGCTTTCTCCAAGAAAGTTTACATTGATACTGGTGATATGGCCGTACCCATTTTATTCTGAATTTTGAGCTGCGTTGCAGAATATGATGGCTGGCTTAAACATTAGCTGCTCACCTTCATAACTGAGGAAAAGTTTCACCCTAATCTTCTTGGCCTATTTTACTTTTTATGGTAACTACAGTGTTGGTGATATTGTGTGGAGGAAGCGTTAAGGAAGGAAACTCCTGAGAAAACATACAGTATTTCCTTCAACAAAAGCCCACATTGGGAAAGCTGGGCGTGACAGGATAGTTCATAGAGAAAATCTTCAGAAACATTGGATTGAACCGTTTCCACTTTGTACACCGCCCTCTTGTGAAGGGTGGTTCTTAAACACGATACATAAATAGGATAAATATGACGCACGATCAGTAAATAAATGGATTACCTGTTATATCAAAGCAATTCCTTGGAGTACGTTGAGTTTGCAAGTCACTCATAGAATTCCCCTTTTGGTATGAGATGATGGAGGCTTTATAGTGGATAGGTTTGGTAGTTTCATGATGGGGCTGTATGAAAATTTGCTGATTTGGGTTAAAAAAAAGTGTAGAGATTGCTCTGTGTGTATGTGGAGGCAGTGGTCCTGTCTACTGCAGAGTTGTGAGCTCCGGAAAGATAAAATTGCTAAGTCATTTTGCGAACTTGTTTCTAAGATCTGAAAATAACATATTTAGAATTGTAGGATCTATAAGGCCTCTGTAAGTATCATTGAGTTTGGGCTTGCATTCCTAAAAATCTGGGAAAAACCAATATGATTCATAGGGTCATATTTACTGAGTAGCAATCAAAACACATCTCTGCTAGAGTAGGACACTCAGTGACAAGTAGAAATTGTTGCTAACTTTCAGCTCTTTCAGCTCTCTGCTGTGCCCCATCTCTACCAAAGTATCTCTGGATTAATGCTATCCAGAGACCTCCCATCCTAAACTTATCCTCTTCTCCCTCTTCTTCATCATCACCACCACCATCAAAATATTTTAAAAGCTGTGAAAAGTACACCTTAATGTAACATGATTCCTTGAGTTTAGATGCTTGGCGACTTTAGGAAAGTTATGGCCATCATGAAAGGATCAGTCAATGAACCCAGCGTAGCCTGACCCCAAAGTCAATGATGAATAACGTTTTCTGCATGTCTACAAATCTGGATGATGAAGGAATAATGAAATAAAATTCAGTGGATATTGAGCGAAGACACACAATTCTTCTGAATGCTTCATTTTATCCAAAATACAGAATTAAATGGCAGGCAGATTTTCATGATCGTTTAAAAGGGGGTAGAATGGATTTACAGAGGTACTGTCAATATCCAGGTCGAGAATCCCAATAAAAGTTCCTGATTCATTCTGTTTCCAAAAATCTTACTGCATGGTTATGTCGAAGCAAAACTAACTCTGAGGTTCCCACCACCAATTTGTAGACTTCAGCAATAGTTTTCCCAGCCAACCCCCCAACATCTTATGTAATCCATATCAACAAGTCCACTTTGTTATGGGAACCGTCTGCTTCAAATCAACACCTGTTCTGGGGTCCTTGACAAGGCTTCAGGCTCCCACAGTCACTTTTCTGACTTTTCTCCCAGATTTTTTCCCAATGCATATTTTTAACGTTGCTTTCTTGATAATAAGAGGTGGTGGGGAAGCTATGGGTGAGTGAAGGGAAAGGCTTTCTCAGGAACAACAATTTCACATTAAGAGTTATGGCAGAAAATGGATCAGAGAAATTCCACATTTTAAAAAAAAACTCTACAATCGAGGCAGGGAAATTCCTTTGAAGTTTCCAAAATTTTGCCTGTTTACTCTTAAGTTAGCGTTGAAAATACCTTCCTGAAATCCATGTCATTTTGTGCTTCTTCGGTCTTGCCAGCTGCACCGGCCTTTATAACACAAATATAATATTGGTTTGCTCACACCCTCCCACCCAAGTTCAGTTTACTGTAGAAGATCAGTGTATGGGAAAAAACAAAATAGTTTGTTGATTTTAATCACTTTGGATACAGTTTCATGCATTGGTGGGAGAAATCTTTTGTCGTCGGCCCTCAGGGAAATAAATGTTTGCTGCTATGAAGTGCTTGAATTTCAGAAAGGGCATGCTACTGTTAGAACTGTTTTTGAGCTGTTTACAAGTAAACTGGAAATCGACTGCATGTGTAGCTAATCCACTCACTGCCTTTAATGAGACTACACGTTACTAGAATGCGTAGAATTTTGCCTGCCGATTAATTTAACCTCGAATTTTGCAGAAATGCCCCCATACTAACTGGAATGAGGCCCTGTGATCTATTTATTGCAATCCAGTCTTGCAATAAGCCTTCCTTCTATTGCCTTGAATTTCTTTTCGTCCTCATATTAACTGATTTTTATTCATTTTTTTTTTTACACACAATGAAGCATCATCTCTGACCGTTAAATGTTTCATGCCCACCAAGTGACAATTTGTGCAAATATTGGGATGTGCTGCTTATCTGGAGGATGTCTTCTCAAGCGTTTTGCAGGAATCTCATAAAAAACCTACTTTTTAAAAATCGATAGAAGTTGGTAGCTTAAAGCAGAGCATGGTAGCCGTTTGTATACAGGATTCTAAACTGAATACAGGATGCTTTAGCTCTTCACGAAAAAAAAATATACATTTGCAATGACAGTTTGAGAAAAAGAGGGGGGAAAATCATTTAATCTGCATGTGAAAATTAACCCTTAGAGTCCTGCTTTTAATTCTGGGGCTTTCGTTCTGTGTTATTTCCTTCGCAATGAGATGCTTCTTTTTATTTCTTTCAATCTTGATATTGATCCAGTCGCCTGTAAGAATTTCTTACCCAGGGAACATGGAATGTGGGACTTTCCTTTTCCTTGTCAAACGAATGGAAAAATGGAATCATTTGCATTGGGCTGGGGAAAAAAAAATATATAGAAAACCTCGTATAAATTCCTTAAGGTGACCAAATGTGGAGAAAAGAATCTGGTCCGGCTTGCTTTTTTTACAGCCTTCGTAAGGGAAATTGCTCTTTGGGGAACTAGGTGCAAAAGTCCCCATCACGGAGGAGACGAAACGGTTGCAACAATTTTGGCAACCACCAAGTGGCAATCTTGATACGTGTCTTTTAAATGTGTTGTAGAAGAAAGTCAGTTCTTTAAGGGTTAATGTGGGGTTGCAGTCTCCCTTGCTTGCCCTCCCTTGGAAAAGATTGCATGTTTCTCTTGTTTCAACCGTTGACTGAAGAAGTGAAGAATAAGAGTCTCCAACAGTTCGGTATAGTAATAGATACTCAAAGGAAACTACGGGGGACCCGAGCTTCTGCGCCTTTGAGAAAGAAAGTAGCTAGAACCAAAACAGCAGCGACTAAATTATCTAGATAAAGACGATGGTCAACTGGTTTTATTTATGAGATTTATACAACGCCCAATTTTCCTGAAATTGTGTACTAACGGCTGCAGGCAGCACATACAGAATGTCCTCCACTTACGACAGTCCATTTAGTGACCGTTCAAAGTTACAATGTCACTGAAAAAAGTCACTTGTGACCATTTTTCACACTTACGACTGTCGCAGCTTCCCCCAGGGTCACGTGATCAAAATTCAGACGCTTGGCGATTGGCTCATATTTATGACGGTGGTAGTGTCCCGGGATGATGTGATCCCCTTTTACGACCTACTGACAAGCAAAGTCAAAGTTACTTAACAAACTTATCAGCCGCAGTGATTCCCTTACCAACAGTGGCAAGGAAGGTCGTAAAATGGGGCAAAGCTCACTTGGCGAGTGTTTTGCTTAGCAACATAAATTTTGCGCTCAGTTATGGTCGTAAGCTGAGGCCTGCCTGTATCAAATGCAAGCCCGGGGAAATTCATATTGCAAAAGAATATAACATCCCGAAAGGGAATCCATGAACAAACATACCAATAATATAACTCCGGAGTTCATTTGTTGCATCATCTATTCCTAACAGATGCGCTAATCCAGGGGTCTTCAAACTTGGCCCTTTTATGACTTGTGGACTTCAACTCCCAGAATTCCTCAGCCAGGCACGTGTGCCTGGCTGAGGAATTCTGGGAGTTGAAGTCCACAAGTCATAAAAGGGCCAGGTTTGAAGACCCCTGTGCTAATCTATCACACTATCCCAACGCCCAATTTTCCTGAAGACTGACAGGATTGGAGCCACCTAAAATCTTAATTTTTAATTTTTACCGTATTTTCTCTCTCTCTATGTTGGTTTCCTTCCTCCAAATAACGTTGACCTTTTCTTTTCTTTTTTTCTTAAATAGCCCAATAGAATCTTGTCAGAATTTCTACAAAGATTTCACGTTACAGATAGACATGGCTTTCAATGTGTTTTTCCTGCTCTACTTTGGCTTGCGGGTAAGTATCTCCCCTTTCCATACCTGGTTTTATTTTTGGGGGGTGGGTGGGGGTGGGTTGCAAATTGTCATAAGTTGCAGCATTGTCTTCGCCAGATGTTTTCATCCGGGAACCTACAAATTTGATGAACGTGTAAATACCGATGGAAGCTCTTTAGCTTGTCTGCCTCTTCTGAACAAACGACTTGAGGGGTTTGCTCAAATCCCTGTTGGGATGAGGAGTAGTTTTACTCTGTCCATTAGTCTTTCTGGACCATGTGCCACGCATCACACACAGACATGCACTGATGCGATCACACTTGTGTCCAGTTTTGGATACCACAATGTTGAAACTTCAGAAAGAATGCAGAGAAGAGCAACAAAGATGATCAGGGGACTGGAGGCTAAAACGTATGATGAACGATTGTGGGAACTGGGTATGTCTACTCTGAGGAACAGAAAGATTAGGGGTGACATGATAGCTGTCTTCTTGTACTTGGGGGGCAGTCACAGAGAGGAGGGATCAACTTAGTTTCCAAAACACCTGAGGGCAGGATAAGAAGTATGGATGGAAACTGGATTTTCTTGGGGTTTTTTTCTCCTTGAAATCATTTCACTTCTCATGCAAGAAGTCTCTTCAATTCTTGGATGAACTGAAGAAGCTTCTTGGATGAGAAGTGAAACATTTTCAAGGAAAAAACCCAGAGTGTCCAGTTGCCTTTTGAAAAAACAACTTTGGGACAACCTTGACCTGGATGATTGAAAATCATGGAAGATTATCAAGGAGAGGTCCAACCTAGAATGAAGGAGAAATTTCCTGACAGTGAGAAGAATTGCTGGAAGGCCTTTCTCTGGAAGTTGTGGGTGCTCCATCACTGGAGGCTTTCAAGAAGAGACGGGACAGCCACTTGTCTGGAATGTCATAGGGTCTCCTGCTTGAGCAGGCGGTTGGATGAGAAGACCTCCAAGGTCCCTTTCAGCTCTGTTATTCTGTGTTCTTTGAGGAGGGGGCTTAGTCAACCTCTCTCCATTAGCCTTTCTGGAACACGTGCAACTGCACACACGTGCATATTACCTTTCTAACTAGACATGTTTCCAGAGGTGGTGGAGCAGATTTGAAAGACACCTGGCCTAGAAGAGTCATAGAAGCACAAAGGCGAGGAAAGGAAAGGAAAGGAAAGGAAAGGAAAGGAAAGGAAAGGAAAGGAAAGGAAAGGAAGAATAAAGGGAGGAAAGGAAAGAAAAGGAAGAATAAAGGAAGGAAAGGAAAGGAAAAGAATGGAAGGAAAGGAAGAATAAAGGGAGAAAAGGAAAGGAAAGGAAAGGAGAGGAAAGGAAAGAGGACGGGATGGAAAGGAAAGGAAAGGAAAGGAAAGGAAAGGAAAGGAAAGGAAAGGAAAGGAAAGGAAAGGAAAGGAAAAGTGCTAGGAGAATAACATGTTTCTCTTCTGCTAGTTCTCCCAACAAGGTAATAACATTTTTTGTTTTTTTGCAAGGAGGTAGGGAAGGAATAAGGCAAACGTACTTTTGGGGAAAGTTTAAAATTTATGGAATGTCATAAACATTTTATGATATAATAACAGTGGAACTCATATTACTGTACTTTCTGAAGCATAATTACTTCCCTACCAATATCATTCCTATAATAAAGGATATAGTTATGTATTATGTATCCATTATCCATAAATAAAATAATTATTTCTTCCTCTCTGATGGATCTAGTAGTTGTGCATAGCTATATAAATTTCAAATTAAAAGGAGAATGCATTATAAATGTTCTCTTGTTCAACGGTGGAATAACTTCCTGTGAATTGTAATAACTTACAGAATATTAATGGATTGTCGGTGCCTGTAGAGATCGGAAACGGAATAATTCAGTTCCATCTCTGCCAAAACACTTCTTTTTTTGTTCATGTGTCAGAAGAGAATTCCCAAAAAGAAAATAGTGGCCAATTCCAGGATTTTAATATACCTCGAAAACAAATAAAAACAGAGAAGTGGAATGAAATGTATACACTGTTTTCAGGGACTTATCTCATTTGGCAATAACACCCATACTTTCCATTTGGTGAATTTCAAATGTTGAAAAGCAATACAGCTTCCAGTAATATCACACTTAGAATACTGTACCCAGTTTTTGGTCACCGTAATATAAAAAAGATATTGAGACTCCAGAAAGAGTGCAGAGAAGAGCAACAAAGATGAATAGGGGGCTGGAGGCTAAAACATATGAAGAACGGTTGCAGGATTTGGGTCTGGCCAGTCTAGAGAAAACTAGGACCAGGGATGACATGATAGCAGTATTCCAATATTTGAGGGTTTACCATAAAGAAGAGGGGGTCAACTTATTTTCCAAAACACCTGAAGGCAGGACAAGAAACAATGGATGGAAACTCATCAAGGGGAGAAGCAACCTGGAATTAAGGAGAAACTTCCTAACATACATTAAGAACAATTAACCTGTGGAACAGAAGTTGCCTTCAGAAATTGTGGGTGCTCCATCACTGGAGGTTTTTAAGAAGAGCCTGGACAGCCACCTGTCTGACATGGTATAGGGTCTCCTGCTTGAACGGGGGGCTGGACTAGAAGACCTCCAAGGTCCCTTCCAGCTCTATTCTGATTGTCTTCTCAGAGTTGGGCTGAAACAAATCTTTGGGGGTGAGCCTGTGGTTTATCTTACCCTACTAGATAAGTTCTTCTAATCCCTGAGGAGGCAGATTCTGTCTGATTTGGTGTGTTGTGGCATCTTACGCCCGATATAATACTGAGAAAGCCTTAATCAAACTTTAAACAGAGGATTTGGGATTTAGATCCACCCAAAAGCAGGGCCAAAGTCAACCACCTCTATTACGGCACCACTGAAGGTTCTAAAATGATTCTACATGCCAAATGTGGATCCCAGCTTGCTCTCTACGGGGCTCAAAGATTGCGAACAATTCCTTAAAGGTCTCTCTCATCAAATAAGGCTGGTCCGTGGTCCACCTATCCCACTTCTGTTTTCCTGGCCTTTTTTCTTTTCTTTTCTTTTCATTTCATTGATTGAATTCTATCTCTTTTTTCTTTCCCCCTCCACAGTTCATAGCAGCCAACGACAAACTCTGGTTTTGGCTGGAAGTGAACTCCGTGGTTGATTTCTTCACCGTTCCTCCCGTGTTCGTTTCGGTGTATTTAAATAGAAGTTGG